>CP125265.1:162170-762170 GCA_030027945.1 Phytophthora plurivora
CCTAAACCCTAAACCCTAAACCCTAAACCCTAAACCCTAAACCCTAAACCCTAAACCCTAAACCCTAAACCCTAAACCCTAAACCCTAAACCCTAAACCCTAAACCCTAAACCCTAAACCCTAAACCCTAAACCCTAAACCCTAAACCCTAAACCCTAAACCCTAAACCCTAAACCCTAAACCCTAAACCCTAAACCCTAAACCCTAAACCCTAAACCCTAAACCCTAAACCCTAAACCCTAAACCCTAAACCCTAAACCCTAAACCCTAAAACCCTAAACCCTAAACCCTAAACCCTAAACCCTAAACCCTAAACCCTAAACCCTAAACCCTAAAACCCTAAACCCTAAACCCTAAACCCTAAACCCTAAACCCTAAAGCAAACTGCGAAACGCCCTCCGGGTCCAACAATGACATAAGCTTCTTAAGCCCGTCTTGTTGACTAGGCGTCAAATGAGCGAAATGCTCCATCCTTTCAGAGGGATCAGTCGAAACGACTCAGGTGTCGGATTGAATACAAGTGCTATCAAGTGCAGCGGGGCTGCCGTAGCTTTAGTGTCAGAGGAAGATGTTTACTCAAAGAGTATCAGTTAGTATCGATAACTGCCGTTCTTATACAAAGAACAAGTACAAGTCCGTACAATAACTAGTTACGGACTCCAAGAGTCTCTTAATCCCTTAAACAAGGCAACTAACTCTTCAGAGGCTAAATCTGAACTGTATTGCGTTTCTTGATTGTTCTAAACCTAAATGTAACGGATTTAGTATCTAGCATACTAAATCCTAATCAAATGTAACGTGTGGCTCTGAGGTCATCTACGTATCTACTAAGTGTGTGACACACAATGTACCCACGTGTGACACACACAAGCTGCAATCTTCGTGTAACACCCCGTCACAGAACTTGTCTAGTATCTCAAACGATGTTGACTGAGCAATTGAGCACAATTCATCTATTTCATCTCCCGCTTTAGCGTACACTAGCATTCGGTACGCTGCAGTTATCTTTAACAAGCTACTGATGCCTTCTTTGCCAGCGGCATCGGTGTGCTGTCGGAAGCACGGGTAGTTTGACACCAAAGCATCATGGACACGCATAAATAGCCACCTTGACATTCTATATCTGCGTGCAAAAGTTTCAGCATTGTAGAGAGGAAATTCCGCGAAATACCTTCGATGGAGCTGCCTGTTGGCGGTAGCAAAGTCTCGATCAAGGTTAGCAGCTTTACCACGATCCGAGCCGCCGTGACGCCGCTTCTTCGTGACGGGAGGAGCTAGCAAGAGCGAGCACACGTACGCTTTTTCCTCGTCGTCAAGCGCTTCTCGTAAAACACGTCTTCGCCACATAGCTACAATCGGTGAATGGCGTTGTTTTGTAGCTATAGGTATATAAATTCCAGCCAATGGTGATGCAAGTTGAGTATATCTATAGCGACAACCGGTGGAGATGCTCTAACACTCAACACCACCTTTTGGCTTTTTTTACTATATTCAAATATATTATCCATTTTTATATTTTCACTCTACATTCACACAGAATACTACGCTTTATATTTTGATACGTTCTGCAGACTTCGTGTTACATACCAACCGTATTATTTGTGCTTATACATTTAATAATATGCATCGCCCACGTGTTACAGTTATTCTATCTCTTTATATCAAATATCCACTACGATCATTATTATAGTTTGTTTTTCTACATATTTTCAAATCCGCCTGTTTTCTTTACTGTGTACTTCACACTGTTGGCAAGATGACACCTCGACTAGCTGCGGAATACCGGTATATACAGGTATGACCATCACTCAGTGGGACCGCAATCATTCCTGTGATTACGGGACGGTGATTACGGGACGCTGTTTACGCTACGGAGGATTACGGGACACGTGGATACAAGATTGCGGGTACAAGATGGGATCCACGTGGCAGTCACTGATTGGCTAAGGTAAGTCAGTATCCAGTAGAGAATCCAGTAGAGTGTATCCAGCAGGAGTATCCAGTAGACTTAGAGGTAGCACAGTGTTGCGAACTAAGGACCTCAATCAACTCACTTTGCATTCTGACATCAAGTGCTCAAGTGACCTTTCTTTTCACACCACATCACGAATTTAACCGTCGTCTCAGCAACACATCAACGTACATATTTGTGTAATTCTGTCCCACGTTGCTTCTGGGAGCTGATTGGTCACAAAGTCGCAATAAAACAGATGTTTCGGTGTTGTAGTTGAATTCAGGATGGTAAAAATGCACCCTTGTGAAATGTCAGGTCCGCCGGAGCTGATATGACCAACTAATCGCTGATTGGTTATTATGTGTATGTGTGCCTTTCTATGTCTGTAGTCTATTCAAAAAAGAGAACACAAAAATGTATATCCTTTCACTCTCTTTTTAATTGAGGTTTGGGCAATTTTAGTGCGCTACGCCTCAAAGCGTGCGAACCGCCCAAAGTTGCGATTCATATGTACCTAAAAGAAATTGTCTTAAGTTTTCACGACACTAGATGAGAGTTTCACGACCCTGTATGGACGTCTATTCTGGGTATTCACGACCCTGGAAGGCCCTAGGATAGACGTTCATTCAGGTTGTAATATATATAGGGTAACCTCTCTGTCGACCAACACTATGCTCTCCAGAAGGAGAGGCATGCAGCGAGGAAGCCTTGCTACGCTGTCGACCCCAAACAGCTCTTTGGGGGTGAAGATGATCTTATCGATTACGAGCAAGATCCTGAAGAGGGCGAACTTGAAGACAAAGCTCCTGCCCCCGTACCTTCTACTGAAGACACGCATGACCCACCCTTGGGGTCCCGACGTCCCGTGAAGAGACTCCGGACCCTTACAGTTCGAAGCGTTCCCGATGTCGAGGGCTCTCATCTCTCCGCGCACTGATGCTCCGCCAGTGCGCGCACCCTGGATGCACTATCCTTGAGTAGCCAAGGCCTTGGAAATGCTTCTTCACGCATAGAACTCGGAGATCATGCGAGTACTGGTGGCGCTGGAGGTCCATTGAGTCCCTGGGCAGTGGAATCAGTAATGGGAAGTTATGAACGCGCGAACTCGCTTGCTGGCTGTCAGCCACGTGTTACGGAAACAAATGTGATTGGTGGAACTCTATTTAACCAATCACAACGCTCAAAGCGAGCCCAGAGAAGAATGGTGAGCTCATAGCAGCGCTAGTTTCGCGCCATGCATATGCACATGTACAAGATATTTTTTAAAAAGAAACTAGTACATGTACATTTACTTCAACGTGGGGAAGGGGGTGCCTTCAATTTCTGGAGACACTGAACATCACCTAGTGGGTCTAAGTAGACCTATTACACTGGATGCCTACTGAGGCCAAGATCCAGGAGCGGTACGGTGCAAATTGCCCACCGAACCCGATCCTGTTGTATCACGACAACAGGATAGTTGACGACGAAGTTGCCATGAACATTGTCTTTGGGTCCCCGACTCAAAGACGCGACTACTACATCGGACTCTTGCATGAGCTCCGACATGTCAGTGTGAACAAGACTTCGCACAAGTGCCAAATTGGTAAACACTTTGTAAGTCGTGGAATGCCTTTGTTAAGAACTTCAACAAGACTCCAAAAGCCTATCGCAGCGAGTTGACAATGCTCGCGAACGCTACTACACTTACACCGTACGCGGTAAGTGTGAACGCCTCCATGGCAAGCGGGAATTCCCTGCGCCGTGCCTGTTAGTACGAGCTGTCAGTGCTGCCTACCTATGGCAACACGCCTCTCCGAAAATGATCTTACGGGGTAGACGTCAGTGTGTGTACCCGATCACATCAAGGAGCTCCGTACTCGTTTAGAGTCGCGTGAAGTGGAGAGGGCTGTGGCTGGCCGCAGCACTCCTCGTGCAGGGCTTAACCCTGCAAGTTATGGCGGGCTTCGTACGCCCTCACCATTTCCGGAACGTCCTCCAATAGGGCGTTCCGTGGTTCCCATGAATCTCGATGGGGAGGAAATCAACTTCAACGAATTCGAAAACGACGACTTTGATGGGTCGTCGTGGTATGATCCACGATCCGCTCAACTATCCAGCGGATCGCTCCTCTCGCGTCGCGCAACGGCAGCGGAGGGGGTGGGAACACTCCCTGCGTTTGGTCAACTCCATGACCATCACGATCGTGCCTTGCACGATCGAGTTGCTGCTCTCGAGCGATCCCAGAGCGCTGAGATAGCGTCTCTGCGTCAAGAGGTGAGGGACCTCCGTGCTGAAGTCGCTGAGGCGGCTTGGACGGCCTCGAACCTCTCGTCTAGCCTCGACTCGAGGCTGAAATTGTATTTCGTGCGTCTCCGCATGCTCGAGGAGGTCTTCCAGGCCTCCCAGGCGAGTCATCAACCCTAGATGACTCGTGCTGCACGTACGGCTTCAACCGCCCGACGTAGAACGTCGGATGGAGTCTCATGCTGGACGGTATGTCCAGCCGGTACGCGTTGCCGTGCCGTTCCAGTATTGTGAACGGCCCAATGAATCTTGGAGCAAGCAAGCTCGCTCCAAAGTCAGACACTGCATGTTTAGGCAGGTTTTGAGTAGCTAACAAAACCAATGAACTCTTTTTAAATTCATTCATGTTGCCCCTACCAGCATTATCAGCGTTCAGCTTCTGTCGATCGACAGAAGCTGCGATAGCGTCTTGCACAAACCGTATCACGGTGTGTCTTCGCTGGATAAAGTCTAGCGCGTTCGAGCTGAATCCTTTCAGCCCGTCGTCTTTGTCCGCAGCAGGCCCTGCCTGCGCGCAATCATCTCCTATGTGTGTGTCCGGCACAGACATCGCGCGTCCGTTCCTACTCGAACGAGACGCTGCACGCGTCACCGCAGCTGATAGTGTGCTATCAGCTGTATTCTGCGGTTGTTCAGACGCAACCGTAGATCCTCCCCCACTTAGGAGGAAGCTACCCCGCCGAGCATGCTCGGCAAACGTGGATGCCTCATGGCGTTCACGTAGAACGGTGTATGCTCAGTCGAGGCATGCACCGAGTTGTTGATGGCAAACTCTGCCATCGGCAAGCACTCGCTCCAATGCGGGAACGAGTGAGCGTAGCTCTTCAGCGCGTCACCCAGTACACGATTGACGCGTTCGGTCTGTCCGTTCGTCTGCAGATGATCCGCAGTCGACATTGACAACTGTGAGCCAAGAAGTGTAAACACTTCTTGCCAGAACCGCGCTGTGAAGCGTGGATCACGGTCCGAAACAATGTCGAGCGGCATGCCATGGTGTTTGAACACCATATCAACAAACAGTCGCGCAGACTGCGCGGCTGTAACAGTAGTCGGGACGGCAGCAAGATGGACCATCTTGCTGAATCGGTCCACAAAGACAACGATGCCCGTCCTCCGCTTGTTGTCAGGCGGAAGACCGAAGACAAAGTCCAAGGACATGGACTGCCAACACTCCGACGGAGTCGGAAGTGACTGAAGAGGATCCTGCGAGAACGGCGCAGGCTTCACGCGTTGAGAAACCTTGCAAGCACGGACGTACACGATACCGATGTACACGAGACCGAAGATAAGGGGTTAGCTTCCGACGCGCCACGTCGGAAGGTGCTGCGAGGTACTCCAGCAGCCCCTTCGCGTCTGCATCTCTTGCATACGCGCCCTTCACGTCGTCAAGTAACGATGACGACGGAACACTTGTCTTCACGACGCCAACTGCGTTGACGGCGACCGTCTTCGCATAGTCAGGTCGACGCGATAACGCGGCGGCCACTACGTTGCGTCTTCCGGGTTTGTACTCGACCCGGAAGTTGTACTCCGCGAAAAAGGACAACCATCTCGCCATACGTTGCGAGATGTGCGGCGACTTAATAGCCGTCCGCATTGATGCGTGGTCTGTATAGACCACGAACGTTCTACTCCCGAGTAGACACACTCGGAACTTTGCGAGTGCATACTTCATGGCAAGGGGCTCCTTGTCATGTACGGGATAGTTACGCTCAGCTGGCTTCAGCTGACGCGATTGATACTAGACCACACGATCACGCCCCTCGTGATCGTGTTGCATCAATGCGCATCCGATTGCAAAGTCGGATGCGTCACGCACTACGTGGAATGGACGATCTTGGTCAGCCACTGCCAAGATCGGCGCCTCAGTCAAGCCCTGCTTGGCTGCATCGAATGCCCCTTGGCGCTCGGTGGTCCAAATCCACTCAGCTTCTTTCTTAAGAAGCTGTGACAGCGGGGAATCTTGCCCGCGTAGTTCTCCACGTACTTGCACAAGTACGTGGCGAGCCCAAGGAACTGCCTCAGTTCCTTCATATAGGATGGCGTGGGCCATTCATTGACCACTCTGACCTTCTCTGGGTCAGAGTGCACGCCGTCCTTCCCGACGAGACACCCCAGCACGGGTATCTCGCTCGCCCCGAAGATACACTTCTTCCGGTTCGCGTAGAGCTTATGCTTCCTCATAAGCTCTAGCAGCTTCCGGAGATGCACCCTGTGCATCTCAACGTCCGTCTTACCATTCACAGCCCGGCTGTGGACGAACACGTCGTCGAAGTAGCTCGGTGAGAAGTCGCGCACCGAGCGCAATAGATGTGTCACGCATCTATTGAACGTCGCAGGGGCATTATTAAGTCCCTGCGGCATGACGAGCCACTCCCAAAGCATACCGCTTGGAGTGCTTACCGCCGTGAGAGGTATATCCCTCTCACGCATGAGGATTTGATAGAATCCATCACGTAGATCTAGAGCACTGAAGATAGTGCTCAAGGCCATCGAATCGATGATCACATCTTTTCGCGGTATCGGCGTCTGCGCCGGTATCGTCGCATCGTTCAACTTGTTGTACGCATGAACGATGCGCCAGCCGCCCTGTGGCTTTTTGACACAGAACGTCGGGGCACTGCGCGGGGACTTTGATTCCCGCACTTGACCTGCAAGACGACGACTCTCAAAGAAATCGTCGATCGCTTGCACCTGTTCGCGCGGCAGTGGCCACTTCCGCGTGACACAGTACTTCGTGCCCGGCACGAGATCAATCTCGTGCTGTACGCCCTTATCCTTCGGAAGCTCCGAAGGAATCTCGTCAGGGAGTACATCCTTGTACTCCCGCAGAATGTCGTAGTAGGGACTCGATCTCAACGAGTCTCAACTCTGCTCCTCGAAGCGCTGCTTCTTGGTCTTCGCGCTGAGGGGGTCATCGCCCTCAGTGATCCCATCGACGACGAGCTGCTTCAGCTCTTCGGCCTCGCGTTCAACCCTCTCAACGTCTGAGAGGATGCAAATTTGTTCGATGCGTCCATCGTACAAGTCCCGCGCGAAGCGCTTCCAATTCATAGTTGGAAGCCCGGTCAACGCTGACGCGCACGTCAGCGGATTCTCTAACCGCATCTTCTGGTACTGCAATCCAGTACCAGTACGTGTCAAGACGTTCAACGTCTCGACACTCGGTGTCTGTCCAGCAGATACACCCGTCTCAGTCCCGGACTGAGACTCCCGCAGCTTCTGTGGCTTGCGCCGTGAAGTTCTTCCCTGGAGCCCGGCTCCAGGTGCTCCGCGTCCAAGGGCCTTCGCCTTGGACGAGTCGCTATCACAATAGTCGTCAGCGGATGTCTTCCGCTGACTCGCACAATCAAGCCCGACTTGTGTGCCGCTCATCGCGTGCAGCGCTGCTGCACGTGAGCACGCAGGTAGTTCTGGTGCTGGAAGTTTGCAACCGCCAGCACCTCCTGTCGCGTCATTAGTTCCCGGAACTAATGCGCCTCCATCTACTCCCAGAGTTGATGGAGCAAATGCATCATCGACTCCCGGAGTTGACGTGCACGAACTAGCTCCCGGAGCTAGTGGCTTTTTGTTTGATTCATCGACTCCCGGAGCTGATGCACGATCGCTAGTTCCCGGAACTAGCGTCCCTGAACCGGAATTCTATTGGCTTCGTCAGCTCCCGGAGCTGACGCGACGTCGTCGGCGCGACCCTTGGAGGCTTGAAGTACCTCCAAGGAAACCGGTAATACCGGTTCTTGTATCGATTCTGAATTCGCATTCAGCGATACCGGTATGGGTACCAGAACTGACACCGATACATGACCTTCACTCGAGTGACCTTCACTCAAGTGACCTTCACTCAGGTTACCTTCATTCAGGTGACCTTCCCTCACGTGACCCATGTTCACGTGAACACTCAGGCGACCCTTCGGCTCAGACTCAGATTTCTGAGTCGAAACACATCTCTCTCAACGACTCCCGGAGTCGTCAAGAGTCGCCAGCGGCGATCGGAGGCAGCGGCGGCCGCTGCTGCCTCAGCTGCGGAGTCGCATGCACCGGACGGTGCGCGCGCGGCACTGACAGGGCCATCGCTCTCTGTCGCGCCCATGCTGTCGAAGCGTACGAGCGTACGCTTCTCCCAGTCGATCACCGGGTCATGCCATGAAAGCCACGGCATGCCTAATACCAAGTCGAACTTATCGTCTAGATCCAAGACGATAAGATCTTCCACAAACGTCCTTCGTTTGTATGAGAGCTGCACATGGACTACGCGCTTCTCAGACCTTACGGTGGCACCTGTTGCCAGCCGTACCTCCAACACACCGCGAGGTGCGTCGGCCTCTTCGAAGTCAAACCTTCCAAGGCTCTTCTGTCGAACAAAGTTGTTCGACGCGCCCGAGTCCACTAGGGCACGAAGAGAGTTAACTCTCTTCGACATAACATCCAGGATGACAAGACTTGGCTTGTCATCTTGCTTCTTGCAGCGAGAAACCTTCTCGCTGGGGGCAGCAGTCCTCATTGACGCGTGTCCAAGCTCGACACGCGCGACTGCATTATCAGTAGGACGCCCCGCGCCTACTGGTCCTTGGCGTTTTTTTGAACGCCCGCCACGATACTGTGTATCGCGGCGCTGACCCCCTGCACAGTCGCTGTGCATTCGCGTGCATAGTGACCGATGTTACTGCACTTGTAACATCGTACCTTACCACCATTACGCTGCTGTTGACCAGCAGTCGTAGCGCTCGAGAGGTCCATAGGCTCTGGGCCTCCCGTCCTTGCTGCAGGACGCGTCGGCTTCGGCACGTTCGCATGGCGTTTAGCCTGACGCCGGTTAAACTCTTCTTGTATAGCAAGACTGATGGCTTCTTCGAGAGTATTCGGATACTCTCGGAAGAGGTACGTCTTGACGGGACCGTCCTTCAGTCCCTTCATGAACGTGACTACCTTGGTCGCCTCGTCGACCGGGTTGGTCACTATGTTCGATACCAAGTATCGAGCACACTGGGCATAGGTATGCACGTCATCCTTGCCCTGCTCCAGATCGAGGAACTCCGCCCTCGATCTGAACTCGTTCTTCGGGGGCTCAAACGCAAGCTTGAGCTCCTCCTTAAACACCTCGTACGTGCTGAAGCACGTAGGATCCGAGAGTCGGCGCCCATAGGCCCAACTCTTCGCTCGTCCGCTAAGACACGACATGGCGAACGCAACTTTCGACAGCGGGTCGACGATGCGTCGAGCCGTTACGGCAGTCTCGAGTTCGACAAGCCAACGAAGGAGGGTCTCGTCCTCCTTCCCCGTGTAGGTACTCACGTGGAGCTTCAACGACTCCACGCGCGGCTTCGGGGAAGCCATCGAGGAAGCAACGTTGCGTTGCTCCTGAAAAAATGAACCCCAGAGCAACCCCGTGTTGCTCTGTCGCCGATAGTATACAAACCATCGTCGCTACCGCCGCCTTTCCAATGACTCACGAGAGTCGTTGGAGAGCCTCCCACTCTGGGTCCGACAGGTGGGCACAGTTCGTGCGCGTCACGGACATGTTCGGGGTCCCCGCGGACTCCTCATCCATGGGGAGGTTCTCAACCCCACGTTCGTATGACTCCATACGAACGAACTGCAGTCGGTCGTGGGACGGATTATAAAGTACTACCAGGTGTAATGGGTCTACTTAGACCCACTAGGTGGCGTACACGTGCGCTTACGTGTATGAGGAAGTGTGTAATTAGTTTGACTTAGATTAATTATACTTGCTTCAGTAAGTATAAATTAAACTAAATAAAGCAATTAAACTGCAGAAATACCGTAAAATGAGAACTGTTATTGAATATGGCAAAAGCCAATTATCGAACCTCTTAAATCTGTTTATGTATTTCAAAAGGGTCTGCCAACGTGTGGTTGGCAGAACCCATACCCTTGTGCCAAGCACTGATTGGTAGAAATCCATAAGTTTCTACCAATAACATGCGTAAATGCATGCGATCCAACCATCGAGGTGGCTCGCCCATGTAGCTATTGGTGTGCCCACACACCAATGCTGGAGGTTCCTTTCCAACCTCTAACAGTTATCTTACCTGTTAGAGTTACAAGTGGTTACTGCCACTTGACGTGTAACCCCGTTACAGTATCCCCATGAACACGCAGAGTTCGTGTGGTGTGTCACACACTTAATATACATCAGAGGCACACATTGCGTTTTGAATAACGTTAGGAATTAGTATGCTAGATACTAAATCTGATACATTTAGGTTTAGAACAATCAAGAAAGGGAAATACAGTTGAGATTTAGCCTCTGACGAGTTAGTTGCCATGTTTAAGGGACTAGGAGGCTCTTGTACGTAAATAGTTATTGTACGGACTTGTACTTGTTCTTCGTAGAAGAACGACAGTTATCGATACTAACTGATACTCTTTGAGTAAGCGTCTTAAGCTACGGCAGCCCTGTTGCAATCCTGCAATGACGGTCTGAGCCTTGAGCCACTTCTCGTCCCACCGTCGTTTCTTCGAGCAGCTCCAAGCGTCGTCAAGCACCACTTTTTCGGTAACTAAAGACCGTAATTTGAATACCTTCAGCTTCAGTGCCATAGTTCGTAGTCATCTGTTCCAGTGTGTTTATGGATTTCTAGATCGGGTCTCGAATCTCGATGCGTCGCTTCTTGCACGTCTTCGACGTCTTTTTCTTCTTTTTACTTTTAGTTGAGCGACCTGTCATTTCCTTGACGACACAAACGACGATCGAGAGCTTACAGACGCCCCCTTCCGCGCTTGAATCGGAGTCGACACCGGACGCCTCGTCGGATCTAATACTAGAGAGAGCGTCCTCGCCTCATTTGACGAGGAACCACCCGACGAGACGTCGCTGCCGCCGTTGCTCTCAGAGTCAACGTTATCTTGGCGAGTTGAATCTTATCCAACATGACCACGTCCCGGGGACCCTGTTTGGTCTCATAACCTGTCGGTTTCTTGGCATCTTACTTAGCACAGGGAGAACGTTTGGAATCGGAATGGCGGGGCACAGGGTTCCGGGACCTTGAATACGACGCTTGTTAAGGAGGGAGAACTTTCACGAGTGACAAAGCCTCTCCACAGCATTGCGTCAAGTCCTCACTGATCCTACATGCATTATAAATAGCTAGCTGGATCCTCTATGAGCACAAGATCTTGAGGGAACCTCCGACAGTGTACCTTCGCCTGGAGCCCGCATATACTGCAGGGGGGAGTTTCGTCAATGGAGCTCCACTCACAACCAACTCTAGCGCACTTCATCTGACCTTGCTCGGAGGTACGAAAAGTTCGAAGTGAGGAGTGAAGAATTCGGGAAAATCACCGTGTGGTGCGAACAATAGTAATGCAACTAGGGCTTCGTGAAGGCTGAGATAGGACTTTAGATTTGGAGTAAGAGGAACAAAAAAAATTGTTGCAATAAGATATTCCAATCGGACCAATCAACTTTGGTTCCCTGGACTATTTTGTTTGGTACGCGTTGTACATGTACGAAAGGTTACGCGGTAGTATAGCACAACTAGTAATTTTAATTATAATTACTAATTGCACGCACGTTTAAAAAAAAACGAAACGAAAACGTATTTTGCGAGAGTTTAGGAAAAAAAAAGTGCGGACAATTACTGATCTTCCGTAGCCCTTATCGGTTAAAACAACCTACACGTATAGCGGACGGAAGTTGATTATGTCAGCTATAGCGGCGCAAACACATGATCATCCAGTAACTCCTCATACCAGCCGCGCAACTCATCTGCTCGAGGAATGGCAGGATCAAAGAGAATAGCGGAGCCAACTCCAATGGAGGCTGACCGTTGATTGTTGTAGTCGGAGAGCCTGCTGTTTTTTATAGCAACGATAGATCCTTCAGCAATGCTGCCGATGTCTCGAGCAAGTTGCCCCCAAGTCGTACACACAACACTCTTGTTCGAATCATCCACAAGAAGGAGGTCCCGTTTCTCGGTGGATTTTCCTTTCCTGGTAACGATGCGCTTAATAGCCCCCACACGGCGAACGACAGCAATTGCGGTGGCGACAGCAGCCACCGATAAGGTTACTAGTTTATCAATCCGGACGGCCGAAAGCGAACTGGGGGTCGTTATGGATGGCGCGCTATGAATGACCGAGTCTGACCCAAACGAAAACTCGACTTCTTTTTTCGAAGCAAACCCTCCCTTAATACGGCCGCCTGCAAAGTAGCAAGTCGAGGAAGCAGTAGCAGCATCACGAAATCGGCCGATGGCGTCGCCGAAAAGAGTCACACGAGTACAATCACAGCTCGTATCTGAAACATAAACTTCCTGCAGGGTGCCAGAACTTTGTCATGTTTTCCATTCGCGCACGGGGTTGATAGCGACGACACGGACAACAAATGCCCAGGGAAGTGGAGTGTCCGGGGACAGATCTCTTAGCAGATATATGGGGGAATCACCATTGTTATCCGTCGACTCGGCAAGATCAGCTTGTACTTCGGGTGTACAAGTGGAATGCTTTTCCGTTTCCAAGTTAGCGTTCTTTACTTCCGCGGCCGCGTCCGCAGCACCGTCAATTTCCCCGCCGGTGCTGGCGGTACCGAATCGCATTGCGCCACATCGCATGGCGGAGAACTTTGTTTGGCGTCACCGTCTAGAACGGCACACGTCGTTTCGGCATCTACACGTTCCAGAGGTTCCAGCAAGAAAGGTTCACCTGCATGTCGTTTGCCGGTCTTTGGCGACGCCACCAAGACAGATTCCGGAAGGACCCAAATTTGGGCTGCAACCCGAAACGTCATTTTGTTCACGGACAGTTACTTGAGTTGGCTCATACGTTGCTCCCAGCCGCATTTGTTAGGGCCACCTCGGCTCGGAGAGTACTTTGTTGAAGCGTGGTCTTCTTCGCGGACGGCGTGATCTTCTTCGCGGACGGCGCAATCTTCTTCGCGGAACCATCGCGCCGAGTGCGTTTACTAACGCCGCTCATCTCCCGGATTGCAGAAAGGAAAATGACAAGAAGAGGCAGAAACACAGTGTGGTTGATGGAAAGGAAATAGAACCAATAGATAGCTTGACCGATGGCTTCCGAATGAGTACTGGGAATCTTGTGAAGTCTATCGTGATTGGCTGAAATGTGAGAGGATGCTGTTCTGATTGGATAGACAGCATGGCGAATAGAAACCATGAATATCAAATTGGGAGTTTTCTTACTTATCCTACATTAATCGTTGTTGGGCTGCCTAGCAACAATGAATTGCTCCTATCTCAGTATAATTAGTACTGTAGTACTTTGCCATCATAGCAACTGCTTCGAAGTAGTAGTGTTATTTCAGATTATTTAAATAACTACTTTACTATTACTACTAGTAAAATCGATGGCAATTGAGAATTTGTAATAACGCTCCACACAAGTTGAGAGTAGGGCGGATAGAGCAATAGATTTTTCCGACCACTGCGGCAGTTTTGGTTATTGCGGTGATGCCCATTGGTATCACGTAGTAGATGGCCTCATTGCCGCGCAAATATCAGGAGCTTCAAAGGTATTACTAGTAGTAGTTTTTAAACTCCATGTAGTAGGTTTATTATAATTCAATTTGCTATCCTCGCTGCTGAAGAAGTTGCTGTGCTTCGTCAACCAGCATGCCCTCCACTAGCTCTTGCGTTGCAGTAATACTGGCGACCATGACACTAAGCACGAACTCTGTAAATGCCCCCGCTGTCGTTACGTCTAGCACGCTTCCTTTGGTCATTTGTGGTGATATGAAGCAGCATATTTGAAGCAGCGTGGACGACGAGGACGTGTCTTGTTCTCGGAACGTAGGTCGCTTGACCACTACGTAACCCTTGTCAATAAAGGCAAAATTGGAGTACGCTGAGATTTGTTGCTCAACTGCCTCCGCCTTGGAAACCCATACAACAACTTGTCGCTCATCTTCCGCATACCGACGAAGTGCTTGCTTCACACGAAAATCGGCAATTGTTGACTTCCCAGAGAACTTCATTGCAACCTCTTCAATGATAGTGTCGGAGTACGCATCCTCGACCTTGTATTACAACGCATTACGAAATTAGCACTTGGCAAACAGTAATGATTATTGTGCGAACACGGTACCTGCTGGTAAAGATTTTCGCGGCGGCGTTCAATCCCTCGATAATGATTCCATGTCGCTGTGGCTGTGGTCTCGAAGTCGAATGGCAGCAACCTGGTGGCGAAGATCTCAAGGTACATGCCGCTTGCGCCTTCCCGTATTCTCGCATCAGTGCTCGGGGTTTCCAAACTGTTTGTATCAAACACAGCGTCTAGCTCCTCGAACGCTGTGTCCAATCCGCGTAGAAGCGCCTCCGTTGTCTCTGTTTCCAGCGCAAAGTCTGGCCCATGATCCTGCATCGTCATGCCGCACAAGGCGCCAAAGGAAAACGCTTGGCTACTGAGTTGTTCCCGGATTCGCATGCCCAGCTGAGCCTCCATGCTTCGAGCGAGGCTGGCCTGAGTATCTAGAACCATCCGCATACGCGTGTTCTCGCGCTCAGCCCTCTCGCGCCACCGCTGCTGCCGAGCTGCCAAATGCCAAATAGGTGGCGCTTCCGGCGTTGTAGATGACGAAACAGGGAAGCCATACGCTTGCCTTGAAAATGCCAGTGTCGCGGCGGGGGCCGACGAGATCGGCACAGGCACCATAGTGTCTAAGTGTTGCGACCGAAGCGCATGCAGTTCCTCCTCCATCTGATGCACCTTATCGCGCAATACCTCAAGCTCATCGTAGCGGTCGTTCCGCGCACGGCGTTGAGTATTCCCTCGGGGTGGACGGCTGGTCTTGACGGACCGCGACAGAAACTCGGAGTTGAACTCCAGCATGCCCGACAGCTCGTCGTCCTCCTGATGAGCCCACGCCTGGCCATCGGAAACGCTGTCATCCTGAAGCAGCTGCGAAAGCGACAGCTCCGCCTCCTCCTGCTGCGTTGTCGTCGAGGTTGAGCTCATCGTCGTTGTGCGCGGCGTCCTAGCCTGTGACATCGGCTGCGCTTGAGTGCACACTAGCGAATTCGAATGTTGGGATTCCCAACTTAGGAATGCTCCGCCGTCTACAGCACTCTACTGTACTCTACACGTGTTGAACCTCTGTAAAGTAAAATGGTTCTACTTCCGTGATAATAAGTACTTTGAATTGTAAAGTTGATATTAAAGCTGTAGGTATTATACAAAACTGCTTCGTTAATACGATGCTCCTTATAGATACATGAATATAAAGTTTTACGAGTAAAACGATTGCTGACGACCGCGCGTGCGCAAAGCACAGCCATCCAATAATTATAATTGTTCAATAATTGTATGGATTACGCTGAGCTTTTAGCTTTGGATGCCATGAAAGTTTGAAAACTAGAAAACTATCACCCCGAAAGTGATATTTACGGCAATAGAAAGACAGGGTGGTGGTTACAGCGACATATGAAAACTGCATTATATGTAGTCTTCCTGGGTGTTGTGCGAAATATTGTGAATCGTCGCTAATAATGCCGCCTTACAATGCCGGTTTTCCCATTACCAGTACCTATCTGCAATCTACGCGTCACTTCTAAACAGTAAAGAAAAATGTGAAGCCACTCCGCAGCGGTGTATTTTTTGTTTGACGTCAGGAGTTCTGCATGAATATTTTTCTAGTTTAATAAATTCAGAACAAAATTTAAATTGGGGCTGTACAGTATTCAATTATTGCTCGGTAAAATCAACTTCAAGATGGTTCATCACCTCGGCTGCTTCAGCGCCTGGTCAAGCAATAAGTTCTCAATCCTCTCCTGGCTAACTGCAGCGTTCGCTACGATTACATTTAGAACGAACTCGGTGAACGCACCGACGACCGTCGCATCCTGGGAACAGTTCTCGGCTTTTTGCGGGACGACAAGGCTGCACATTTGCAGGACCGTGAACCCTCCCTTTACCAGCGCCAGGGACTTCGGTCGCTTGATGACGACGTATCCTTTCTCCGCAAAACCCAGTCCTGCAAATGGCCGAACTTTGGCTTCGTCCAGGGAATACACGCTCGTTACCCACACCACCACCTCGCGATCGATCTCGACGTAGCGCCGCAGTACTTGCTTCACGCGAAAATCCGCCCGAGTTGTCTTGCCCATGAACTCCATCTTGAAGTCTTCCATCACCGTGTCATCTGCGCTGTCAATATTCTTGGCAACCTTTTCATATAAATTACCGCGGTGCTTTCCCGTGCCTTTGAAATGGTTCCAAACCGCCGCACCCACTGCATCCTTGCTGAACGGGAGAAGTTTATTGCTGCTGATATCGAGGTACATGCCGTTGGCGCCCTCGCGCATGCGCGCATCGCGGCTTGGCGTTTCGCTGTCGATCAGACCATTGGTAGCAAACACTTCGTCTACTTCATGATAGGCGGCTTCGACACCTTCCAACAACGCGTCAAACGTTCTTTTGTCCGCCAGGAAGTCTAACGTGCAGCCTTGCGCGTCGTTCTTGCCGAGATGGCCCACGCATTCGCTGACCTGTTGCCGCGCGCGCTTTTGCAGTAGTGACTCCATACTTCGAGCCAACTTGATCTGACCTTCGAGCACGAGCTTTAGGCGTGCATTCTCGCGCTCTGTCTTCTCGCGCCGCAGCTTCTGTCGTGTAGCCATGTCTCTCCAGAAGGGCGGAATGTCAACGACATTGAGCGCATTGATGCCGGTGAGCGCTAATGTAGATACCCTTGTCTTCTCCTCCGTCGCCTGTGCTGTTGTTACGGCATCAGTACTGCCAATGCGGTGGTGGCGATGCAACTCGTCCAGTTCCGTCTCCATTTGCTTTACCTTGTTGCGCAAGTAGGCCAACTCATTCTTGCGCTCGTTGCGCGCCCGGTTCGGATTCACCTTGACGCGCTTCTTGGGCTTTCCGTCCGTGGGCACATCGTTCACTGGTTGGCAATGCGCTTTCCGGCAGCCTCCACCTCGAAGGCGGCCGTTTTCCTGAATCTTGGCAACGTCTGGCGGCTTTAAGTTGGTCGCCATCGGTGATAAAGGGGACGGCAGCACGAGCGGATTCCGGTGCGACTCAGCAAACTCTCCGCCGGATGTGGAGCTGCTTGACGGTGCTGGTGACAGCGTCACTCGTAGCAACTCGTCCAGTTCATCGCCCAGCATCGCGTCATCTTCGGACGACCCGTCTTGCTGCCCTGGTCCCTGCGCAATCGCCAACGCACTCCCGCCGTTAGTTGCAGGTGAGGCAATACAGGCGTCTACAAAGCTTAGAGCCGCGTCGAGCTCCTCGAAAGCTGCGTCGTCGTCGGGCAGCAGCAGCGCCATCGCTGCGATAGACTTGCACACCAATACCTGTACCGAGTCAGAGACCGTCGCCTGTACCGTGACGCGCGTGCTATCACGAGCGATACGGTTCGGCTGAAGCAGGCGCATACAGAAGTCAAGACAACAGGAGCCACCCGCTTTCCCTCGCGGAGCTCCACGCGAATGTTCAAGCAGGAACCAGCTGGCGCGCGCATAAGCTGGCCGTCATGCTGTTTTTCAGCCAACCGGCGTCAAACGCATCCCCAGCCGCAAAAGGCCAATTCTTCTTCCGATACACATCGCGCAGCGCGAGTCCGCCTTGCGTGGCTGCTTGCTACGTAGTGGCCATGGAGCAGCGGCAGATCGAGGAGGAGGAGGAGCTCATGCAGGAGGCGCTGGATCTCCTGGCCGACTGCCAGGACGATGACTACGACGCCGCCATCTCGCGTCTGCTGCTGCCATCCGACGACGAGCACCACAGCCCCGTGTCCGCCAACCGCAGCGACCCCATCCTGTCGACCACCGAAGCAGCGTCTGGTCCAGCATCCTTTGCTCCTGATCTGAATCTGCCAAATAACTGCACAGCCACCTCAAGCGCCGAAGTCTCCCCCGCCGTGACACCCACGCTGACCACCGCCACCAGTAGTCCCGTCAAAAAAACGCCCACGTCCGCTTCCAAGCAGCAGCGCAAAAAGAAAGCTACTCCTTCAGCCTCGGGCTCCGGGAAGAAGCGCAAGACATCCTCGCACAACTCGAACCGTGCGCGTGACGAACGCAAAGAGGAACTCATCTATCTTCGCAAGACGGTGCAGACGATGGAGGCAAGACTGCGCACGCTCCAGCTTTCTCAACGTCGGGCATTGACTGCGCCTGCGCTTGCACCCGCAAAAACCGCGGCTCACGGAGAAGCGCAAACGTTCACCGAGGGCGCCTTCGCACTCGCTGCTCTGCAGGGCCATGCCATGACCAGTGAGGCCCCCGTGTCGCCTGAAGATATAAAAGAGGACGCGGCGATGGGGCCCGTGTGGACCGAGATTGCAGCGCGCCAGTACCAGGAGCGACGCCGTGTCGAACTGGAGAATATCCGGTTGAAACTCATCCTGGAGGGCCAAGTCAAGATGGCCAAGAGTCTCGAGAAGATGCTGACGAAGCGTACCAGCTTAAGGGTAAGTGGGGGTACCGAAGCTGTGGAAAAGGTGAAGATTTTTCTGCTAACAATGCTATGGTCGGGTTGGTATGTACACATGTAGGTGATGGAGTCCATTCAGGGGAAGTACCTAACTAGTCTGCAGCACCGTAAGCCTACATCGACAGAGGAAGAGGACGAGGCGGCCATTTTTGCTCGACTTGAAAAGGAATTGGAGACTGCGCTGGACGAAGTGGACGTCGTCTTTGAGGCGAACGGCCTTGCCCGTATGGAGAAGACGTACGCAGACGCCCAAGTACGACGTGAGAACGGCACCACCGTCATGGAGATCTTTGCAAACAAGGTTGTTCCGTTCAGTGTGGAAGCCACGAGCCATGCAGTTTGGGAACACTTCGTCCACTCAATGGACCACATCCCATCGCGCTTCGTCTACCAGAAACAACTAAAGGTTGGTATCTTGTCTTTCCCAATTCGTGAAGATCTGTTTATGATGGGGTCCGAACTAATTTTTTCTGGCTGATGCCACGTAGAAGACGGAAACAACGGACGATACTTTGATGGAGAGCTTTGGTCTGGAGCTGGTCGGCAGTCGTAACGCCACAGCCGCTTTTCGCGTGCGCCAGATCCGCCGGAAGTTTGTTCAACCGCACCGCGTCGTTATTGCGTGGCCGATGTATTCCGAGGCGCTCGAACTCTCAGCTGAACCCACGAAAGGCGTGCGCCTCCACGAGAAGTGCTTTACTGTGGTCAAGGCTCTTCCGAACGCTAGTGGCCGCCGGGGAGCCCTAATACAGTCTTGCTACGTTCTCCGCCCGGAGATTTACGGTCATGTTGCTGACCGCGAGCGCATTCTCACCACCCTAACGGATTTTTTGTTGGACTCTGTCTCCCATACAATTAGCTCGAGTCACCAAATGATTGAGAACTATCTGTTGGACGGAGCGCTTCGATTCCGAGCCGAGCCAAACGTGTTGACGCAGGTTGCAAGCCAGGAAAGCAAGGATGAAGATGTCCTTCTGTAGGAACTACAAGCAACCACAAGGTAGTATCACTCAACTCTTTTAGACTGTGGCGTCGTTGAGACACGGAGTCTCATATCAGCCAGGCTTTTTACTTGACGCTTGGTAGGGACTTTGTATAACACATTTTGTAATTAACGTTCGCGCAAAAGGTTGTCATGTCTTAACCTACGGTAGAGTGAGCAAGACTCCAGAGCATTTCGCTAGGGGTGTTTCTCGAGAGCCCGGCTGAGAAGCACGTTCTCGATCATCTGGTGACTTGCGCTAATGCTGCCGGTCACAGAACTCAATACAAAGTCTGTGAGTGCTCCGACCTTGCGGGACTGATCCGGTCCATTCCGGTTGTTAATTTCTGGCCGAATAATGTAGCATGTCTGCATCAGCGTACAGTTATCTTGACCCGTAGCAGGGGGCTTGATCACGATATAACCCTTTTCCAGAAAACGGATACCCGAAGTTGGTTCAGCCGAGAACTCCACCGTATCTGTTATCGTACGCCACACAACGATAAGCCGATCTTGCTCCACGTATCGCCGAATGATGTGCTTCACGTGAAAGTCGCCATTCGTATGGCCGTCCGTCATTTCTAACCCGTAGCGTTCAACTACAGTGTCGTCACTGGCTTCAATGTGCAGTGGCTGCTTCTCGTAGTACGTACGGTGGGGCATGTGGTCCATTGAGTGCGCGAAGTGGCGCCACACAGCCTTCCCTGTAGTGGGCATGTCGAAGGGCATGACCTTATTCGCGTATATCTCCATCACCATGCCGCGCGTGGCATCGTGTTCAATCTTCGCAGTGCGGTGCGCCGTCTCCATGCGGCCCAAACCGTTCGCTTCAAAAACTGCATCGAGCTCCTGGCGAGACTTGTCAATCCCAGAAAGCAGCATATCGAAATCTGCACGGTCATCACGAGCTGCGTCGGGTCCTGGAGAGGGTGAAACTCGGCGAATACGCTTACTCGGCCCGCCCAAGACCTGAAGAAGGCCCTTAATTCAAGGAACAAGTCAGTAAATGCTTGGACTACTACAACCTCCCATCACGAGGCATGAGGATACTTTACTCGTTCATTGTGCCGCTTCCTGAGGATGCGCTCGAGACTCCTGGCCACCTTGATCTGCTTCTCCAAGAACAACTTGAGCCGCACATTCTCGCGCTCTGCCTTTTGGCGTTCCAGTGCCTGGCGCTGCGCCATGTCTCCCCACACTGCAGCCAAGTGTGCCGGTGATGCTGTGCTGGCCATGGGTGCAGCAACCGATGAAAAGGTCGCAGATGGCGTCCCTGTAGCAATTTTAGCAGCACGCATGGCGGCCAGCTTGGACTTCAATCTGGAACCTTTCAGCTCCGTTGCTGACGACGGAGCGGCGACGGACGAAAACGGCGCGGACGCCGTTTGAGGCTTGTGCGTGGTGCGCAGTTGGTCCAGCTTTAGCTGCAGATCCTTAACTTTCTGGCGCAAGTACACCAGCTCCTCTCTGCGTGCGTCGCGAGCGCGGTTCGAGTACTTCCGTGGCTGCTTTGTTTTCTTGCCCTTGGGGTTCTGTGGCAGTAGCGTCGGACTGCTTGTGGTACATGTTGATGTGGGACTGCCCCTGGAGAATCTTGGACTGCTGTCACGACTCGAGAGGGCCAGTGTGGACTCAACACTTAGTTCGTGTGAATGCATCCGCAGTTGTTGAGGAGTTGCTTCCACCTCGGAGATCGGTTGCTCCGTGAGCGTCGGGAGCTCCAGGTCCTCGTCTATCTCGCCGCCATGACCATCAAAGCCCAGAGGCTCCAGGTCCAGCTCCGCGTCCGCGCCTAGTAGCCACTCGGTCGACGCCTCACAATTGGCCAGGAAGGAGAGCGCCTCTTCCAGCGTCTTGGAGTCGTCGTCGTCGTCCTGAATTGCTGTCGCCTCCAACAAGAAGCTCATACCCTCGAATTGTGCTCCACGAAGTGAATCGAATACTGATTCGGACAATAATTGTCTTTTCAAACGTACCCTAAACTGGGTACATTTTGTACGACTGGTTTAAACTTGACTTTTGTAAAGAAAAAGATACGGAGACCTTTAGGGCAATATTGGCTCGAAAGGGAAATGGTGCTGCACAATCCAGAGTCCCCTTTAGCTAGCTGTTGTCCTCGTCTTCGATGTACATGTACTGTACTGTACAGTACATACAGGTATGAATCTCGCTTCGGCTGATGATTCTGGCGCGGCAGCCTGATCAGCTTGATGTTCAACCGGTGCAGCCATTCAAATAGTTCGTACGGTTGTAACCTGTCAAAAGGAAGGGGTGAAGACCATCCGGTTCTTCTTTGAGTTTCATAAAAGCCGCAAAAGCCGCAACGAGCACCAAGGTATGCTGCTGCACGACGACGAGATGGAGGCGCTTGAGGCGGCGCTGTCCTTCGTGGATGGTTTCTCCCACGACGCACCGGCGCATGGGGTGATGCAGCACATCAGCGCAGGAGTCCTGGGCTCCTCCATGCTGCATGCTTCCCCCTCAACGAGTGCCGGGATGAGTGGAGGGGGCGGGGCAATCGCGGACGACGAGCTAGAGAGTCTGTTGCTGGAAGTGGGGTTGTCTAGCTCACCGAGTGCCTCTGCGGGGGTGAAGACGGAGCCTGTCGCACTTGTAACAAGCTCACAGGCTGGCAGCCCGACCGCCAGCGCTGCTATATCAGACACAGCAGCTAACACTGGAACGCAGGCAAACATCGATAGCAACGATCAGGCTCGTCGAGGCTCTCGGGGCAATTCCCAGCAAGCGTTAAGTGGCAAAACGAAGAAGAGGGTGCGGCTGAACCCGAACCGAGCCCGAGACAACCGCAAGAATGAGCTGGCTTACCTGCGCAACAAGGTCAAGCAAATGGAGGGACAACTCCAATCTCTTCGCCAACAATACATTGAAAACAAGGACTCAACAAATACAACGACCACCGCTCGATCAATCATCGACACAGCAGGGATGCCACCAGTTTGGCGTGATATGGCTTCGACCCAGCAGCTTCGACGAGAGAAAGCGGAGCGCGAGAATGCGCGGCTAAAGCTGGTCCTTGAAAGTCAGATCAAGCTCGCAAAAAGCATGGAGGCGGTGATGCAGAGGCGAACGCGCCAACAATTGGCCGGTTTCAACGGTGTTCTGAGCGACGCTGTTGGCGGCGTCCAGGGATCTACGTGGGACTTGCTTCTCGACAAGGCTACGTACGACATGTTGCTGGCACGTGCAGAGGAAGCGTATCACGAGGTGGATGATGTGCTCGCTGCGAACGGCCTCAAGTACTTGGAAACAGCATGCACAAATGCACAACTGCGTGAAGGTCCAGAAGGCATGTATGTGGACATTTTCACCAACAAGATGTTGCCGTTCGACTTCACCACGGCTGCTGAGGCGGTTTGGACCCAATTTCGAGGCAGCGAGAAGCACCGTGGGAATTTGTATGAGAACTTCTCCAAGGTGAGGATAAAGTGGTTTGGAATACGTTAATTGTTGGTAGTATTTTCATCTAACAATGCTTGTGTTGCTTTTCGTGGGTTACTAGGACGTCGAATCATCCTCTGATACCGTTGCAGAAATGTTTGCAATTGAGTTTATGGCGAATGACCTGGCTGCTGACTTCCGTGTGAAGCAAGTCGTGCGACGCTATATCGAAGAAGATAGGCAGGTGGTAGTTTGGGTGTCCACTGCATCAGCGCTCGAGAACTCCAAGTCACCTTTTGCCAGCTTCGGGTTCCGTGAGAAGGGCTATGTTATCAGCAAACGCGTACGAGGGCGTGACGACTTCTCCATGTTCCAGACTTGCTGCCTGGTTTCACCCCAAATGTCTGAAGGAGGGTCGTTTGACCTGTCCACAGTGGGCACGTTCACGGAGTTCGTCCTGGGTTTCATGTTTGCCCATATCACATCCAACCAGGAGCTCATTGAGAACATGCTAATGGACCAGGCACTGCACCCCCAGCGAGAGTTGTCGTCCGGCGCGTAACGGGATTAAGAAGCTCAAATAGAAAAGAATCTACCATAGATGTACCTATATACATGCACGTTGGTGTCCTGTGTCACGGTGAGGAAACCATTAGAATACTGTACTCCAGGCAACAATTCAATTTATTGCAAATTTTGTTTGAGCATACACATCAGCAGAAAATATTTTGATAACTGCTATGTCGCTGCTGCTTGGCGACGACGACGTGGAAGCGCTTGAAGCGGCGCTGTCATACGTGGACGCCCTCCCGCCGACTCAATCAACGCTCCCGGCCCCACTGGCGCCACTACTTTCGTCTGCGACAGCGTCTCCAGAGGGCCTTGGAGCCGGGGGCGAGGGAGAGGTCCGACTAGACGCTGAACTGGACCGACTACTGCTGGAGACGCTCTCCTCTTCGTCCGAGCATGACAGCGACTCAACATCAATGGCGTCTACTGCGTTAACGGCAATTACAGTGACGACAACGCCATCAACGCACGTCCTTCCATCACCTCTGCCGCCGATGGCGGCAAACATCGAGGCTCCCGACGTATCTGGGCAGACAGCTCGTCGTAGTTCTCGAGCAGCGAAAAGCTCAACAACCGCTTTAGCCAAAACCAAACGCCGCGTGAAGGTGAACCCGAATCGAGCGCGGGACGAACGCAAGCATGAGCTCGCGTACTTGAGGAACAAGGTCGAGCAAATGGAGCTAGAGCTTGAAACGATGCGTTATCGACGGCGTGCTCGAGGAATCCGAAGCGCCGAACCACCGCCAGCTTCTTCGAACAGTAATTCCAAGGCGCTGGTCACTACTTGTTCGAAACCTGCCATGTCATCTCCCAGGATGCCATTCATTTGGAGGGACATTGCTACTCGTCAGCAGCAGCGACGAGAGAAATCCGAGCGCGAGAACGCGAGGCTGAAGATTGTTCTTGAGAGTCAAGTGAAGCTGGCGAAAAGCATGGAGACTCTGCTGCAGAAGAGAGCTCGGCAGCAAGTGTCTGGCTGTGCTGAGGTGGTTGGTGCCTCCGGTGACTTGTCTTCGCAAGGGGGTACACTAGACTTTTTAGTGGACAAGGACACTTACGAGGCACTCGTCACGAGCGTGGAGACCGCCTACGCCGAGCTAGAGGCCGTGTTTGCCACCAACGGGTTGTTGGGTCTAGACACTCCTTGTCGAGATGCGCGGATGCGTGAAGGTGTCAGCGGGATGTATCTTGACGTGTTTGCCAATAAGGTGCTGCCATTCAGCTACGAAGCTGTCACCGCGGCTGTGTGGAATCATTTCAAGGGTAGTGAAAAGCACCGTGGGGTAGTCTACGAGAACGCAACAAAGGTACGAACTGCTCGGTATCCGTGTTGACGCGACACGAGTTATTCAGTTAACGCAATTTGCTATTTGTCCTCAGCACCTCGAAACTTCGTCGGACACTATCATGGAGGCTTTCACGATGGAATTTCTGGGCAAGACGACGACTGCAGACTTCCGCGTGAAGCAGGTGATCAGACGCTTCGTGGATGCGGACAGGCAGGTCGTGGTGTGGGTGTCCATTGGACATGCTCTGGACCCCAACAATTCGCCGTTCTCCAGCTTTGGCTTTGTGGACAAAGGTTACGTGGTGACGAGACGCCCCACCTCCATCACCTCAGGACACGGTGATTTCACCATTCTGCAGATGTGCAGTCTAGTGTCGCCACAAATGGCTGCAGGCTGCCGTATTGACATGACGGCGGCGGGTGACTTCACCGAGTTTGTGCTGAATGTCGTTGCCGCTAACACCACGACCAGCCAGGAGCTAATCGAAAACGTGCTGCTCGACCAGGCGCTCAACAATCGTCATTTCGAGACGAGCCTCGCTGCGTGAAGACCAAAGAGGGGTACTGTAGCTGTAAAGAGCAATAGAAACACTTATTGCTGAATGGCTGTTCAATATCCGACTAGCTTTTTCCTAATGTTTACATCCGAGTTGAGATGTCAATACAGCGGCGGAAGTTGCGGAGGGTTCTGGAATCTACTAGGCTCCAGTTCTCCTGGAGGCTGTATACGGATTCCGTATGACGGAATACATGTACATGTATGTGTTTGCAGTGCCAACAGGTACAGTGTACATGTACAGGTAAATGGAGCTTTGTCTGTGCGAGTCACGGCTAACTCACCACTGAGTCATCAGTGACACAGACCATCATTCATTCGCCACAAATTGTGGTCCACAAGAAATATCGCTCATCAAAGCAGCGTGATTGGAGTTTCGAGATGATTAGCCGTCGCTGTCCATGACTTCATCGCATTCCTCAAGTAGCAGTGCACTGAGCAAAGCCAACCATGGCGTTCCTGCTAGAGAGCGAACCGGACGAGACGCTGGCCGCTGCACTGGCCTTCCTGGACGAGCAGCAGAGGCCTCTGTCATTGATGCAGCAGAGTGACGCGAACAAGGAACTCGAACTCGAGCTCAGCGACGACGGCCCCGACCTCCTGTCCCTAGACGACTCGGACGTGCTGGATGCTCTCAGCGTGAATATCCCTGCACTGGCCGAGAAGGCGATCAAGAACATCAGCTGGACTGCTGCCATCCCCACCATTTCTCAGCGTCTCTTCAAGCACCACCAAGTGGTCCCGTGCTCAGTTCGACAACCCGCAGCTCTTGCCCCTCCAACTGCCAAGTCAAGCCCTGCCGTGAAGAAAAAGAAGAAAAAGACTTACGTGCGCAAGAAACCTTTGGGATACAACCCGAACAAGGCGCGCGACGAGCGCAAACTGGAGCTGCTATACCTTCGCCAAACTGTCGCCGACATGGAGATTGAATTGCAAAAGCTGCAAGAAATCAAGGGAGCCAATCAGTTGACGGACGACGCGAGATCTTTGACGGATTCGACTTCTCCAGCCAATGTAGTAGCAACTTGCACTGATGACGGAGTACCCCGGGTCTGGGAGAAGATGTGTTCGCGCCAACTGGAGCGTCGAGTGAAGGCGGAGAGAGAAAATGCTCGCCTTAAAATGGTGCTGGAGGGCCAGATCAAGATCGCCAAAAGTATGGAGCAGATTCTCAAGAAGCGAACGGTACTACGCTCGATGGAGTCCTGTGGCAGCAACAAGCGCACGAAGCATACGGACCGCGTGCCGCGGTCGTCCAATCCTCGTGCTGATGCTAAAATCTTCGAAGTGCTACTGGCCGGTGTTGAGGCGTCGTACCGTGAAGTTGATGCTGTATTCGAGGCCAATGGTCTTGGTCGCACTGAAGCCCCGGAAAGCGATGCCCAGATGCGTGATGGCGTGAACGGCATGTATTTGGAGATCTTCGCCAACAAAATGCTACCTTTCAGTATGCACTCCACGGGCGAAGCTGTGTGGCAGCACTTTAAAGGAACGGATATTCCCTACCGCTGGTATCACTCCAGGTCAGCTGGCTCGATCGAATCGACGGAGGATACAATGGTGGAGTGCTTCGGCATGGATATGCACGACGCGAAAAGCAACACCACAGCCGAGTTCAACGTTAAGCAGATCCTCCGTCGTTATGTGGAGGAAGACCGCGTCGTCATTGTGTGGCGCTCACGCATCGAGCCCCTCGAGTTCTCCAACAAGCGGTTTGCGGGTATTCATTTCCAGGAGAAGGGCTACGTGGTCATTAAGCCTCGCGATCGCAACGTTGGCAGTGCTGATGGTGATGACTTCACACTGATCCAGACGTGCTACATCATTACCCCCGATCTGTCCGATCAATCGCTGAACGACGATGCTAAGACGGGTGCTCTGACCGAGTTTGTCATGAACTCCACGGCCGCCAATATCTCTGCCAGTAACGAGATGATTGAAAACGTACTGCTGGACCAGGCGTTGAAACGAAAGCGTCCCATGTAAAAACTGGACCTGCTTCGAATCCCCTTGATGCTACTTCCATCGGCTATATATCGAATCTGCTTCATGTCGTGATGAAAAACATGTTTCCGTAAATCTTCATAGCAAGTCTTCGAAGTACATGTTCATGTACAAACTTAGTCGTGTTTGTATTGTAGTGACAAGTACATGAATACAGAAAATTAAACAACAATCTCTGCAGTGCCAGCAACAGGATCGACCTTTTCCAGTAGCACAGTTTGTTGCAACTGTAGCACGTTGCGTAACTTCCCTCCGATCGCGTCCAGAACCAATTTCTCAACGTGAGCAAAGTCCATCGGTAAAACTGAAGATGTGTCCACACATTTAACCTGAAGTTGGTAGCAGCTTCGAACCACCGATGCGTGCGACGGATTAGTCGGAGAGGGCGAAATAATGGTCCAGTGATGATCCTCAAATTGAAGACCACCTGTCCGAAGAAACCACGTCGTAGTTCCGACCAGGACGATTTGATTCGCTTCTTCGTACTTGCGAACAATATTAACGGCGTCAAGATTCAGAAGTAGGTAGTTTCCATCGGGAAGTGAAGCCATACAATTCCTTTCAAGCGTATTCGGATTCCTGGATCGAACCTGTAAACCAAGTTAAAACAAAGGAGTTGATGTTAGCTGTCATTGATTTAGAGCCACCTGTGATACGACTTACAAAGCGGAATGACTTTTGAGCATCCTTGTTCTTCTTGGTTGTGATGTGATGCCACAGAAACTCCGCTGCTTTCTGCATTGGGCATGCCAAAGGTGTGGTCGATGTCGTCTCGACGCAAGTTCCGCCAGACTTGAGATACTTGTTCTGGCTTCTGCAGGTGATAGAGGAGGGGGTTCCCTCCATGACTGGAAGCACTTTGTCGGCTTCTAAACGCAGTTTTCCAAGGCTGTCAGACAATTCTGCCAAAATGGAATCGCTGAAGTCAAGTGGCTGCAGGCGGCGATCTGGTATGTCTTGGACATTGAAAACAAAGTCTATTCCCTGTAAGCGATACAGTCATTCATCCAGCATTTAACAGTTAGTAGGTACAAACAGCCCAGCACATTTTGGAGGTTCCTTGTACCTTGAGCAGATTTTTTCGTCCGAGTATCTTGCGAATGCAAGCATTCACCTTGACTTGGTTTGCCACGATTGCCTTGAGTTCTTGATTGGTGCGCTCCGCACGTTCACGTCCTTCACTCTCGATCATGGCGAGACTGCGCCACACACTGGGGTTACTATCCGCCGAAGGGATCATTCCTATGCGGCTTAGGCGAGAAAGCTGCAACTGTTGCAACTGAGTGTTTAGCTGTTGTGCTTCTTCCATCAGAGCTTTCACTTCTGCCTTTTTGCGACGCTGGAGACTCGTTGTGTATCTCACGGGTCCTTCTTTCCGCCTCCGGTCCTTCTTAGTCTTCAGTTGCGGTTGTTGCGGCGCAGTTTTAGTCAAAATATTGAGACCAGGCTCGTTCTCGACGTCAAACGATGCAGCAGAGCTGGAATCGCTTTCGTTGCTGTCGATGGCATCCAGAAACGTAAGGACTTCAGACAGAGAAGTCACTTCGTCCATCTTTGGGGAGTGTGAGTGGCTTCCAGTTTGGAAAGGGGTGAGCCATCACCCGATTGGTAGAGAGGCAGACAAGATTATGAACTTCTGATGTTGATGTGCAGCACACACACACACAATGGTCTTCGAGGTTGCTCGTTCAGGTCTGCGATCTGATCCTCATCCACGACCAACGTTGCTCCATTACGAAATGTGGCTACGTACTCAATCAATGTATTGTACGGATGACTAACTACTCCGTCAACTTAGCTAAGCCTACCACAACATTTATTCGATCTCGTCGTAGGACGGCGCAGCGGAGTTAATGGCCTTGGAGTGGTGGTGTGGCGAGAACATTTCGGACTCCTCGTTCTCGACAGCTTCACCCGAGAGAACCTCCTCGTAATCGCTCTTCAGGTACGCAAACGCAGCCAGGAAGATAAGTGCAAGGGGTACGCCAAGATCCGTGACAGCCCACATCACGCGCGCGCCATAGTGCTGGTAGAAGAATCCACCGACCATTGTGCCCACAGCACGGGCCAATCCATTCTGGGTCGCGTTCAACAGTCCCATCACAGTTCCTTCGCAGCCCTTGGGGGCCGCAGCGTAGATGTACTGCGTGCAGGCGGCCCACGCCAGACCAAACGTGCATCCGTGCAAGAACTCGAACGGAATGGCGCTCCAGGCGTTTGTCATGACCGCATAGTACGTAATACGAAGAGCGTAGGCAGTGATGGAGACCAGCAGCACCTTCACCGTGCCGAGCTTCTGGATAATAGCGTGCGAGAAGAAAAACGCAGGCAACTCCGAAATGGTTTCGCACATGATGGCAATACCCACAATCTGGGCGTTACCGCCAGACAAGTTGAACAAGTTGAGTGCCAAGAAGCTCGACAGTACACCGTACATGAGGCCCATGAAGACAACCACGAGCAACAGCATGATAACATCCTTTTTCGCGCAGATACGGCGCATGTTGTCAACAAACGTCGGCTGGCGCGAGCTTCTGACACCTTCCTCCATCGTAGAGTGTGTATCGTCGTGGTGTGCATGCTTGACCGGCGGAATCGTACGCAGCACCAACAGCGACACAAACATAAATATAATACTGATGTTGAACGCCCACGAAATACCAGCCGCAGCGACAGCCAAACCGGTAAGATACGCGCCAGTGCCCCATCCAACAGCACCAAAGAGCCTCTGCTTGCCGTACTCGCCTCCAACCTTCTCGATCATGTCAAGCACAGCGTGATCCATGAGCGAACCGGCAGGCATCGACTGGAAATTGGCCAGCACCACCACTGCGAGCGTCCAATAGTACGACCAGTAGAAGTACTGGATGGAGAACATGAGCAGTCCGCCCGTGATAATGCAGAAGTTGTGGATAAGACGCTGGTTACGGATGTAGTCGGCAACCGCGCCCCAAATCGGCGGAGACAGCATCGCGCAGACACAGGGGAGCGTCTGCAGCAGACCGATCTGCACCTTGGAGAAACCGGCAGTTTGCTGGTAGTACACGGCCAGGAAGATGGCGACGGACGACTGCTGCACGTTGGCGATGGCGTACATGAGCTTGGGCTGCCACAGACAGTTCTCGTACCACTTGGCGGGCGCTGGATTCAACGCGTCCTTCTTCTTGCCGTCACACATGCTGGTGGTCTTGTGTCACGTGAGACTTGAGAGGTGTCTTGAGCGCAGCAACTTGACGAATGAACGTTGCGATGACCCCGCCGAAACGCTCCCAGACTTGTCAATTCCGGCAGGATGGGAATAGCTCGGACTGCATCCACGTACCCTTTGCCGACGTCACACTCGAAGTTCAGTTGGGAGGGAAATGCATCCACGCAGCATTTGGGGCGCTTGAACTTCTTGTAATTCACCCCTTCCTTCAGTTAAACAAAAGTTTGTTAGAAGTTGTGATAAGGGGATGGATGTCATGGGGTGTCGACACTTTCGGTCTTGTTTATGTGGAGGGCGGACTTGAATTGTGTGCGTCCTCTGTGCGGCCAGCACCAGCACGACCTTGCGGTAAAATGACTCGTGAACACTGTTCACTAAACACTGTTCGCGTTGTTTTAAGGCAGACTCTACTGCCCGAGTCACTACGGCCTGTAGTCTACAGGTGCTAAGCGTCCTTTCAAAGGACCAGTTCGCAGAATCAAAACGTTACCGTGGGCCTGGAGAAAGTGGGTGCACGGTTTGTTGCACAAGATTTATACCCGATGACTGCATTCCGAATACGCAAGTCATGTGTGGTTATACTCCTCACTGGTCAAGTGAGGAACTGGTACACATGCAATACCAAACATCTACGGTCATTCAGAAAACTTCAAAGCGTAGCGTTCAACCATTGTAATGTCATTCGATTCTTGCAAGGGTTACTTATTCTGGGTGAGCTGTGGCACTACGGAGAAGACCTTTTTGCACCAGCTTCATAAAGCTGCGTAGTCTGCTTCCAATAGAGGTGAGTAACATGCGCCGTGCACTCGCCGATGTAGATTCCCAACGCTTCACTTGCAACCGGTTGCAGCTTTGGACAACACACGACTGCAACTTCAATGAATGTTTCGGTGGTGGCTCAATGACAGTCCAGTGAAACGTTTCAAACTCGAGCCCGCCACTTCGAGGTTTCCACGTCGTTTTCCCAACAAGAACAAAACGATTTTCTTGTTCGTACTTCCGATAGACACTCACCGCATCGACGCACAAGAGCTTACTCGTCTCATCATTTAACAGTAACGTAAAGCTCATTTCAAGAGCGGTGTCGTGGCTAGCTCGAATCTGAAACATCCAAATAAATTTAGTGACCACAGCAAGATACACTTCATCGCACCAACTTACAAATCTGTAGAGTTTATCAGGCTCCGCGTCCTTCCTGCTAACGAGCTGCTGCCAGAGTATCGCTCCGGATTTTGAAATTGTGCAAGGCATTGGTGTAACTGAAATCGTCTCGACGCAGGTATCGCCCAGTGTTCCACAAACCTCGTGACGCTTCTGGTGCGTTTGCAGTGCAACAGTGAGATAGTTATCTAACGCAGGAAACACAGAATCTGCTTGAACAAGCATCTGGTCCAAGCTGTCGGAAATGGTTGCTAGCACCGAGTTCGCGGTGGCAGGCTGGTTCAATGACTCACGACTGTTCTGTGACAAAAGATCAATTCCCTGAGAGCACGAGCAGTAAGTAGAGCGATGCAACAAGATCTGCACAAGTATAACGTACCTTGAGCACGTCACAACTCTTTAGCAACTGCCCAATTGATGCAAACAGTCGTAAGCGGCTTGACAGGATATCTTTCAACTCGCGGTTCGTGATTTCTGCTTGTTCGCGTCCCTCACGCGCAACAATCACGACACTCCGCCATTTCCCCTGCTCTTCCTGCGAAGTTAGAGGTCTTGTACCTCTCGTGTTTCTTTGCTGGAACTTTGTCAGTCTGCATTCCAGCTCTTGCGCTTCAGCTCGTAGCGATAAGAGCTCAGTTCGTCGGCGCCGTTGCAGATCTGTCGAATACGGTACTGAGCCAACTTTTCGAATGCGTTTCGGTCGTAAGCGTGTCTTCACGTGATTTTGAGTACTCAAGGCCACTCCGTTAACACCCGCAGTCGCAATAGGACTTAACACTGCAGGATCGCAATTAGTTTCTCCGTTGTCATTGTTAACTTGGTCGAGTTGCCAATCGTCGACGTCTTCCAGCAGTTTCAACAGTTCCGACAACTTCACAGGAATCTCGTTCTCAAAATCCATCATCCAGACGAGCAGAACAGCACGATCTTCCACCAACTGAATTGTGAAATGAGGGCCTGGTGTGCATTCTGACCGCCAACGTGTTTACGCGATTCTTGGCGTGTATCACGCAGCAGTAAAGGTATCTGTTGCTGCGTAAGCTATTGCAGCAACACATCGCAACTGCGGACCGACATGGGAAGCTGACGAACGACGTTCAGGGATAAAATTGCTGCATGTATCATCGAAACAATACCCACCTCCGATATCACGTCCACCTCGTCAGAGAGCACTATCGGGGACAGCATGTGATGTGGCAGCGGTTTCGTGCCACGAGATCTGAAAACCAGCGCATTACCACTCCAGCAAGATCTGCTTCGCTTCATAATCCTTCTGCAAGCATAAGGGCATCCCCACCGGTAGTGAGTAAAACTAAACCTATGATAGCTGCAAATCAATTCTCGTCCTGTTTTTGCAAGATTTAGTTTTAAGTTTACTCAAAAGTAGGTTTTCGGCACTCCGCCGGTGTGCGTAAATGTGTGTGTAAAAGCAAATATTTGAGCAAATTTTTACTCAAACCCCCTTCCGTGAGTAAATTTGCTCACAGAGGAGGTCTTGAGTAAACGTGTGAGCAAATCTCCCCTCCCGTCAAGACCATCCATAGAGACATCGTCGCCGGCCGAGTGGACGCCCTCAACGCCACTGACGCCCCTCGACCTCGCCCAGCGCAGCTTCGCTCCTTCAGCAACACCGCCAGCTCCGTCTGCACCATTCGACAGCCTTGTCAACTCCAGTGAAGAGGTCAACACGGACGGTAGCGTATACTCCACCAACGCTGACCCCGATGCTCAAACAGCTAGCGAAGAAGAGGAGCAACTGCTAGAGAGGCCAGTGCATGGCGAAATCACTCTAGACGCAGCGCTGGGAACAACGACACCAGTTAAAAGGAAGGGCAGGAACTTAAGCGCTCAAGAGGATCTCCATCTAGCAGGTGCTTGGCTCGACGTTTCCCAAGAACCAGTCGTCGGCGACGAGCAGACCCGGGACGAGTTTTGGGGCAAAGTGCACGCCGAGTTTGTGAGCCGCTTGTCCATGTCGGAAAGCGACATGACGAAGAATCCGCGAGTTGCAAGCAGCTTGCAAACTCGCTGGCGGTCTCTGCAAGCTGCCTGCAACAAATTGGCAGGCTGTTACGCTGCTGTGTATGCTCGAAATGAGAGTGGAAAAACTATCGAGGACGAAACGGGGGATGCACATGCACTTTATCGCGAACAGAATGGCTCCACATTCAAAAGTCAAGCCGTGTGGTCGATTCTTCGCCACTCACCCAAGTGGTTCGAGTCGTTGACTACCACAAAAGGCTCTAGAAAGCGTAAGGGGATTTCGAGGGACGCAGACGTCGTTGGAATAGCAGAGCAGGCGGAACCTGAGCGCCCTACGGGAAAGAAAACCGCTAAGAAAGCCCATGATACCGAGAGCAGCTTGGTTGCTCTTGTGACAAAGCTTGCACACGAAACCGAGCGGAAGAACAAGCTTTTGGAGGATGCCACAAATGAACAGATAATGGCGCGTAGATTGGATGGCATGAGCGCAACGCAACAGCGATACTACGAATCGAAGCAAGCCCAGATATTATCCGAGCTGAAAAAGAGTTTAGCTCATCAAGTTAAAAATGAGTTTACCTATTCAATGATATCTCCGTTTCGTTGCCATAAATGCTCTACTAAATCCTTTTGAAGTTGACTGTGTACCTGCTTGCTACGAATTGCTTTTAGCCTAGCAGTAAATCTAACAAAGTCATTAGCAGAGTCATCTCTAGACACACTTACACTTGAAGCACCATCGTAGTCTCATGGCAAGTTCTCTCCACGCTCGTCCTCAACAATCATATTGTGAAGAATAATACACGTTGTAATAATGTCCGATAGGTCTGAGGGGCTCCAGAATCGTCCAGGCCCCTGGACAATTGCAAATTGTGCTTGTAAGACGCCAAAGCCTCTTTCAACGTCTTTTCGTGCTCCTTCTTGCTTCTGAGCATAGTATTTTTCTTTGTTGTCTCTTGGTACCGGAATAGTCTGCACCAATGTTGCCCATGCAGGATAGATGCCTTTCAAAGTCATGACAGAGTTAGATTGAAATACAAGTAGAAGCCCTGAAAACGATCAGAGTATAACTTACCATCAGCTAAGAAATAGCCCATGTCATAGGTGTTACCGTTAATTGTGTAACTACAACGTGGTGCCTCGGCGTTAGCGAAGCTTGAAAACAGGTCGGAGCGTTCTAAGACATTAATGTCATTGTGAGAGCCCGGCATCCCAAAGAATGCGTGCCAAAACCATAAGTCTCTTGAGACTACAGCTTCCAACACTATTGTTGGCTCTTCTTCTTTGCCCGTGTATTGTCCTGCCCAAGCTGTTGGGCATTTCTTCCATGCCCAGTGCATACAGTCTAGACTGCCCAACATCCCTACAAAACCGCGCTCCTCGTGCATTTCTGCTAGCCGACGAATATCTTCACTGTTTGGCTCTCGTAGATACTCACCACTAAATACATCGATAACAGCAGCACAGAACCTCAGCAAACTTTTGGTAGCTGTGCTTTCTGCTATACGTATGTACTCGTTGACAGCGTCGGCCGGCATGCCGTATGCAAGTTGCCTTATTGCTGCCGTGCATTTTTGTAGAGCGGATAGACCCAGTTTCCCCGTTGCATTGGGCCTCTGTTGGAAGTAGTAGTCGTTTGCTTCCACAGCTTCGACAATTCGTAGGTAGAGAGGACGACGCATGCGAAATCGCCGGCGAAATGTGCGAGCGCTGTAGACAGGGGTGTCAGCAAAATAGTCGCGAATGAGGCGAGCATGACCGTCCTCGGCGCCTCGGTCGACGTTTGGCCTACGCCCAGTAGACGATCCACGCGGAGGTGGCGCTGTTCCGTGGTTGTGTGCAACGTAGGCGGCTAACACGGCGACCAACTCGTCCTCGCCGTCGCCGTCGTACTGGCCGAAGAAGCCCAGAGCGCTGCTGTCAGATTCCATGTCCACGATGCTTCAGATTTAGTTTTACTCACGTGCTTCGTGCAATACCGGTGGAGACACGTACTGGCTTCGTCGCCTCGTATTCCCTGATTTGCAGCTATCATAGTTTTAGTTTTACTCACTACCGGTGGGGATGCCCTAATCAATCACCACAAACACGACATTGAATTTGTGAACACGCACCATGGAGATTCGAGCAGCTTGCAGTGAACATTATCTCAGTCCGCACGCCCCCATCCGTTTAAGACCCGACAAAAGCTATAAGATCTCCACGCCCAGTTTGCAGCAGAATTCCACGTTGCATCGCCAAATAGCGCTCCTTGATCTGCTTTCCCATGGCGCGCAGAGCACGATCGCGCACCTTTTCAATAAGTTCCCCGTCTATCATGGTACAGCCAACAGCTTTTTCGGTAGTGAGTGAATAGCGAGACCGGATCACAGACGCACTTGCTGGGTTTTCCTGTGACCGATGAACAGCAAGCCATGTACACTCGCGGAAGCACAGAGCTCCACACCTGTCGAAGGAGACAGCAGCCCACACGATCAACCGCCTATTGTCGTCGTCGCTTCGGCGTGTGGAGCCAAAACCGTCAAGAAGCACGGTCTGGTATGGAGCTCCCAGTTCGACCGTAAATTGCACCGTGACGAGGTCTCTGTGATCAAATACACAGCGTTAAACCTCACGTTTCACCTGTTAGAGTGCTGATTCTTAAAAACGCACCGGAACACACCGTGGACCAACAAGGTCGACACGCTGGGCATTAAATTTTGGGCCTAACAGCTTCACGGCGCGATCCAGTGAACAATTCATGGGGGTAGTCGAGGTCACGTCTGTTGTCAATCCAAGGACTGGGTCCAGTCGAATCCTAGAATCGAAAGAAATGGAGTTATCCGTCGCAGTGGCGTTGAGCACAGTGTCTGCTTGGAGGAGCATCCGCTGCAGTGTCGCTTCGATCTCACACCGAACGGCGACGGGATTGATATGCAACGTGGTTGGGTTGCAGCACTGTGAGTGCTGGTGAATCTGGCTCTGGGTCTCTGTCTGGGCGAGATTTTGACGCATATCGTACATGACCGACTCCTGCCTCAGTACAACAAGAGCATCAGACCCATGCATATCCTGCCCTACAGCTTCATATACAGAATTGTTTTTACCGGTATGAAAGGCCTCTTGTTCATTGTTGACTGCAGAGACTTGGCCGTTTGCTGCTCCTTAGCCAGCGCCCGTCGAAGCGTCATATTCAGCAGTTCAGCCTCAAATCGCTGCTGTTTCATAGTCTCAGCCTTCGATTGCCAGGCGACACACGGGGAGAAACTCTTCCTCTTTTTATGTAATGGGCTACTTGTACTGCTGAAGTCGGTTTGCCGCAATTTAGCTAACTGCGGCTCTAGCTGCTGCGCCGTCTCCAGCAACTGCTGTCGCTCCTGTTTCTTGCGCTGCCGGAACTGGACGTCCTGCTTGCGCTGGCGCTCCCCACGCACGCGCTTCGGGCGCTCCTGGCAGCGAGAGGAAGAGGTCGCAGCATTCATCGATTCGTCCAAATTGTGGGATAACATGTGGATGAGACAACTTCGATGGTGTACACTTTGTGTGCCACAGATCATGATTATCTCGCCGTACGATTGCGACCAAACCCCTGATTGGAAGATCGGCAGAACTGATGACCTTTTGGCAGGAAGCTCTTGCCTTGTAGGCTCTACACACAATGGTAGACGAGTGCTGGGCCAACGTTGCTGGCTGCTCATTCCGGCTTTACTGCACAAGAGGCAACACATCAGCCATGCGATTCCGATTTGGAGAAGGCGAGGAGCAGCTTTTCGTGGCGGATATTCTCCCGATGCTCGACATTGAGGACGAGGAGAGCTCGACAGGTTCCAGTGGCGGCGAATCGAGCGCGAATTCGGCGTGTGTTGTACATGTAGAGCTACATACCAGTTGCAACACCGACGAGGACTTGAAAGCTGGCAAACTAGTTCCGGCATCACGAGCTAGATTACAAGCGAAAAGCAAGGTCGAACGCTTGCGCCAGGAAATCCAGACGCTTGGGGTGGAGCTGGCGGATCTCCAGCGTGTCAATCGAGGGCTGACTGAAAAGAGCTCAGCTAGATCGCGATGGAAGACGCTTGCCATGAAAAGGAAGCGGCAGCGGGAACGCGCAGAGCATGACAACAAGGTGCTGAAGAGGATGATCGCTGCGCAGAACATGCTTGCAGAGTCAATACTTAACGGGCGCTTCCAGCTTTCGAGCGGAATCCGTTGCACTGCTAGCACTTCTTCACATCGAAAATTTCCAAGAATCAACGTGTAATATTGGTTTGAAGAGCGAGCTACAACGTGCAGCGGACGAGGGGGGAGATCAGCTCAGTGGAGATTGCTCCACACAATGTATAATTTCCAGCACGCGAGTTTCGGTGCACTCGATGAATTGTGATAGATTAAAACCCGTCCTAAACACTCAAACCTACATCAGGAACTGGCAACTCGCGCCATTGGTTGAACACGCCCGATAGCGATGCGGTCAGTGTGCATTGTGCAGTCAGCAGCGTCTTGAGTGCCTTGTTTTGTTGTTCAGCTCGTTCTCGCTCCCGACTCTGCTTCGTCGCTATAATCTTCCACAGAACCTCTGCTTGGTGGTTTTCAAGGCTAACTCCATCCTGTCGTGCGTGCTGGAGACTTTCAAGCTCGTCTTCTAGGCTCTTGACCTCGCGTCGTAGGATCTCAATTTTGCCCTTGTTCCGCAATCGTGGTCGAGCCTCAGTACTGCCTCTCGCTCTCTTTGGCGTCACCACAGTCTCTGACCCTTTAGGACGGAGTCGTTTGAGTGCGCGAGGGGATTGCTCTGGGGCGACGGATGGAACAGGTAATAGTTCGGTCTCCAGCCAGCTTCTATCGTCGAAGAGGTCGAACATATCTGTGACGAAGAGCTGCTCCTCGTTAACATCGGGCTCAAAGTAAAAGCTTGAGGCACTTGGATCGAAGAGAAGACTCATAACGCTTCGAGGTCTAAGAAGCAGATGCTGAAATGAACGACAGCGTCAGATTGTCCCGTGGTGTGGAGGAGAGTCAACACGCAGAAAGCGTGCCTGGATTACGCGATTGCTAGGTGGCGATGAGAGTGTTTGTCCCGCTTGCTTTCCCATTTTTAGCCGTTGGGTATGGATCGGCTTGAGACGATACACGTTGAAAACTCAGCAATCTTGTTGACTTCGTTCTGACTTCGCTTTGACTTCGTCCATTTCAGGCGACCTAAGGTTATGTCGTAAGTTACCTATGCGGCTTAGTGCTAGGCTAGCAGACTGAGTCGCACTGCAGTCGTTCCCGTAGGCTACGGGCCGTAGCTCCTTCTGGCGTCTCGGAAATGTTTTGAGCTAGCAAAAAGTTCATTGTATAACGAACTTTCAGCATTCACTACTGTAGCGGGACTGGTAAATTACTCATAAGCTTACACTTGTGACGAGGATGACAGTCCTGCTGCTAGAAACTCGCCCTGCACACGCTCGTGAAACATTCGCAACTCACCGCTAAGTAAATTGACAGCACCATTACCAATCCGATCGTAGTCTTTGACGCATCTAATTGAGGCGGGTGCGTAGTCAGCATGTTGGTCTTCGTTCAGCTCACTTGAGACCTCATAGCAGCTGTGGAATATAGACTCTTGATCCGGGTTCTCTGTGGAGCGTGAGAGCATCATCCACCCCTTTTCACGAACGCGCAACAACCACGATTTGGCGTCAGAGTTCATAGAGTTCTTACCCTTGGACTCTTCTTTCGATGGCACCATTGCCGACGTCCATATATACAAAATACGGTCCCGCTCCTCGAACTTCCGTACAAATGCGGCTCCGTGAAATGTGCACGGTGTTGGGTCATCATCCAGCGTCAAGAAGAAACTCTTTGCGATAGAGCTAGCATTTACGTGAAGTCGATGGACATGGTACTTGTAGCACTTGGAGGCCTTGAGTTGCATTCCTTGCCAGATCATGCGGCTCGCTGCGTCCAAGCCACTCGTCAGTGGTGTTGATGAAGATAGCTGCACAAATGCTCTCCCTGACACGGGGTCGCGCTTGACCTGCGAGACAAACGATGCCACCTCGGTTGCTCCCGCGCCGCTCGAAGCAAATACGTCGGACGCCCTGGCATACATTCGGTCCAAATGCTCACGCAGCTCACCGAGCTGTGAAGTAGCATCATTGCTCCGCAAAGACGTGCCTGCTAGAATGGTCGACGGCGCACCCACCGCCGCATTAATCTCGAAGCCCAGCGACTGCAAATTCTGGAACGTGTCATGCATTGTCTTGGACCTCTTGACCACTTTAGTCAGCAGGGTCTTCAGCTGAGCGTTCAGTTCCTCTGCCTGCTGCCTTTTATAGGCATGTGCTGCAGCCTTCTGCAACCAGAAACTCGAGTCTGTATTGGATTCTGCCAGTAGTCTGGTATAGCTGCTGCCTGCCACCGTTGCAGACGACAAACGATGCGTGTCCTTAAGCCTGTCCAATTGCATCTGAAGTTGCTTCACTTGATCTTTCAGTGTCTGCATTTCGTTCTTCTTCTTCGCTCGGAGACGCGCTGAGTATATGGCGTTCTTACGTCTGCTTTTCGACTTTTCGTGCGTGTCCACCGGTGCGACCGTCCCAGTACCGTCCATTCGGGCACGTTTGTGACTCTCTGACGCTGGTTCAATGCCGCTGTCGCTGCTACACGTAGTGGAAGACTCATCGGCGTAGCTGTCCGGGAAGTCAAAGCCGTCCACGAAGGCCAGCGCCTCCACCAGCGTCTCCGGATCACTGGGGTTGACAAGGAAACTCATTGCGATAATGGACCTGCTCATGTGAATAGAAAAACATGTTATTCATTTGGAAAGGGGATTTCGTGATCGATGATTACTCAGACTTAAACAATCATTCTGCGAGCTGATGAAAAAATTGCCACAGTAGTTTCCTGCCAAAAGCGCGCGATGGCAGGCGGAGGATCCTCGCCCGACACTACGAGCACCGAGGGCAGCAACTCGCCGTCCTCTGCATCAAGTAAACCTAGAGGTTTTGTCACCTCCGCGGTCAAGAAGAAGCGCGTGCGACGGCAGCAGGTTGAACTGAAATACCTCCGCGAACTGGCTGGAAAACTGGAGTACCGCCTGGAGCAGCTGAAGAAGCGTCGCCCCAGTGGACAAAGCAATGGCAACTGCAGTAGCGGAGTGAAGCACAATTTACAGTTAGGACCTGCCTCCGTGTGGGAATCCATCGCTGACCGTCAGTTTAAGGAACGATCGCGCATGGAGAAGCAGAACAAAGAGCTCAAGCTGATGCTGCGCACTCAGACAAACAGAGCACAAACCCTGCAAGCTAAAGTCCAGAGAGCCTTAGGAGATAAGGTAGAAATTGGCACGAGAAATATGATGGGCTACTCGGAAGGGAGAAGACTAATGGCTGTCTGTTTGAGCAGGAATTGATTGGGCTGACGATGATGCAGTTGCAGGACGAGGGCCCTCGTTATTGGGACTTGGAATCAGGGGATGAAGAAGGGATATTCGCTGACTTATTAACACTGGTGGCGCGGACTCACATGGAACTGAAACGACGTCAGGTGGAAGACCCCAGAACGGTGCTTTCGTTTGCCACGTGGGGGATTTCTGTGGGCGAACCTCATCTCAGAACGGATAGTGAGGTTGGTCTTGTGTTGGAGACGCATGGAAGCTCACTGCTGCCGTTTAACGTGAAGACCACAGCAACAGCATACTGGAAAATGTTTTCCCTGTCTACTGCCGATCACAAAGTGACTTTTCACGACGTAAGTGGATCGAGGAAATATGATTTTTGCTGGGCTAACCTGTACTTGTGTTTGTAATAGAAATCAACTGTGCATGATGACATGGTGGCGCGATTATTTACGTGTTCTTCAACACACTTCGGACGCCAGATCGATCTACGAGGCAAGCATACTTGCCGCAAATACGTTGGTGAAGACGGCTGCATCACCATTGTGTTTGCTGGGCGCACGGGACCGGCTGAAGCACACGCGCCTTGTCAAGAAGTCCAACTTCAAAAGACTGGATGGATCAAAGTTCGCCAACTTCATAGTGATGACCCGGACCAGCAGTTATCCGCTGTGGTAGAAATGCACACGGAGACACTACCACAGTTTCGAGATGGTAACACTGGCCAGGAACAACGCGCCCGAGAGGTCATTGACTGGGCTATGAGGTCTCATCACGTGGTAAACGATTGGTACCGCCAGAAATTGAGCGAAATTCTAGTGGAGGAAGACTGGAAGGCTTTCCGCGGGGGTGAGGATATGTCGGTTTGCTGAGGGTATGCGTGTGAGTCAATTTCTTCATGGTATTTACATTACTTCGTGATTCTTCACTTCTTCCTATTCTCAATTGACACTGATTTTTGATTCCAGCCCTCGTAAGTTGCACACATCATTGCAGCAACATAAGCAATCGTGATAACGCAACACTCAGCGCTGAGTTTCTTGCTGAATGGACGATCTCAATGCACATCAAGACGCCGAGGCTTCCGGCACTTTCGATCGGATGCTTGACGACACAGCGCCCACTTTACTGGACTTCCTTGACTCGCTTGATAACGACACAGCTTTAGCTGTCGAAGCGGTTGCGCTGTCCGTTCGTCGGCCGAAGGCAGCAAACATCGTTGAAAATAAAGGCGAAGCCAAGAAGAAATCGAACACCTGGAGGCAGCGACAGCGCTTGGAGCTCCTACGACTGTGAGAAGAAGTGAACAAGCTTGATGAAGAGCTCAAGAAAATGAAGCTGGCCACTGGGGTTTGGTCCACTCTACCACTGATAGAAGGGGTGAGCAGCTTCGCCGCTAGTCAAGTGAAGCGACCGGCAGCGAAGAAACTGCTGGGCGAGTCGTGGCAGGATGCGGCGTCACGAGATTCACTTGCTCGTCACATGTCTGGCGTTGAGAATGAGCGACTGCACAAGGTCCTGCACATGCAGGTGAAGTACGCTCGGAAGTTGCATCGCATGATGCAGCAGCAAATGACCACTACAATTGTGTCCCAAGCGCTTGGGTATCGCCCCGCACTTACCGACGATGAAGGTCGTTCTCCAACGGATAATAGTATCGTGTTCCAGAAACTATTGGCTGATTTGGACGGGCATCGCGGGGACGTAAGAAGCATTTTCGTAGTGAATTCAACGGACGGAGAGCAAGGAGGTTGCGTTTCGATCAATCCTGCCCGTGGTTTGCAAGTCCGAATTGTCAAGAGCTACGTATTCCCATTTAGTGTGAATGCTACGGAGCAAGCCATTTGGAACGTTCTGACGGAAAGGGAAGGCATCGACCAGAAAAGTAGGGTGGCTTATAAAGAGGTGCGTACATGTATGTTTCGTGCAAACGTTGTGATGCCTGCAATTCTAACGAGCATGATTTTATGCAGCGCTTTGAGGTTGACAACAACACCAGCTTGCAGAGCGTACGCACATTTATCGTTGCAGGCCCATACGAGTTGTGTTTTCTTGTACGCAAGGGATGCCGAAGGTATGAGAAGGACGATCTGACGCATTTTGTCGTACATGAAACGTCTATCGTTTGTTCTTCCTTCGGTGCAGGGGTATCGTACGATGAAGTTGTATGGCGAACTGTGAAGCAAGGAAAAGAGAGACTTGGGGGCCTAACTGCCATTGTTGAAACACACGTGCTGGCAACGTTTCCTTCATACGAAACACTCAGTTGTCTCCCTTCCGAGGGTCTGAAGGGGTTCCATGACGCTTGCATGCGCTTCAATCATAAAGTTGAGGATGTGCTCGTTAGCCATTCTACTGTTTCGCGTCGGTATTAATGTACTTTATGAAAAAAAAATAAAAATGTTTGAACACAGAACTTAGCACATTGTTCAGGCTGTACACGTATATTTTGTTCCGACCTCGGGTAGATGTGATATTCAAGAAAAATAGCGCTGGTGAACAAGATACTGAAATCCGTGGGCGTCATGTCGAGTTGAAGTTCATTCAAACTACTACAGTGCTAGATTATCCAGCCATCCATTGATATTCCAGTCTTCCTCTACAAGCACCTGATTAATGATCTTTCCGCATACATCAGTAATCGCATCATGCGAATTTACCACGAAATTGGTTATCGCCCCCACCTGCAGCTCCTGATCGGCAATGTCCTCCTGTAGCTCCAGTGTCATCTTACAGTACGACTGCAGTGATGTCGACATCATGGTCTTTGAAGTATCAATGCAACCAGGTTGGCCATTGTTCGACGGTAGGTTGACACCCCGAAGCACGATCCACCCTGTTTGGTTGCACCGCAACCCACTGAGCTTAATGTCGTTAATTTCAATTGGCTCCGTAAGGGACTTCCACATGATCATCACGCAGCCATTATCAACGTACTTGCGGTACGTCTGTTTGCCTCGCACATTTGTTCGAAACACCCCCGCGTCAAAATTCAACGCATACGATCGAGCCACCAAGTTCTCCGTCGAGAGTCTTTCATCATTGAAGTAGCTTTTGTTTCTCGGTCCTTCCTTCGCGAATGCCCTCCAGAAAGCCCTTTCCGTCACCTGGACATCAAATGGCAGCATTGAGCTCGCTTTAGTTACAAAAGCGACCCCTGTATCGGATTTAGGGTCGTTCATGACGTGCAAGTCACAAAACAATGCAGCTCGGTCTCCAAAATCAGGTCTGCCAAATATCTCGGCCACAGCAAGATGCGCACGCTCCACATGTGCCAACTGCTCTGCAAAAATCTCATCATCACTTGGAGTCACCGCTATATCAGGAACCTGTGTTTTGTAGCGCTTAAAGCCCGCTAGCTCAGCCATCTCCTCGCCTCTCGGGCGCTTCTGCAGTAGCCGCTCCAGTCTCGTTGCGAGCTTAAGTTGCCCTTCCAAAGACACCCTGAGCTTCTGATTCTTCTCCTCCGCCTTCGCTCGCTCCTTCTGCTGCCTCTCTGCGATTCCCTTCCAGATCGACGGTCCTTTTACTTCACTCTTGACGGTGACTAGTTGATCTAGCTCCTCCTCATCCTTCCTGGTCTTCAGTTGTGCCATTTGCTGCTCTAGCTTCCCTACAAGCCCCCGCAGATACTCGAGTTCCAGTTTCTGCCGTCGAACACGCTTCTTCTTGGGTGGGGCAGGGGCTTGCACCGCACTTGGCTGCTGAATGGGGGTATACTGCCCCCCCTTCATACTGTCCTCGGAAAAATGACAAAACTTCAGTAACGTTACAGTGGATTCTATTGACCAATCACCAACGCGTACTACATGTAGTAGTACGGTACTACCATCCTGGTAGAACCTGAATATTCTTAAATAAATGTTTTTAATTGTTAAAACAGTAAAATACAACAATACAATTCTTTGAAGTACTTGAAGTACTTTTGCAATGTACTATTCGACTCACTAGGGAACCATTGTGCCGAGCCAACCATTAAGGTTCCAGTCTTCTTCAACGAGGACATTGGTGATCATCTTTGCGCATACTTCTGTGATCGTTTCATGCATGTTGACCACGAAGTTTGTGAGGGATCCAACTTGAAGTTCTTGGTTGGCAACATCGTCTTGCAGCTCTATGGCCATCTTGGCATACGATTGAAGCTGTGTCGAGGATGTTTTGGACGGAACTGCACCGATATCGGGAACGTTCGTATTGGCCACATCAACGGCGCGAAGAACGATCCAACCGGTCTCATGGCATTGAACACCGCAAAAGTTTGAGCCATTGACCTCAACCGGATCCACAACCCACTTCCACATGATAACAATCATGTCGTCCGTAACATACTTCCGGTATGTTTGTTTCCCCAACACATTCGCATGAAACTCGCCAGCCCGAAACTCAAGTCCATAAGAAGAAGCTAGCAAGTTTTCGCTAGCCAGCCGTTCATCGATGAAATAGCTGTCTTTCTTGGTCCCTTCTTTGGCGAGTGCACGCCAAAACGCTTTCTCCGCCACTTTGATGTCGAACGGTAACATTGATCTTGCTTTTTTCACAAACGCAACACCAGTGCTCGAGTCAGAATCACTCTTGACGAGCAAATTGTAGAATGGAGCGCTGTTGTCTGCAAACTCTGGCCCACCAAAAATCCGATCGACGTCCAAATGTGCGCACTGTACATGGGCTAGTTGATCCGCGAAGATTTCTTCGTCGGTAGGACTCAAAGGTGCACTGACAGAGGGTTTGAATCGTTTAGCGTCTGCTAATGCCTTGGTTTCCTACAACAAACAACAAACAACAAGCACGGTTAGCCAATATATTCCTCTTTTCATCTTCCTATAGATATTGAACACGAACCTCGTCTCTCGGACGCTTGTGCAGCAGTCCCTCTAGTTTCTTTGCCAGCGTGAGTTGACCCTTCAGATAAACGCGCAGCTTTTTATTTTTCTCCTCAACTCGAGTCCTCTCATTCTGTTGTCGTTCGGCGATTCCTTTCCAAATCGAAATACCTCCCGTGCTGCTTGTACATGAAGTTGGCCCCTCGTTGTCAGCCGGCGGTAAGGATTGCTTGACTTTCAGGTCAGATATTTTCTCCTCCAAGCTAACCACTAGCTTCCGTAGGTAGTCGAGCTCGAGTTTCTGCCGTCGAATGCGCTTCTTCTTTGGTTTGGTCGATGATATCTCCGAACCTCCCTGCACTGGACAGTTGCTCTTCTTCTTTCTTGCCACCGACGCCGTCGACGACAGATCATCAGCGCAAAAGCGGTTAGAATTCGACGACTCCGTGTTCCCTTCAGCACCTTGGGCAGCTTCCAAATACTGCCACTGGTTGCTATCGCTAAAAGAGAGGCTCATCTTGGTAATGGGTCTTCTATCCCGTTGTGAACCACACGGGCACCGTAGCTGTAGCGAGGAGAGATTACGACACCGACAAGGCCGCTATGATTAGCACTTTTGAAGTATCCTGCGATCATTGATTGCCCACACCACCGTGCTTTCAGTTTGAGCAATACCTGGATACTGTACAGGCTGCACATGTACGTAGTGCTGCCATCACGTCAACAGTGAAGACAACCACTTGCTTCAGATGCCTTTGAGTCTTGTTCCGCTAAGGAGCGTTCAAAAACTTTTAAGGTTATTTTTCATTAGAAATTCGCAATACTTACCTCAAATTTTGTCAAGTTCGGCAATCAAATATTCGAGTCAGTGTGACAAAGTTTGTCAAAGTGGCGTAAAATGAAGTGGTCTCCTCTGGTCTCGTTGCCTGGCACTGAGCAAGACCTGTTGCGTTTACTGCCGTTGCACCAGTCCACATACAGCGACTACGGCTCTGCAGAAGAAGAAGAGCTGGCAGAGACGCAATGGGCGAAACCTCCGCCGTCCGAGGACGTCACAGAACGGACGCAAGGAAGACGCCGCCCAGCGGTTGTTGGGACAGTCAAGCGCCGCAAAGTGGAGATGGAGAACCTCCACGCCTTCGAGCAGAAACTGCGCTCTCAGTTAGCGCAACTCAAAGCTGCGGCAAATGAAGTACATGTAGCAAGAATCCAGTCAGGAACGGTCTCCATTGATGAGATGGAGGCTAGATTACTGCAGAAGAACAAGACAGAACAGGAGGCCACGAGTCGGCTGCTCTCTGTGCGCGAGAATAATGGACTTCGAACAGCTCTGCAGCGCCAGATTCGAATGACCAAGTCTCTTCGGCGACTGCTGCAGCGCCGTATGCGCCAGGAGGTTCGCTGAGTATTTTGTTGGTGGTGTGCAATCTGACTTCTAACGCTTGTATTAATACGTGCAGACGATGAAAAACGCAGTCGCTCTATGCACTCAACAGGATCTTCTGGCAAGCCTAGCAGCAAGTATTCGGATCCGTAGCGATCCCGTGTTCGATGAATTAATTGTGGGCCTGGACGAGATATATGCCAACGTGGACAAAGTGTTCGAGAAGGCTGGAGCAAATGAACTTCCGTGCCTGGGTCGAAAGAACCTGCCGACGAGAAACAACTTGAAATTCGTTGAGTTTCTCGACTCTTATGCAGTGCCATTTAGTGCTCAAAGTACCGAAAGGGCTGTTTGGGGATGCCTCGCAGAATACGACTGGAAGGGTCCGAAAAACTTGTCGTCAAGCGTGAGTGCCTTCACGCTATACATGTAGTATGGTTTTTAATTAAAAGGCTAACTCGTATCCGCTTGTACAGTACTTCGACAAGACTAGGAATGCGTTGCTGACCTATTGGGTTGCTGCATTCTCGAGTGGTGACATGACAGTTGCAATCAAAAACTGCCGAGTGACTCGGAGATATGTGGAGCAAAGCAGGACCGTGTTTATCTCGCAGACTTTCATCGACCCAATGTCCGATCTGCCCACTGTGTTTTATGAAACGATGCGCCTTGTCGTGAGGGAGAATGGCATGTGTGATACAGGACCGATATCGATGATAGAAGCCCACCGCGAAGCTACGGGGCATGATAAGGACGATGTGAAGCGTGTTGTGAAACATGTTAACGAGGTTGGTGCCGCCGCGTGGGACGCAGCGGTGACACATTTTAACCACCGAGTTGAAGACGCTCTTGTCCATCAGCAATGGTTAAATAAATAAGCCACGACCCTGCCAAATTTAGCGCTATTTCCTCCAGAAAGGGCTCACGCACCATTTGGAGTTTGGGTGTCGCAGTTGCTGCTTTACCACTGGTACTGTACTTCATCGATCAGTTGTACACTCAAACAGCTGTATCCGTCGAGTAATACGTGTTACTCGACACACATGTGATCTCGCTGAGTGATCTCAACAATGGATTTGGGAATCGACACAGTCATTTTTAATTTGGCAGGCCTGCGTTTAAACAGTGACAATGGCGACGTGGATATTATGGCGATTCCTTGTTACAGTCAGCATCACCATTTTCGCATCGACAACGGCCAAAACCTCGTACTCGACCAAGTCGAATATCCTACCGTGGGTAGATGTTGACACGCCAGAAAATGCTCAAACTCACAAGTCATCTCGCGGACAGACCTGGTCGCTGGTCATGAGCGACGAATTTAACGAGGAAGGCCGCACGTTTGAAGCAGGAGCAGACCATTTGTGGACTGCGATTGAGAAACCCGACGGTGTGAATGCTGCGCTGGAAATCTACGCGGTCAACATGACCTCAACCGAGTGCGATGAGGATGGCAACTGCTACTTCTACATCGAATCGGACATCGACGAGAAGAACATCACAGTCTGGAACGACTACATCACCCCGCCTGGATACCAGAACGTTTCCTTCTACTATCGAGCAGCAATGGTGCAAGGGTGGAATAAATTCTGCTTTCAAGGAGGTTTGGCCGTTGTCCGAGCCCAACTGCCCGGTGTGGTCGGTAAGAACTCGGGAAATCCCGACCTCGTCAACGCTACGAAAACTACTCGAGCGGAAAGTATTGATTATTATCCTACCTGGCCTGGTATCTGGATGTTCGGAAACCTGGGGCGTGCTATTTTCACGGGCTCGACAGCTCGCATCTGGCCGTTCTCATACAACGAATGCAATGAGACTGTCTTCGACTCGCAAAACCAGCGTATCAGCGCCTGTGATCCCAATCCTGGGTCAGGCATGAACCCTTACCAAGGCCGTGGTGCACCTGAAATCGACATTCTGGAAGGTGGAGGTACCGAGATTTCCTCGTCCATGCAAATTGGCCCTGGCATGCCCGACGACTTTCGGCAGCTACATGACAGCGAGTCTGGAGGCTGCATCTACAGCTACTCCTGCACTACAACCGGCGCGAATAACCCCGATGTACCAACTAAGTTCTACCAAAAGCTGCGCGGATACAAGTCGTGGTACCAGGGAATGCGATATGGTGCAAATAATCTATGTGCCTCTGAAAGCGAAGAGCTCCAGACATTTTCCCAGATCAACGCCTCGCTGACAGCAGGCATCACGGAAAACGCGTGTACGATTGATATCTGCCCGGCAGCGTTCGACGTGAATGCAGATCTTGGGTTTATGGACAACTCGACGGAACGCTGGGGAATTAACTCCAACGGTACATGTTTCCCACGTATGAATGCCTACACTGGTGCCTACTTGTGCGACGCGGGTAACACGAACGCCAAGTGCATGGAGTCTGGAGGGTCCACCAGCGCGGCGTCATCCTTCATGTATCAAATGGATGCGCTATCTTCAAACTGGGGCATCCATTTGGCTGCGTATATGGATTGGGTCACGTATTCCGTTGAATGGGTCCCTGGTAACGACGGCTACGTTCGCTGGGAAGTAGAAGGCCAGCCACTCTACGAAATTCCTGCCGCTACCGTGACAAACCCTCCGCAAGATGCCGCGCAAATGAATCCAAGGAAAATCATGATCGAAGAGCCCATGTACTTTATTTTCAATGTCGCGCTTTCCAGCTCTTGGGGGTCTAGACCCCCCAACGCTGGTTCGTCTGGATGTTATGGCGATGGAAAGGACAAAAAGACGAAAGCTATTTGCGATGCCTTTCCTATGAAAATGAAGATTGATCACATTCGAGTGTACCAAGATACGTCTTCGATGGCTTACGGTTGCGACCCAGCGTCGCACCCAACCAGACAGTGGATCGAAGACAACATCGATCGTTATCAAGACTTCGATAATTTGGTGGTGGAGGTCTCTGGTAAAGCACCGTGCAATTCCGACGATGACTGTACCATTGCATCGAAAGGGGCTACGTCGGTGAGAACCGGTTACTGCACCAACGGGCGATGCGAGTGCGCTTCGCACACCTGGACTGGACCACGCTGTACGGAGACTACAAAGGTCCGCAAGAACGATAGACAATATGGCCCCCCAATGATCGTGTCGATTGCGGTTGCTGGTGTGGTTGTATTGGCCACATTTGGGTCAATTCTCTACTCCTCTGCAAGCGAAAAGCGTGAAAGCGATCAGCGGTTGAGAAACCACGCTATTCAGATAGATCGTGTGAAGCATGTGGGGACAGCTGCAGGAGCGAACGAGGTCGACACTAAGCCGGAAAAAACAGGGTACAGCACTAACTTTGTGTAGTAGACAGTAACTTGGACTTGGTTTTTGAAGAACTTCTGAAGTTCGGTGTATCTCCAGCAACAAAATTCTGTTTACCGGTAGTTCATAAGTTTCTTATTCCACATCGAATTATCTACAGCTTCCATTTTTAATAACACCAACACAGTTTCCCGGTATAATTGCATTTATCTTTGTTTTTTTAGAGTGAAGAAGAAGGACGTGTTTTCGCGTTACTAAAGTATTAACGGGAAATCTAGCGTCCATGATTCTTGAGAGAGGGGGTGAAAACATTTTCTGAACCCATCTTGCCAAACGCCCAAATGGGCACCTGGTGTTTGAGAGCAGTGCCTGCAGCACGCAGCCGTTACCCCAGGGCCATGAATGAACTCGACGAGCTCTTTTCAGTGCTGTGTCGGCGCTCTCAGGCTTTCAATTGGATCAGCTAGGCGAGAGAATCCTCGATGCCCAGCTTCGATTTTGGAGAATTGCATAGGATTTGCAGTCCATGACACCCGTCCTCGAAGATCCATGATTCGAACATGATCTCAAACATGTTTGACCATGATTGCATTTTTAATTCGGTTTCAGTAAGTTACATTAACCTACCCCGGATAGAAATCATGGGCGCTAGCAATGGCCTAGTATTAATACTTATTTTGTGTAAATATGAACAATTTCATTGTGGCCATATTCCCGAGACAGTAAACAATTCTCCTTAACCCTACTCCCCAAATCGGTGCGTAATCACTCTCCGTTACAAAACTCAAGTTAATTGAGTTTGTCTCAGAATATAAACACAATCATCGTTTTAGACCCCGTTTTACCGCTTTGCTCTCTGAGGTTCAGCATTTCCCGATCCCTTTGGTGATGATGAACAGCTTCCAGGTGCTTGACGACGCAGCCTCCTCACTGGCGCTGGAGCAAGCACTGGCCTTCGCGGACGCGTGCGAAGTGGGGAGTGATGACGAGATGGCGGCAGTGGGAGACCAAGAACTGGACGCGCTGCTAGCGGACGTGCAGACCAGCGACTTCTTCACCCCTGACGGACTTTTGATGCAGATGCCCGAGACGCTCAAGCCCCTGCCGCCCCTCGAGCCTAAAGGGATGGGCGAGTTCACCGGGCTCATGCTGGGCGCCGACGTCTCCGCAACCGAGTCGGACTCGTCGCTGGAGAGCGCGTTGGCTGTGCTTACTACCAACTGTGACGCATCCGCCAGCGACGGCAGCAACAGCGATGATACATCGAACAAAGGGACACTCTCTGTCGGACACAGAGCTAAACCTGTTAAGAAGATGAAGAGGGCGCGTGCGCCGTCCCCCACGAGAACTGCCAAGGACTTTGCAGCTGCTAACGCTGCGATGGCAGCAGCTGCGGCTAAAGCTAATGGACAAGCGATGGAGGTGAAGAAACCTACTAAGAAGCGCATCCGTCGTCAGAGAGAGGAGCTGCTGTATCTCCGAGTGAAGGTTCAAGAGATGGAGAGCAGCCTTGCGCAGCTGAAGAACACGGAGATGCGCACCAAATCCCCGAACGGAAGCTCCACGCAGCTCGCTGTTAACGGGAAGCCCAATTCCGAGGGCTCGTCGCTGCTAGCGTCGGTGTGGGAGAGTCTGGCCAACCGGCAATACAGGGACAGGGAACGCGCCGAGCAGGAGAACCGCAAACTCAAGTCGACGCTGGAGGGACAGATCAAGTTGGCCAAATGTCTTGAGAAGATTCTGGAGGACCAACCTGAGGACGATGTAAGTGTGCTCTGGTTAGGCTACTTTTGTCAGGTCAATTACTTATGCTCTCCGCTTTTTGTAGGTTGCACCTGGTCCACCTCGCCCCGAGCAGTCGAAGTTGTTTGCGTTGGGGGTCAGTAGCGACCAGAAGGCTCTCCACGCCCAGCTACTGTCAGAAATGGATTCTGCGTTTGGTGAAGTGGACGCGAAATACCATGTGAAGAAGTTCGCTGAAATCGAGAAGGAGAAGATGGATGTGAAGGTCGCTTCGAGCTTGGACAACGGCATTGCGCTGCACTTTATGGGCTTCAAACGCGTACCATTCACGCAAGACGTGACTTCGCGTGGCATGTGGCGCTTCACGTCGTGCGAGGCAACCAAGCGCCAGGCATATTTCTACAAGGAGGTAAGCTGTGCGATACACACCAGGAAATGCTCAAATCCTAACCTGAACTTCTGCTTACAGCACGAAACCTCGTCCAAGCACACCGTCGCTAGAACTTTCGGCCACAAGATCCAGAGCGAGCATGCCAGCCTCGACTACCGCAGCGAGGGCGTCTTGGAGTGTCGCAGGCGCGGTGACCGTGTGGTAATAGTGACGCGGGGCCTAGCCAAGCCCATCAAATTCTCGGCGGCACCGGTAAACGGTATCCGCTTCCACGAGGACGGGTGGATTGTGATCGAGAAGGCATCGGCACCGGACGGGTCCTGCAAGGGCTCTTGGTCGACGATCGCATCGTCGATGGAGCTCAAGCCGATCTTCGATGACGACGCCTCTGATCAAGACTTCACGGTCGGGGCGCTCACAGACTTTGTCATCGACTCATTCCATCGCAACATGCACCTCGGCGAGGAGGTTGTCGCAGCCATCATGATGGACGAGGCCCGGAAAGCGGCCACGCAGCTGGCGGGATCCTGGCCGTGAGACCTCTGCAGCCTGACGTTGTGTAGTTAACGTATCCGTGCAATAGATTTTTTTCGTATTACTTCAATTGGTTTATTGCATGCAGGTCAATTGCAATGCCATCATCGATTGATCATGGCCTGAATCGGCGTAGTAATCGTTGACACCAACATTCCGATGCCAGGTGGTACAGACCCGCACATGGCGGTGCTCGCCATCACATTTGTCGCCGTTCGTTCGGAAGAAAATCCGGTCGGCGCGGCTTAACCGAAGTGATCAATGACGTGCGCTGAAGATGATCTACTCAGTAGACAACGGAGCAGCTTCCTCGATCGAGAGTTCCTAGTGAATGCCATCAACATCAACACACAGCAACTGCATCTGAACTTTAGACGGATGCGCCGCGGAATATACCGCCGACTTTTTTTCGCGATCGAATCGCAGCAATTGCGCCGTGTGACGGGCAATTATCCGTCAAGCGACACGAACGCCCATGTCTGCCTGCTGCCGCAGTTTCAAGTTCCTCCCGACCAACTGAACTCCAGAACAAGCGTTGTAGTAATATCATGGCGGCTGCGCGGTGGCTCCGATTTGTTGGCGTCGACTGAAGCCAGGCTCGCAATCGCAAGAAATGCCCATTTTTCATCCTTTCCTGGGCACGTCGAGCTCTACAAAGCACACATCAGTCCGCCTATAAGCAGTTTTGCTGATGCAGAAATGACAGTCTCTAGTCGATTTACGCATTTGCCTCACAAACTGCGGGACAAGACAAGCTTTTCACCCCGGGCACTTTCCGTTGTTCCGCCCCCGACGGGCGCAATCGGTCTCCAAAGCCGGGACTCGTTTGCTGCAGTTTGCCAACAATTTTGCACGTTTCCGGCGTTTACGGTTTGCGCCGTGTTGACTGTCTGCTGGAACGGCGTAAACGACAGCCGTGTCTCGGGCGTTTGCGCGCGTCTCGCCCGTCTACATCGCCCACCCGACCCGACCGACACAGCTCTCTCTCTTTGACAGGCTCACCCATTCTCGTTTTCACCTTGATAGACGCAGCACCGCACCGAATGCCCCATGAGTTTCTCGTACGTCTCGGACGATCCGTCACGGCTTTCCGTGGACGACGTACTGGGACTTATCGACTGGAAGGAGCTCGAAACTGTGCTCGCCAGCCCCGACGACACCAGTCGACCGCCCCTGCCTGTTGACGTGCCAATGGTCCCGATGGACGTGGAGCCACTAGGGGTAGAACCCAATGCCAAGCGCGCACCGCCTCGGCGAACGCGAAAGACAAGTCGCTCTAGCGCAGTTGCAACGCCGACAGCAGCTCAGCAACCGGTTGCTGCAGCGCCGGCCGGGCCGCCCGTCAAGAAGAAACGCATCCGTCGCGAAATTGTTGAGCTCAAGTTCCTGCGTGGCAAAGTCGTAGAGCTTGAGGAGGAGCTGCGCAAGCTCCAGCTCGGGTTCTCGACGTCGCAACCAATCGAAGGCGAACCAGTTCCGCTCGACAACATCATGCCGTCGGTGTGGACGTCCATGGCAGGCCGCCAGCTGAAGGACCGCATGCGCGCAGAACGGGAAAACCAGGAACTGCGAAACATGTTGCAGGATCAACTGAAAATTGCTCAGGGCCTCGAAGACACGTTGAAACAACTTCCGCCCAGCCAGGTAAGCAACGAACCCGTTCCTCCTCCGGTGTTTCGGGTCCTAACTACGATTACTTGTTAGGATCAGAGCAACGAGCCATCGTTGATATTGCCACCAGAGATTTTCGGGCCTTCCAGTACTGAAACACTCGCAGAGAGCTTGACGCACTTGGAACGCTCCTATTTAAGCGTTGATGAGGCTTTCACGACGGAAGGCGTGGACAACCTCGAGATAGACAAACACGAGATCAAGGCCATTCTCCATCCAGTTCACGGCACTTGTATCCGCTTCATCACTCGGATCTCAATGCCTTTTAACTACGATGTTACCAGCCGAGCCATGTGGAGGTTCATTACGGAGGAGGGACTTATCTCTCTCGCCAGCTCCTTCAACGTACGAAACTGTTTTGCCAACCATAGTCAACCCTACATCTCTAACAATTTCGATGTTGCTCTACACAGAAAATCTACACTACGAAGGACATCCAGGCGCACTGCTTCGCCTTCCGTCTGCCGGACTCGGACCCGGCAAAAGACTACTGGCTGAACCAAGTCGTCCGGAAACATGTCGAGACCAACCGAATGGTCATCGTGGGGCGGTCAACTATCCACCCCTACGTGAAAGACAACAGTCACCCGACCGGTATATCGTTTATTGACGATGCACGGGTTATCATCAGTGGCAGTAGCAGCAACGGCGTCCCGCAGACGTGCGTCAAGGCTTGTGTGTATTTGGTCCCGGACTTCGGCTCCGGCAGCTCCGATCAGACTGTGGGGATCAACGAGTTGCTGGAATTCTTTATCAAATCTGCCAGTCCCGTGATCCTGCGGTGCCGAGAGATGATACTGACAATGCTGACCCAAGAGGCCGAGGTCGTCAAGCAGACCGAAGTGCGGCTCTAAAAAGTGTGTTGACTTTGACGTAAAAACGAATGTAAATTGAATCGAATCGTATCACAAATCACAATTAACAAACACAAGGGCTGCAGCAGGCTAAACGCCAAACAGGTCCGGTTTGGACCTCTCTTTGGGGAAGGAAGGGGTCAAAGCCGACCCTAATGCTAAGGTGGGCATCGTTCTTGAAGCAACGAGCGGTGCGATGTTGCCTTTCACATTGGATGTGGTTGTCATGGCGTTCTGGAAGTTCTTTGGAAGTACAAATAACTGTATTGATGACACTACATGTAATTTTTCGGTAAGTGCTCTGGCCTATTTTGAAGTACTACTACATGTAGTATCTCTCTAATATTTGTTAAAAACATTCACAGACAGACTCGCTTGCTCGTTCGTTTTCGCTCAGCACGAACTTCAAGGACTCTTTCTCGCAACTAGCCGGCAAATATACTTGCCGAAAGTTCGCCACTGAGAACGAGGCTACGCTCGTGTGGGTTGAGCGTGCAGATGTCGAGGAGTTCGGCGGCGCCAAGTTCAGTGGACTGCAATATCTGAAGCGTGGCTACCTAAAGTTGAGAAAAGTCCCCCGCGAAGGACCTGGCTCCAAGTCCACAGCGTCAATAGTTGAAACGCATACCGAGACCACCCCCATATTTCGAGATGACGTCAGCAACCAAGAAGAACAGACTCAAGACCTGGTTAACGCAGTCAAGAGGTCCTACAAGACTGTAAACGCCGTTTTCTGCGAGACGATGAGCAATTTACTCGTCGAGGAGGATTGGAAGGCTACTGTGCTCTAGCCAGTAATACATTTTCTCTCTCATCAGCTAAACGACTACTTCTGGTGATTTCTTAGACTTCGCCTTCATTTCCAGTGTGTCATCGATCAGCATGTTCTCGACCTCCGAGGCGATGCCTACGATCATCTTGTCCCACATTGCGATGCCGATGTCTAGCTGCTCTGGCTGACGGAACTTTGCAGGGATACCCAAGCCCAAGTCTTGGCGTTGGCCACTGAAGTACACCGCCAGCTGGGTAGCTTCTTCGTCCATTGAGGATACTCGCCGACGCATCACAATTTGTAAAATCGAGCAGAGATGATAGCCAATCAACGTAGTTGTGCATCTGCCCCTAGGCTCTGACACAACCTTAGCGATGAAGACCACTTTGTCTTCATCCACGTACTTGCGCACAACTTTCCGAACTTGAGCTCCACTCACATCACTGATCCCGGGGGTTGCAGCGAAATAGCTACTCGTAATGGTGTCGCACGACTCTTCCGATTGCTCGCTGTGAAAGTCCACCATGTTGGAGAAGCCTTTCAATCGTTTTACGGACCCAATTCCATACTCCATGAGGACCTTCCACACCGCTTTCTGCGCGTGGTGAAACTCAAAAGGTATTTGAGTTTTCTGCAAACGCTCGTAGATAACACCACTCACGACATTGCGATCGACATTGCGCTTCTGTCCAGGACAAGGCATCTCGTCAAAGCCTGTACTCGCGAAATTAGCGTCCACGTTAGTGTAGAGATCATCAGCGTCGCGGATTATTTTCGAAAAAATCTGGTTGTTGTCAGTAGGAGCCGAAGGGAACCTCCCAACTCTTCGTCGTTTTATTCCCAGCATTTCCTCCATCATCTACAAAACAATAACATCCGTAAACGATCTGATCATGAACCGTAGATACCGCTTCAACTCGTACCTGAATCTTCCTCCGTCGCTTTAGTATGCGCTGAAGACACTTGGCCTCCTCGACTTGCAATTCCAACATTTCTCGTAGACGAACATTTTCTTCTTCGGCCTCCCGCCGTCTCCCCATTTGCCTGATCGATGCAAGTTTCCACAGGGACGAGCTTGGGTTTGCGTCTAACTCGACAGGTGATCGAGACGGCGGGGACATCAACTCTTCGAGTCTTTTTGTGAGCTCCCCTAGCAAATTGCGCTGCTGAATGATAAGCTCCTTTCGAGACTTTGACTGTGGTTTCTTGGCTAGAGTTGACTCCTGTTCAACAAGCGTGTGCGTTGTGACGGGAACTGTCGAGCTTGCTGAAGTTGGTCCGTCAGAATCGTCGGAAACTGAGCTTTCGTCAGAAGTCTCTGTTAACCTCGCATAGCTCATTGGCAGAGAAAATAACGAGGACTTGGAGCTGGGTGTTTGAGCACGAGGAGTGGCAACCTCGTTGAGTAAAGTGTCTACATCCACCGAGCCCAGTAGTTGGTCGGTCGTGTAAATGTCGATGTCCATTTCGCTTCCGGGGCCGATTAAGGTCGGCTCTGCCTGGTCGTTCTCCATGAACTCGAGCGAGTGGCTCCGTTCGCTACGAACTGGGCGAGAAGTGTCAAGCGCTGAGAGGTTGTGGTGCGAATGCATTGTCTAGGGCGGTCTTGAAAGCCAGAAGGGGGGAATTCACGAATGAGTGATTCTGACAAATTTTATTTTTGTGTTCAAATCGTGCGCCAGCGAACAGCTGAATATGCGCCGTACATAACAAAAATTGCACGTTGTCGATCACTTGACCACGACTCAACCGGGAGTTATCACGATGATGTGTGCCCAGGCGAATGCCAAGAAGTTTACGCAGGTACGATACGTAGCATTTGATTATCAATTTGATGTGCAAAACTTGTGGTTTTGTCAGCTTCTGTTGACGGCCAGTGAAGCGATGCTACGTGAGGTGACATGCAGTGTATTAAAATACTGTACAGCGCCGTCACTCAAGCTGACCGGATATTACATTACGTGCGGCCTCAAACGCATTTCATCCAGTGCTATGTATTTCCCACCGTTGTGCCAGCCTTCGAATTTTTGCCAAAATGCAAAGTGACAATGCTCAAGCTGTAAGATATGGAAAACTATTTCCAAAGTATGCCATAGAAAACACGACAGTATGTTGCAAGCTGGGCCACCATGCTTGGATTCTCTTCACGAAGCGATTTCAAAGCTTTTAGCCTTTAAACGCGCACGAAAACCCGGCCTTTTGGTATATTTTTCGATTCGTTGACGTACCTCAAAGACTACACCATTTGGCGTCATCTTTCAGCTGAATAATCATCACTGCCAGCTTGAAACAATCCTGGAGTCCAATTTCTGCTATTAGCCGACGGAATAAATCGCATGCCGTTCGACCCAGCAAAGCCAAAACCAAAGCGCGTCCGCCGCGAGAAGCTGGAGCTCGCGTATTTGCGAGAGCTCATGGGCGCGTTGGAAGACAAACTGCTGTTGCTGAACTCTAAGCGCCTCAACCAGATCGAGTATGGGGGTCATGGTACGCGTCGGCGTTTCTTCCGTTAAACCAGGATTTAATTTGACGACATAATTGTGCATGCACAGTAGTTGTAGAAGTTCCAGCGCCTTCTATGATAGCAAATAGAAGTGGCGATCGTGGTTCGATGTGGTTGGAGTTAGCTGCTCAGCAACTAAAATGCCGAACTGTTGCAGTCAAGGAGAACCAGAAGCTCCGGAATTGTGTAGTAGGTCAGATTGAGTTGCTCGCAAGGCTCAAAAGCAAGCTCGTGCCGCTGGGGAGTCCAAACCCGTTTTTGTGTCTGCAACCCAAGTTGCGTCTGAAGTTCTGGGATTTCTCATCTACTGTGGATGACATTTTTTTCGAACCAACTAGTTAACGTTGCACGGTTAACAACAGCAAGGCACTCCTACTCCTCCCCGAACAATCGATGTCGACTGGGGATTGTCAAGAGGAAGCATGGAAGTCAAACGCCATCCGAGAATTGAAGACGTTGTTGTACTCAAGTTGCGTTGCTCTACAACTGTGCCGTTCAAACTGGAGGTGGCAGCAAGAGCTTATTGGCGCTTCGTCTGCCTCGAACATGGAGAATTACTGAATGAGGGCGTCTGTGCATCGCTCGCATACAAATTTGAGCAAACTCGTTTGCCAGCACATGGGCCATTTGCTACTCGACGAGGACTGGAAGACAACGTTCGGAAATGCATTTTTGTAGAGCAGAACTTACACGTAGTTCTTCAACCGTCAAAGGTTGCGCAACTCATTTATTTATCTTGTTTCTTCTCGGAACGTGTTCTTCCAGTCTTCTTTCAGTAGCTGATCGCTCATCATCTGACAAAACGTCTCGTTCGTACTTTGAACGACCTATTATGTGCCAAGCAGAATGCCTGCGTTTGTTCTGCCTGATCCGTGACGTTGCCCCGATAAATGGGTATGGTCTCAAATTTCGTCTCCACCACCGTCGATGTGGAGTGCTGCTGGGGGCCTTGATGGGGGACACTCCGCAATTTGACGTAGCCTCTTTTGTGAAGTTGTAGACCGTGGAATTTCATACCCCCATACTCAGATACATCCCAAACACCAGACCAAACGAGGACGATATTACCCTCGTGCACATACTTTTGGCACATGTACTTTCCTCGAACTTCCGATGTTGTGCCTTCAAAATTGGTTCGAACATTAAATGAGCACGAGAAAATGTCGTCCTACATTGGTAAATACCATGTCGTTAGCTGGTAATGCCACGAATCGTTGGGCCACAAGGTCAGTCTTACCAAATCATCTGCTTTGATGGCGGCAGTGTTCTCATCAAAGTTACCAAATTTGATAAACTTCCAGTACGCCTCGGCAGCCACATCCAAGCCGAACGGCAGTAGGACGCCACAATTGGCTTCGAAAATAACCCCAGCTTTGACGCCCGGCTCGAGTCTGGGGATGTCTCTCCCCATTGCCAAGCCTGAGCCCAGATTGATCGCTCTGCATGGGTCCTGGTACTGCTGCTTTACTTTCAAATACAGCTTGGCCATGATGAGCATTTGATCCGTAAATACAGCGTCGTCGCTGTGAGCAACCAAATCCCAAAATTTATGTTGCTGGCTTCTTCCCACGCGTTCGAGTGTTTCCTGCAAAATAGTTGCAAGAAAGTGAACAACAAAATGTTACAAAAGTCAAAAGTCCAAGACGCTGTACCTCCTGAAGCTCCTTAAACTTTGTAAAGAGTCTCTGCAGCTCAGTCGAATAGTCCACCAGCTCCCTGTAGGTCCCTTTCAGGTCCAGTTGTTGCAGCTCGACACGAAGTCGCTCCTCCAACTGTCTCTGGGCCAGACCATTCCACAAACTGCCAACTTGTCTCATTCTGTGGTCTGAAGTGTTGCATTGGGGCTGAACATGTGGAGGTGACACATTTTGCCGCTGCAGTTGTGTACGCTTCAGTTGGAGCTCGAGTTCCTGCACCTGTTGACGCAATAGTGGCAATTCGATCTGAATGCGACGCACGCGCCTTTTGTTTCCGGCTTTAGTAACCCCGGTGGCCGGTAATGTATAAATACCGACCAAAGTAACAACCTCGTTTGCAACTACGTTTTGATTGGCTAATATCAAATTATTAGCACAGTGCAAGTTTACTGCTAGAGTCGAAGACTAGTATGACCACCTTGCCTACGGTCAGCACGGAGAGCAGTCAGGATGATTGATACAGAAAGCTTCCTACCATACACAGAGTATACTTTGTCGATCGCAGTAACCTAGCGTTGCCACGATATCCCAAGAGACTTTTCCCCGAGAAATGCGAGCTTGATCGCGTCCTTTTGCCCGCCATTACCAACTGAGACTCGTGCTAGAGGACGAGAGAAACTTGGGGGGCATGACGGTGGCGACCGACGTCAGAATGGAGCCCATGGAGTTCATGAACAGGATCAAAGGCTGGACAATGACATGAGAGGCGTCTCGTGGGGAGCTGCAGTCCTTAGCTACGTCTTCGCCGGTCTGCCGGAGTGTCTGCTCAATGTCGCCCCGTACGACCTTGTGCTCGCGGTGCCCATGTCGCTCTTTCGGCTGCCTTGGTAGACGAGCAACACTCGTTGCGGAGTAATTGCCGTAGGCGATGGCGTTCCTAGGCTGCACCGTTACTCGCCTCAATAGTGCCTGAGCCTTTGTAGTTCACGTTGAGTTTTATGCGCTGCTGTTCGCCCAGTGGCTCGGCTGCAAGCTGCGAGTGAAGATCAGCGAATTCTTGCCACGCACCTTCTCCAGCCATGTAACCAGCATGAGATCTTCTGGCTGTTACCGCTGCATCACCAGCTTGTGTATTGCTGCCTTCAATGTCGACGAGATTTAGCTGAGGCCCATTGCCGGGGTGATGGCAAGCAGCTCCTCCATAGTGAAGACGTAGTCGCTGCAGTCCTCAACGTCGCCCTTGTACGCCAGGAACTTGAGCAGCTCGGGCTTGTAGCGACAGCTATGGTCGGTGTCTGCTTCTCCTTCTTGCAACTTTTGAAGTCAGTGCGCGCTTACCTGATTTTTGTATTGTAGCTCCACACCACATCTTTTTGCAACCCTTGACTAGCTATTTGTATAGAAACTGAGTTGTCAATGAGGCTTTGCTTTACTATGGTGCACACTACCCAAGTGAGAATCAACACCCCACTTCTCAGACACGGTACCGACCAAAATCCTTGTCGATACCATGCATCTGGCCAATCACGGGCCGAGAATCGACAGAAACACAACCCCGGTTGCAAATGGTCGGTAATGTGTTGGTACGCTTGCTGCCGTGCATCAGGGAGCTCTGGCGCAAGTCTTGGGTGGTAGACGTCTTCTGCATTTTTACAAGTGTCATTCACAGTTTTTTTTTACCGCATTTTTATAAAAAAAATGCTGTGAATGATACAGTGGATTTTGTGCAAGTGTACCCTGTTTCACTTTGTCTCAAATCGCCCACCATTATACAATTTATCATGGATCCGACTCCTGCGTTTGCACCGCTGCTCGTTGCCTGCGATGACGCCGCGACACTCGAAGCTGCGCTCGATTTCGTTGACCACTGCGACGACTTGCCGTCGGATGTTGCGGATCCGGATCAAGCGCAAGACTTTGACGTCACGCTGAGTAATTTGTCCGAATTCTTGGGAAACATTGACACTCCAGCGATAAAATCCCCCCAAGCCATTGTACACCATGACATTGTGCTATCGGAGCCAAGTAGACGCCGCCGGACGACTCCGAAGCAAGAAATCGCCCAACTACGAGCTGAAGAGCGAGATTTGGCGTGCAGACTCGAAATCTTGCGGCTGCAGGCGTATGACCACAAGCAACGTGACGTATCGGGCAAGAACAGCAAAGTGCTGCCGTTCTGGAAGAAGATCGCGTCCCGACAGTACCAGACGCAACTGAATTCGGAGAGAGAGAATCGACGGCTGCGATCTCTAGTGAAAATGCACGTTGGAAGGGCACAGCGCTTGACACTCGCGTGGAAGAAGCAAATGACGGTAGAGGTGCGTTCGGAAACGATATGGAGCGCTGTTGGTACGGAGTCTTATGATTTGTTAATGCTATGCAGGGATACAAGAGGGAAAATGCAGCCAACAGCCAGCTTTCCGATGAATTTGCCACACCAGATACACCTGCTGTGGTGGAGCAACTGAAGATGGATGCTGATGAGGTGTATGCTACACTTGATGCATTCTGTGCGGGTACACGGCAGCAACAACGAAGTCGTGTGCCGTTTTTAGAGCATTCGGAAGCGTATTCACTCCCCTTCACAAGGCAAACAGTTGAGCGTGCGATGTGGCACAGACTTGCGTCGCGCTTTCATGGCAATCAGGTAAGACAGTTCCATAGACTCCAGCTGCATTGAAACGTGTACTCTTTACTTACACGTGGTCTGGTTGTCTTCGCAGAAACAATTAACCGCTACAGACGACACAATAACGTGTTGCGCGCTTCGCAGCCTTCGATTACCTCCTATGGACTTGGTTCTTCGTGTGCGCTACGTAGCCAGGAAATTCCGCGAAGCTGATCGCACTGTAATTATCTCCCGTACATTTGTACAGCCGCTGCACCTGATGGTTCCGGCACAGGTGGGTTTTCGAGAGACTCAGGTGTCAATCGTCACGTCCAGTCAGACTGCGTCAGCACATGTCGATACACACACCTGTGTGACTGGTGATGGCCCCGACGGCGGAACAGGCGATGGAATGCGCGCTTGGATGAATTCACCTGAAGCAGCAGCTGTACGTGGCGTGTGGATGAATGCGTTTCAACTGCGCAAGAATGCCATCGAGGATCACCTCTTCGAAGAATCCCGAGCTCAGTAATTCGTTATCACTTCGAACATTCAACAAAATTGGCACAACTGGAAAAGATTTCACTCCAAACTGTTTTGGCATATGGCATCATCATTCAACGTTAGCGTGACTAAACATCGAATTCCGAACTGTTATTGGCAACTTATTGCTCATTCTCAAACTCACCACAGCGGGGACAAGACAAACTCACCACGCGATGACTCCATCTAACTGTACAGCGTCTCGCCACCTTAAATCATCGGGAGGACAGCAACAAAGAAAGAAAGCACCGAGCGCCAAAGTAGAAATTGAACGTCTCCGTCAAGAATCGAAATTTTTAGAGGACGAATTGGAGCGTCTACTTCACCAGCGAAGTTCTCAGAAGAAGGCGTTTTGAGCCAAGGAAAGCGTCGCCCACAAGCGAAATATCTTGGGGTCAAAGGATATTGCGCGATTGCACCTCGCCAACCCACGAAACAGTTTGGGTGGAAAGGAATTGCGAAGCGGCAGTGGAAAGAGCTTCTAAAAGCTCAAAGCCATAACCAGGAACTTCGATCATCTCTTGAGGTGGAGTTTGTCGTTCGGAGTGAACTGGGGGTGTTCCTATCTCACTATTCGCACCCAAAGGTACTTTACTTTACTTAATTAACTGGCAACTTGCCATTTGTTGGATCTAACACTTTGTTGTTTTCTTCAGGTGGATACAGCTCGACGCAGTCTCGCACCAATGATGAACGAAGAAGACATTTCCCAGGAGCTCGTAATACGAGCGGAGAATGCACTTCTCGAACTAGACGGTGTACTGGTTGGACGTCCATTTGCTGATCCGAGTGGTTACTATTTCGATTCTTCCATGGAGAAAAGGGACAATTCAGAAGTGTTTGTCGTCTGTGCCAAGATGACTCTGCCTTTTAAGGTAAACGTGTGCGTCGCCTCCATTTGGAAGGTTCTGAGCAGCGACGTGATTAAACACTCGTGTTACTATCACCGGGTAAGCCGAGGGTTTTGCTCAGTTGTACGTCCTGGACCCATTTTAACTTGCTTGTGCTGTATTTTACCAGGTTGTCAAGAAATCGAACACGACAGTGGCGTACGCTTTCGGTACACAAATTTCTGAAGGTGGAGTGAACGCTAAGATTCAGGGAAACTACAGCGTTTGCCTCTTCAAGGACGGAGAGAGATACGTGATCGTTCTCATGGGTGTTTTCGTGCCTAAAACACTGAACGGTATACATTGCCAAGGCGTTGTATGCCACCAAAGCGCGTGGATCGAATTGACCGCGAACAGCTCACTTGATGTTCAAAGCACTCTCTCGCGTTCTCATTGTCGATTCACTGTGGAGTTGGATGACAGCAACGCGAACCTGGGCGTGAGTCAGTGTCTGTCAGCTGCTAAGTCGATGCATGAAGTCATTTCTAGCAAAGTGACGTCTTCTCTGGAAAAATTTCTTGTTGAAGAAGACTGGAAAAGAAACGGGAGGCCAATGGGAATTGTAGTTTAAGCTTCAAAAAGACACTCGTAGCAACAATGTACTTACATTTTTCCCTCGATGTTGTCACGGCCCAATTGCTGAGCTCTACATGTACTGATATGTACTAAGCACCCAGCAAACTCACTCCGTACTCATGTATGCAATGGTCCACGTGGAGGGATGTCTTTGTGGAGATTGTCGTACCCTGGATATTCTCTAAAAAAAACGAACAGTACAGTACATACCGGTAGATGTTTACTACATGTACATGAATGGCAATGGTTACAGTCAGAAGGCAACAGGACAAAACAAAAAATAACGCTGACAGATCACGTCAAAGCCATCTCGCATCATGCGAGTCGCATGGTGGGTTCTATGACACATTGGTCAGAACGTCTGGGAGCGGTTCACAGCCCCCGGACTCCCTCCCGTCAGCAGATTGCGATTGCGGGACAAGATGATGCGACAAAAAGTTACGGGTTGATCGAGTTCAAAAGGGGTCACTTTGTCATCGCTAACCTCACGTGACGATGGATTTAACAAGTGTGCATGACTTATCGGACGTTTCAAGCCCACTGAGTATTGACATGCCGTCTCGCGAGTCATTCGACGTCGACTTCACTGTTGTTGATACGTTTCTCCGCGAATACAGTCCCGCCGAACTACTCAAAGGCTTCGATTTCTCTCCACGCCCAATCGCAACGTCCATAGTCAGCAGCGACTGTGCCCGAACTTCGGTAGAGCAGAGCAGCAATGACAGCGACTCCGTCAGCAACGGCGACTGGGCAGAGAAGAATAAGCTTTCCAAAGAAAACCATAAATTCTGATGCAAGTAAAGTTTGAAGTTACAGTACATGCAGGGGCATCAGGGAATACATGCAAGTGCTGGCTGTTACTGTTTACCACACATCACGGCGGGCCAGTTTGTCATAATCCGAAGCTGTCTCACGAAAGACTCACAATGATTACACTGTCCATTTGGGACTTTTCCCGATCACAATCAAGGCTAAAGTCAAACTTCTTGATTCAAACCCGTGGTACCACCAACGTATTCTTGAGAATATCGCAGAGGCCAATGACGCATCTCTGACGTTGCCAGCTCCTCATTCGTGCATTATTGTTTTATCTAGCATGACAGACGACCTGGACGCTGCGCTCGACTGCGTGGTGAACTATGAGATGTTAGACATTATGCTGCCCGAGTTTGTCATGCATTTCATATCGCAAACGTGGACGAATCGCCTTCCAACCGCCAATTCAACGGCGATTTAACTGACGACTGGTTCCAACAGTCTGATCTCGGATTTCCAAGTGTGCCTGATGACATGTGGGAAGTGTTCTACTTCCAAAGCTCGAGTCTCTCTGCACCGCAGACGCCCAACACGCAAAGTTGCCATCGAAGAGCTCCGACTGCAGGTTGCTGAGCTGACGAAGACCGTGCAAGAGCTCAAGCAACCCAGTTTAAGCCAATTGAAGGCAACAACTCGCTTCTCCGACACGACACAACGCAACAAAACCTAGATGGGATACTGTGGAAAGGGATTGCGGATCGACAGCTTCGACAGCGTCAAGAAGCAGAAGCGAGAGACAAAATACTGCGCCGTCTCTTACAAGAGCAACGAAGAGAATACAACAACATCAAACGACTCTTTCGCCGTCGTTGTGACGATGCGGTACGGCGAAATGCACGATATTTTTCAGTGGAAACTCTAACGTTTGTATTTTGTGTAGATGCTCGAGCAAACCCCTTATCATCAGCGGTTCTCCAAATACCTTCAGAGATCAATTCGTGACGTCAAATATGATTTCAGAAACCTGCTTGCTGGGATTGAAACTTTGTACGCTGATGCCAGGAAACGTTTGGAGACCAAAGCTATGGGCCAAGTTTTGTGTCCTAGAACATTTACCCAACCGTTGTGAGCGGCGTTTTCATCGAGGTTTTAGACAAAACACAAGTTCCGTGACAACAGCGAAGACTATTTGGTTGGCACTGAAGGCAAAGACCGTGATGGAGAACATATGAACGTGAAGGTAAAGTTCTCGAATTAACTCATTTTATCGACGGATACTAAATTTTCCTTATCTTTTTTTAGTTATGTTTTCAAGAAATTGAGAGTACGATAACAGAACATGTTGGCTGACCGGTACCGATTCAACAATCTATGAGGACGAGATATGTGTGCCGCGAAAGTTCGTCGAGGAAAACCGCGTGCTATTTGTTTGCAGAGGGACAACTAAACGACGTTCGAGAACGATTGAAGAATCCATGAAAATCGTTGTGGCAAAGGAAAACTCAATTTCCTCTAGACAAGCAACAATCATCAAGGCGTACCTCAGCGCCACAAGAGATGATGATGGAGGGGAGGCGGCGCTTAAGTATCGAGGGAAGCGTTTTGTAGACAACACTGGGAGTCGAAACACTCGCTTTTGAGTCAGAAAATCTAAAACGTGCTCATCGATGGTGCGCTGGATAAACAGGCCCCTTAACTGTTTCGTGTCATGCCACCATAAATGGCCAGGATCCGATGGAAGTACTCCTTACCAACGCCATCTTTGAGAAACCTTTTGTCAAGTTTTACGAAATACTTCAAGTATCTCCACAATTGAGTTTTTCTTTAACTTTTTATTATTGAGTGGTGTGTTTATTTATTATCAAGTTGCGCCAGTTTGTGGTGTACGCTTAGCGGACTTATCTTAGCGAGTCAGAGAGAGAGAGAGACCAATGACGGCGGTTGTCCTGTAGGAATTCTTTGATCCTTGTGGTGCATGGGCTAACGATGTTGGAAGAACAAAATAAAATCCGGTGAGATTTCAAAGAATTCATGAAGGGCTCGGCTGCCAGCTCATTGATCACGACTCGTACGGAACCTAAACGAAAGAAAGCACCAAGTCAGAAAATCCTTAGCGCATAAGTTCCAACTCACAAACTTGCTTACCTGGTGACTCTGTATGAGATTCTCCAGTTGCTTGGCCACTCGAAGTTGCTCTTCCAGCCGCTCTCGCAAGCTCAAGTTTTCCTTCTCCGCCTCTTGTCTAGCTGCAAATTGCCGCATCGCAATTTTATGCCAAGTGACGGTATCCGTGTCATCGTCTGCTCCAGCAATCACTGCACTATTCTGGTTTCCACCGAGGGAATTGCCTTGTTCTTTTCTCTCGCCTTCGACGCCTCGGAATCTCGAGCTGTTTAAGTCTTCAAGCTGTTGCTCCAACCGCTTAACCAATCCTCGAAAGCGAATGACGCGATCCCGCACTCGTCCGCGTTCCTGGTAGGGCTTTCTCAATCCAGAGTTTTGTTCCGGGGTGGTGCCAATCTGAATTTGTTCTGTGGCAGTGGGTTTGCTCTCTTTGGCACTATCTGGATTGTGGTCTTGTGATAATACTAGCGAGTCTTCAATGTCCATTGATCCGTCAAAGAAGCCGATGGGATCTTCGTGGGGGTTGTGAGACTCGGCCATTGGTAGATCGAAGTCGCTGGAGTCGACGAACGCGAGGATTTCGTCGAGTGATACCGTTTTTTCGTCAAGTAACTCTGTGAAATGTTGCATGGTTATTGGTATAACTTGTACAGAAGCAGATTAATTTTGCAATGACCGACTTTCCTTTGCGAAAGAGCTAAAGCTGAAGTATGACACGGAAAGTTTCAATTGCTACATGCTATTACCAAGGTTTTTGCTTTTGAGAAGGGTATTTGGACTTGAATATGTTTACTTCCTACGATACAGAATAAATAAATCGCTTTAAAATAGGTTATTAGAATGTTGGTAAGTTGCGGTGCCATGTTGAAGCGGGTTCATTGCAATGTTTGGCCACTTGACACCCGACATCTACATTTGCGCAGTATAGAGCTTGTCTGGCCACTTGACACCCGACATCTACATTTGCGCAGTAAAGAGCTTGTCTGGCCACTTTTTCCTATCCCGAAATGTTGAGTAAGTCCAACGAAGACAAAGAGGTCGTGCTCTCTTTGCAGGATTTTCATTGTGGATAGTTATGATGCTGGACTTTCATGGTGATAGGTTCACTTCCCCTGAGTTTTGCCAGCTTAAATCAATGCCATTGGCGCTGATACAAAGTTGCCGCAGATATTATCCAGCGCAAACGTTTCAACGTCGACTGGAAATCGCGGCACCAGTTCGTCCCACGCAGCAAACGCCATTACCGTTACTGGATCTTCCTTGGCAGCTTGTCCCGCTCGCTCTGCGCTGAAGTAAACCTTCATCACGGTCGTACTGGCGCCGTCTACTCCATCTTCTAGGACGATCTGCATGGTGGTTATTGCAATTGCCCCACGGGTGTTACCTTTAAATCGTGGTTCTGAAATCAACCGAGCGATAAACACCGAGCGGTCGGAGCCTTTGTATCGCCGCGCTACTTTTTGTGTGTAGGTTCCCTCGATGTCTCCAACGCCAGAGATGACAGCGAAGAAGCTTCCGCGAAGTGTGTCGCCATCGGCTTTCATAATGTGGGTGTGGGTGTTCAGAACTGCTGTGGAGCTGCCCACACCGCGCAAATTGACCTCTCCAAGGTTACGGAAGCATTCCCAGACAGCTCTCGCTGTAGATTGTCTGTCAAACGGTAGCTCTCGTTTCTGTAACATTTCGTAGTAGACCCCGTTGAGAACTTCCACGTCTGTTGCACGTGAGTGACCAGCGAATGCCAGTTTATCCATCCCCTTGGAGGCGAAAAGACTGTCGATTCCAACAAACAGCTCGTCAGCTTCGTGGAGCAATCGCTGGAAGACCATCGAGTCATCTTGAGGGGTATCTCTCACCAGGTTAGCGAGTCCTTTGGATCCGAGCATCTCATCCATCATCTGAAATGGGAAATACACAAAGTTAGCCAAGGTTTAGAGGGAAAATAAATGTTTTGCCAACGCACCTCAATCCTGGTGCGGCGCTTCAAAATCCGTCGCAAGTTCTTGGCTTCGAGAACTTGCATCGCCACCATCTCTCGAAGCTTTGCATTTTCCTCCTCAGATCTACGCCGACGCTCAAACTGAGACTGAGCGAGCTGTCGCCACAATTTCTGGGCTCGTAAAGAAATCCCTCTTGAGCCCAACGTTGTCGCTCTTCGTGCTGTTCGGTACGTCAGATTCGTGTATTCGGCTTGGAAACGCTGGAGATCGCTTCGCAGAAGCAGTATTTCGTCTTTACGACACATTCGACGGGGTTTTGCGTTGTTAATTACTTCCGAAGTAAATTTGTTTTGTACTCACCAAAAACAGTCCAATTTCGTTTCAGGTATGCAATACATGTACATGTACGTATCCGCACCGTGGCGTTCTACTCACCAACAAGTACATCACATCATCAATACATCACTGCTCTACTGTACACGTGTTTGGATGAACAGCACCTCGCATTGTTGAGATGAAAACAAACTGGATCCATGGTACTGCCCGTTGAGCAGTACTCGTGCAGTTCTTTGACGAAGAGGTGATTACAGGAAAACGGTAGCCACGAAAGTGTCGGAAACACTATCTTGGTATATTGTGAGGAGGGCCACTGCAGCAGGACATTTTCCGTTTCGACCGTAACGAAATATGTTGTCCAGCTCTCTGTATCCACCGGCAATCCTGTCGTTAAGTGAAGACGTTATTGGTAGCGTTGTTCAGCGTGTTTCACCACCCCATGGCTACTTTGTTAGGGACATTAACCAGCCGAACAAGGACCAAGAGGCAGCACAAATGCATCGCTCCAGCGCGAATACCGCCCCAAGGTCGGTATCAGCAGCTACGCCACACGCTGTATCACCCTCGTCGGATAAAATCTCCCGGAAACACCCAGAAAACGAAGAGGAAACTGACCAAGAGGCAGTTGAAACTCGGCGAAAGAGAATTCGAACAAACCAAGCGCGATATCGACAAAAGCTGCACGAGAAACCCAAACAGCTCGAGAATTGCATTCAGCAGCTCAGCGAACGAGTGCAGCAGCTCAAGAGCGAGCGCAATCAGGCTGCAGGCGGTGTGGCGTTCCAAAAGACCGTTTGGACTGCTGCAATAGAGTACTTTCAGATCTTCTCTCAAGGCTGGCACGCACCAATAGGTACCAACATCGTCGCTATGGACTTGTTGAAGACGTTGATCTCGTCGGACGTAGCGTTCAGCGGGGGGATCGGACTCGGCAAGTTGGTACACAACTGGCGAGTCCTGACTCAGTATTTCCCAGACATCCACGTGCAGCTCAAGAACCTTAAGGAGATCTCAAAAGACTCAGTCTTGGCTACCACCACCACAACGATCACCTTGTCGAGCACAGTCATGCGGAATGTGTTTCCTCACTTGACGAACGGAAGAGCGGGGAGCCGATGCTCTCGAATTGCAAAACGGTTGGAAGGACAACGGCTGATGCTGCATGGGTCTGTGCGCTTCCACTGGGATAACTCGATCCGTCGGACCGTCGGAGTTCAAGCACAGACAGACTTGGTATCACCGTTTACGCAGTTGTTGGGGGACTTGGAGGACGTCTCGCTGGTGTTTGCCTACGCCCTCGTTACACCTGATTGCAACGTAGTCGAAGGATTGTAGAATACTTACGAGCTCAACGCGGTGTCAAACAAATCGTTCTCGATGCGTTCGCTGTAGAGTGAAAGCTTCTTGTTCCAGCCTTTGACCGCAATGTCCACAAAAGTTGAGTCTCGGAACTTGAGCGAAGTTTCCTTGCCGTCGTCGCACCGTCGAACCCAGAGGTAACTCTCGATCACAGCAGTCTCAGCTCCCGATGCCAGCCTTTGGCCTTGTCGAACGACGATCACGACTGTTTCTTGGAACAGCAACCCAAGAGAACCCAAGCATCGGCTGCTGGGATCTGTCAAGCCCCGGCATACAAACACCACACGCTCTTCTTCAATGTATCTTCGACCCACTCGACGCTCTTGAACAAATGACGAATGACCAGCAGCGTTGCATGTGTAGCTCACGTAACTCCTAAAGACGTTATCGCTTTGTTGAGTGTCTTGGCTGCATATCTAATCCACGAAACATAGTCATTAGTTAGATCATACAAGTTGGCAGGTCTGTACATGTAGTCGGTACCTTCGCTTCGACCATTTCCCCATCACGCGTTATGCTGCCGCACAAAGCGTTCCATACAGCATCCGCAGTCATTTGACTGCAAAACGGCACTTGACTCTTGCTCATTAACTCGATGAACATCCCATTCACAGTCGTAGGGTAAGCTTGGTGAGTACGGCCAGGACACGATAGCTTTTCTATGTTTTTCTTGTCAAAAAGAGCGTCAACGCCGACGTAAATGTGGTTCGTGCCCTCAAGAAGCTCTTTAAAAAACCGCTCATTGTCGGCAGAAGCCGTATCCGCCAACGCTCGTCTACGCTTGACAATTGGCATCATCTCCAGCATCTAAAACAGCCAAAACCAGTTAAAATCTCGTGAAAAAAACTAACTTGTAACTCGAAAAACCCAACGAACCTCTTCACTGTATCGTCGCTTAAGCATTCGCTTGAGATTCGCGGCATATTTTGCCTGTAACACCACCTCCTCACGTAGTTTCGCGTTATCCGCTTCCGCTCCCTTTCGAAGCGCCAGTTGGCTGGCCGCAATGCTCTTCCACAGTATTTTATCAAGCGAGTTAACCCTTGAGCTGCATTTCGACGCCTCTTGTAACCTGGCAGCACTCGCCTTCATCCCTTCCAGCTTCTGCGTTAACTTCGTGGCCAATCGCCTCAATTCCTCGATCTCTTCTTTGCGTGGGGCGCTTTTTCGACGTCGCTTAGTCGGTTGGGAGGAGACTTGGGGCCAAGGAGCCTTCACGACGAGACTCTCGACGTCCGTTTGGACGGAACAAGGCGCGTTCTCGACCGAAGAGGACGGAAGTGCGAACATGTCTAACAATGCGAGCGACACGTCATCTTCCGAGCTCTGGGCGACGTCCTCCGTCTCTTCAACGAGCAATTGCAGCAGACAAGGGTCAGCGTCTTCGATGAAGTCGAGTGTGGCCTGCAGGGAGTTCATGGCGGTCGTGTGGTGCTCTCACTGCAGCGTTATCGGTCGCAATAGGAAAATTGTCAAGGCTACTGTGCTCAAGACGTGCTGGACGACGGCAGATCTCCCGTTCTGATCACGCACAGTTCACTCATCCTGATTGAGTCTCTCGCTCCCTCTATCGCACAGCTGCTGGTCCTCGTGTGTGGCTCTGGCTTCGAGGGTTTCGGTGAACTGTTTGCAGTGCAAGGAGCACCAGAAGAAGGAAGACATGAACTTTACATTGACAGCACCACAGATAAGTAACTATGTAAGGCAGGACTATCCGACTTGAATGGCGTCGTCGAACAGTAAGTTTTCGATCTCCTGGTTGTTAGATGAGTACGAGCGTTCCCAGCCTTCGATCGCGATGTCCACGTACACTTCCCCTCGGAACTTCCGTGCCATTGCGGTGCCTTCGTCGTGCCTGGTAGCGCAGAGGTAGCTCTCAATGATGGACGTCTCCACACCGGAAGATAAAGGTTCCCCTCTTCGCACTACGACTGTCATGGTCTCGTTAAACTTCAAGCCCATGCAGCCGTGCTCACCCGAGGGCGTGGGCTCCATCACAGAGCGGCAGATGAACGTCGCTCGGTCCTCAGTGATGTATTTCCTCGCCACCTCGCGGACTTGGAGCAACGCGGAGGCGTTCCCAGCGACGCAGTTGAAGGACACGTAGTTGGAGACTGAATCGCCTCTTTGTTGGCTCTCCCAGTCGATTGTTCCCTGAGTGTACGGGCTGTCCTTACGGTGGCGGCCTGAGAGCAGCTTCCACACGGCCTTCTGCGTCTTCTCCAAAGCGAACGGGACTTTATTCTTGTCGAGAAACACGACGATGGCCCCGTTCACTGCGTCTCGCTGGACTTGTCGCTTCCGCCCCGGACAAGGCACTTGTGGCATTCCCTTTTCCACGTACAGTTTGTCCAGACCGACGTACAGCTCGTCCGTTCCCTGCAGGAGCTTGGCAAATACTTCTTCATTGTCTTTCGGCGGTGGCCCAGTCACGAACGTTTGCTTCCTGCGCTTGAGACCGACGAGTTCCAACGTCTAAAATGAGATACAAAGAAACTCGTGAGCCAGGGTGGAAACAAACTCAAAAGCACGAAAAAGTCCTTTACCTCTGCGTCGTTGCGGCGACTGAGCATTCTCTTGAGGTTCTTGGTCTGCCGCACTCGAGTTTCCACGAGGTTTCGGAGTTTTGTATTGGCTTCCTCTGCCTTTTGTCGTAGCAGGAGCTGTCGGGCCGCTACCTGTTGCCAAAGCGATTCCGGCTGCGACAGGATCGAGTTAACGTGCACTTCCTCCTCTGCTGGAGAGGTCGGGGCGGAAGACGCGTGCAGTTGGTCCAGTTGTCGGGAGAGGTCCGCTACGGCGTCTCGAAGGTCGCTGATCTCCTCCTTCTTGGACATACGACGACGTCGTGGCTGAGAAGACGGAGACGCTGCAGTCGTTTTCGAGCTGCTTTCAGTTTTAATCTGCGTTTTGTCCATTGTCGGATGCACCGAGAGGTTCAAGAGCTCCTGCATCCCGCCCCGACTTGAGACTGAAGCGTCGAACAGCTCGGTCTCGACCTTAAAGTCGTCGATAAAGGCTTCTGCAGCGTGGATGTCGGGGTCGAACGGTGCCGTATCGTCGCATTCGTCGGGGATTTCGAGCGAGTGCGTCTTCTGGAGACTGTGCGAGTGCTGGAAGGCCGAAGTGACGTCCACCGCAGTGGAATCAACCGCTGTTGACAGTTCATACTGCGAGATGAAGTTGAGAGCCGCCTCGAGCGTCTCCACTTCGTCCTGAGCCATTTTGGATAGTGCAACGTCGGACTTGAAGCGAATTGGGAAGTGAAGTTGCCTACGAGTTGCCAACAGAGCGGCAACTATGGCGGATGTGGGCTTTGTGCTTTTGCGTAATCTAGAAAGCGAAAGCGCAGGTGCAGGTTGCCAGTGCATGTTTGGACAGATGACCATCGCATCAAGTTTACGCTGGCAAAAGGTGTTGGCGAATGCCGTCAACACGGACACTATCATGCGCGATTTAATTTGCATCTATATATGTTAACCAATTATCATGTACTATTTATATTTACAGGAAATACTAGCTTTGAATGTCAGGGATAAGTATGTATTTTGACAAGTTATATATTATAGATAACTTTTGCAATTTGCACAGCTTTGTCTCGTTGTGACGAATTTGCATCGAGGCCCGCGCACACCTCACGCCGTGAATCACGGCCTGCCAGTGGATCTTCTCAACGTGTGGCTTCACTAGCTGTTTACGGGCGAGTTCCCGGCCGCGGCGTTGATTGTTCCAACAAGAATCCACGATTTAGCTGTCAATTGCTGTGATAAATAATAATTTGGCTTCAACGTCTGGCTAACGATCTCGATGTCGAGACTGGCCTCCCCCTGACTCCGCCACGCTAGATGAAGCCGTAGCGTTTCTTGTCGACTGTGGGTTTGCGAGTTCGGAATCGGACCCACCGAGTTCCGAAGAGCCCCCGCCCAAATTCGCTCTCGGGCGCAGGCAAGAAAGAAACGGTGGGGTTTTCAGCCCTGGAACGACTAATTCCGTTCAGAATGAAGAGCTTCCGCTTGAGATCGGACTCGTCTCAAGCGAGGGAAAGCATCTCAGCAGTAAGTCGCTATCGGTTCAATTAAAACCTCGCAGGCGAAGGACAGCAAAGGACGAGATCGAGAAACTGAGACACCAAATACATGTAGCAGACTAAACTATCACACGAGATGGCCTAAGACGGCTTAGAGCTGGCTGCAGACGGGGGGGGGGGAGTGCAGAATGCGACGCTCTGGGAGCAGGTAGCGGGCTTGCAGCGCAGCCAACGAGAGCTTTCCGAAGCGAAGAATGAGCAGTTGAGGAAGATATTGAAGACCCAACGACGAAAGACGCGATATCTGCGGTGTGTTTTGAACTCAAACGATCGCTCTGATACTCAGGTAGGGGTGTTCTGCAGATTGAATCATGGTGAAGGCTAATGATTTGATGTTTCAGATTATGGAGGAAGTTTACGGCGTTACAGGCTTCAATTCGTCTTTAGTCTCGGCATCAACGGACAACGCTGCCGTGTTTCAAGAGCCAGCGAACAAACTGGACGAGATGTACCTCGGGGTAGTGCAAGATGCTCTTTCACCAGTATTTCCTGCGGATTGGTGTCGAGCAATAGCTTGTTCCGACGTTATCTTCGTTGATCGCAGCCGGAAGGTCTATCCTTTTGGCCGACAAGTTGCCGACCAGGCCGTGTGGGATACGATGGGCCAACGAGGCATCGAAGGCGGCAAGAATTACTGCATCAGTGTAGGCGACGCCGCCAAAAGCACAAGAACCTGTTCTTGGCGTGCAGCCTACAACAATCAGCTGCAGGTTGACGTGCTAATTCGCAAAGTGGCTCGGAAGTTTGTTACGGACGCTTGCATGATCGTAGCTTGCCGCATAGCCAATTATTTGGCTTCATCTCCCTCGCAGGTTTGCAGTACTGGGGTGGTTATTCGATCCGGCCAAAACCCAGATAAAACTGCGATATCCTCCTGCTACTTGATGTGGAGCTCCAACTGCTAAAGCTCAGATTTACTCGGCAAATATGAATTTATTACCTCCTCACTGCACACACTCTCTCTCATGGAACACGCAAAGGATCCTAATAGTAATCTGTGGGACGCAGATTAGTGAAGAAACGTACGTATTATCCGGTTAGAGACCCACGCTTGGAGAAAGATTCATCAATCGCAAAGCTTTCCACTTGATGAGCAATGCGAGAAATCGCTTCGTCCCACGCAGCAACTCCAATGGCCATATTGGCCGTATTGGCCAAAGAATGGGTTACACGAGAGCTGACAGGTCCATCGTTAAACCGTGTCGCAGTGAAATGGCTGTCGATAACGGAGGTGTTAGCTGAGCCTGGAACCACAGAAGAAGATCGGAGAACAACACGCAATGTTGTCCGTGTGTGGAAGCCCGGGCGTTTCCCTTTAACTTGCATAATGGGCTCCATCAAGTTCTTGCAGATGTAAACAACGCGGTCGCTTTCCACGTACTTCCTCACGACCTTCCGGAGCCGGGCGCCTTTGATGTCCCCGAACCCGGCAGTCTCCACGAAGAAACTGGTTTTGATCGTATCGCTCGACTGCTCAACGTGCTCGGTGTGGAATTGGACGCGGGGGCTAAACTTTTGGATGTTTTGCACGCCTTGGAACACGATCTGAGCCATGACCTTCCACATGGCTTTCTCCGTTGTGCGGAGATCGAATGGCACTCTGTGGCGGTTGCTGGTCTCAAGGAAGAGCCCGCAACTGACGTTGTGTCTCGGCTCGCTCCTCTTACTGGGAACTGGGAGGTCGTAGATCCCTTTTTCAGCGAACAGAGCATCCACGCCAACGTAGAGCGCGTCAGTATCTTGCAACATGTCCTCAAAGACCTGCGCGTTGTCGTCTCGAGTGCTGCTCTCTAAGATTTTTTGTCGTTTCATGCCCAGCATTTCCTCCATCATTTCGATCTTGGTTCGGCGCTTGAGTACACGCCGCAAGTTCCTCGCTTCGTGGATCTGGATCTGCACCATGTCGCGTAGTTTTAAATTCTCTTCTTCAGACTTTTCACGACGATCTTGTTGTCTTTCAGCAATCGCACGCCACATCGACTCTCGCTGCGGATGTTGCTCGGTATTTGGACCAGGGAGAAGACTCTGCAGCTCCTGGTTGAGTTCTTGAACTTCTTCACGTAGAGTATCGATCTGCTGTTTTTTAGAAATTCGAACTCGCTTGGGTTTTATCTCACTGGTATCGCTCCGCTGAGGACTGGACGCTTCTGAAGACGCTGGACATGAGTTACTGGCACTTGGATCGAGTGCAGATGCCTCTTGATCAAGGTTGTCGTGGCACAAGGCATCGAGTTTGATCTCGTCTTCGCGTGAGATCCCCACAGACAGCAGGTCATGGCCGTCGACAGTCTCGTGAGTCTCATCGTTGAGCGCCGTTAAACCGCTGGGCAGATCAATCTGCGCGAGGAACGAGAAGACGGACTCGAGGGTCTCGGGGTCGTCCAGCATCGAGAAGCAACTGACTAATAGATGACTGAGAACGTGGCGCCGACTCTCTCGTCGTGATCAACTTTGGAGCTTACGGCTGGCGAGAATCCAGCGGAATTAGGCAGGTGGTTGCGCTCCGTTCCACAACCAAATCGTGCAAATCCTCACCAATAAAAATACCGCAGTCTGTAGCACAAAAGTAATTTTTGTTCAGTGTAACTTTTTTAAGTGAAAGGGAAGCATACATGTAATACTTCCTCACAACTAGCCGAAACTGCGCACCTTTCACGTCATCCTGGCTAGTCATTTCCACTAAGAAGCTGCTCTTGATGGTATCACTCGACTGCTCAATGTAGTGAATGTGAACGTTCATCCGAGGGGCGAATTCCGTCACATTCTTCAGGCCTCAGAGCATGACGCTCAGGCCCATGAACTTCCACGTTGCAGCTGCCGTTGTCTTGATGTTAAATGGCACTCGGTGTCGCTGGCTGATCTCGAAAAACAGACCTGAATTGACGTTGTGTCTGGGTTCACTCTTTCGACTTGGAATTGGAAGGTCGTAGACTCCCTTTTGAGTGAAGAGCGCATTTACTCTGACGTAGAGTCGGTCAATGTCTTGCAACAGGTTCTCGGACTTGCGGGTTGTCGTCTGGAATTCTGTACTCGGTCAGTTTTTGCTGCTTCACGCCAAACATCTCCTCCATCATGTCGATCCTGCTTCGACGCTTCAGTATACGCCGCAAGTTCCTCGCTTCTAGAATCTGGATCTGCATCATTTCCTTCAATCTCGCGTTCTCTTCCTCGGACATGACACGACGTTCGAGTTGTCTCGCAGCAAGTTTCTGCCACAAAAGCCCTAGATGCGGAGCGAGCAGTTCATTGGGCGATGGAGCCACAATGACGTTAGACTTGGGCTGCCAGTTCCGCAACAGCTCATTGAGTTCTCGGACTTCCTCTTTCAGTGTGATGATCTGCTGCTTCCTAGAAACCCGATTTCTCTTTGATCTGGACTTGGTCGTTCGAAGACTCGACGCTTCTGAAGACTGCGGACTGCCAATGCTTTGCGAGTCTTGGTCTGGCGTCAGGGCAGGTGTCTCTGCCTCCGGTAGATCGAAGTCATCGTGGCACAAGGCGTCGAGTCTGGCTTCGTCCGCGTAGGAGATCCCTACCGACAGCGCTGGCAACAGCATTTCATCGGTGTCCGATTCATTTTCGGTCGCTCTTAAATCGCACGGCAGGTCGATCTGCGCGAGGAACGAAAAGACGGAGTCGAGTGTCTCAGTGTCGTCCAGCATCGCGGGCGAAATTGGGAATGGACGAGTGGTGCTGCTCTTCTGTACCGCTATTAAAAGACTAAACCGGGGACACGATGCCGCAAGAATCCAGCTGGGTAGCACGGCAAATCGAAGTGATCCATACCACAACTCGTGGCCCCAATAAATGTTTACACGGGCAGTAGAACTGCATTGTTGCATCCACTTGCGTTTAACTTGCACGTTGCACATGTATTTAACTGGAGTCCATGCAAGCCTCTAAGCTTGTGGCCTCCTGAGTCATGGCTCAAAAGTCCTGAGCAAGGGCGGTTAACAATATGGAGTCATTTACAAGGACTGGGTTCCATTGTGAGGGAAATGTACAGTACATGAAGTGCCACTAAGAGGTTGTCACGTTGACAATGGCGATCTCGTAGCTGATGACGAAGATCGTTTACGCCATTTGTTCTGGTGACGTTTAGGCGTTGAAAGTCCAATTTCATGACTCCAGTCTACCGGTATTCAGGTTGAACTAAGGTGTAAGAGAGAAATTAGTTGATTAACCGTTTTAGGACTTCTCGTTTTGCTAACTAAGACTTACTTGAAATCACTTGAAGCTACTTCATCGAGGAATCCATATTCGACGTGGGTAAAGTTTGAGCTGTAGGTGTATCGAAACCAAGTTGTCGAAGAATTTGAACAACTAAGGCCGCATCAATGCCTATATCAAATGAATTGGCAGTGTCTGCGAAAAGACCCCACCACCGAGGTTGAACTAACGTAATTCCGGCCGGTATGAAGCCCTAGTTCCTCGATTCTGAGCGCACAAACAAATGGCCGCTCTATAGTTTCTCCACTGTGTTACCCTTGGCGTCGTTTAGCATTGAGAAGCAAACGACTAATGGATGGCTGAGCTTGAGCCTGTACTATTATATCGGCTAAGCCGATTCGGCTTCCTCTCCGTTACCAGTATCGACAAACTGTGAGCTTACGGCTGGCGCGCGATTCGTCCTGCTGGGACACGAGAATCCAGCGGAATAGGCAGATGGTGCGTGGGTGCCGATGTTAGTCAGGATCTGCAAAGTTAGGGAATGTTGTGACGAAGAATGAAAGAAAAGTATAATACCGTAATTTATCCGACCGAGTGCATGGATTCGTCAATCGCCAAGCTTTCTACGTGATCCATAACGCGAGACATCATATCATCCCATGCAGCTACACCAGTGGCAAGACTTGCTGGCGTTCGAGTGGAGGGAACGTCCCTATGAACTCTCGTGGCAGTAAAGTAGCTGTCGATGAGCGAATTTTCAGCGACAGAATCCTCAGTTCGGACAACGATACGCAGTGTCGTCCGCGTGAAATAATTCGACGTTTCTCCGTTCTCATGCAGAAGCTGCTCCACCAGGTTCTTGCAGATAAGGACGACGCTATCATTCTCCACGTATTTCCTCACGACTGTCCGGATCTGCGAACCTTTCACTTCATTCCGGTTCGTTGTCTCCACGAGGAAGCTTCTCTTGACGGTATCCTTCGACTGCTCGACGTGGTGAGTGTGAACGTCGACTCGAGGGGCGAATTCCTTCACATTCTTCATACCTTGGATCATTGTATTCTGGCCCATGAACTTCCACGTTGCAGCTGCAGTTGTCTTGAGATCAAACGGCACACGGTGTCGCTGACTGATCTCGAGGAACAGACCCGAACTGACGTTGTGTCTGGGCTCACTCTTTCGACTTGGAATTGGGAGATCGTAGATTCCCTTTTGAGTGAAGACTTCATTCACTCCGACGTAAAGTTTGTCAACGTCATGTAACATGTTCTCGAAAACTTGCGGGTTGTCGACTGGAACTCTGTACCCGGACAGTTTTGGCCGCTTAAACCCCAGCATTTCCTCCATCATGTCGATCCTCGTTCGGCGTTTGAGTACGCGCCGCAGGTTCCTCGCTTCTAGAATCTGGATCTGCATCATTTCTTTCAGTCTCACGTTCTCTTCATCGGACTTGACACGGCGTTCCCACTGTCTCGCAGCAAGTTTCTGCCACATCAGCCCTGTGATTTGTTTATTAGGCGCTTGAGCGATAATGGCTGCCTTGGACTGGCAGGTCCGCAACTGCTCGTTAAGCTCTTGAACTTCCTCGGTTAGTGTGGCGATCTGCTGCTTCGCCGAAACTCGCTGTCTCTTGGGTCTCGGGGTCGTCTGCAGACTCGATGGATCCGAAGGCGGCGAACTCCCGTCGCTCTGCGAGTCTTGGTCCGGCGTTATGGCGGTCGCCTCTGCCTCCGTCAGATCGAGTTCATCGTGGCACAAGGCGTCAAGCATGGCTTCGTCTGCGTGGGAGATCCCCAGCGTTTCATTCGCGTCAGACTCATCTTCGAGCGCTGTTAGCCCCGGCAGGTCGATCTGCGCGAGGAACGAGAAGACGGAGTCGAGAGTCTCGGTATTGTCCAGCATCATGGCTCAAATTTGTCAATGGACGACTGGTGTTGCGGTGCTGTACCGCTATTTGGAGACTAAACGCGGGGGCTCCTTGCCGCAAGAATCCAGGATGGCATGGCAAATCGTTCTGATGCTGTGCCAGTGACACTGCCACAGCATGTTTACACGACGTTAAAAGCTTCACTGTCGGCACCACTACACTCAACTTGCGCGTTGAATAGAAGTACATGTATGTACATTTATCTCTCTATGGTATGTTGTCTCCAACCGTGCGCCGAGAAATTCTCAAACTCGACTCGGGAGTCTTGAGTCGGGGGTCCTGAGCAGCAATAGAGCCCGCTAACTTACTAAATACCACCAGGTAGTGACTAAGCTCCCGGTCGTCGGGTTGACAAAGGTGATCGCTTACCTCATGACAAAGATCGATTACGCCAATTGCTCGGATGTCAACACTTCCACTGAAAGTCTTCCAGGCGTTGAAGGGCTCAGACACCAACAAAATCCAGTTCTTCTCACCTCAAGTCACGAGCATGGCTTGAGTTTTACAAGTACAACTACATGTACATGTACATGTACACTGCGTCATCTCTTACGCACCTGGCAGATCTCACCTTGGAATCCATTGGCTTCCAAGGTGGGATCTGCCAGTTGCGTGGATGGAAGCGTCGAGTATCGTTGGCGGTGGATTTTCTTCTCGGTCTCCACTTGGTCTTTCGACTCTCGAGGTCCCCGTCAAGGTGGTGATCGAACACCTCAGCAAGTCGCGATCCGTCCTAAGAACTCAGGCCACACTGGAGTCTGCCAGCTGATCGCCTGCTTTTCCAACGGCAGGGGGCCGCACATAGAGGAAGCTCTGGTGCAGGAAGAGAGGCTTTGCCACATGGCTGGGACAGCTCCCCGAGACCGTCTCACAATTCAAAGTACAAAACGTACGCAACAACCTCGAACCATGAGTGGTTTAACCCCCAACGCCTTCGGGAACGAGCCCACGGGTCTGCAAGATGTGCTCGCGTTTATCGCCGACTTTGAGATGGAAGACTCGAGCTCCAGTGCCAACCACGACAGCGATGGCTGGATGGAGGAGGAGGTCTCGACGGGCAAAGGACAAGGTGCCAGCCTGGAAGAACTCTTCGTGGATGGCGGTCGACGACCGTCTCCAACCACTGCACTGGCCAGTAGCAAAGTGCTAGGAGGGAACGAGACTCTGCTGTCTTCCAACGCTTTGGGTAGCTCAACCACCGTAACTCCTCGTCGCCATCGCGTTAGTCGCAAGGAAGAGCTGGAATATCTGCGCGAGAAGGTCACACAGATGGAAGACAATCTGCAGCACCTCAAGGACCGCGCAGAAGGCGGAGGATCTCCAGCTCCTGCTGCTCCTGCTGCTCCTGCTATTCCTGATGATGACAAGGCTGCGATGCAACTGGAACAGTCGATTGCGCTCTGGAAGAAAATGGCAGAGCGACAGAAAAGTCAACGGGATTTGGTCGAGTCTGAGAATGCCAAACTCCGGGAGAAACTCAAGACGCAGGTTCGCATGGCGAAGAGTTTGCAGCGTATTCTGCGGAAACGTGAACGTGCAGCAGAACAGGTACGGTGGTCGCCTTTGTATCATTGAGAAAGCATGATTTAACCATCGCTATTGCGTAGATTACTGGTGAAATCCCGAAACGAATGAAGCACCTTGTATCCAGCCAAGCAGTAGCTACTGGGGGCGAATTTCATTCCCTGGTGCAGAATCTCGACGCCTTGTATGCTCTTACCAACGAGCGTTTGTCCATGTGCCCAGCAGCTTCGGGCTCTCAGCCAGTTCTGCGCGAGCAAGACGTCAAGTACAACGACTTCGCCGGCATGTTCCTGGAGTTCCAGCACAGCAAACTGGTTCCATTCGACGTGAATGCGGTCAGTAGAGCGACTTGGCGGCATATGAGCGAGCCCGGCATGAAGTTTAACGCTTACTTCGAGGAGGTACGCAACTATACTTTCACTACAGCACGAATAGTACTTAACTCATCCATTTACCTTGCATAGCAGTCGGCGGAGACGATGGACAACTCGATTTTGCGGAGTTTTGGCGTTGAGATCACGCAGGACGAGCAAATCGCCAAGATGGGCGGAAGACAAGCGATCCGCCGATACGTCGAAAGCGACCGGATAGTGATCGTTCGAAACTCTATTATCGACCGTGTAGAACTGGCAGGCACAGCTGCAGGAGGTCTCACGTTTCGAGATGTTGGCTGGCTCGTGCTGAAAGACGTGACAGGGCAAGTCTCGGCTTCTGGGCCGATGACGCTCATTCAATCGTACTCCACTCTCACTCCGGACGTGGATCTAGACGCACAATGGGAAGTTGGTGCGTTGACAGACTTTGTACTGCAATCCCGCGAAGATATGGAGGTCGGCAATGAAAGTATCGTAGAAAACTTACTACTAGAGGAAGCAGCCAAACGAACAGCATATTGAATCAATACATGTATTATTGATCCTAATGAGAAAACGTACCTTCAAGATGGAGTCACTATTCTAGAAGAAAATTATCAGGGTGGGCTGGGCTAATTTTAACTGTATGAAGACCTATCCGGATAGTTCCTCGGATCTGAGCGCAGAAACAAATAGTCCGCCTGTGCAGTTCTCCACAGTTTTTCCCCATTCACTATTTCGTCGCTTCATCAAAGATGCAAGTCGCTCTCCTGCAGGACTCTGTTGATTTCGATGACCTGCTAACTTTCGTAGTTGGAGACGACACGGATGTAGGTAAGCCTGCAGCTTCTGCCGATATGGCGGACACTGCGTGGCTGGATGACCTGGACGAACTGTTCAGAGAGACCAGTCCATCATTACTGGAGCCCACTGCGCTTGAAAATCCCCCGCCAAGCCGCGCTGGGACTTTGGAGGAGAGTTGCTTTTTGCAAGAAGATAAACTACAGACGTTGACCACCGCTGTAACAAAATCAACGAAGAAGCCTTCTGGCCGACCAAGAGTTAGTCGAAAAAAGGAACTCGAGTACCTGCGCTTGAAGGTGAAAGAGATGGAAAGCAAACTTCACGAGCTGAAAGAGAACTCCGACAGCGACAGCTCACCTTCTCCAGCGGATACTCCTCCAACCGGTGGGGATCAGCAAAACTCCATGCAGACAGAGCATTCCATTGCTCTCTGGAAGACTATGGCTGAACGGCAGAAAAACCAACGGGATGTGGTTGAGGTTGAGAATGTCAAGCTGCGTGAGAAGCTGAAGACACAAGTGCGGATGGCAAAAAGTCTCAAGCGAATCCTCTGCAAACGCACTCGTGATGAAGATCAGGTACAGATTCTCCCTGTTTTCAAATAATTGTTCGCTTACCTGTCGTTTTGTTTAGATGCTGCATATTCCAAAGCGAACAAGGCCCTTACTACACGATGCGAATAGTTCTGCGACGCTTTATGATGGAATGTTGCAGTTCCTTGATGAGCTATACAGGAAAATTGACAAGCAGATCGCGCAAACGTCCAAGGCATCATTAGCGAGCCCCATTATTCGGAAGAGAGATGTCAAATACAGCGACGATACTGGAATGTTTCTTGAGTTTCAAGACAGCAAGCTCTGGCCGTTTGATATCGACACCGTCAGTCGAGCAACGTGGCGCTTTTTAACAGAAGCTGGCCACAAATTCAACAAGTACATCGAGGAGGTGAGCTTTTGCTTGTGTAGCTCTGCGAAATACTTCGAAGTAGTGTAAAACTAACGTACAGGCATCATTTGAAACTCCAGCACGTCGAGATGAGAGGCAACACCATGCTGCGCAAATTTGGAGTCGAAATCAACCATGGCAGCAGCGTTGCTGTTCTGTTTGGGAGGCAAGTGACGCGTCGGTATGTCGAAAGTGACAGAGTCATCCTGGTTCGCCACTCCATTATCGACGAGATTCAACTTCCAGGGGCACCCACGGGTGGTCTTACGTTTCGTGAGTCAGGATGGATCGTACTAAAAAGTGCTCCAGCGGAATTTAGCAGCGGATCAGCGACTCTAACTCAAGCGTACTCGACGATGTCTCCCGACGTTGACTTAAACGATCAGTGGGAAGTCGGAACACTGACAGATTTCGTGCTTCAGTCACGTGAAGACGTCGAAGCAGGTAACGACACGATCCTAGAAAGCCTACTCCTAGAGGAAAACAATCCAGATACTCGTAAGTAAACAAATACAGTCAGCGTCATTAACCAAGCATTACGTATGTGAATTCCTTCCCCGACCTCGCGTAATACTTGTTGTCATCTCCGATGCCAAGCCCATCAGCTATGTAGACCTCATCGTTTCTTCAACCAGGGCATCTTCGACAGACTGGTGAATTCCGTCAAGATTCTCGAGAAACGAACTACTCACAATGTCTGTTAGTAGCATGAGTTCCTCTTGACTTCGCGGCATCACCTCCGGTAGCTCCGTCCGCACTCGCACGCATGTCTGGATGATACACGACTCCAAGGATTTATCGCCACTGCTGTATCGTTCGACCAATGTCCACCCTGCGTCGCGATGCCGCATACTCTGAGCGCTGCTAAGAGTTCCTTTGACTTTCGTTTCACAGGCCCACACGAACACACACCTATCCTCCTCAACGTAGCGTTTTACAGCAAACCAGGCATCCTTCAGCACTTGGTGTTGATTGTGCTGCACCGTGAATGCCATCTTCGCCGAAAGCGTATCTTCTGACCCGTCAATTAGCTGCGCAAAAGAAAAAAAAACTGTTATCACACTACTCACAGACCATCCAACGTTTGTAAGCACCTACCGAGTAATGTCCATCTCGAAGTTTGAGGTGTGGCTGGGCCATACAGCGCCAGAACTGCGTCGCCGTCGTGTGCAGCTCAAAAGGAAGAATTTTAGAAGAGAGAAATTCCATGAACATCCCGTAGACACCGTCAGGCTTGACTTGCACGTGCTGACCGTCCATCTTCTTGCCGGCAAAGACGTTTTGTCGAAAGGCAGCGTCTGTTTCCGTATACTGTTCGTCCAACTGCTTCAAGATCCTGTCAAAAACGACGTTTTCGGTCTCGTACTCGACACAGACCCGTTTCCTCTCGTTTGCCCAGGCCCCAGACTCCTCCAGCGCCGAGCGCTTCCTTAGTAGCTTCTCCAGGTTCTGCACAATGGACAGTTGCCCCTCCACCATGCCTCGAAGCTTCTCGTTCTCCCTTTCCGCTCTTTTCTTGCCTTCAAGCTGGCGTCGCGCTACTTTCCTCCACATTGTTTCCTGGTCCCCTTCAGTCGCGTCATCTCTCTTTCTTAGCTGCTGAAGCTGCTCTTGCAGCTCTTTGGCCTTTTCTCGAAGGTAATCCAGCTCGTCTTTGCGTGTTTTACGACGAGGAGCAGGTGTCGTTGCCAGAGTGTTGGTCAAGGGATCAGGAGTGATGTTTATGTGATCTGGAGACGGTTGTGGGTCGCTGAGGGTGTCTCCAGGGCTACTCTGACTACTAACAGGCTCGGAGACGCCCTCCAGGAGCTCTACAGGCTCGGGAAACAGCAGCGTCGGGTCCAAATCATGCGGTAAGTCGCTGTTTTGAGGTTTAGCGAGGAAATCTCCGCCTAATTCGTCGTCTTCAGGCAGTAAAAGGTCGTCTAGCGTGGGGACGTCGTCCAGCAGCGGGGAATTGAGAGCATTGGCGTTGTTGCTGGAGAGATTTAGCAGCAGATCAGACGACATGGAGAGCGGGTTCTTCGATGTGCTCAAAAGAGAGGAGTGATGGTCAGTTGGAGTGCCTCGAATAGAAGACCCTACATAATTAAGCGTTTGTATGCAGTCGAATGTCTTGAGATTTGTAAGTCCCACTTCAAGTTGTACATGAACATTGTGGCAAAAGATCAAAGGACGCTGAGTGAAGGAAGACGTACAAGTATATTACGCGGAGCTGCCGTCACTGGCTCAGCATGAGAGCCCTCTGCTAGCTACGAATGTATGACCCAACAAACTAAAACGCCTACAGCATCTTGGACTTGAGATCCGCGAAAGCCTTGAGCGGATCGTCACCTTCCGGGTCCACGACGTCCGCCAGTTTTCCCTTGGTGCGTGCATGGCGCATGCGGTGCCAGATAGCCGTGGCGCGCTTGCGCTCCGTAATTAGGCCGAACAACGCGCAGATGTCGATGAGGAGCTTCGTGGGGTTGAACTGCAGGAACTCGCCCTCGCCCGTGGAGTAGTCGTACGGGAACTTGTGGTGCCAGTTGTGCCAGCCCTCGCCCAGCGCCAAGACGGACACGAGCCAGTTGTCGCGCGGGCAAATGGTGTTGTCGTACTCAGCCGAGCCGTAGAAGTGCGTGGCGCTGTTGACCAGCCACGTCGCGTGCAGGTCCAGCACGTAGCGCAGGAAGCCGCACACGAAGAGCGCGTTGAACCAGTTCTCACCGGCAAAGTGCATGGTCACCAGCATGGGAAACACGAAACACATGAAGAGGTTGCCCCACGGGTTGAGCTTCTCCTGCAGTACAACCGTCCAGTCAGCCCACAGGTCGTCGTAGTTGAGGCCCTCGCCGGCCTTGACTACCTTAGGATCCTTCTTGACCAGCAGCCAGCCCATGTGCGCGAAGAAGAAGCCACGGCCGGAGTTGTGCGGGTCGGCGCTCGTGTCCGAGTACTTGTGGTGCACGCGGTGATCACGACTCCAGTGGAAGATGGTGCCCTGGTTGGCCATGGCGTTGCACAGCATGAGCAGGAAGCGGATGAGGCCGCACGCCTTGTAGCTGCGATGCGCCCACAGGCGATGCGCGCCCATAGTGATGCCCAAGCCGTTAAGGACGTAAAGCCCGAAGAGCCACCAGTACGTCTGCGTCTTGCATTCCGGCAGGCATGTGGCGCCCACGACGGCGCCAATGTGCACGAGCGTGATGTAGTAGATCATCGGCCAGTTGGCGTTGCGGTAGTTCTCCACCCAGTTCACCATGATGCTTAGCTGCTGCGGTTGGTTGTCGGTCGGTGCTCAAGTGCGCTCGAAGACGGAAAATGGACAATGAGCTTCCTGGATCGGGTGCTTTTGAGGGCGGATGATGCCTGGCGCCCCAGCCCACCCGAACTTCGGGGGGTACAGTACCGCCAGTCGATGTCACGCGCGTGTTGGGCCTTGTGTCATCGGGCCACTCGCAGTATTTAACGCCGAGAGCTGACCAACCTCCTTGAAGGGCATCCAAGTGTAGGGATCCGCGGATCATCCGCCTGAACCGTCCAATTGCTGCGTTTCTCTCGTGCCCATACTTGGTGTTAGTGTTCGGTGTAGAGATTGCATTGCACGGGGACATGGCCAAGCAACGGGCGTCAAACAACAGGCGCCAATGATGTCAGTGCTTGGCTCCATTGTCCGATGGAATCCCTATCTGGCCGTCAGCTCACAGCGTACGATGATGGAGCAAGCGTTGACGGCACGCAAGATGCTGGTTGCCAGTTTGGTATTGGATAGGGTGCGAGGAGAGCCACTTGAATAGGATATGGAGCGAGACCCCTTATCCTCCTGCGCTAGTCGCTTTCCAATTGTTATGTCACCACGATGCGCCTAGCGTGAGCACAAGGGATAGTGTCGACGGAGCATCGGAATCCAGTGGTGCGTCAATGCTAAAGATTCATTTGACTTTAAATGCGCTGAGAATGCAAACGAGTTGAACAGCAATCAAGCACAGCCTGATGGCACAGTATATGTGCATGTATGGTGCTGGCGGTTGTGCTTCATCGCCCGAACACTTCGGTTCTGCGCGTTTGCATAGGCGTCTAGGTGCATTTTTACCACGGTGGTCGAGGTGGTGTGTTGCCCATTTTCACGGTGTGGATCTCTTTATAAAAACCACTCGAGCACCAACGTTCAGTTGGTTCAACTGCGTTGAATGCTTTGTTGGAAGGTGAGTGGAATGTCGATCACTGCTGACGCCAAGTGAGCCCTTGCCATTGGGACCAAAGATACACGACACCATTTTGCGGTACGCCAAAGGCAACCGGTAGCACCACTTTTCAGGGCCGGACCTTCTTCGTTAGCCTGTCGACGCGCTTGCTACAGGCGGGCCACTTCACGGCCTTGTACATGCACTTCCAGTGAACGGCAATGAACGTCATGGCGTCAATGAACACCATCCAAGGCTGGACGACCCACTTGCACAAGGTACAGTAGTCAGTACTGTAGGTGGACAAATTCCTAATTGGACACTTAAATGGCAGGCCCACTGTCGAGTCTGAAGCCAGCACCTGCATGGCTTTGTTTTCCTGTGAGGAATCAATCGCTTTAACCACCACATGGGCTGGCCATGTCTCTCTCGCTGCATCGGAACCAGCCAAGCTCGCATTGTTGGTGAAAGATGCCTGTACTCAGCAGGAATCTGCTGATCTCTCAACTGCAGCCGCCGCCTCGTCCGCTACCTTCACGCAGAAATGCAGTCCAGACGATCAAAAGTATCTGGAAAGGCCCCATTATTTGCTTGCATAAGTTACGTACAAAAGGTCCTGGTAGTGAGTGCACTGTAGCAAGTTGCATGGCGAGACGAGAGGGAAGCGGTTGAATTTAGCCAAAACGCCCACTTTAATCGGGTCACAGCACATAAACCTCCTGTTTACAACTCGATACAGAAACCATTATCGCTACGTTAACTTAATTGTAGCTTACCCCAGCCCTACTTTTTACTCCAAAATAACATGTGCATTCCTCAATACGCACAGTGCCAACTCCATACATTTCCTTAGTCATTAGCGAATTCCTGCTAGCATGTGCGTGACCGACCTTCCCGGCGACCCGGATGGCGTCTTGGTGCTCCACGACGTCATGGAGCTCGTGGACGAGGCCTACGAACCTGTCGAGGGCTCCACATCGGCCAACGCGTCGCCCATCGTCTTCGATTCGGACGACGAAGACCTGGACGTGCCTCCACTTCGTCCTCGACGCGCTTCTAGACGCAACAGCAGCCACAGACGCCGCCAACAGGACGAACGATGCTCTGGAGGAGCGGAAAGTGACGACCCAAGCCTCCGAGTCACGTCGTTGGCGGCTCCTCCAGTCTTCGGGAGCCCCGCAATGCTGGACTTGGGGGGAGATGACACGGACGAAGACGTTATGGGTGGAGTTTATCACGGAGCGGTGACGGCAAAACTCAAGCAGCCGATGGAGCAGTGGAGACTAAAGTCCACTATTACAGACGTGAGTGTGACCCGCACTCCTTCTGCACGAATTAATTCCGAGAAGACGAAACCAGTTAAAACCAAGCCAGTGAATGAGGCCAAGGGCACGCCTCAACGCCGTATGAACCCGAAGGATGAAGTGCAGTATCTCCGCGGACGAGTGAGACAGCTGGAACAGACTCTGGAGACGCTGAGACTACAGGCTTTGGCAGACAAAGAGAAGGCCATGGAGACGGCCATCGTGTTCAACTTGGTCCCGCAGCCGGAGCTGCTCGCGCCATCGAACAACAGTCCGGGATCTCCGGCTCAGACACTGAAGGACAGGGGAAATCTTGGAGCAGGAAGTCCTGCGGCCGTGGACTGCATGGCCAACGGTCAGAACGGATCTGTGGCATCTAGTGAGGGCCTTTGGGAGCGTATCGCAACGTTCCAGAAGGCCGAGTACGAGAAATCCATGAAGCAGAACAAACGCCTCCGAGTCATGGCCGAGCAGCAGCTGCGAGCACTTAAGCAGCTCGAAGTGGCTTTCCGCAACCCCCGAGCTGTAAGCCAGTAGTTGTGCTTGTATATCGTAGTAACAGTGCTTCCACCGAACCTGTCCCCGACCTTATCATTGTCCTGTCGTCCTTGTGCCAGGTCATTCGTGCGTTGCAGAGTAAAAGTCGACCGGAGAAATTGTTTCGTGGCAGTCTGTTCGACAGCGAGGCCGCTATCTTCGACTCGCTTCGAGTGGAGCTGGAGACGCAGTACCGACAGATCGACAGCATCTTCCAGTCCGCTGGTCTTGCCCACTTCGAAGGTGACATGGCGTGTTCAGCGGCGCTGCGTTCAAGTTCAAGTGGTGACGGGGTGTTCCTGGAAAACAGCGAGTGCAAAGTGTTCCCGTTCAGTCTCAACGCTGTGGATCAAGCTGTGTGGCAATGCCTTACTGACCGGAACGCCGAGTTCCATCCTGGATTGTACGAGGTTCGTGAGGTCACGGACGACGTTGTGGCAGTCAAAATCTCCGACTTGGTGCAGCTTCCCAGTGCCGAAACTCGTGTGACGGTCTGGTTAACTGTGAAGCGCTTTTACGAATGGTCTGACGACGGTCGGAAGCGGATCATCTGCGTTTGGAACGCTATGGTGCAGACCGAAGGCTCGCTGGATATCCGGCTGCACGAAAGAGGTTGGAACGTGCTTCGTCCGCTCACGTACACGGCCTGTGTCGATCCGAACTGCGCAATGAGCTTCACGCAAACTTGTATGCGGATTTCACCTTTGGGTCGAACGGAGTTTCCAGCTAGTGCTGTGGCTGTCGGGACGCTGGCAAATGTTCTTGTGGGCTGCTATCACCGCACTGTGATCGTCATGCACCACGTGCTGGAGAAGCTTCTGCTCGTCGAGGATACTCGATGTCTCTTGGGCTGAAACGCAAATGTGACTGGATCAAGACTTGCGTTTTGCACTCCAACGCGAGCATCAAACGCACGATGGGGAAGATGGTGGGGAAAAACGGTTTGTTGTATGCATTTATGTAACCTGTACAATAAAGATCGTCTTTCGTGTGGATTTCTACCAAGTTTTGCCATGACAACGCCGCTATTTCCCAGTGACGACCCTGCTCAGCCACACCATTCCTTCGTCAACGCCTTGTCCCGATAGAGCCACTGTCCTCGATATGTGCGACGGATTTCTGGTCACACGATGCAGTGCCAACGTCTCACGAAGCTCCTCCACGTGCATACAGCCCGGTTGGTCCTGCTTGTTGGCTAGCACCAGCAGCTTGCAATCGCGTAGCGCGTCATCTTCGAAGACACGATGCAGCTCATACACCGCTTCATCAATCCGGTTGCGATCAGCCGAATCGATCACGAAGATCACCGCGTCCGCGCCTTCGTAGTAGAAACGCCACAGAGGACGCAGTTTGCTCTGGCCGCCGATATCCCAGGCCGTAAACTCGATATTCTTGTACTTGAACGTCTCGACGTTGAACCCGATTGTTGGGATGGTCGTGATCGCCTCGTTGAGCTTCATTTTGTACAGTAGCGTCGTCTTTCCTGCGCCGTCGAGGCCTAACAGGAGAATGCGGCTCGGTTTCGTCCAATAATTGGCCATGCGATCTAGTGCAGCTTCCAGATACTGACTTACGTAGTTGCCCATGCTTCAATTGCTTCCTTGGTGTTGGTACGTAAGCTGGAAATGTAGTTGTGGCCGGAACTTCAGTATCCCCGAAATGTAGCAATCGTGAAAATGTAGCCATCTGTCATGCTTGACAACCTTGACTTGGCGAGTGCTGATTGGTCCGTACGTTGAAGTGGAATGTCGGTCTGTTGGACTTCAGGTAGCCAATCGCGATCTGCCAGCAATCGCCCAACGTTCAAAACTTGGCCATGAAATAAAATACTCGGCCTAATTGAACGTCAATTGGCCGCATCATTGGTTCTGGTCTCCCAGTTCTCCACTTACAGCGGTTCAGCTCCAAAATCGTGCTCCATCAAGATATTCTCCACCGTTTGAAAGAGCCAACTCAGATTTCGATGGACAGCTTCCAGAAGCAGCTCTGTTATCGCACCGGTGCGTTGGCCGGGGGTGTCAAGTACAACAGCTGAGAGGGATGGCGTAAGTCGCATGCAGAGTTGAATAATTGTCTCGTCACAAGGTTCTGCACCAACTTCATGTTCTGCGGCTTCAAACGGAACGGGACGAATGACGACCCACGCACGCTGCATCATCTTGAGCCCATGAAGCACATCGCGCGGTCCTTCGCTCTCAGAAGCTGACTCAAGAGTAATCACTAAACGCCCTTGCTCCACGTATTTCTTCATCGCGAACCGCATCTGCATCCGCGCTGCTGTGTTATTCACACGTAACGTGGTGATGGCCTTCGCACGGATCGTATCCGGCGAACTGGCAACAGCATGATACGTACCGTCCGCCAACTTCACGTGATCTCGGGATAAGCACCGCCACACTGCTGAGCAAGTCTCCTCCATTCCGAACGGAACCACTTTAGAGTTGGTCGCTTCCAAGGTCAGCGCCTCCGTCTCGCCAACATGGAGACTTGAGACATCTGATCCCTCCTCCAGACTCTGCATGACTGGATGTCGTGCACAAACGGCGTCTACCTCCCCATACACTGCGTCCATATCTCGTAGCAGAGTCTCGTACAGTGCGTCTTCGCTTGCTCCACTGCAATAATGACTGAACTCCAGTCGTGCCTGGAGCTGTGCTGCCTCTGTGCCTTCGTCTCTCCTTGAGCTGTTCTTCTTAAGCAGCTTTTGCAGACTACGAGCCAATTTGATCTGATCCGTGAGCGACTCCTTTAGTTGCAAGTTCTGCATCTCAGCTCGTTGCTTCTCCACCAATTGGCGCTTGGCAATACGTTGCCATCTCATTGCACGTGTTCTAATTTGAACTGAAAGCGTCTTGTTCTGCTTGTCTTCCCCTTTAGAGGCCATCAGTTCTCGTCGTATGGCTTCCAGCTCTTGCTCTAAAGCTTGCACTTTATCTCGGAGGTAGTTGAGTTCTTCCTTCTGCCGTTTACGTGTCGAGTTTTGCATCGGGGGCTTGGAAATTCCTATTTTCTCTTGATCCATCGCCTCCCCCTGTTCCATCCCTTGCAAACTCAATTGCGACGTTATTTCTGCACCATTTCGACCTCTAGACACTCCGATATGCAGATCTCCTTGTGCTGCATCAGCTTGCTGCCCTTTCACCGGCAAACGCAGTGTAGAATCCGCCGTATTAAACACCTCAAATTGGCCGAAAATGGGCGTGTGGGGCGTCTCCGTATACCCAGCGAACGGCTGCAGGCCAACACCCGACGGAGGAAGGAGATCCGTGCCTATTAGTTCGTCCAGGAAGCCTGGGGGCAGCTCCGCAGATAGCGCCACGTCGTCCAAGAGGTTGCGATCGTCGGCACTCATCGCCTAATTACTAAATGGGAGGAATTAGCGTAAAAATGAGGTTAAACTTTGATTAGCAAGTTTAGCTAATCTGCAATACGCCACGTTGAAGCAAAAATGTTATCGACTGGTAAATTACCAATTGATGACGTTGTAGCAATCGACACCTTCGGATCTGGAGACTCTGACTCAGCATAACTCAATTCGCCCGCCATGACCAACGTCGCTATCATTTACTACTCCATGTACGGCCACGTGGCCAAGTTGGCGTCGTCCATCAAGACCGGTGTCACCTCTGTGCCTGGTGTTAAAGCTAGTGTCTACCAAGTCCAAGAGACGTTGAACGACGACCTTCTTAAGGCTCTGCACGCCCCGCCCAAGCCCGATCTGCCTGTTGCTACCCCCGACGTCCTGAAGAACGCGGACGGCATTCTGCTGGGCTTCCCCACTCGATTCGGCATGCTTCCGTCGCAGGTAAAGGGGCTGTTCGACGCCTGTGGAGGTCTGTGGGCCAAGGGGGACCTGATCGGCAAGCCGTGCGGCATCTTCTTCAGCACTGGGTCGATTGGTGGCGGACAGGAGACAACGGCCATGAGTATGACCCCGTTCATCGCCCACCACGGCATGAATTTTGTGCCGTTGGGCTATCGATCCCCTCTGGTTGGCTCCAACGAGGAGGTGCACGGCGGTAGTCCATGGGGTGCAGGCACCCTCGCTGGGGACGGATCACGTCAGCCGACGGAGCTGGAGCTGGAAATTGCCAAGATTCAGGGCCAGAGCTTCGCGGAGATCGCCAAGAAACTGAAAGCGTAAGAACTGTTCTACAGTTACTGTAGTTTTGTTACGGGGAAATCAAAAGATGAAACATTTGAGAGCTTTGAAGTCGAATTGCTCAGTGAGGCTGTTTAACAATTGACCGACATCGTCACATTCTACGCCGCCAGCTTCTTCGTGATCTCGGCGAACTTCTTGCCTTGCATCTGCGCCACCTTCAGCTCCAAGTCGGACGGTTGACGCGATCTGTCACTGTTGGCCACAGTGCCGGAGCCCCACAGGCTGCAGCCATGCATCTCGTCCGAAGCCTCAATGACGCCCCCACGCAGCGCCAGGGGCACGAAGAGCATGCCCAGATGCGCAATGTACGGCGTCGTGCTCATAGCAGACACTTCCTGGCCCCCGCCCCGAGATCCACAGCTGAAGAAGACGCCGCACGGCTTGCCGATCAGCTCCCCCTTCACCCACAGAGCTCCACAAGAATCGAAAAGGGCCTTCATCTGGGCCGGCACCATTCCGAAATGCGTGGGGAAACCCAACATGATGCCGTCCGCGTTCTTGAGAACGTCAGGAGTGGCGACCGGAAAGTCGAGCTTGGGCGGCGCGTGCAACTTGGTGAGCACTTGGTCACTGAGCGTCTCCTTCACTTGGTACAGTTCAGCTTCAACGTTGGGCACCGACTGGATGCCAGCTTGAATTGCCGCAGCCATTTTGGTGACGTGTCCGAAGGTGGAGTAGAAGACGATGGCGATCTTGGTCATCTTGTTGGGTGAACGAGGTTGTTTAGTGGCAGTTGGAAGAAGCAAATTCAATTGTGAGTGCAGTAGTTCTGCATTAAGCAACTCGATGCATCGAGGACACGTGTGCTGTAGCGTACAAAGTCAACAACATTCCTAGACACAAACTTTGCGTAACCCAGCTTTGGATTACTTTCTTGGGCGTAACCCAAATTTGGATTATTTTATGAAAACATTTTTTCATGGTGTCTCGAAATATTACGCAACTTTGATGGTGTGTGTGTGTGAGGGGGGGGGGGGCAAGTTGATAGTGATTTTACGGCTGTCTGATAACATTTTCAGCAACATGGCTATCTATCCGTGAAGAGCTAAAATAATTTCCCCTCTCTTCGCTGGCTACCAATACTTCGAAGTACATTTCATATACCAGCAGAGTCCATTCGATGTTTATTAAAAGTGTCGACAGGATTCCTGGATCAATGTGTCCTCGACAAAATGATTAAACTGCGTAATCGAGCTTTCCCAGGCTGCAACTCCCATGTCAATGAAAGTCCGAGGCACTCTATGCACACCGAGAGCATAGGTATCGTGACTTGTCGTAGATTGTCGATGCGATTCGATAATTGTTGTAGGACCGGCATCAGATCGAGGACCATGTCGAACAATCAGTCGTGTTGTCTCCTGAAAGGCGATAGGGACATCCGCCACTGGCTCAATCAACCGTCGACAAACAAAAACTGCTCGATCTTTCTCGACGTATTTCCGGCCAGCCTTCCGCAGGATGACACGAACGTGGACGTTACTAGCAGTGAAAGCGCTGCACATACTTTGTCGCAAGGTGTTATCACACTCTCCAAAGCGCTACAACCAGAAGAACAGCCACAACGTAAGATAAGGGACAACAACTCAAACATAGGGAGCAAGTATTACCTGAACAAATGCCGGTTTGGGTCTTTGCGGGTCCTCCAACTCCAGACATCTCCAAACCGCCCTCTCCGTGTCTCGTAGCCCAAACGGAACCGCATAACAGTCCAAAACCTCCACAAACTTCCCTTCCGCTCTACTTCTCGGCGTCGTATTTTTTCTTCCAGGACAAGGAACGTCATGGATCCCAACTTTCTCGAAAAATGGATCCACTCCGGCATAGATTTCATCCATCCCTTGCATCAGCTCCAAGAACACTTTGTCATTATCGGTCGGCATTTTCACCCCTCTTGTATCCACACCGTATCGCCTGCTCAACTTAATGGAAGAGTTTAAAACCTACAGAAAGAGAGGAAACAAGTGAGAATTAAAAAAAAATAAAACAAAATAAAAATCCGAACCTCATTCCGTAATCGTCTTTTGAATCCCTTGAGAAGCGACTTGGCCTGCCACATTTTCTGCTTCATCTCGTCCTTCAGTCTTGAATTTTCAGCTTCACTGTGCTTTCTCCTTGCTAATTGCACGTCACAAATTTCCTCCCACGTCAAAACACGGCCAACAGTTCCGTCCAGAAGCGATTGAAGCTGCTTCTTCGTTCCCAAATTTCGACTTTTGACACGCATCTGAAGCTTAAGTTGCTGCAACTGAGTCCGCAATTGCTTCTCCGTCTGCTGCAAAGCCTCCACTTCGTCTCGCCGTTGCAGACGCCACGTGCACCGACTGGGACCTCTGCGGGTGGAAGACGACGGCATGCGCTGAGGACTCAGCGGGGACTCAATCAAGTCAGACGGGATGGCGTTGGCATCGTCCGCCATATCGCAACCTTCCAGCAGCGACAACACCGTCGCCTCGTCCAGCATGAAAGTAGCGATCTCGGATGCCATCATCAACTGTGAAACTGCTCGGGTTTCATTTCGTCGCGCAACTTTTCACTTAAGTTGCTAGTAGATAATGTTGCGCAAAGCTCTGTGAGGCAGGAATCCAGCCCCACAATCTGGAGCAGCAGGTCATTTGGATGTTTGGTGCGATGGATCTTCGGTATTCGATACAAGTGTCAACTTTAACTGGCGGATGGATGAAGTGATTTATTGGTGGGCGTGATTCATACTGGAAACCGACGAACCAAGTTGAATGGAGGCACCGTTTGTAGTTTACTGGCAACGCTTGAACTGCCGAGTGGGGAGCTGGTACGACAATGAAGATTGGTGGTCTTGTGCTGAGCCATTTTTGAGAGAGTACTCATCACTTGGATCAGCAAGATTACATTTTGGCGTTGCACTCAGTTAAGTACGAATCACAAATCTGTGAGCTAAAGTCTCGAGCCAATAAAATTGGTCCCCGGCACAACCTGCTGCGGATCATGCTAAGGCCTCGCATTATTATGAAGGAGTCACTGCTACGGTACATGTAATACATGTACTTGGCAACGAGGAACTGGGACTGTAACAGTGAACACAATGCCAGTTCTGTATTTTGTGGGGATACGAATCAAGTGAAGTTCAGGTTTGGTCACCAATTTGTCGATCCCGTCATGGATGAGCTGTCGTCGCTACTGTCCAGGATTCCTAACTCACAATCTGATACCCACCTGCAGCGAGCACAGGCTTTAAGCTGACGAACCTCGATGCAGAGAACGCCTCTGTTCGAGCCGGCTTCGTAAATTGAGCGCTTATTAGTCTCAGGGAAGTCGCTGTCAACTAATGCTATTGGAGATCATGGACTACACGTAGAACACACTGAGGTCGTAGTTGAATTCCAACTTGGAATTTCCAAGTAACGGTCGTGTCATCATCCATGACGACGTTGTAGTACCTAGAGCCTAGAGAATAAAGATTTCACAATTAAGCTTACATCCCAATCGACAACTTCTTATTGAATATCGGAATGAATGGCGCTGTAAGTTGTCGATAAGCTCTTGCTAGGTCGTCAGGATATTGCTGGGAAAATGAATAACCAGTAAAGCCTGAGGTATAAAATGCAACAAGCCCGATTTCAGCAAATCCTACACTGAGATGAAAGTTTGAGAGACGATTTTACCTATTCAATCGTTTTGGCTCACAGCTAGAACGCTACACCAAGGGGATTCCTGTGAACATTTCCCGTCATGTAGGACGCCTCGCTGTAGTAGATAGCGTTCTCTAACTTAGAGACTCTGAGAACTCTCAATACAGCCAGTGACTGTCAGTCACCTCATCCTTCGCTCAAATGACGTCGCTCTCCACAAGTGACACAATCATAATTTTTGGTGCAGGGAGCCGGAGTAACCCCATGACAGTGACGAACTCCAGGCCCCAGAGGCGGCGCTGGCGTTCTTTGACGACTGCGACGGCGTCACCGAACTGTCCTCGGGTCATAGTAGTGATGACAGTAGTTCCAGTGTACACGACGTCTCTGTAGCAGACGCGACAGTCAAGCCAAGTCACAATGGAAAGAAATGCCGACGCCGTCAACTCAGCGCTGACGCACAGGAAATCGCCCGAGTCAAGGCTAAACTGGAGGTTCCAGGCAAAAATCGTTCGCGAGACCTTCAGAAACTCGAGTTACTTCAGCTGCGGGTGGAGGCTGCGACGTTGCAAGATCAAGTGGAAGAACTCGACGGCCAGGGGGACAAAAGTGTGGATAACTTTTCTGCTCTACTGGCAGAAGATGTACACACCAGTCTGGTCCGACAATCGAATCAGATACGACTTGGAGCTTGGCAAGGACTGGCGAAGAAGCAAAAGAAACTGCGGAAAGAGGCCGAGACGGAGAATATTCACGTCCGAGGATTGATCGAGACTCAGCTCAAGACCATCAAAACGCTCCAAAGACTGTTTCAGAAGCAAGTCCTGACCAAGGTACGGAAAATAGTACAACCATTTTCCTTTTTTCTTCCAGTTATTAACCCGCTCTATTCTAGCAATCGCCGTGCTTGACCCGATGGTTTAATGTTAGCGTGATATCGAGAAGACCAAGCGACGAGATGGTGGCCCTGAACAAGTTGAGTAACTCGCTAAGCAAATTATTCGGAGACACCGATCGCGTCCTTCAGCTGAACGGCCTTGAACTCCGTTTCTATAGACCAACACTCAGCCACTATCGCCGTCTAAGACTCACATTGAGTTTCTCAAGTGTGATATCCTCCCATTCGACTAAGGCTTTCATGGACAAAATGGTTTCCAGTTATGAAAGCGAAGAGGACAAGCACATTCCGGTACGTCATATTCTCAAAAATTATTAAATTTTCTATCGAAAGGTTGACAAGATTGGTTTATGCTAGCCTGCACTCAGAAAGAGTGTTGTAGCCCGCGCTACTACGCTGGAGCTTGAAGAGCGTTTGAAGATTCAGTACCGTTTTACTGGGATAAAGTATGCTGAACACAAGCGAGAAGTCATCGTGCTGTCGGGCCAAAACGAGCTTTTGGAAGTGTTTGGAGTGGCAGTTGACGGTATTCGGTATACTGAGAATACGTGGTGTGTGCTGTCCGAGGAATCGCCAGGTGTTTGCCTCCTTCAATTGTGTATCGGTGCAACTTTAGAAGCCAAGCGAGTGCTGGAAACTCGTCGGGAATTCGTCGCCAATGTGTGTGAGTTGGTGGCACATCTCGCTCAAGAAATGTTCGACTCGGCCCAGAAGGAGATCGAGCACAACCTCTTGAAGGCAAAATAGAACTTCATTGCGTTGCGTGTACATGTATAAAGCGTATAATGATGACGCTACGAAAAGAAATAAGCTGGAATCGGAACTGGAAAGTCAATGTTTGCATACACGTACATGTACACTAACTTCTGTATATTGTACACGTTTAACTTCTTCACAACAACTACATGTACAGTACATGAGGACTCAACCAAGGAGCACCGAGATTTAGCGAGCTTTGTAGATTAGACTTGGCAATTTCGTACTGATCAATCTTAAGTTGTACATGTATATGTATTTCTTCCTAGTACGAATCACTCCGACTTTTCGCACTAGCCACAACTCTCACGGATGAGCTGTCGTCATTTAGAAATTGGAGACCAAGCCACACAACGTCAGCCCCAGTTATCATGAACGGCTGCACTCTACGTGCGCCCAATAGCCAGCTCTTCAGTGACAATGTGATCGGCAGCGTCGTTCAACGAGCCTGGATGATAGACGACTTCGTTGATGACGACGAGGATGCGGTACCGTCTCAATCTTCTGAAGCTCGCAGCGACCAGAGGACCAGTACGCGGATCTCGCGGAAGAGAATGAGAGATGAACCTGAGAGGTTCTCACGTAACAAGACTGCAGTACTGGATGAGTATGAGCACGAATTCGCCGGCAAAATAACGCCTGCAGGCGGAGAAGAGCGTCAACGGGAACTACGTCGAATGCGACAGATCCATGATGAACAAACCGTTTTCCAAAATATTTGCAGTTTTTTCTCCGTATTTGATTCTTTTACAAGCATGTGTTGCTCCACTGGAAATCAGGCGAAATCGATGCCTTCTCAAACATCACTGCTACGTCCTCTAGGTTCCCCAGAAGTCGAAGCACAGGCGTCAGCAAGTCTGACTGGGTTGTGAGACTCGTCACTCGTCCAAGAGCTGGATTCCACGCAAAACGTGCAGTGCCACGAGCGACGATCCGCTGGCCCAGTAGAGTGTAGGCTACACGCGCTTCCAGAAGACTTCTGTTGCCACGTTGGTTAGATAACCGCGGGAATACCTTCTGCAAGAACCTTGCAGTAAGGATCACTTCCACAGCGTTACTGTAGTAGCTTGACATTGCGAGCAGGATACGGCACAGCCATTGTCGACTCGACGAAGGTACTTGCGTTGGGTAATCCCCTCTGAATCTTCAGCAGCACCAGTTCTTAGCTCTACGTGGCGATACCCGGCGTACATGTACAGTACCATTCTCGCTCGAGGGGGAGAGGTCGGAGTTTGGCTAATACATGTAGGCAACTACAGTCGCACTGATAGTGGCCGTGGATCTGAGACGATCGTTGAGATGACAGTCTAACGTCACTTGACTGATGGGTACTAATCACGTGGCATAGTCATCATCACTACAGTAGTATTTCGTTTACGTTATCCATCCGTATCTTTGATTTTAGGATTTAGCACAGCATTTACCTAAGCGAGTAGGACAATTGTCCACTGGGCTTACCCGACCACTTCCTCTTTCGCAAAGTGTGTCATCAACAATTGAAAGGGGACAACTCATTGGTGGCGAAGAATTCAGGGCGCTTGAGGCAGCGCTGGCCTTCTTCGACGACGGTTGCAGCGACGAAAACTTTTCATCGGATCACAGCAGTGACGACAGCGCATCAAGTGTCCACGGAGGCGTCTGTAACTCTGTCTTTAAACAGAAATCCCAAGAAGTATCAAGCTCTGACGCATACGAGATTGAGCGCATCAAGGCCAAACTCGTGATTCCAGGACGGAACCGCTCTCGAGACCTCCAGAAACTGGAACTCCTTCAGCTACGAGTGGAAGCTGCAGCTCTGCAAGAAAATCTCAAGAAGCTGCGCCAAGCTTCCTTAACTCGACGCTGTGATACCGTTGCCCTCGATGCGTGGAAGGGTCTCGCCAAGAAGCAGAAAAGACTCCGGAGAGATGCTGAAATAACGAACAAAGAGCTGCGCGTGGTGTACGCGAAGCAGATCGAGACGATGAAGGCAATCAAGAGAATATTCCGAAAGCAGGCCGAGGCGAAGGTTCGTTGGGTATTATTTTGTTTTGAAACAGCTCTTCTTACTGACATTTGTGTTATTGTAGCGATCTGCGTGCATATTGCGCAACTTCTTCGTGAACGCGTATTATGACGTCGAAAAGGATGCCGTGGTAGTGATTGAACGACTGAGCAGCACGCTGAACAAAGTGTTTGCAGATACTGATCGAGTGTTTCTCTCCAACGGTTTACTGGGAATCTCATCGACCTATTCCAATACCTACACGCAACCACTGTCAGCTACAAGCACGCACATCGAGGTTCTCAAGTGTGGAGTCCTTCCATTTGACTTCCGTGTTGTGGCTGATGCATTCTACGGGAAACTGACCGCGTGTTGTGGACTTATCAAGGTTGAGAACGTCAACGTAAGTTATTTATTATGTTTCGAGTGTGATTCTAACTGATATTTTGCTGCTTTCAGACGAGTAAAGCCAAAATACAGAACGTGATAGCGCGTGCTTTCACCGTGGAGGTTGAGGAGAGAGTGAAGATCCAGTATCGTGACGCAGCTGTCCGATATTCGGAGTACCATCGGGAAGTCATCGTACTTGCAGGCCAAAACGAGCTGATGGAAGCATTTGGCGTCGTTCTGGATGGCGTGAGCTTCTACGAAACAGCTAGGTGTGTCATGAGCGAGCTTGCACCAGGGCTGTGTCTACTTCAGCTTTGCATTGGGCTGACAGTTGAAGCGACACACATAGCCCTTTGTCGTGAATTTACCGAGCGACTCCATGAGATGTTGGCGCATCTCAAGCGAGAAGTGTTCGATGTGGCCCAGCGTGAGTCGAGCACGAGCTTCTGGTCCAGAAGAATCAACAATGAGCACTTGTATAAAATGGAGGACAGTGGTGCAGCAATATGAGTGAAGTAAAATCGCAGAAACAATATCCTTTGTACCCCCGTCAGCCGCGAATTAGAGCATTGAGCTGGTCAAATGCTACGTAGCACGAATACCTTCGGTTTAGAATTGCATTCATAAGCACTCAACATTGATTCTAGCTCGTATGTGTCGCTAGCTAACATATCCGTTGCGTTTTGTTGGTTCCTGCTGGCTATGCAGAAGAGCGTCGGCGCTTCGTCGCCAAGACCCTGGCAATAACAAAAGTAATGACAAAACTAATTTTGTTATTTTGTTATCGGCCAAAACCAACACTACATGTAGACGTTGCTGCTAATTTGAAATACAACTGACGAACTTCAACCATCTACTTACGAAATTCTTAATTGTCACTATCATCTGCTTCCCACGTAATGATCGTCTTGATCGCAATCTTCTAAAGTCATACACCGAACTGCCCCCCTCGTCGATTGTGACGGAGAACGCGGTTCTGACACAACACAAACCAAACAGAATACCGTTCCCGATTCTGGAATGAATTGATTCTTATCTCTAAAATGTAACATTGCTCTTCCGACAACAAAAATGAATGGAACAGCTTGCTCTGATATTCGTGGCTCATTACAAAGTCTCATTCACTGAACCACCCATGTCTTCCGGAACCATCACCACTGTTATGACCAACATCCATTGGATTTAGGACTTACAGCGCATCAGGCTTACTTATTCGGCCAAAACATTGAGATTCGCTCTTGTTGCGCTCTTGCCGTAGTTGTCAATCAACTGCTTCAGCTGGAGGCTCATCGAAACGGTCCGAGGTAGATTAAGGATGGATCGGGTGAGCATTTCGGCATCCAGTTTTCTCGACACAGGGCACGCTTTCCATAATGATGCAAAGTCAATCCACAAAGGCTTTCCGTTAGCGACGATCACATTTGGCACACGAGCATCCCCATGAACCAACCCATTCGCATGCAGCTGCCATAACAATCCAAAGAGACTTCGGATTTCGTCTCGAGTCTTTGGTCTAGGCAGAGGTTCTCCAACAGGAGACAGCAATAACGTTGCGTAACCAGCAGTCTCGACAACCTTTCCCACAGGTTTAACCGTCAACTCCGTATGCTGAGCTCCATTCAGAGCCTCCTCCTCTAGATAAAGACGGTCAACAGAGCAGTTCTCCACGATTTTAAGCGCGTAAACCTCTTGATCTTGTCCAGTTACTTTAAACACACGTCCATAAGCCCCACGCCCGAGAAATGAATCGTCATCGACCACGTCAACGTTCAAGGAAAAGCAGGCGTTAGTTAAATGCTTTACCCACGGAGATATGTTGTCAGTGATGAAATTCTGAAACAATGGCTTCGAACCCTTATTGATCCACATCGCTTTTTGCACTTTAACCACAACAGACTTGTGGTAGGTGATTAACCAGAAGCTGCAGCGATCAAAAAGAATTGCGGAGTCCTCATCGGGGAAATAAACCTCCAGCCATCGCACCACTTGACCGAACGCAGCATTCGTTATAGTAAGTTTGCTCTGAAACAAAATGAGGCAGTCGAACAACTCTTCCTCAGCTACTCCAAATCGAAATCCATTTGGGCGTTGCACTCCATCGTCTGGCACTGGCTTGGCGCAATACATTCCACGGTGGGTCGCGAATCCAGCAGGCTTAAGTTCTCTGTTCTCGGTTGACAACCAGGGATAGCTCTCGCTATTGACGAATACCAATCCATGGCTGTGTAGTATGTTGCTGAAAAAGGGCGTAATAAACGCGTTAAAGACAGCTTCTTTCCCAATGGCATCGGCTTGAAGCTGGGTTTCCGCCGACCAAAATGCTTCTTCGTTCTCCACTGTTGCAGCATCGATGATCAAACCAACCCTTTCCAATCGTAAAATCTCCATTTCACCCAATTCCGCATCAGAGTCGTGAACTTGTTGATCACACTCCGGCACAAACACCAGCACGTGGATTTGATCTGTCGACGGATCATCCATACCTGATAACACTACTGCAAGATCATCCTCCCCCTGTAGCTCATTGTCTTCGTGAGTTAGTGCTTGGATTGCAGGAGTTATCTCGCCCTTCTTCAGTTTCTTCACATCATCTGAGTCGGACTCCAACCACACGCGGTGGCCGCCGTGCTCCGTCTCCGCCAGAAAGAGCTCCAAAAGAACAGCTTCCCTCGTAATGATACTTGGAATCGTCGTCTTGATCGCAACCTTCAAGTCATGTACCGAACTGTCCCCTCGTCGATTGTGACGGAGATCGCGGTTTTGACGACACCAACAACCAAACAGAATAATGCCACCATCTTTCTTCGAGCCGTCCCGATTTCTGGAATGAATTCTATTCGGGAAAGAATTTGTGGTCGTATTTAAGCGGATTTCGCAGTTCGAGGAATTTTGTGTTTTTAATAGTACCTTCATTTATATTAACAACCAATCCACGACTCAAGGTCAACGCTTTTGGGGGGGGGGGGGATCTCGCTGGCACCACGAAATCCGCAAACACGATTCAAGATGCAAGAGTTATATGACTGTACTGGTGAGTGTCTTGAAATCTTAAAACATATCCTCCATTTGTCAGTCGAGCCCTTGGTTCGCGGGTTATCGAGGTAAACATGCAGGCTTCTCGGCTTGCAATTCCCTAAATATGATGTCTCGGAAGGAAAAAAAAATGGAGGTCCTACTGTCATTTTTATTTTCATTGGTTGAAAGGCAGTCCTTGATGGCGTAACATTGGTGGATAATCAGTTGATTGTCTAAATTTAGAGAACTTCCTCTCACCTGTGGGAGGAAGACGCTTTAGGCAAGGTTTCGCTGGACTATTGACTAATGGTTACGGCCAGAGAGATCCTTGACTGCCTTGGGACGACTCAGAACAGCCCTGGACGCAGATACAGGCTGTTGACGCTGCAGCAGCTCAGGGCCAGTTGGTGATGGTGAAGATACTACACCAATAATAGCGCAGGTGGCCCTGTACGAGTCTGGCGATGGTCATGAACGCGGCTAACGGGCACTTGGAAGCGGCCAAGTTTCTGCGTGAACATCGACGTGATGGAAGGGATGCACAGTGCAGCAAGCAATGGTCATTTGGACGCGACACAGAGAATCGAAAGAATGACGAACGCCGCTCATTGAACGCGCATATGAATGTTCTGCAGTGGCTGGTGCCTCAATCCCCGTATCTCGTGTTCGCCAGCTTTTCGAAGTGTAACGATTCTGCAATACTACGAAGTATCTACACAAGAAATTACGGACAACGGACACATAGGGCTGCTATTGGATCTAGAAAATTTGAACTAGCTCAGTGCATCTCTGGTCCGTGGAACTCTGTTTCCTGTCGCCTAAGGTTACTGCTAGTTGTACTAGTAACGTTGCGCTTCTGGTGAAACACGTAGCTGCAGCTACTGTCGGACATGTCGAGATGGCGGACGGACAGTCCTACCCAAGTACAAGAAGAAGAAGTTGAAAACGGCGAGACCGATCTGCTACTTCTAACGATACTGATGCAATGCTGCTGGATCTGTCTGCAGCTTCGATCAAACTGCGATTTCTCTGTGACGATCTCATGTCGATATGGCTTTGTGCGACTATTTATCATGGGGGACGGGAGAAACCTGTACCGCTGTGTATCCCTCGGCCGCTTCAACATGATCGAGTGGATACTTCAGAAGAAATTAGCGCCGCCAGGGATTTCGCTGACCATGAACGAGCGCGTTGTTCTTTACTCTGGAGTTGAAAGAGGAACGCCTGACGATGAGTCTATAGCTGTTATAGCAGCTCGCAGTGGCGAGCGTCACTGCTTAACAGCAGTCAATCCCAACAAAGACGACTTCGACCGAATATATTGTAAAATAAACGAGGGAAATTATCCTACAGCTCGCAGCTTCTTTCGTTGCGTTTTGGTGTTATTAATTTTGTTCGAGAGTTGTTTATCAGTCAGGGTCGTTTCTGGGCACATTGCCCTGATTAAAGGCACGCCTTGCTTTGCAGTACACCGGATTATCATTCAGCAGTTGATTAACAATTTGGTCGACAATTGCGGGGCATCTCCCACGCTTTTGGTTTGATATGGTGCCAGGAGCTGCGCTTGATAATGCTGGGGGACGCGTACGACTTTGTTTAGTTTTCAGCTTCGAAATTTCTTGCCTGATTTCGTTTTCTCCAGGCAAGTCATATCGGCAAGGGTTTTCAGCTTCAAGAATCTCTAAGATTCGTCCAGGACCCAGCTTTTCGGAGGCGTTTGCAGCTCCAATGTCATACAGCTCCTCGATTCGGTCCCTAAAACAGCAATGTATCGTGCCCCATACATTTGGCCTTTCGGTGGCCGTACAGCCCATCCTCGCTTAAAAGTAATGCCCACTTCACATCCGTGAGTCATTGTGTCAGGCGGAAACATAAAGTGACGTCCGTTGTGCAGCTGAAACTCCCCGGTATGCTGTAGTTTCAGAGCCGTTCGTACTGCATGCGATACCATATCTCGGGCTAATAGTTCAGAGGTATTTACAGGCTCAAGAATTGTAGGTTTGCTCCAACGCTGTACTCTACGGCGAAGTTGGCCTTGTGTGGCAATGTGAACGCCCGTTATTACCCCTATCGCAATATTTTGTTCAATAATATCGACGCTGCACAACGAATCACCAGCAAGAGCATTTTCATGGTCACCACTGCTTTCCATTGTGTCGGAGCCACCGTCGTGACTATCAACACGTTCTCCACCATGCTCGTAGCTTTCAACGCCGCCCACAATGTCTTGATCATCACATACAAGACCATGCTGGATATCCTCCGCACAGGCGTCACTATTCCCCACTACAGCGCTTAAAGTAGAGTAAATTGCAGATTCAGTCAATAGCTGACATCTCGCCTCAGAAGGGAAGCACGCAAACTCAATTCCGTTCCCTATGCCCGAGTACTAAAAAACTTAATCGTAAAGTTGGGGCAGCTTTCGTATTTTGTGTAGCCAGAGTCCTTGATCGCATTCCCATTTGTGATCAAAACATCGTTTGCCCTCGTCAGACATCGACGAACCTGCTTTTCCATGACTTCAACAGCCTTTAGAGTAGATATTGCTCCACAATCATGTCGCACCAACTCTACGACAGTATTCGGCAACCCGCCGTGACTTTTCAATCCAATTACAGCTTGCGTGGGCGTAATGCAGTTATTTCCCTCTCGCACCCAGGCCCGCAGCACTCCCATCGAACGTGCAAAGTGTGCATCAAGAATTCCTTTGCCATCTTGCGTTTCGGTGTGAATAAAGCGCACCACATTGACGCCATAAACAGCTGAGAAGAACGGGAGAATGAGCGGGATCAGAATGTTCTGGTAGCATGTAGCATTATCAGATTGTAGCACAATGTGTTTCACAGTTGGCATATCGTGTCGAAGGCGAATGATTATCGCTTCAATCATCGACAATACTGACTCACGGTCTTGTTTATTATCTCCATCCGACAAATGATCGTAGTACAGTTTTTTTGTTACCAAATGCTTGCTTCCACCCGTACTATCAACATCAAAGGTTTCAACCAGAGCACCATGCCACGAAATGCCTCTCTTTCCGTAATGATCCACAGTTTTTTTCTCTGTAATACAGAGGCTCCAGTTTCATTTTGTAATCTATCGTAATGATCGCTTCTTCCGGAAAAAGATCGTTCTCGGATCTCGCGAAAATGTTGCCTTTCAAAACACGAATCACTTCTTGCTGATTGACAACCCGCAATCTATGACCCAAGTAAAGCTGTGCTTTGTCAGAACAATCGTCAATGACACCTAATGTGGATGGATGGGATCCGACATTATGAAGTGCGTTCTTCGTCAATGCGTAAAATGCAAACACACGCATACAATCATCACAAAGCGTATCATAGCTTTTGCCTTCACTTATATCATCGCCGACATTCTCGTTCCGGTACTCATCTAAGCCAAAATTGATATCGTGAAGTGGGCAGGAAATATTTTCTGAAGCGATGTTGGTTGCTCCACGAAGCTGGTCGTCAAAACCATACTTCAAGTATGACTACAAGTTCCAGTTCAGTTTGAAGCTTGCGTGATAGCGTATCAGGCAGAGCGGCGTCGGAAATCATTATTCTTATCAAAGAGGAGGTGTCATTAACTAAAAAGCCAACAACGTAATCTACAGCCTTGCGTTGCTGACTATCACCAGCGATTAATGTAGAAATAATCTTGTAAAACGATGACCTCTCCAGTGATTCTTCAAAGTTCGATGCAATGACATGCTCTTGGTATGAACCATGTATATGTGCTCGAGATTGACGGCGCATTATTGCAGGAAATATCTTCTTTTCTCCGTCCACAGTAATACGCTTCGTCTCCCAAGAGAAAAAAGAAACATTTACCGGGGATAAAATAAATGCCACTGCATCTTCAACAACATAGGGTGCGTATCGGCGAACTGATCTCGATTGCTTTACAAGGGAGCGACCTTGTTCAAGTGCGTGCAGATCTTTACTTCCTCGAACAAAACTTTTTCAGACAGCGAAAAACCAGTAAAATCACGTTTTAGAGCTTGAATCGACCGATATGACAAAGAGCAGATTGACCCACGCAGGACCCGCCTCTCAATGGACCCTCTACTCGATTTCATGTAGCAACCAGTAACACTATTCAAAACACATTCAGCTTGTGACTTCACGTTTGTTGCGGATTCCAGTACTAGCGCTAGCAACGTCTCTCCAGATTTCACACTCCCACAACACGTCAAATTGCAGATATTCGTCAAAATCTCGAGAACCGTTTTCACCACGGATTTTACAGCCGGATTTTCATTTTCCAGCCAAATTGTAGGATCGGCGCGCTGTAGACTGGGTACTCCGTGGCTAGTTAGATACTCCACCCGATCATCCATTCCAAGAACTCGAAGCAAATCAAATGTACTTCGTACTTGGCGCCGCCCAACGGCGGGGTTTGAGCTGGTGAATGAAGATGATATACGAAAAGGCTCAGATACTTTTGACGAGGTCTTTTGCGGCACCTTTGGCGTAGCAGGTGACTCAAATAGGGCACCAGGTTGGTGAATGTTCGCGCTTCTGGAAAGCGTTTGTTTTGAAGTACGTAATGCGGGGCCATGCTGGCCTCGTTTCCGGTTCAATTTCACTGAAATTGACACTCCATCACATTCACACTGACACCGCGGACACCGACTACACTTCTCACAAGGTTTCATTCGATGCTGTCGACACGACGTTTTTGGGGTAGGTGTCTCCATAGTTGCCTGGCAGCAACGCGTTGTTAGTAGACCACTTCTGTACTGTAGTTATACGTAACGTAGTCCGCCATTCATACGTACATCCACGGGGGGGAACGGCCTGCTTGCTGGTTAGCAGGAAGAGGAGACGACGAATGGCTCCGCTCTCCACGTCGTCAATTATATTTGATACCACCAAAGAGAATATGTATGTGCTTTATCGTAATGTGATTTTTTAAAGACCTATGACCATTTCCAACACCAGAATGGGAGGCGCAATTTTTAAGCGGCTAGCTTGACCGATGTAGGTCGAGTTGCAACATCAGAAATATCTACATTGATTCGCAAGATAATAAACTAACTCGTGGGTGTATTTGATTTTCAGCGAAGACTGTTGCGGATTTCAGCAGTTTTAGACTTCCTACGAAAATCGGCATTTTCGTTGACCTTGAGTCGTGGATTGGTTGTTAAAAGTACCAAAATTACATTATATCGTGAAAATGATATATTTCAAGTGGTTCATCCGATAGTACTACTTTTAAGAAAAGCGTTTTTTTTGGCTACAGACCAGGGTGGACTGGACTCGCCATGTCCCAACGTAACACTGGCTCCATTATTGGCTCCTCTGTCAAGGCCACTCGGTGACCAGCATGAGCTTTGTGCTGCTGGAGGACGATGAGGATTGCCAGGCTACAGTGCAAGAAGCTTTCGACATGATCGACGCCTACGACGACATTCCAATGCTGTCGGATATTCCCAAGGAAAGCGAATCAAGTGGCGTCAAGCGCAGTCGCCGGGAACAGAATCGCGAACGAGACTTTCGTCGGCGTCGACGGCAGAAGGAGGAGCGACTGCAGCTTCAAATGCAGGCGCAGCGTCTGGAAACGTATTTAACGCAGCTGAGAGAGAGCGGAGGCAGTTGCAGAAGTTCGGAAGTGTCGATAGCATCGATAGCATCGAGTTGCGTCACTCCGGAGATGCAGAAGCAGCGAGTGGAAGCGGAACTGCTCAACCAGTCGCTGAAGAAGGCTCTAGTGGCCGAGAAAAAATGGTCCAAGAGTCTGCAGTCCGTACTGGATAAGCGGCAATCGATGGAGGTAAGTTATTTATTTTTGAAAAACGTTGTGAGAGGATTATTTTACCAAGTATTTGTTGTTTTTTTAGACAGTGTCTTTGGCTAGTTCGATGCTGTTGAGTTCTTCGCAGTGTAAACCATCGACAGTGGTAAATTACGACACTGCCACGTTGAGGAACGACCCTGCCGCTGTGAGGAGAGAGATCATGACGTTGATGGATAAAATGTACCATGAAGCGAAAGCCACTGTCGATCCCGTAACGGGAGCAGCAGCATCGATTCCAGCACTTGCTTGCCACTACAACGTACGTTTGGACCCTAAAACGGGTCCTACGACACAATTGACGTCCGAAACTCCACTAGACTGCGGCTTGGATTCGGCTCGAGAGCTTCTATCTGCCATGTTCTCCATGCCAGAACCGAGCTTGAAAGTGCGCAGGACTCGAGTAAGTTAAATTATCCTTCTGGCTGGTGTTTAATGGTGCTAATTTGCTAACGTTAACGTATATCTACAGGCGCAAAGAACGTATACAGAAGGAGAGGTGGAGAAAGAATTCACAGTGGATCTTGGTGGGTCGAGAGTCAACGAGTGTTTGGATGGAGTCGGACTGCTTAGACGACACAACGAGGACGACTGCGAGCTCGTCATTTGGGCTGCGATCTCCTTCCACCACAGTGGCAAGATCTCGTTTCGAGAGTGTTCGTGGATGGCTGCAGCTCGTTCGGCGCATTCCAACTCGCAAGAATCCGTCCTGCGCGTAAATTACCGACTCAGTTCCGAAAAAGCCAAAGGCTGCACGTATATTGAGGGCGAACACATCGATCAAGTCCGAAATCACGCGCTGGGAGCCATTGGCGCGAAAATGAAGACGAAACACCACATGCTGCAACGAAAGATGCTCATCGAGACTGGCAGGGAGGATCTCGCCAGCTTCATTACGTAGCAGCTGTCTGAATCTGCAGCTCTGCTCGTTCCATGATCCTCAGCTGAGCGTGCTCCAGTCGAGTCTTCGAAGCGATCAAGTGTTGTCTCGCCTTGGGGCTGCGGCCTGAAAGTCCGAACAGTTTACCTGCTAAACGACTGGAGCTGCGTACAAGAGATTCCTGCTGAGGGTTACTGGGAAGTCTTGTGACTGAGAGGTACCCCTGGGAGCTACAGAAAGGTTTTCCATCTGGTTCTACCATCATCGAAGCCCAGAGGAGAATGGTTTGACCTTCGTCTTCTTTCTTCTCGAACAAAGTCACTCCATTGAGAGTCCCAAGTCCGTTAGAATCGCCAGTGTCTGTAGAATACCCGAACTCCGCCGAGGACTGGGTCAATTGCTTTGTCTATAAAGCAGAATAATGTTAGTTATAAGGTTGAAGCTGTTGAAAGAAAATAGTTAAACTAACCTTCATCCGGTAGCTGCCAGTGTTCGACCCCAGTACCTTCTTCTCCAGAAGCATATCCCACAACAACTGCACACCTTCTTTATACCTACAGGCCAGAGGAGTGGCGCTATGGAGCTCAAGAAAAGGCGGATCACCGTACTTGGCATTGACTGAGCTCATCAGCGCTTCCTCCAGTGAACTCCATCCAGAAAACTCCGTATGAAGTTGGTCCACCGTCGTCTTGACATAGGCAGCGATCGCCCCAAAACTTTGGAATGTGACAGTCGGTATTACTGTTGCGCTGGGTGAGCTCTTAGCCATCAGTCCCTGGATACACTGACAGCCAGAGCGTTTAGAGAATGACCAAATTGCAATGATCCATTGATCGTACCTGGGCTAAAGCTGGTTGTTGTATGATGAGCTCTTTGATCTTGCGGGTTGTGGCAATTTGCTGCGTGAGGATCGACTTTAGCTGCCTATTAACCTCCTCAGCCTTTTGCCGCCTCTCTTCTTCCTCTGTAGCAGCATCCAGCCACTCCCAGTTGTCTTTTGTACTGTATTCAGGCCTTGGAAGTCGTAGAAGCTCTAGCTGCGTCTCGTATTGGGTTATTTGGCTGCGAAGAGCCTCTTTGTCGACTTTCTTCGTGGTCTTGCGTCTCTTCTTGGGTCGCACAGATGAAGTTGTGGCTGCGTCGCTCCATGTGGCGTCCTCTAGGAACGCCAACACGTCCTGTAGCAAGGCCTGGGTCTCTTCTGGCTCTGGGGACGACAGCTCCATCAATTTATAAGAAACTGATTTATTCGTAAGTATTTTTGTAGAATTAGAGGAATGGCTTCATTCATTTGGGTTAACTTTACTGCTGTTCATCTACACGCTGCATAATCTTGAGTTGTACACGTTCCTGCCTCGATTTGGCCATAAATTGGTGTTTCCTAGCTACAGGGACATCGACCTTGTCACTGTCGCATTGAACGCCAAAATGCCGGCCAGATAATCGACTGCACATGCGAACGACGCATTCTTCATCCTTACCAGGGATTTTTGTTACCGAGATCCACCCCTGCGACCTGAAGAACGGTTTCCCATCGAGTTCTACCATCATCGACGTCCAAACGAGAAGAGATCGACCTTTATCCTCGAACTTCTCCATTAAAGTGACGCCATCGACGTTTCCAGAGGCGTCAGGAGCACTAAAGTCGACGGAATACCCGAAATGCGCCGTGGTTTGCGTCAATTCCTTCGTCTACAAAGCGTATAACGTCGTTAGATCCGCGAGAACTCCCTCTACTTCCATAAAATCATCACCTTCATCGTGTAACACCCCGAGTTTGGTCCAAACACCTCTTTGCCCAGCATCATCTTCCACAACAACGACCCAGCGGCGTCCTTACTGCAGCTCAGAGGAGTCGAGCTTAGTAGCTCAATACAAGGGCCAGAGAGCGGGTCTTGGAACTTGACGTTCGCGGAGCACACAAGAGCTCCCAGGGAATTTTCGTCGTCTCTGAAGATCGAAGCCGAGTCAAAAATGTAGTCAGCAGATTCCCGAAGCCGAACAAAAGCTCCTTTCAGGTGCTCTGTGATGGCATTGAGACTTGAGAATGAGCTTAAAGCGGGAGGGGCAGCACAAGGCGGACCAGAGCTCAGTACGGACTGCACGCGCTGTAAATAACAACACGAAGACACACTCAGTTCACTGTAAAAAGTCCCGAATAACGGGATACAAACCTGAGCAAAGCCTTTTTCCTGAGAAATGAGGTTCTTGAAGGTTTGAGCGACGTTAAACTGCTGAACTAACAGTCCTCGGAGCTGGTGGTTGAGCTCTTCAGCCCTCAGTCGCTTCTCTTCTTCCTCTGTGGTCGTATCCAGCCAGCCCCACTTGTAACTTGCAGTTTTAACGGGCTGCTGCAACTTTAGCAGCTCCAGTTGCGTCTCGTACTGTGCTACTTGAGTGCGAAGAGCTTCTCTCTCGGCTTTCTTCCTTTCGCGTCGACAACGGTCGTAGTCTGGGGAATAACCCTTTGATCGTCTCTTCTTCCCAAGGGTTTGCACACTGGTAGGGGATACCGTCACTCCTTCCCTTTCATCCAGGAAGGCCAGAACGTCCTGTAGTAAAGCGTGAGCCTCTTCCGGCCCCGGGAGCTGCAGCTCAGAGCTCATTGATGCAAATCGTCAAGTAAAGAGGACGAAAATACTACTTCGAAGTACTGTGTGCTTCAAGTACAGACATTCCTAGCAGTGATCGACATTCCGGTCTCAAGTATGCGTGGAGCGAAGACATTGGCTAGAGTTTGAATCGCTGATACATTGATACAGCACGATAGAAGGAACACTACATCATATCACTCCGCTTAATTAACCACACCGTCCGGAGTAATTCTAGCGCCATCAAACACCTGAGCAACGTGTTCCAGACTGCCTAGTAGACGCAGCAGAGGCGTCAGAAGGTCTGATTTCCATTCAAGGCGGGTCACTCGGCCACTGGAGTGGTCCCACACGAAGCGGGTACTTCCTTGGATCGAAATCTTCTGGCCAAGCATCAGATCTGCTAGAGGCGACCATCGTCCATCCCGCACTAAGTTAGGGAAGCCATAGCACAATGTTCCCTCGGTAATGGTGAGCTCACACCTGGTAGAGACAATGAGCGAACCTCCAGGACCTTCGTCCATACGCAGAGGCAGCACGTCGATCTCTTCGTAGCAGCGCGACTGCAGCACCAAGTTCTCCATGAGCCCCTGGACGCCAGAGACCATCCCGTCCGTGACGTTTGCAGCCATTGTGGACTGTACGAAGTCCCATTGCGCTTGATTCTGACTTGACATGGACGTGGAACGCTCCTGCTTCAGCACTGGCCCTCTAACTCCATGCCTGAAGAGGCGGAAGAACTCTGCAGCTACTGCCCAAACCGTTGTGCTCGTTGGAAGCCCGTACGAGACCAAACGGTGCTGCATCTCGAGCTCTTGCACCTCTTCTTGAAGAGATTTTACCGAGTTCTCGAGGTCTACAACGAGCTTGCGTTGCTTGAACTTGTAGCGAGCCTGGTGCATCCGGTTACGCTGACGACGGAATTCGACATCCGCAAGAAATTTAGCGTCCGAGTCGTGTGTAGACGACGCTTCTCGGGTCTTTTGCGTCTTGGAGCATGGCGCGGCGTCTGAAAGCACACGTTTACGGCCAGAGAGGGACTGCGGTCTAGGCAGAGAAGGCAGGCGTCTCTGAGACGTGGACTGGAAGAGCGGAGATGGAGACGATTCGTCGCTCTTGAGCCGGTCGTGGAAGTGCTGATCACGCTGCACCACAGCGCCAATGACAGCGTCACTGAAGTATTTTCGGTTGGGGGGGAAGAGCGCGCTGGTGTTCATCCTGTAGCTGGCTGTGGGGTTGAGCGCACGTTTGGAACTGCATCATGAAGCAGTGACAAAGTGTGGGTGCTTAAATCATGGTGATGTTTAGTAGAGGGGCGAGTGGGGAGGCTGATTAGAGGACGTTCATTGAGACAGTATACAATTTTACTAAGCAAAATAGAAGAGTCTCAGCTCATGAAGACAACTCCATCTCAAGCTGAGAGGGGCCTCAACCGGACGACAGCGACAGATAACGTCAAATCCACCATTCGATCGTATCCGAATGTGTCGAGCGGGAGACAGTCGGTTCTTAGCAAAGCGGCTGGTCATATTACGTTATGCGGTGATCGAATTGGCGACGGCACAAGACCAGTTAGTTACGTAGTGCATCTTCAGGTTAGAATAATGATGCAATGAATGTAGTACATGTACTGCACAAACTTCAGTTCAGCACCCCGACTGAGTCAATTAGATCCGTAGAGGACGAGGCAAAAGCCTTTAGTTCTTACAGAGTCCTGTAACGGGACTCATCAACTCCGCCAAGATGGGGTCAAAGCAAATTTCTGGAACAGTAAGGAATGAGTATTTGACTCAAGACTAATCTTTAGCATCAGTTTTCTGACTAGATGGGGAACGGATTATCTCAATTCCAGGTCATCACAAACCGTTTTTACTTCATCAACTTACCCACCAATCAACACTTCTGTAGCTTGGCACGATCCAGGATTCTCTGCTGCACGCGCTCAATTCTAGACTTCACCTTTACCTGGTGCCTCCTTGCCAAGGGGAGATTCACGTCTGCAGTGTCTTCCAGATAGACGGCTACACGTTTGCACCACAGTCTCTCTTTCAGATGAACTAGGCTGTATCGAAATCCACCCTTGAGAGCTCAAGGTGGGGTGTCCATTGGGCTCAACCAACAGTGATGTCCATACGAATAGAGCGCTCTCCGCTTTCTCAAATTTCCCCATAAGAGTCACGCCATTTAATGCGTCTGGCTTGCCCGGCACTCCAAAATCGACCGAGTATCCAAACTCTGCTGAGTTAAGCGTGAGGTACTTCATCTGCAGAGAAAACGAGAAATTAGTACGATAACGAGCAAAGCAACACTCGTCAGCAGCTACACACCTTTACTTCACAGGCTGCCTCTGGTCCGAAAGCCTGCCGGTTTAGCAGCATATCCCACAGCAATGGTACTGCAGCCTCGTAGCTGCAACTTAACGGTGTCGAGAATAGCAGCTCAATGCAAGAACCGGCAAGAGGATCCTGCTGCTTGACGGTAGACACACTCATTAATGCCGCTGAAGATCTTGCATCCAGTAACAAAGGCGACGAAAACACGTAGTCCGCTGACGCGTGGAGAACCTTGAACACCCCTTTGAGATAGCCAGCTATATCTCCAAGACTACCAAACGAGGCTGAAGGCTCAGGCACTGTGCAAGGTGCTTCGCCATTCATAATAGACTGTGCGTGCTAAAAGGAACGATCCCATCGTAAAATACAAAAGTTAGAGCAACATTTACACACACACAAAGAGGAAACTGTACCTGGGCAAATATCGACTCCATCGAGATGAAACTTTGGAGAGTGTGAACAGTTTTCAGTTGATGGACAAGCAGCGATTTCAAGCGTTTGTTTAGCTACTCAGCTTTGCGTCGCTTCGTTTCTTCCCGTGTTACAGCATCGATCCACCCCCACTTGGAGACGAAGTCCTCCTTACGAGGCTTCTGGACACGTAGTAGCTCCAATTGTGCCTCATATTGAGAGATCTGGTCACGTAGCGCTTCTCGCTCGGCCTTCATGTCCTCGCGTCGCCTCTGGTAATACCCTGGATGGTCTTTCGCCCACCGCTTCTTGCCTCGACCTCTACTGACTGAATTGAGGTCGACACTGTTGGAGGAGTCGCTAGTACATGTACTCCGCAAAGATCCCACAGCACTTTCACCTTCATACGCATCGATGAACGCTAGTACGTCTCGTAGCAACGCTCTAGTCTCCTCTGGCTCAGGAAACGGCAGCTCTTCCCTCATCACTGCTTCTTCTTTACAGCCACCTCAGTGTTGTCCGGCTCGTACGTACCTAGCGACAATCATTCTACAACTATGTGCATTCTGATTGGTTTTGGGGATTTAGTCCCATTTAGTCTCGAAGTATACCTGTATACAAATGTACTCAAATCAAGCTCACTATTTTTTAGTGCTCAGATATTCTGGTGTTTTTCTTCATATTTTGGAATGCTGGTTGCAACACCGGAATCCTGGTCGACGTCGTGCACTGTCGACACATGACGATGAACGCGTCGAGCCCACCGTTATAGGAACTGCATCAGCGGGAGTTTCGTAACCTCACAGCTTCTGTGCACTAAACGCCAACTCAGACGCTGTTCTAAAGTCTCAGCAGTTGTCAATGCCCCATTTAGCGTTGTCCGTATGGGATCAACCAGAGGAGTGCTGCAAAAAGAAGCTGAAGAAGTCTCCACAGTAGGAATTCGGCTAAATAGAGACAGCATGCTCGTACTACGGGACTCGATGAGTCCGAAGAAAATGTCGACGGTAATCTACGAAGACATGGAGAATGGCGGTACGTCGAGCTTCTTAGAGTGGTAACTAGTTTGTGGCCGAACTAACAGATTTCTGTGAATAGACTACGGCACCTTCCTAGGACAGAAGGATCAACCCAAGACGCCTTATATTATCCCTCGTAACGCATACCGGAAGTGGTTGATGCTAGCCATTCTCTCGGTCCTCACCGCCATCAACCAGGGCATTTGTTACTCATACGCGCCTATTGCGAGTATCGTGGAGAAACGGTGGCAGGAACGGGTACGGTTTATCCATTGCAAGTGTTCTCATTTACTCAAAGTTCTAACTGTTGTTATTATCTTGTAGTTGCATTCGACTGAGCTTATCACTGTCTACTTCATCTCGTACATTCCTTGCTCATTTGTGGGGTCTTGGATCATGGACAAAAAGGGGTTACGTTATGGTATTCTTCTCGGAGGCTTTTTACAAGCTCTTGGTGCTGCATTACGCTACTTCGCGTGGATTTTCGAGCCCACGGGAGAAGCTTACGTGACTCTACTGGGTCAAATCTTAGCTTCCATTGCGATGCCATTCATGGTCAACTCCCCCGCTGTTCTCTCTGCGAACTGGTTTCCCCCTCAAATGCGTGCGACATCCACCAGTGTAGCAGTCAACGCCAACGCAATGGGCACTGCGTTCGTGTACCTGTCAGCACCGTTTATCGTTCTCTCCAGTACTGACGTCCCGTACTGGAACTTGTACGTGGCGCTGGTTGCCACAGTCTTTTGGGTCGTTGCCTACTTTTTCTTCCAGTCTTTTCCTAGGACTGGAGTCGCTCAGTCGATTGTGTCCGATGTTCAGCTACGTGACGAGTACGACTGGGGCCAATGGGCCACTGCATTCACTCACACCGGGTTTTGGCATACTGTGGTGGCTTTCTCTGTAGCTGAGTGCATCTTAAACGCCATGTGCGCTCTATTAGGCAAGTTCCTGAGCGTCGCACACTTCTCCAAGGCCCAGATCGGCGTTGTAGGGGCCGCCTTCATCGTCTGCTCCCTCATTGGCGGCCAAGTCATCAGCCAGTACGTGGACAAGAAGAGGAACCACAAGACAGCACTGCAACTCTGTCTCCTGCTGACTGCAGTGGCAATTGCTTCCTTTCGACTAGTGCCCAAGGTGAACGTGCACGCCACACTGGTGAGTCTGATGTTCCTCGGCGCTGTACTCGGTCCATTGCAGCCAATTGTGCTGGAACTGGGTGTGGAATGCGCGTATCCAACCAGTGAAGCGACGGTCGCTGCGCTTCAGCAGCTCTGTGGGAACTTCCTATCGGCTATTGTGGTGCCTGGATTAAGTGCACTACGGAGGACGCACGTGGATTCGACTGGACACGTTCCTCCTAAGTATTTCTACGCGAGTCCAGAGTGGGTCATGGTGACTATGGCAGCAGTGACTTTTGTCATCTTCTGCTTCTTGTAAGTGGCCGCAAAGCTTTCACTTTAACTTTCGAGTTCTCTACTAACCAAATGGATGTTAACCTTACAGTAACGGCACGTACAAACGCTTCGCACATGAATCGACCAAGACCTCTCGATCTCGTAACAAAGAACAGATTCTAATCACCAGAGCCTCCAGAGGCACAGGAAGCTTTTTCTAACTCAACCAGCCAAAAATTCACCTGGATACGCTCGAACTTCCTATTTGAATACAGAACTATCGATCGTTTGAAACTCGCCTGTCTTGAACGTATATGATATGCACGTAGGTTTCGTAGAAGAACGTACGGACAGAGGAGAATCGTGAATGGTCACTTCCCCCCTTCTCACTCAAAGATCTGCCGGTATTCGGGTAAGTCACTGTGCGTGTGGATTCAAGCCTAACAACGTCTCTCTTTGGACTATTGGAGTCTTCACCGGCACGAGAAATTGGTTCTTACTGGGGACTTCAATGTACTGATTACAGTTAACAGGGAGAAATGACAGTGGCTTGCGAAGCTATCGAGATTGATGGTAAGATCCCGACGTCTAAATGTTCCTGTGGCTTTGGGGAAACTAACCAGGAAGCAGCTATGTTACTGCAGAAGCCTCATGTGAAACAACTGGTCGCTCGACCGCCAAGACCAAGTTACCAGAAGTGGGTCATGCTCGCGATTCTATCGGTGCTTAGTGCTGTGAACCAAGCCATTTGCTACTCGTACGCGCCCATTTCAAGCATCGTCGAGGAGAGATGGGGACATCGTGTAAGTAAATCTGTATTCCTGCTACAATTTGTTTTGAAATTTACATTAAATTACGTTGTTTTTTTCCTCCAGCTTCAGGCTGAGTCCCTCATTACAGTCTACTTCATCTCGTACATTCCTAGTGCATTCATCGGATCGTGGCTCATGGATAGAAAAAGCTTGAGCTTTGGCGTCATACTCGGAGGTTTCTTGCAAGCAATTGGCGCTGGATTACGATACGCTGCCTGCTTTTTGGAGCCATCCGAAGAGATCTACGTTACGATGTTTGGACAGCTTCTGGCGTCACTTGCGATGCCTTTCATGGTGAATTCTCCCCCTCTTCTATCAGCCAATTGGTTCCCTCCTTCCATGCGAGCTACAGCTACGAGTACAGCTCTGAACGCCAATGCCTTAGGAGCTGCAGTCGTTTTTCTAACCGCGCCGTTCATTGTTGGCTCCATTGAGGATATCCCGAAGTGGAATTTGATCAATACTCTGGTCGCTGTCGTGTCTTGTGTGGTTGCTGCCGTTTACTTCCAATCAACGCCCCAAGACAAACAGTTTCCAAGTGTAGCCATCTCCAAGATGGAAGCGAAATACGAGTGGAGTCAATGGTGGACTGCGTTCAAATGTGCTGGTTTCTGGCACACAATTGTGGCTTTCTCGATAGCAGAATGCGTCATCAACGCCTTGACGGCTCTATTGGGCAAGTTTCTCGGTGGTACATCGTTCACGAAGGCCCAAGTGGGTATTGTTGGAGCCGCTTTCATCGTCAGTTCTCTCGTTGGGGGCCAAATTATCAGCGTTCAAGTGGACAAGAAGCGCAACCACCGAATGGTAACGCTAGTCTGTCTGCTATTGACCTCTATTTCCACAGTTTTGTTTCGAGTCGTGCCTAAAGTGGAAGTTCACGCCACTCTCGTCACTTTGCTGCTCCTTGGAGCTGTACTGGGTCCAATTCAACCGATCGTACTCGAACTTGGGGTGGAATGCGCGTTCCCAACCAGCGAACCGACTGTAGCGGCACTGCAACAGCTTTGTGGGAACTTCCTGTCGGCTATTGCGGTACCGGGACTCAGTGCACTGCAGCGATCACAGTTGGGTGATCGCTACTTCTTCGCTAATCCGGAGTGGATCATGGCGATGGCGACGATGGCGACGTTCGTCGTCTTCTGCTTCTAGTACGTGTGGATTTTAGAGGGATTTTTGGGTTTTATTGATAACTAACATCGGCTACGTGTAGTAATGGGAGATACAATCGTCACGCTCACGAAAGGAAGATCGTCTTACCACGCACCATCCAGGACGAAGACATCCTGGTTACTTCCTCTGAAGAGGATACGGATGATACACGTACTACGTCAACAGACTCGGCAAGAATCGGCTGACAAGTGTGTTCTATGCACTTCAACTTCAATTAACCCGCGCTAAAAATGGATTTTACGCTGTATCCAAAATTAATCTCAAGATCAAATTAGGTTATTCAAAACGATTCACCCATCCAAATGTGGGGTTAGCAGACGCCCAGATGATCTGACGAGTCGGATACGAATCCTCGTCGTGAGCTGACATGGATCAACATGCCAGCACTAGTTTATGAAGAAATCCCTACCAGAGGTTAACCTTGTTAGCCCCTGTGTTGCAGTCCCCACATTCCTAACACTAAAATCATATTTTCTTCCAGCTTACGGCACTGTACTACGTCACCCGAAGGATGCAGCAGCGTCGGAAAAGAACCCCCACCTCAAATGGATCATGTTGGCAATTCTGTCACTATTAAGCGCCGCTAACCAAGCCATTTGCTACTCGTACGCACCTGTTGCCAGCATCGTGGAAGATCGATGGCAACAACGCGTAAGATTTTATTGTCTTACTATTTTTTTTTCCTAAGTCAAAATCTAACATTTTACCCCTATGCAGCTCCCGTCCGAACACCTTATCTCGATCTTCTTCATCTCGTACATCCCGTGCTCTTTCACGGGTTCGTGGATTATGGACAAGTTCGGGCTTCGCTGTGGAGTTCTACTGGGTGGATTTCTACAAGCCGTTGGAGCAACGTTACGCTATTTAGCGTGCACGATGGATCTCACGGACGAGATCTACATGATGATGCTGGGACAAACACTCTCGTCCTTTGCTATGGCTTTCATGGTGAATTCTCCTGCTGTTTTGTCGGCGAATTGGTTCCCTCCGTCCATGAGAGCGACTTCCACCAGTGTCGCACTTAACGCGAACAACTTAGGCACTGCAGTGGTGTACCTCACAGCCCCGTTCATCGTGTTTTCCAGTGAGGAAGTCCCTGACTATAACCTCTACGTAGCGATATGTGCCGTTGCTACGTGGATAGTGGCGTTATTCTTCTTCCAGTCGTCACCAAAGCCTCTCGACGGTTCTCCAGTTGTACACAACTCTGCAGCTCACGATGAGTATGACTGGGGGCAATGGAAAAGCGCCTTCACTTACAGTGGCTTCTGGCATACACTTGTGGCCTTTTCACTAGCGGAATGTGTGTTTAACGCTATTAGTGCGCTATTGGGGAAGTTTCTGGGTGCTACTCAGTTGTCCAAGCCGCAAATCGGCCTGGTTGGGGCTGCTTTTATCGTCAGTTCTCTCATCGGTGGTCAATTTATCAGTCACTACGTGGACAGACAGCGAAACCACAAGACGGCGATGCAGATTTGCCTCCTTTTAACGGCAATTGGTCTCGTTTTATTTCGGTTGGTGCCCAAGAACGACGTTAAGGCCACACTAGGTTGCTTGTTATTTCTTGGAGCTGTTCTTGGCCCTCTACAACCGATCGGCCTTGAATTGGGAGTGGAATGTGCTTACCCAACCAGTGAAACTACAGTCGCTGCACTGCAACAGCTTTTTGGGAACCTTTTCTCTGCGATTACAGTTCCTGTTCTGAGTTCCTTAGAACGGACGAACGTTGGAGCAACGAAAGGAATTTCTCCTAGATATTTCTACGGTAGCCCCGAGTGGATCATGGTGTTCATGACGACTGCGACGCTGTTGGTGTTTTCGTTCTTGTAAGTAAAATATTTTTACAACGTGTTGCACGTTTAATTTACTGAATTTTGTGGCAGCGACGGCGAGCACAAGAGGTTCCACTTCGAATCCAAGATCGTGATACCCTGCAGCAATCCGGACGAAGCTGCAAAAAGAGCTACCCCATCTGAAAAAAGCGGTGACTGTGTAATTTAGGCGGGGTTTTGTGGTTTGTAATACTGTACGTCAAGTAAGTACCCATTGAAGACAGTCTTGCAGAAATGAGACGAGGTGCAATGTGATCCTGTGGGTTAACCTTGAAGACATGATGTTTACGACTAGACGAATTTGTACCATGTCGCAGATGATCACCGATACAGGGGGAAGTGGCACAAACTGATGGGTATCATTTGCAAATTGACCAAGTGGAAGCTAGCCATCGCCTGAATGACTGCGCTGCTGCACAATGGAATCGAAGTGAAAGGTGCGTTGCATCTGATTGTAAACTGTATCCCAAATGATCACTAACATTAAACCGTTTTGACAGCCGGCTACGGGTCGCTGCTGGGACACTCAGACCACCAGAACTCCTTATCACGTCTCGACTCGAGGCAGAAATGGTTTATGCTGGCTATTCTGTCCGTCCTCGCGGCATTAAATCAAGGAATTTGCTACTCTTACGCTCCAATTGCCAGCATCGTCGAGGATCGATGGAACCAGCGAGTAAGTAAAACCCCTACCGTTTTATCAAAACTTTTTCTCTTACTCTTTTTTGCCGACAGCTCCACTCGGAAGAACTTATCACCGTTTACTTCATCTCGTACATTCCCTGTTCCTTTCTGGGCTCCTGGATCATGGACCAGAAGGGTTTACGTTACGGAGTGCTACTTGGAAGCTTCTTGCAAGCATTCGGTGCCAGTTTACGATATTTCGCCTGCTTCTTCGGTTCTACGGGTGAAGTCTACCTCACGTTAACCGGGCAGGTTATGGCTTCATTGGCGATGCCCTTCATGGTGAACTCCCCTCCCCTTCTCTCTGCCAATTGGTTCCCGTCTTCCCAACGTACAACGTCCACCAGTATCGCTGTCAACACGAACGCAATGGGCACTGCCTTCGTGTACCTTACAGCTCCGCTTATTGTGCTTTCAGTTGATGAAATTCCGAACTGGAATTTGTACGTGGCGTTGGTTGCAGTTGCCTCGTGGGCTGTAGCCTGTTGCTTCTTCCGTTCGTTCCCTAAAACTGGTACAACGCAGTCATTTGTATCGGACGTACAGCTTCAAGATGAATACGACTGGAGTCAGTGGACTGGAGCCTTCACTCACAGCGGATTCTGGCACACAGTAGTGGTGTTTTCCTTGGCAGAGTGCGTGTTGAACGCCATGAGCGCTCTATTGGGGAAGTTTCTGAGTGTCGCGCACTTCTCGAAAGCAGAAATTGGCGTTGTAGGAGCAACTTTCATCGTGAGTTCACTAATTGGGGGGCAAGTGATCAGCCAGTACGTGGACAGTAAGAGGAACCACAAGGCGGCACTACAAGTTTGTGTTTTGCTAACCGCCATCGCCCTCGCCACTTTTCGGATGGTTCCTAAGGTCGAAGTGGACGCTACTTTGGTCAGTTTGATGTTTCTTGGAGCGGTACTTGGACCTATACAGCCGATTGTCCTGGAATTGGGCGTGGAGTGTGCGTTTCCTACCAGTGAAGCCACCGTCGCGGCGCTGCAACAGCTTTGTGGTAATTTTCTTTCGGCTATTGTGGTGCCTGGTCTGAGTATGCTACGTAGGACCCACGTGGATGAAACTGGACACGTGCCGGCTGCGTACTTTTACGCGAGTCCGGAGTGGGTTTTGACGTTCATGACGACCACAACATTCGTCGTTTTCTGCTTCTAGTAAGTATTTGTCCAGTATTTGCCGATTGGTTCGTGACTAATTTTTACTTTTTGATGCAGTAATGGCAGGTATAAGAGATTTGCTCACGAAACCAAGGCCGTTCAGTCCTTCAACAACTCGAACCTAGTGTTGCTTCCTTCGGTTCTAGCGTTTGCTTAGCTTCCAGCTCAAATTACAACAGAAAATGGGAAAAGATGGATAATATCCTTTCGTTAGGGTTTATCTGTCAGTGCAATTTGATCCTGTGGGTTAACTTTGGGATGAGTGATGATGTTTCTTACCTGTACATGTAAGTCACTTGGAATTCGTCAACATTTTCGCTGGGGTTTTACGTGGTACGAGTTACTCTCAATATTTTCATCGCCAAATGGTACTTCGAAGTAGGATATCGAGCTCTACAAGCCAAGCTGTAAGCTCTAAAATATGAAGATCCGAGCACGAAAAGTTAGGAACTTTCACCAAAATGAAGAGAAGACGATGTTTACTGTTGTTATTTACCTGCTACTGTCCCCAGGCCCGATCTTCAGAATCAACGGCCACCGACAGCCTGTGAAACGCCGCGATCCAAAGGATCCACTTTTGTCTTTCATTTTGTCTTCCGCTGGTGCAAAATGACACCAACAGCAAGTGCTAATTCTACCGTTAAAGGTTCGTAACATCAGCATCGAAGCACACTAAAGCAAACTAACAGCAAACTCGTGCAGCTGAAGCTGGTACTTTACTCCCGAAGCCACGGGAGCGGTCCAGATCCGTCGTACAAAGAGACTCTCGAGCCAAATGGTCCATGCTCGCCATTCTATCGGTGCTCAGTGCCATTAATCAGGCCATTTGCTACTCGTACGCTCCAATTGACAGCATCGTCGAGACGAGATGGCAGGAACGGGTAAGTACAAATCCTGTTTCATTTAAAAAACCCTTACATTTCATGTAAATAACCTCTATTCCTTGTAGATCCGATCGGAGCACCTCATCACAATCTACTTCATCTCGTACATCCCGTGCTCCTTCCTCGGGTCCTGGGTCATGGACAAGTTCGGCCTTCGCTTTGGTGTTCTCCTGGGTGGATTTTTACAAGCTGGAGGGGCCACTTTACGGTATTTTTCGTGCTCCCTCGTCAGTTCTCAAGAGCCTTACGTGACTGTATTAGGACAACTTCTCGCATCTTTCGCAATGCCTTTCATGGTGAATTCCCCAGCGGTTTTATCCGCTAATTGGTTCCCGTCTTCTCTCCGTGCGACGTCCACCAGCGTCGCTATCAATGCCAACGAAATGGGGACAGCCATCGTTTATCTTACGGCCCCGTTCATCGTGTTATCAAGTGATGAAATCCCGTATTACAACTTTTGTATCGCTGTACTAGCAGGTGGAGCTTGGGTTGTGGCTCTGTTGTGCTTCCGATCGTACCCAAAAGCAGGAAATGGTCAGTTTGTAACCAAATCTCATCTCGAAGACGACTACGACTGGGGTCAGTGGGCTAATGCGTTCTCCCACAGCGGATTTTGGCACACCGTTGTGACGTTTTCAGTGGCGGAATGCGTTTTAAACTCGATTTGTGCTCTTTTAACAAAGTTCCTGAACGTCACCGACTTCTCGACTAGGGAAATTGGAGTTTTCGGTGCTGCTTTTATCGTGAGTTCTCTCGTTGGAAGTCAATTCATCAGTCGATTTGTGGACAGTAAGCGGAGCCACAAGACGGCGTTGCAGTTCTGTTCACTGCTGGCTGTTGTGGGAATTTCCGTCTTTCGAATGGTTCCTAAAGTGGAAATCCACGCTACATTGGCCAGTCTGTTATTCCTCGGGTTTGTATTGGGTCCAATTCAGCCCATTGCCTTGGAATTGGGTGTCGAGTGTGCGTTCCCGACCAGTGAAGCGACAGTGGCGGCTCTGCAACAGCTTTGTGGTAATTTCCTTTCAGCCGTCACAGTTCCGACGTTGAGCACGTTATTACGAACGCAATTAAGTGCAACTGGAGCTGAGCCTTCTTACGACAGTCCCGAGTGGATTTTAGTAACGATGGCGACATCTACGTTCATTGTTATGTGCTTCTTGTACGATGTTTTCCTTCATTCTGCCGCCTAAATGAGTTTAAACTGATTTTACTTTTTTATATTTGTATGATTTTATAGTAATGGGGAACACAAGCGATACGCCCACGAATCCAAAGTTATTCCGCCTCATAGCGATGAGCAACGTGTCTAGCAGGTTAAAACGTATTTAACTCGTACAACCGCTGCAGGAAGAGCGCGTAATCGACATTCTCCAGGTTTTCCTCCATTCCAAAATGTCGGAAAAGTGTCATGAGCTCCTGTTTGTGCAGTGGGATGTTGAGCTGATGTAGTTTCGACAGTAACAGCGGCATAGTAACAAACTGCAGCGCAGAATCCTCCTGAGTCCCCTTATTTGCCATATACTGGGGCGAATCCTGCAGTCGTCTCTGCAATTGGGCGATGAACCGGTCAAGATCAAGTCTCCCCCCGCCTGCTTTCCCCTTGACGATCATCTGCCGCACTACTCCGCGAACTTTTACTTGGAGTTCGACTGATAGAGGCGCAACCCATTGGGCGAAATGAAGGAGATCCAGGAAGTGTTTGGAAGGAGAACCGATGTGCAGGAAGAACTGGTTTACGAGGTGGGCAGAGACCTCCATACTGTGGTAATTTACCAGTAGACGCTTCAGTCCGGCAGGAGTTAATGGATCGAGATCGCAAGCTTCCAACTCCCGCTGTGTCCTCGAGTGACTAGACCCACGGGTTGGGCTGTTTAATACTGAACGTTGAAGTGGGCTCGATGGGCGTGTGGAGACTTCAGATGGGCCGATGGAAAAATACCGAAAAGCTCGAGTTGGTAAAATATTCCCTTTCAGATCCGAAAATTCACTTGCGATGTCCAAAATTGCGATCTCGAGAGTTCGTAGACTTGATACGGTTTGACTGGCAGATGCGTCGCTTTTCGAACTTGATGGATCAACTTGTAAGGCGATCTGGTTCCCTAAATTTGAAGTTTTGTGGGTTTTCAAGTTGAATGAGCTCGCAATTTCTCGGAACCGCTGGAAACTTACAACAGGCGGATTATCGCTGGAGGCTGAAGAATGAGCCTTATCACCTGCAAGAAGACGCATCACGGAGGCTAAGGCGTCTTCATGGCTCAAGAGTTCGGTACAGACGGGTTCTTGGTCGCTTTCTAGCTCAAATTCCTTCGTCAGATACAACTTCAAGTCTGCTGCATTAAAATACCCCTTCTTGTTAGTATCAAGAGCTCGATACACACGCTCCAGCTCTGCGGTTGATACTGTTGAGGGCAGACGTTGTTGGAAAAGTTTAACCACTCGAACTTGTAAAGATTTTCTGGCTTGACGTTGTTGAAACTCTAGTAAAAACAGGATAAAATGATCATAATCAATCTTTAATCGTTCATGATGCTGAATTGGGCCGGGAAACCTTCGCTGAAGCACTTTAACTTCCCACTGGGCCATGTCTTGCCGGTCGACACTCATCAAGCGGTAGGCTTTGTTCCAATCCTCACAGGGAATTACACCAATGTGGTCCCAGTCGAACTTCTCCAACACTTTCTTCACCTCCACAAGGGAATGCGGCAATCTCAATCTATTGGCGACAGCTTCCCAATCGATCAAAGCGTCAAAGAACGCGTCGCAGTGTATTCCATCTCGACGTGAATTTGTGTTTTTGAGAATATCCTGAACGAAAGGTTTCAGGTCTTCTTGTTGAACTCCATTTCCAGTTTTCTGCAGCATTTTATCCACTTCCTTCAACAAAACCTCTTGAGAAACCCAGCCTTGTGAATTACGAGAAAGAGCGTCAAGTTTCCCCAGTAAATCGTACTCAGAGCAGCTCTTGACGACGAGTTTCTTGATGTCTTCAACGTTATTCACAGCGCTATGGGCACTCTCCGCTTCAGTGACTGGTGGTTTATCACTTTTATGAGATTTTTTATCCTTCCAGCATCTCATAGACAGGAATTCCTGTAGTGTTTTCACCTTTACAGCTCCTTCATGTCGAGAATCCATCGTTGCGAACACGAAAAGCATTTCAACTGTGGATAAGGGCTCTTCTTGAGCCTGAACAATGAACACATCGTAGAAATCCGGCAGTTGAAGGCTATGGGAGGATTTTTCAGCCAGAAGATCCGTCAAATAGCGTCCAATCCGCTTCTGTTCACGCAGTAGCTTCTTGCGGATGCAGGTTTCGAAGAACGTATCATCATTCAGCGGGGGAGATCCAAAAACCAAGTTTAAAAGCACATCGTATCGTAATTTTCGGTCTGGCACCTCTAAAACTGCACTCAGAACCTCCATGTCCTCCGGACTGAGGTGACGCTCGAATACACGTGCGAAATGCCTTGTGGAGATCATGAACGTCCTCTCTGGGTCAATTTTTGCCATAATTTTGTCCAATTGAGTCTGCACTTTGAGTCCCATACGGGAATCGCCACTGCATAAACTCATGTAGATGTTTTGCCAAAATTCCCATTGAAAAGCTCTCTTGCGTTGGTCTCCGGAGTTAAAATTCAGGGGATATCCCAATAACCCTTCCAGAAATTCGGCGTAATTGAGAAATCCTTTGTCTTTAGCTTTTCGCTGGATAAATGGCTGGGCTAATTGGATAGTTTCGTGCTCTTCCAGCGGGAACGGCAGCTCCAGCGCGTGATGTTTTACCAATTCGACATGAAAAACACGGATTAAATCAGCTATTGTGATAATCCGATCGTCTTCCAAGTCAAACTTGGAGCACAAAGAGCCCAGCAGTTGGCGGATTTCTTCACGCCCAGGTGGAAAGCCACTTTGGAAATATTCATCAAGACGAAGCAAACAATTCCATTTGGCAGACTCGCGAATATCCGGTAACGCGTAGATGAGAATGTCCATCAATACGTTCAGAAACTCCTTGTAGTCCAATTGAGCGCCTGCGTTGAAGTTCATGCCCATACAGACCTCAATTAGCCGCACTTCGCTCACTTTTAGGTCGAATTGATCTGCCAGAATCCAGCAGAGCTGCTTCAAGTTCACGAACCCAGTCGAATCAGCGTCGCCTTGGATCAGTAACTCTTCCAGACGCTTCACTCCAGAGCTGCATAACATCACAAAAATGAAAATTAGCTTTAAAATTCAGATAAAAATGGCAATGCAACACTTACAATTGTAGCTGGCTCGCCATCTCGACGAGTTCCTGCTCGTGAAGGTTCACGACCGACAGCTTTCTGCTGGAATTGGGTGTTTTATGCCGTGAAGAAGGCGGAAATGTTTGGGAATGTCTGGTTTCGTGTTCTACAGGAGAACCCTCAAGAGTCGATGCTTTCCCTCGACTTGGACGTGACGACGATTCCTCAGAGGATCTTGAGAGTTTAACCGAGTCCAATTGTCGACTGAGTCTCAAATTTGCGTCTTGGAGACTGGAGATAACTTGCTGGAGTTTTTTGTTTTTGGATTCGAGAATTTTCGCTTTTGACTGTGGATCGGAAGCCAATTTGGAGGGAACCACTAGGAAAGTCGCTCGAGATTGCCAAATATCCAGCGCTCGTAGAGCTTCTCGGATGTTGACAAGGATTTCTCCTTTCGATTCAGTTGCAAACTGGTACAGAAATTCCTAGAAATGAAAAAAAAAAATGAGATTCTGAAAACTTCACCATTTCGATCGCTTTACCTCCATTTCGTCGGTGAAAGGATCAGCTCCATTCGCTGCTTCAGGGTCCAGATCGAAGAGAACCTCGCACACATGGCTCAATGACACTAGCGGGTGCTTCCTCGCGTCTCCGTACGAGAATAAATCGCACAAATCGATTGGCGAAAGCTTTTTCTCGTGCATCACGCGCTGAAACCACTCATCTGGCGAGATTTTGCGACCTAAATTCGCCACTGGAGACTGCGTTTTCTTCAAAATCCCACGAGGTTTCTCTTCAGCGTTGACACAACGCTCGAAAGCGGAGGTCGGTCTTGTTACCGTATCAATCACGAGCTGTTTCCGTGCTGGTAAGTTGTTGCACGAAGACGAAAGCGTTCGATGCTCCAGAGCTTCAGGAGTAGCCGGTCGACCTTCGCTGTTACGACTAGAAAGTCTCACGTGCGCGTTTTCGATACGAGAGTCACACAACTAACAGAAAAGTTAGGATACTATGGACAATTGGGTAACAAGAAGAGATGAACCTTTGTCCGTCGTTGTAGATAATCCTGAACGTCACGCGTTGAGATCGAAGGAGACTGTCGAGGCATGTTCTTGATCTTTATTTGCAAATTGGGAACTGTTATTCTTGTCTTTGATGAAGAAGATCAAACAAAAAATAGATTTTTCTGAAGATTATCCTACTTTTTCATGTGGAGATAATCTTTGTGGTACTTTTTGCGTAAAAAGTTGCGAACAGGTCCAAGCACCACAAAATACTCGAAGGCGATTACAGTGGCGACATTTCCAGCCAGGAGACCGAAGTACTTGGCTCGGAAGGAGAACGGCATCGGAACATCCGGCAAAACGACAACATTCGTGGCGCTAGCGATCCGGAATAAATCCATGACGACACTCGGTTCTCCCAAAATCAGGTAAATATCCAACCCTGCAAGTAGGATAAAAACCAGAATAAGCAGATAATTCCGCCAAATTGGAGCGCGATACTGAGAGCCGAAGCTGAAGACCCACGCCGCGAGCTGCTGCTGCGTGATGATCGTGAAGAAGAGGATTGTAGCCATGTGATTATCCGAAAAGAGCCACCACTTGGCCAAATCCACATTATCAGGGCTGAAAGGACAGTACCAGACCTGATTGATGAGCAGATGCACACCACTGACGAGGAAGACGACATTGATGAGCTCTTGGCCGACGATGGAGGTCAAAGTCGTAGGTCCGATGAGACTGGACGTGGGTCTTTGCTGGTTCAGAGTCGCTAGCGGCTTGGAGAGCGTGATAACGTACGAAAGACCGACGAGAGTGACTCCATCTGCCAGAATGAAGCACCATTCGGACATGATAACGGCGTGATACCACTGGAACAACCTCAATGTAGACGCGATGACGCCGTACATGATGAGGAACTTGACTGAAGCGAAGGAGGTTGCTACACTGCATCGACCTTCTCGGCAAATATCCACCACGGATTGGATTGTCTTTGGTTTACTAGTGAAAGGAGACACCACAGAAGCTTCAGCGTCACTTAACGCGATTCCGGCGTGAGCGATACGTAGAGCTCCACAGTCGTTTCCTCCATCTCCACACATTCCCGTCACTGCGCCTGCCTCCATGTGCATTTTCACACACTCCACCTTGTTATCAGGTGTCATTCGACTGAAAATCCGAACGGATAAAAGCAATTTATCCATCTCCCCGACTGCAGTTAAATGTTTAAAGGCAGCTCCAGTGACAGCGAGTTCGAGATCATCTCCATGTGCTAATTTTCGCTTCAATTCCGGTAAATCGTAGGTTGTTTCCACGTCAATATCCCGCCAAATCAAAGTACTGATCTGGTCATTGGATCGTATCATTTCCCCCAGAACCACCTTCGAATTAGACGATACCATACCGCTACTACGAGCGATGTAGCACCCACACATTGCGTTATCCCCCGTGATCATTACGACACGAATATCGCCAGCTTTCAGTTGGGAAATGGCTTCACTTGTGTCGTCTTTAAGCTCGTTCCGGAATAAAATCAGACCCAGAAGTGATAAATCTGCGTCAATGGCGTCTCGATTGGCCACGAAAGCGTCGATCTGGGCGGTTGTCCAGTGGCTGGGTAGTTCTTGATAGGATAATCCCAAGACGTAACATCCGTCCTTCGCCAATTGATCAGCTACCGCCTTGTAGTTACTTGGGATATTATCCGGTCTGCTCAGCTGTTGCATGCGTTCGTACGAACCTTTACAGAAGACGAAGAGCTTCCCACTGGAACGATGACGCACTACGACGCTCATGGACATCCGATGGTGGTCGAAGTCGAAGCGTTTGACGAATTCCAACTCTTCTCCGTTCGGGGACTTGACAAAGGGGTTAGAACCTTCCTGTTCAATTAAATCCCATCCTGTAGCCTCGAACATCCGCACTTCCACTTCGTTCCCCACTAATTGACCGTCGAGAGACCCCACCGAGTGACAAGTAGCCAATGCAAATTGTGTTTCCCTCGCAACAGAGGAATCGGAGCCTTTCACAACAGGGAGGAAAGCCTTGGAGACAACCGGTTGTACTCCTAGATAATCCAGTCCTTGTTTCGTCAGCGTTCCAGTCTTGTCGAAGCAGAAAACGCGAACTTTACCACACAGAGTGATCCGTTTCACATTAAGTGAGAATATCCCGGATTTTTCAAGTCGCGTCGCTGCATTTACTTGCCCCACTGTCGTCACCACTGGGAGCAGAGGACTCACGACTGCTGAAATGAGGAAAATACAGTAGCAGAAGGCCGTCATCTTGTTGGTCAACTTGCCATTGCTGGTTAAAAAGTTGATCCCCAGGTAGCAGCCGACGATGGAGTAGACCAAGAGTAGTGCAATCAAAGCCTTCAAGTGCTCGTCGTACTTAAACCGCATAGGAACTGGGAACAGAATGGACTGGATCAATTGTCCCTTGGTCGTGTGGGCTCCTGTGGTCTGTACGACAGCGTGGATGGCCTCATTCCGACCAGAAGACAGCACGCGCGTTCCAGAAAAAAGTGTGTACTTCTTGTCACGTCCTTCAGCGTCGTACACGGCGTTACTATGGTCCGGAATTGGAAATTTCTGGACTGGCATGGACTCTCCTGTGAGCATGGATTCATCACACACAGTCGTGCCCTTGACAATGACCATATCACACGGGATAACCCAATTTTCAGGAACTTTCACCAAATCGCCAGGCACAATTTCCGGAGATTCCAATATTGTCCAATCATTGTCGCGGAATACTGACACTTGCGTTCGATATCTCGTCATTTTTACAATAGCAGCCTGCATTTTCCGCTTCGTGTAGATATTGATGAGTGCAGTCCCCAGCACCACAACAGTCATGACGATCCCCAAGTTCCAGTACGTAAAGTAGTACCACACGTAGTAGCACATGATCTGGTAGATGTAGAACAGCGTGAAGAACTCCTGGATGAGCGACAGTCCCATAGAAGGCAGCGAAACATCCACAGTATTAAAACCCACAGTTTGTAGTCGCCGTTCTGCTTCTACCGTCGAAAGACCATCAGCTTCGCGCTGAATCTCCCTATGGGTCTCTCCCAAAGCCACAGCTCCAGGTACAAAGCGCTTCTCGTTGTCATCGTAGACGTATCGGAGGTGCTGGAAGGTAAGAAATCGCAGAGTACCGGTTTCTTCCACTGTTACCGTCTCGTGATACCCGCTGAGTTTGTTTTTACGAGAGAAAAAGGCTTCAACATGCTGCACGAAAGCCGAAACACCCGATCTGTCTGCTAGAAGCACCTCCGTATCGTCTCGCTTGAAAAGATGCACGTATTGCGCTTCGTGTAACTCCACTCGAAGCCGGAAGAAACTGAGAATTTCTTGTCGAAAAGTGACAATAGTAGCGAACCAGACGGCGGAAAAGAGCCACACGAGGAAAAAAACCAGCGCGTTGTCGCTTCCGAAGAGCGTGGGGGTAAATTTCCCGTAGTAGTCGCAGATGACGATGATAATTAACGCGTTGAGAGCGATTGTAGCCGCTAGAAAGTAGGTAAACACCGCGTATCCCACTTTCGACGCCTTGTAACCAGTTTGAAGCACGCTGTCGCTAGCTGCACGTTGAATCCGGAGGTCCGAGTCACGGACGTGAGAGTTCCGAGACTCGGTGAGTCCTGCAACGGACTTAAGCGGAGTCGCGGGGGAATTCAAGAGTTTCCGAGACATTTCATTCACCGATTTGTTCCTGGCTTGTAGGACGCTTTTGTAGGCGATCCACAGTCCGGTTAACACGAAAACAGCCACGTACAACAAGTACGCGAGCAGGAGCTTCTCTTCCCCGTATGTGGTGAACTGTGGGGTAACTGTAGTCGATACTGAGGCGCATAAAGCTTTGGCGGTTGCGTTCACCGACCCATCGACAGTCATGAGACTGGAGCATTGCGCTCCTACTGGGAATGACGCGTTGTTGTTGCGGGAGTTACTAGGCGACGTCCAGAAGACCGTCGAGTCTTGAGAATCCGCTTGTAGAGTGGCGTTAGAACTGGCACATTGGAGCTCGTACGTCATCGTACCGGTGGAGAAGTCAGTCACTTTCACTTGCATGCGGCACACGGAGCTCGGGTCGTTGTAGTAGTACGTGGTGGAGTCGGGCGTGAATTTGTGGTACGGGTAGTTTACTTGACGCCCTTCGTTCCACCCTTTGCGGTAGAACGAGTCGTAGGCTCCACCTGTGGGGCGGTTGAACTTGGTGTAGATCTCCATCGTCGTCTCCGAGTACTTGCAGCAGTAGTATTCGGGGCTGTGACGCACTGGACAAGCAGCGAAGTCGAGTTGGTTGGCTTGTTCGGCCAGTACTAAGACTGTAGGCAACAGAGCCACAAAGACCAGCCAGCGACGTGTCATACTGGTAGCTGCAATTCTTCTTGGCGTGGTGAATCAAGGAATGAATTCGACATTAAAAGGTGGAGGAGTGAAAGATGCTTGTCAATAGTTGGGCAATGTGTGACGTGTGAGAATGGTGATGCGCATGACCCGGTTTTGGACAGCTTGTGGACATAGTGGTCCAACTTGGTGGTGCCTGCCAGTAACCGTCGAGTGTGGGTCCACATCACGGACTTGTTGCAGCCACAGAACGGCAACTTGTTGTGTCATTGGATCCCATGGAACAAAGCGAGATGCCTATCACTGCTCGAGCTTCCAAGTGTCAGCAGAGACTTTGCTCACTTGGAGGAGCTCCACGTTGCGTCTGTGTTGCTCACTCGCAGTCTGGTACATTGGTACAGTAGTTCACCTTTGCGCTGAACTTCCATCATTCCCGATTCTACTCGCGTGTGCACAGTCCGCATCTCTCCCCGTCCGTCCTTCACTATGGCAGCTATCATCGACGCGAAAGCTACTTCCGACCAAGTCCAGTTCACATGGGACAATGGCAAAACCAGGTTAATCTCATTCACTCGTTCCCAATTGAGATGGACCCTTGACTAATTCGTTTTCTGGTGTTGCAGCTCCTTCTTGCACCTGTGGCTTCGTGACAACTGCCGCTGTCCCATCTGCTACCATTCCGTCGCAATGGAGCGGATCCTGGACTCGTCTTCTATCACTCTTGATATCAAGCCCAAGTCCGTATCCGTAAACCAGAATCTCGAGCTTTTGGAGATCATTTGGGACTCCGAAGACGCCCACAAGTCCACTTACACGTTCGATTTCCTCCGACATTACTCTGGATTTACTCAAGAATCCAAACAAGCGGGTCAAAAGCTCTGGAATGTGGCGGATATGCAGAAAAATCTGCCCGATCTGCCTCGAGTCTCGTACGACAGCATCATGAAGGACGACAAGGGGGTCCTCGCGTGGCTCGAGAAGCTCAACACGTACGGCTTCACCATCCTTAGTGACGTTCCTCATGGCTACAAACGGGTAGAGGAAGTGGGTCGACGTATCTCGATTATCCGCAACTCGTTTTGGGGTGAAAGTTCCTGGGATGTTAAGGATATTCCAGACCCCACGAGCCTCTCACTCACAGGTGGAGCACTTTTCCCTCATACCGATCTGTGCTTCAGTGACTCACAACCTGGTGTTCAATTCCTGCATTGTTTGGAGTTCTCCGCCGACAAGATCCAAGGAGGGGAGAGTACGATTGTGGACGGATATTTCGTCGCGGATAAAATCCGTCGTGAAAACTCAGAATCGTTCAAAGTGCTCACAACGCAGCGCATCGCCCACGTTTTCTCCAGTGAGAAGCACCACTTCCGCTTCGACGGCCCAGTGATCCGTCTCGACCCGGAGGACGGTTGTACCTTAGAATTGAGATACAACCAAGCGCTCATCGCTCCACTAGAGAACGCAAGTAAAGATCTCTACGCTGCTTTGCAATTATTCGCGAAGGAGACCCGCAGTGTGGAAAATCTGCTACATTTCCGCCTTACAGAAGGGGAAATGCTCGTGTTCAACAACCGCCGGATGATGCACGGACGCACTGCATACAACGCAGTGAACACTCGACGACACTTGGAAGGTTGCTACTTGGACTTCGAAGAGTTCCAAGGTCGTCTGAAGAAACTTCGAGAGTCCAGTGCCCCAGCGTAAGATGAGATCCGAACCCGTCATTTACTGGAATAAATGATCCGTTTGCTTTATCCGTTGCGTCGTGTTGGGTTGCTCATTCTCAGTTTAGCTTTCATCCGAGACGATGGATTATCCTGCGTGTCCTGAACGCCACCAGCCTGAGTTTTACTGCTGCTCGACGTCTTCCACCTCTCGTGAGGTGTATACCAAGTTCCGAAGACCTACCGGGGGTGACTATGAAGAAGATTATCGACTGGGGTGGAAGGAACCTCGCCAGGTTAATTTTCCGTACGTAAGATACACTCCAGACACCCCAATCTTCACGTACGACGACCCGGAGGCTGTCTGTCGGATGCAAACGGTGGTAATTGATCTAAAGACCGGAGAACTGCAGCAGACGTTACAGTGTGGCAAGGATAATTCCACGCTTGTGGCCGATTCTCGAGATGATTCCGTCTTCTGGACGTCCCCAACCAACCCGAGGAATGACAACGCGTCTTTCCCTATTGGAGCGCACTGTGTGAGTCTCATGTTGGCGGATGGATCCGTTAATGAGGAGAGCAAAAGCTCGTGCGTTAGTGACCGCCAAGTCGGAGATTTCCAGTTCACAACGTTCGGTGAACCTTCGCTAGTGGCTGTATACTTCGTATACTTGATGTGTTTCGCTCTTTTAGCGTGGTGGAATTTCCACCGCCATGTGATCCGAAAGAATTGCTCAGTTATCGACGAGGATAAACCTGCTCTTGATCTCAAAGGAATTATCTCCCGCGCTCCTTATGAGCTCATTTCCGAGGCGAATCCAGAGGCGTTGGATTTAATCCAGTCAGGATATTCTTCCTCGGGTCAAGGACGAGTAGTTTTCGCTTATTTCGTGCTGGTAACTGTGTTTCTTCACGTTCTTTTGATGATCTTCATCTGCGACTACTACGGAAGCTTCAGGCCTCACCTTTTCGATCCGGAAAGTGCTAGTGCCACCGTTTTCTTCCTGGCCTGGTTATTTGCTGCGGTTTGGCTAATTGCAGTTGTAATTTACCAGCGGGATCTTCTCAACTTTTTCCGCGTACCAAGTCCTCTAAGCAAGTGTGAATTTGTGCACATGCTGAAAACTGACGATACGGAGATCATGTTATCGGATCGTACAGGAATTTCTGCTCTTGTGGCAAAAGTCGAAAATTGGTTTCGAAAATCCGGACAACTCCGCGGATATCAGGAAACAGTTCGAGTGGAGATAATATCCGGAAATCGGGTTGTGGATTTCCAGCACTTGCGATACATATACAGCAATGCAACGAAGCAGTTTATCCCGACTGAAATATCCATAGGAACCACATACGCTGACATTGGAGCTGCGGGGGCTACAGGGCTGACGACAGCAGAAGCAGATTCTCGAATACAGATGATAGGACCGAACGTTGTGGACGTCGAGATGCCTTCTGTATTATCCTCAGTATTACAGGAATTCCTCACGCTGTTCTACATCTACCAGATCATGTGCTACTACGTGTGGTACTACTTCACGTACTGGAATATGGGCTTCGTCATGACTCTGGTCATTCTCGGTACTGCAGTCATTAATATCTACACGAAGCGTAAAATGCAAGCTGCTATCGTGAAAATGACCAGATATCGAACGGAAGTGTCTGTGTTCCGTGACTCTCGATGGCAAACACTTGAATCATCGTACTTAGTGCCTGGAGACTTGGTTAAAGTGCCTGAGAACTGGAGTTTACCTTGTGATATGGTCATTGTGAAGGGATCTACCGTGTGCGACGAGTCCATGCTGACTGGAGAGTCTATGCCAGTACAAAAATCTCCGATTCCAGATCATAGCGAGACCGTTTACGACGCTCAAGGGCGAGGAAAAAGACACACGCTATTTTCTGGTACTTTCGTGCTATCTTCTGGCCGCAATGAAGAGATTCATGCCGTTGTACAGACTACTGGAGCTCATACGACCAAGGGACAATTGATCCAGTCGATTCTTTTCCCTGTTCCGATGCGATTCAAGTACGACGAGCACTTGAAAGCTCTCATTGTGATGTTGCTTATCTACTCTACGGTAGCTTGTGGTATCGGTATCTCGTTTCTATTAGGGAATGGGAAATTAAACAACAAAATGACGGCCTTCTGCTACTGTATCTTCATGATTTCAGCAGTCGTGAGTCCATTACTTCCAGTGGTTATTACAGTGGGGCAGGTCAATGCGTCTAGCAGACTACAACAGAAAGGGATTTTCTCTCTCAACGTGAAAAGAATCACGCTTTGTGGCAAAGTCCGGGTCTTCTGTTTTGATAAAACCGGCACACTTACGAAACAAGGTCTGGACTATCTCGGAATTCAACCAGTTGATATGATTTCGAACTCATTCTTACCGATGACCAAGGACACAAACAACATGATGGAAGTGACGAAATGTGCACTTGCTACTTGCCATTCCGTTGGATCTCTTGATGGGAATTTAGTGGGAAATGAAGTCGAAGTGCGGATGTTTGAGGCTACAGGATGGAAACTTTTAGAGCGAGAAGGCAGCCAACCGGTAGTAAAATCCCCTACTGGAGACGAACTAGAATTCGTCAAGCGCTTCGACTTTGATCACCACCGGATGTCCATGAGTGTCGTCGTTCGGAACAAAGTGACAGGAAGGCTGTTGGTCTTTTGTAAAGGATCTTACGAGCGAATGCAGCAGTTGAGTAAGTCTGACAGTGTCCCAAGTAACTACAAAGAGGTTGCAGATCGACTAGCAAAAGACGGATGTTACGTTTTGGGGCTTTCGTATCGAGAATTACCAAGTAACTGGACGAATCCGCAGATTGACGCTTTTTTATCGGATCGAGAGGCAATTGATGAGAATTTATCCTTACTCGGATTGATTTTATTCCGGAATGAACTGAAAGAAGACTCGGAAGATGCCATTAAGCAGCTAAAAGCCGGCGATATCCGTGTAGTAATGATCACGGGGGATAATGCCATGTGTGGCTGTTATATTGCACGTAATAGCGGCATGGTCGCCCCAGACTCACGAGTGATTCTCGGCGACGTTGAAAGAACTGGAAGTGGGTTAAATACAAAAGTTGGTACTGTTCAATGGCGAGACGTGGACAGTGGCGTCCTGTTGGATCGTCAGACTGTGAAGAACCTGACGAATGAAGAGGATGTGGAGCTCGCAGTGACTGGAGCAGCATTTAACCAGCTAAAAAGTATGGGTGAAATGCAGCAACTGCTTTTTAACGTTCGTATCTTCAGTCGAATGACTCCAGATGATAAAGTGGAGTGTGTTAAGATGCACATGGAGGCAGGCGCTGTGACAGGTATGTGTGGCGATGGAGGCAACGACTGTGGGGCTCTTCGTATTGCTCATGCTGGAATCGCACTTAGTGATGCAGATGCGTCTGTGGTTTCCCCATTTACGAGTAAACCCAAGACGATTCAGTCGGTTGTGGATATTTGTCGAGAAGGGAGATGCAGTTTAGCCACATCCTTCGCATCGGTCAAATTCCTCATCATGTATGGGGTTATTGGGTCCACTTTGCGGTTATTTCAATGGTATAACGCGACGATTCTATCTGAGGGATTTTTCATCTTAGCGGATGGATTAACCCTTGTCGGTCTCTCATATGTGATCACTTTATCCCAACCTTTGTCCGATTTAAGAGACCAACGACCAACTTCAAGTCTCATCGGACCATCAACGCTACTGTCGATACTGGGGCAAGAAACGATTAACGTCATTTTCCTCGTGTCTGGGATCTGTATGCTGACTTCTCAACGCTGGTACTGCCCTTTCAGTCCTGATAATGTCGACTTGGCAAAATGGTGGCTGCTTTCAGACAATCACATGGCTACAACTTTATTCTTCACGATCATCACGCAGCAACAGCTCGCAGCTTTGGTCTTCAGTTTCGGCTCTCGATATCGAGCTCCGATCTGGAAGAACTACCCGTTACTGTTGCTGTTCTTTGGATTGGCAGTTCTGGATCTGTTTCTCATACTTGGTCCGCCAGGATCGTTGACGGATATCTTCCGCATCTCGAGCAGTACGAACGTTGTGGTTTTACCGGATATTCCGATGCCGTGGGCGTTTCGAACCAAGTATTTTGTACTGCTAGTTGGCAACGTTTTTGTTGCGATCCTGTTTGAATATTATGTGGTGCTGGGGCCGGTGAGGGACTGGATGAGGCGCAAATTCCACAAGGATCAACTGCCAATGCGCAAGTGAAACAGCAGCAACGAATAACTACATGTAGTCGCCACTTAAATCAAGCATACGTAGAGTTTCACGCCAGTTTCAGTGTTTGCAGTACGTCCACAGGCGACCTTGATGGTCGTGCGAAACTGCAGCACAAGTGTATATTGCGCTAGGGAAAGTTCCGTCCTCTTTAGTGTGCAAGTACTATCTATCTGGCACACTTGAACTATATCAGACGCATAGGCTCTATCTACCTGCATGTCCTCTTCCATTTTGCACACTTTGTCTTACAAATTTCGTTAATAGTGAGCAATGCTGATAAATGTCAGGACAAGCCACCGTATTTTACCGAAAGCGAATCTTGTGTGGGGCCATAGTAGCCCGAACAGGCGCTGGTAGCATAGAGAGCTACAGAAGACAGGCGTCCATACATTTAGCTGGTGAAGGAACTGAAACCCATGCAATTGGCATTGCAAACGCTCCGGCCACTGCGCTATCTGAAACCAACTCTGTCAACACTGTGGTGTTCACCCAAGGGGGATAGTAATGGTCGGTGCAACTTACGCCGATTCTCGTCGCACGGTCCGCATTTCCACTTTTGCCTCTTCAGCATCAAGCACAAACGACTCAGAGAAAACCTTTCAACGATGAAGACTTTGTCAGCTTTGGGTGTCGCTTTCTGCGCTTCACTAGTCGTAACGACGGATTCCATCGCTGTTCCTCCTTGCACAAACCAAAGTCATACCGACGCATCATCAGCCCCCAGTTACTTAACGGGTACGGCAGTCGGTGCAAGTTCTACTATTGAAGACTCGGTCAAAAACGTCGTTGACTATGCCAGCTCTTTGCCTCCTTACGGTAGTTCCGAGTCCAATGAAAGCAGTTCAACCTCGTATCCTTCAGAACCAACCGATAACAGCACTACTGGAGCTTCGTCCAGCCATTCCACGGATACTGACGTCGGTATGAGCTCCGCAAGTGGTGAATCCTCGGTGGATGTCGGAGAAGATAGTCGTTCCGGTAGTTCCGACTCAAGTAAGAGCAGTTCTTCGTCTTCCGATGGTCCCATCTTGAAACCTTTCCAGAAAGTGACGTCCCTGCACGCTCGTGTCCAAGGTGACATGCCCCAATGGAACTCCGACAACGAGCGGTTCGTGTCGACATACTACACGACGTTCGACGAGAAGTACCGAGCTGTGCTTGATACCGTTAATATGGCCGCAGTTGAAGGTGCTCTCAAGTACGTGCAGGCGGAATGTATCAACTCGTCTGTTGTCACCAACTGCAGACGCAAAAACAACATCAAGTACGTCGTTTTCTACCAGACGACGGTGGTTCAGCCCACTGCAGCGATGGAATATTACGCCCAGGCCACGAACGAATACGATTTCGCAGTCGAACGTTGCCCCTTCATGCCCATGGACGGTGGCCAATGCAACCCGAAAGCTGATGGCTCATTCCCGGACGGGTGCAACCAGTACAGCGGAACTAACGGACAACCGGATCTGGGCTTTTGTGTTGGGGGTTCGCTGCAGGACAACGAAGCCATCGCGCCATACCCGCACAACTACTGGTTTTCCTTCCCAAATAGCTGCCCGCTAAATCGCTGGAGTGCCAAGACTGAAACCTGTCGAAGTGAATACCCCGGTGGCATGTGTCCACTTGGAGTGGAGCCTGATGGAGAGACCTGCACGTTTAAATACGAAGTTCTGGGCTACATTCCGCTGGACGACGTTGTAGGGATCACATCTATGGTGAATCCCAATACGGGGCTGAATTACGCCGATTACTCCGAGTTTTGTGCGGCTGGAGGCGTCGAATTCAGCGTCTCAGTAAATGGAGACCAAATCACGTGGCTGGACGGTCTGGACTTCTGGGCGAACCCTGGAGACAGCGATGCCAACGCCGCGCGAGCGGAAAAGGTTGTTGCAGCTTACAGTGAATTATTGAAGAGGAACTTGCTGACGAGCGACGGAGGACGGATGATACCTTTGCCCACAGTGGATGAACTCACTGCTGTGAACCCTCCGTGCTTTGAGAACAGCCAGCTTTGTGCGGACGCTGAATTCGGATGCAAGCGGTCGTATCGCTCGCAGATCTGCAAAGTCTGTACGGCCTTTGAACGGGGTTGTGTGAGAGCAGAGATCTTGTAAAACTCTGTCCATAAAGTTATTTTTCCTTTTCAGTTTCCTTGCAACGCGGTGTTGTGGTGGTGGAGCCAAGCAAACTTGAAGCTGTAATCCACTCCTGTAAATGCATGGCAATGGAAATCTCAGATGTTTAACTAATTGGCAAGGATCGAAAAAGTATAATGATACTTACCCAATTGTGGCAGTGTTGACTGCAATGTCAAGGTAACCCAGAGAATAAGCTTTGGCTGGACCATGAGGAATTCCCGTTCTAGCACAAAAGTCAACTGCTTCAGCGAGTGGAGGTGGACAAGCTGGTTCAACACGATAATGAGCAGAATTAGCGATGCCAACTCGAGGATTCCGTATTCCAGTACACTGAAGACCATGTGCCAAAGCTCCTCGTCCGAAAGATTGGCAAGTTGAGGGTAAAACTGTCGGTTGGGTAAGTGATAAATGATTGCCAAATACCCGCCATAAATTACGGGAACCAGAACTTCCGTAAACTCAGTAAGCAACATGAACTCGGTGAGGTAGAGCACTTGCAGTGACTTCTTTAGTAATCGGTAGTGCTCTTTACTCGATAGTTTATTGAGATCTGTTGTTGGGGTAGCCAAAGAGACGTCAGCGCCTTTGTCAGTAGAATCGGGCTGCACGGTGGAGACACGTGAGATATCCCTTAGAGAAAGAAGTTGAGGAGTTGGAACTGGAAGTCGGTATTCCCCACACTCCATGTTCATGGTCGGCAGCACTTGCTTCTTCTTTAGAGAAATTCTAGCAAATTGCGCTGGAAAAGTGATCTCTCTCATGTGAGCTGGCGTTGTTAAAGTTGTCGGTCGACGGTTTGTTGCTGTATGATATTTCTCCAGGATTGTTTCAGCTGTCGATATCAAAGCGTTGCTCCTGACCCCAAGCTTTTTCAAAATGTCATCAACGTCGTTTATCATTCGGTACAAGTCCAGTAAGGATATAACTGCCTGCAAAATATCCACAGAGATGAGTGTGATACTGGTACCCATAGACTGCGCGTTCTGCATACAATTCGAGATGAAAAGTGCGTTGAAAATCTCAACATTTAGGATCACAACTTGCGGCTTCGTATCGTCCCGACCAGCGAGAATACGGCTAAGGATATTTTTCTGCATCACCTTGAAAGCTGGAATTAGCAAGGCGAACATGGGCTGGTACGTTGGCGACATGTTGGTAAAGATTGTGTTGAAAACCACGTAGACCATTATAATTGATACTTGAGCTCCACAAATTTTAGCGAACCGCACCACATCTTTCACAGCCTCAGGGTTTGCGCGCATGTGAGTTCCTCGAACTCTCAATAGGAAAAATATCAAAAAACCGAGCCATGGACCTGACATTAACAGTGAAGCAAATGGTAACGGGTAGCAAATTAACGCCGACAAAGTCAACGCTAGGGCGTTCGTGAGTACTGCCGCTGGTAGAGAGATGAAGAGTCCCAGTATTGAAGTTAACCTGAGGTTCGGACTGTACAGTCGAATTTGCTCGATTGCACAGTGCGTGTAAACGAAGCAAGTCAACGTTGCTCGTATCCACGTGGCACTGCTGTGCGTGAAGCCCTTGTCAATAGCTTCGAGAGGGATTGCATCAAGTAAAGCCACCAAAACAAGACACGGCAGTGGCGATAAAGGGAGAATCATCGCTGCACGCCAAAAGCTGGTAGCTCGACTGTACTCGTTCATGGAAGCGAAGCGTTCAACGGAATAGTGACCATGGAGCTCCACTTGAACTGCTTCCCACTTTCGAATGAAGCGATCTGCCGCCCTCTGTAAACGTGCGTTAATCCCCGTCATGGTACGAGCTTCGCTTCTCTTATGGAGTTTATAACAGTGGTGACAACGGTGCCAAGTTTAGTTTGCACGTTATCACTGAATCGTAAGTATATTTTTTGTTTTCCTAAATTACTTCATGACATTGAAAATGAAACACGACGAAGATATTTTCTTACCGTGGTGATGTGATTGCCAGCATTAGTGACAAATTGGTGAGTGCACCCTTTGTCTCCTTATGCCCAAGCGTCCAGGATCTCCTGGCGCGATTTCTTGAGATCTTCATCATCGCGGTCTCTGGCCTCGACCGAGATGCCCGGGAAGTTGACCTCGAAGATCTGCTTGAGCTTGGGGAGATCTGCCTTGGGCGGGGCGTACGTGCCGCTGTTGTTATCGATGTACAGCTTGTACTTCCCGAAGTGGCCCTTCTCGATGTGGAACTCGCCCGCGTACTTGACGGAGAAGGCAGCACCGGCGTGCAACATGTGCTTCGAGAGCATGTCCTTGAAGAAAGACGCGCCCGTCTCAGAGAAGTACCAACCCGTGGACGTGATGGCGTACGTGAACAGCACGGGCTTCTCCTCACGTCGGCCGTAGTTGACAAGCTTGAACAAATCCGACGATTCCTTCAACGTGCCATACTCAGTAGTGCCTGCGTGTCGGTAGATGATCTCGTGTTCAGTAGCAACGGCCTTCCGAAGTGCAGGAGACTCCGGGTGGTCTGGTGAAAAGATCTTTTGAATGGTAGGGTAGTTCTTGTTCCACTCATGGTCGTTGGGCAAGATCTGCGGGATGTCGTGCAGCTGCAAGTGGAAGGCAGAGGCCTGCAGCTTGTCGTCAGCCGTTAACTCTGATAATACGCCCGAGCCGATACTCAAGTGAGTCGAGTAGTGTACAGGGCCGTACTGTTGCAGTTTCCCGTCGCCATGCGCCTTCGTGGCGTGGGATTTGACCTTGACGACAATGGAACCGGCCGGCTTGTCGTTGCGCTTGATCGGCAAGTCGAAAGTCGTCTCGGAGCCGTCCGTATTGGCCGCTGTGAACTGCGTCTGGCCAAGGGCATCGTCTCCGTTAAAGTCCTCGTCGAGGAGGTAGAGTTTGCAGACTGTGTCGGCCTTAACGTTCTTAAAGAAGAACTTCTCGTTCCACACAGGCTCGAGCGTGTCGAAGATGGGGCGCGTCCAGGCCACTTTCTGGCCGGCCACTTCGATCAGGGCGTAGGCGTCGCTAGAGGAGACTTTTCCCTTGAGCGCCGCCTTCATGTCGAAGAAGTCGCCGGCCGCGATGTCCTTGGCCGAGACGATTTCGAGTTCAACGTCTAGAACGGAGTTCTCGGGCACAGGTGCAGAGCCGTGAGAAGAAGAAGAGGAAGAGGAGTTGCCCATGGTGGAGAAGGTGAGAGGAACGAGGCGAATTGGAAAGTGAGAGCTTTGTGGCGTCCGTTGAGCTGCCGAAAGATCGCAAAAGGCAAATGGCCACGTACGTGTGCGGCTCTGATTCCTCTGTGACATGAAAGTATCCATCTGTCCAGATTACGGCTGGCTATTGAAGACGCTCCGGTGCGAGCGCAATCTGATGCACTGTGAAAGATCCTCACAAGTTGTGGATATTGCTGCTGCTGGCAATGCAGCCTGTCAAATTGTCTAGACGTACACAACCATTGCCACTGGCAAGGATATTTTTTTCACTGATAGAATGAACAAGTATCCCTCTGCTTTAAATTCAAGCTTGGCTGTCACTTATTGTCAGCTGAGCACTCTGCCAGCTGGGCTGGAGGTTCGATCGATCATCGAAGGCTTCGAAGCAGCTGAGCCATTCTGCCACAATAATATATCACGCATGGCAAGTTGCCAATGACAATGCAGTGCATTCAATACATGGTGCCACCAGTCGAGGCAAGTGTGTTGCACTTACATGTAAGCACCCTGTTCGCATTACAGTAACCTGCGGCAAAATGTCACTCTGTTGCCAGTGGCAATCTGCCTGCGTTGTTGATGCCCAACTTGACCCGGCTCAGCAAAATATTGACAAGCAAAAAAATCATGTCAGCTGGCCGATCCAACTCATTCTTCAATTTGCCACGTCAGAAGAAAACCCTCCGCAACAATGGGCCAAGCTTCCTCCACCCCCGCTGAACCCGCTCCCAATGCAGCACCTGCCTCTGATCCTGTGCCTGAGAACTCGGTCCTCGACGTCGAGCTTGAGATCGTCTCTGCCAAGGACATCGCGGCCGGTGACTACTTCACCTCCAAGGCCGCACTCCAGGGCCACGTGGCATCCAGTGACGCCTACGCCTTGATCGAAGTGGCCGGCCAGAAGGTGGCCTGGACGCGCCCCATCTTCTCCACACTGGAACCTGTGTGGAACGAGAAGTTCTTCTTCCGGAACGTCAAACCCGACACAATTTGCAAGCTTTACCTTCTGGACAAGGACTTCGAGGCCGACGACGCCCTAGGCCAGACGCAATTCACGGCGGCCAACACTGAAGGCGTAGAAACCACCTTCGAACTGCCCATTACGCGTGAAGACAAGCCCGCCGGCACCATTGTGGTCAAAGTTAAGTCGCACCCGACTACCGTGATTGGCGACGGCCATCTGGAACAGGTCGGACCCGTGCACTACTCGGTACACTCGAGTTTTATCAATGGAATTATCACGGACACCACTACGGACGAGGACAAACGCGAGTCCTTCGCCTACCACGTGCAACTGCACGACATCCCGAGCTTCCTGGCCCAGGACAACGAGTGGAACCACAACCACAAGCCCGTGATCAAGATCTTCTCGCCTGACCACCCGGAGTCGCCCATTCTGAGAAAGGCTGTGGCTACGGAGCACGCGGTAGTGTACAAGCACGACGCTGACACGGTCTATGGGGACTTTAACGGGGCGACCGACTTCTTCAACTTACTGCACGATGGAAAGCGGCTGGACAAACCTGTGCTCTTCACGTACGCCATCATTTCGACGGGTTGGTACTTTTCGGAGACCGGAGCAGCATTCTTCAAGGACATTCTATCCAAGCACATGCTGCATTCCGGCGCGCAGTTTAACGTCAAGTACGCTGGAGAGTTCCACATTGAAAAGAGCTCTTCGGGTGAATTCAAGCTGTTCATCGACAACAACAGCGGCACGTACGCTCCGCCCAAGGAGGAACTGCCTCAACTTAAGGCTCTGCTTGAGGCTAACTTCCCCGGGATCTCGGTCGAAGCGCTGGACCGCGGAAGTCCGGAACTGAAGGAAAAGCGCAAGCAGATTCTGGATGCGTGGGCGGCTTGATCGAACTTCACTCGTTCGATCTTGAAAGAAAGCACAAAAAGTATCAAAAGCTGAGTATTCGGTTATCCTACAATTGTTGTTCCATTCCAAATACCTTGTCACTAAACGTGCTGCAAGTGCCTGGCTCATGTCCAGGAGTCCAGGATCTCCTTGCGTGTCTTCTGCAAGTCTTCGTTGTCGCGATCTAACGCCTCCACTGCAATTCCAGGGAAATTGCTTTCGATCAGCGCCTTGAGTTGCGGCAGGTCGTCCTTAGGTGGCGCATACGTGCCACTGTCGTTGTTGATGCTGAGTTTGGGCTCGCCGAACAGATTGTCCTCAACAAAGAACTCTCCAGCGTACCTGCGTACAACAACAAAAAACATAGGTAAGCAGTTGCTTTACAGTTTCGAAAGCCACACCTGACGACACGTACAAGACGGAGAAGGCAGCACCGGAATGCAGCATGTGCTTCGACAGCATGTCCTTGAAAAACGCAGCACCAGTCTCCGAGAAGTACCAGCCATTCTTGGTAATCACGTAGGTGAAAAGCACTTGTTTCCCTTGTCGTTGACCATCATGGATCAACTTGAAAAAGTCGACAGGAGACGACACGGCGCCGTACTTTGAGTTATTCGGACCGTGTGTGTAAATCACCGCGTGCTGGGTCATAATTGCCTGTCGAAGCACGGGTGACCCCGGGTAGTCAGGCGAGAAGATCTTCTGAATTGTCGGGTAGTCCTTGTTCCACTCGTGGTCTCTGGTCAAGTACTGCGGGATGTTGTGCAGCTGAATGTGGTACGCCAAAGACTCGACCCGGGCGTCGTTCGACATCGACATCGTCATCAGACCGGCCGTCACGCTCGAGTGCGTCGAGTAGCGCACCGGTCCATACTCGTGGAAGACGACGCGGCGCATCGGTTCAACTGGATTCGACTTGACCTTGACGACAATTGTGCCGGCATTTCTGTTGTTGAGTGAAATAGCCAACTCGAACGTAGATACCGCTCCGTCCGTATTGGCCGCCGCGAATTGGGTCTCACCCAGCTCATCATCGGTATTCACGTCCTTGTCGAACAGGTAGAGCTTGCAAAGCGAGTCGGGCCGGACGTTGCGGAAGAAAAACTTCTCGTTCCAGACAGGCTCCAAAGTGGAGAAGATGGGGTGCGTCCAGGCCACTTTTTGGCCATCCACTTCGATCACAGCGTAGGCGTCACTGGAGCTCAATTGGCCTTTCATTAGCGCAGTGACGCCCAAATAGTCACCTGCTACGATGCCCTGGAACAGGAAAACAGTATGTTACAACATATTGATGCTAAGGAATACCAGTATTTCGTACTTTGGCGGACACAATCTCCAGCTCCACATCAAGCACGGCATCCTCCGGTAGGTCGGATTCGTCGGACGGCAGTGGGAACAACGTAGGCGTCGCGTGCGTCAAGGCGCGCGTCCCCTTAGCGTTGGAAGGTGCTTGGCCCATGGCAGAAGTTCTGATGTGAGTTGATGATGCAGTTACCGCAAACAAACTTTACCCACGAGTCGGTAAAACCGTACCCACCAGTAGTAATACCGTCTGTCTCACTTCAACTTGCAAGTTGCCGCCAAAAGGCTTGCCAAATGTTTGTCACAGTGCAAGGAATCAACAATCTATTGAGCAATTCGTTCCTGCTTATACGTATCGCAGTTCTTCTCTTTATTCCCACGCGGCGAGAATCTCCTTGCGGGCTTCGACCAGTGCTTCGTCGTCGCGGTCCACGGCCTCGCACAGAATTCCAGGGAAGTTGTTTTCCATAAGCTCTTGAAGCTGAGGTAGCTCTTCCTGCGGTGGTGCGTACGTGCCGCTGTTGTTGTCGATCACCAGCTTAAGCGAGTCATCGCTGACCTTCTCAACGTGGAACTCACCCGCGTACTTAACTGAGAAGGCAGCACCTGAGTGCAGCATGTGCTTGGACAACATGTCTTTGAAGAACGCCGCGCCGGTCTCGGAGAAGTACCAGCCCTTCGAAGTGATCGCGTACGTGAAAAGCACGGGCTTGTCGTCTCGCCGGCCATCGTGGATGAGCTTGAAAAACTCCTCGGGAGACGAGATCGCACCGTACTGCGTGCATTCATGTCCGTGCTGGTAGATCACTGCATGTTGAGTCATGACCGCTTGACGCAGTACTGGGGACTCCGGGTAGTCAGGAGAGAAGATCCGCTGGATAGTCGGGTAGTTCTTGTTCCACTCGTTGTCAGTCGGCAGGAACTGAGGGATGTTGTGGAGCTGGATACGGTATGCCAAGGACTCCAGTCTGGAATCGTTAGCAGTCAGCATGGTCAATAGTCCAGCCGACAAACTCGAGTGTACCGAGTAGCGCACGGGGCCGACTTCCTGCACTGTAGCGAATTCATCGGCATCAACCTCGTGGCAATTGACATTGACCTTGATAGTGCCAGCCTTACTCTCTTGTAGCGTGATCGGCAGGTCGAACGTGGTCTCCGTATCAAGAATCGTGTGGACGGTGTTGAACGTCGCTTGTCCGAGCTCGTCATCGGTGTCGATGTCCTTGTCGAACAACGTGAGCTTGAACGTCGAGTTCTGCTGGACGTTCTTGAAGAAAAACTTCTCGTTCCACTCGGGCTCGAGAGTATCGAAGATAGGGCGCGTCCAGGCAACGAGATTACCGTCGATCCCAATTGTGACGTACGCGTCACTGGAGGAGAGACTGCCTTTAAGAGCGGCCCTCAGACCGAGGTAGTCGCCGGCCGTAATGCCCTTGGCAGATACAATCTCGAGGTCAACGTCGACGAGGCTGCCATCAGACGTACCGGGCGGGGGGAACGAGACGGGCATTTTTGCAGTGGGGCGTTCAAGGTGAGCAATGCAGGGTAAATCTAATAATGGCGATGCCCGCGCCGACATGATATTGGCGACATCCACCACAAAATCTGGTCCAGTGATTACCGACAGCCCCCAGACGCATGAGCCATGACGAGGGAGTCGTGTAATCTTCAACGCTTGACTTGCTCCTGATCGATTGTCTCACAGAAGCATGATTTATTAGCTGTACGCCCCGAAGGCGCCAGCCAAAGTGCCAATTCTTCTTCGGTAGTCGCACTCCGAGGATCCAAGTTGACATGTCCGAGATTCTTACTCTGTGCGAAGGTAATGATGAATGCTTCGACTATCTAAATTACAACTAGATTTCTGCTGGTTGCTACAGTGCGACCCCATTCGGTCGTTGACGCTCTGCAGTGTGAAAAGCTGGAGGACAAGCAAACTAAAATACAAGGCAGCCACGATTGGAATTGATCCGAAGCAGAGGGCCCACTGTAGGCTCCACGGTGGATGTTGGACCGTGTGTGTCTTCCATGAAATGTCCTCTTGTGTCCATCTAAGGTCCCACTCCTATCACTGGATACTGTAGAGCCGGGAGTTCAATGTAACGACAAGGACCAAGCTGAGTTTGTTTGGCAAACTCTCCAACCACAAGTTGTCGAGACCGCAAGCTTTTTGCGTCTCGACGTCGAGAGGTCTCACTTCACGGCGTGCCTTGCGCTTCTCTCCTTCACATTCATACGACAGCTCTAAATCGAGCTACTGTCCCGCGTCGAGGGCACTTTACGTGGCAGGAATCCTGGTAGGATCTCAAGTTGGATGGCGGCAAGGGCTGCGCAACATGAGAGTCTGACCCTGTGATATTAGCAACAGACACATAAAGGTTTGGCAGCTGGTGGCTGCGATTCAGCCTGGCCAACGCTCGCGGAATTCTGCAGGCGTAACTCGCATACAATGTATGCGACCGTGTCATGGTGGAACGGCGCCTCTTATGCGGCAAGGTTGATCAGCCGTTGCGGTGCGGTGCAAGATTCCATTGTCAGCTCGCCGTTCCGATGCTACCGGTACATGTAGCAAGCAAAAGTTGATCCTTGCTGGCCGCGCGACGCGGCGACGGGAGCCGGAATCCGTGAGGTCACACTACATGTACTGTATTGTAGTACATGTACGTGTATTTTACCGTGAAGCGTCTTCACAGGACAACGTCCTTGCCTGGAAGTTCCAGTGGAGCTCCAGCTGGAGCAAGTCAGACCTCCATAGAGCGAGCGGTAGTGTCCAGGTGGTCGCCATGCGTACCATCGAAATGCCTTGCTTCACACAGGCGTTAGCAGCGGACAGGTCTCTGCAACTTTCGATCGCGGTCCAGGTGGCGCCCTGCATCCGTGCTGGTTGCCAGCAACGAGACGGCGGTCCGAATGCACGCAAAATGCTGCCTGGTAATCCTGCACATCTTCTACAACGCCCCGCAGCCGTCAGATCTGCGCTCCCAGACGACAGATGGGCTGCGGCAGTCACGCCACTGGATCAACTTTGCAACGGTCTCCCTTGGCCGATATGCCCGCTCCGATCACTTCAGCTCTTGCGCTCACAGGGCAGCACCTCGTTATCCCTCGGTTCCTTGATCAATGAAGGTCCTCTCCTTGGGTCTGGCCATCTGCGCGGCGCTGGCCGTCACCACCAGGTCCGTGGAAGCCAAGGGCACGATCTGCAACACTGGATCAGGCTTCGCGGATACCGGAGACAGCTACAGCTCCGACAAGCCGGCGGTCCCGGTCTCCAGCTCTACCGGTAGCGACGGCACTACGCAAGTGGGGGCCTCCGGTTCTACCGATGTTACGCAGGTTGCTGGATCCAGTTCTTCCGCCGACAGCGACGTCACTCAGCAGACAGGTTCCAGTTCTACCACTGGCGACGATGCCACACAAGTTGCGGGAAGTGGTGCTACCCAGCAGTCCAGTTCTACCGGAAGTGCTAGTTCTACCACTGGAAGCGATGCTACTCAAGTGGCTTCTTCTAGCTCGACCTACAGTGACGACACTCCGGTGACCAGCGCTAGTTCGTCTGGAAGCGTTGCTACCACCGCCAGCCAAAACAATGACGATTTAACGACGCAGGGTAGTGCTGGTAAGGACAACACCACTGCCACTCCGGCCAAGGGCTCCGCTGATGGAACCACCTCGGCAAACAGTGATGAAAGCGATGTTAACGGATCCGCTTCTAGCAACAATGATGCTACGCCAAGCAAGGGCGACAACGCCAGCTCTAACAGCAAGGGCGTCAGCTCGGCTTCCTCGTCAAGCGTTCAAGACGGGTCTGCGTCTGTTGCCACTACGAGCAGTCAGATTGGACAACAAGACAGCAGCGTAGGCGGTTCCAAGGCCACCAGTAGCAACGCCGGTCAAAATAGTGCTGCCGACAGCAACACTAGCTCGCAGGCTTCCTCGCCCACTGTGGCCCCTGCTTCGTTCTCCGCTTCAGGCTCATTTGTTGATTCGACGCCAACGCAGTCGTCTACAGCTTCATCTTCTACAGACTCGACCCCCACTCAGTCGTCAACTGCTGCTTCTGCTTCATCGTCGAGCTCAACGCCGACCCTGTCGTCCAAGTCCGGGTCCTCGGATAGTTCGACACCCGTCCAGCAAACGTCCACAACTGCTTCGGGTTCTTCTGATAGTTCGACTCCAGTCCAGCAAACGTCCGTTTCGGGTTCCTCTGTTAGTTCGACTCCAGTCCAGCAGACGTCCGCTTCGGGTTCCTCTGATAGTTCGACCCCAGTCCAGCAGACGTCGACTTCCGGTTCTGATAGTTCAACCCCAATCCAACAGACGTCGACTTCCGCTTCGGGTTCGTCTGGTAGTCCGCAAACTTCGACTTCGACTTCAGGGTCTTCGGGTAGCTCGACACCAATCCAGCAGACATCGATTTCCGCGTCCGGATCCTCTGGTAGTCCGCAAACTTCGACTTCAGGGTCCTCGGGTGGTTCGACTGCGACGCAGAGCTCTGTCTCGACCTCCAGTGCTGGTTCGGCTTCTTCGTCATCCGCTTCCTCCTCGGCTGCTTCTTCGTCGTCGGCCTCTGCGTCGACTTCCTCTAGTTCCTCCTCCTCTTCTTTCACGAAAGTGACGCGACTGGGCGTGCGTGTCCAGGGCGATATGCCCGAGTGGAACGCCGAGTACCAGCGCTTCGTGTCGGCCTACTACGACACGTTCGACGAGAAGTACCGTGCTGTGCTGGACACTGTCAACATGGCATCGGTCGAAGGCGCTCTCAAGTACGTACAGGCTGAGTGCATCAACGCCTCTGTCATCACCGACTGTGAGCGCAAGAACAACATCAAGTACGTCGTATTCTACCAGACGACGACGGTGCAGCCCACTGCAGCCATGGATTACTACGTGAACGCCACGGACGAGTACGATTTCGCCGTTGAAAGCTGCCCGTTCATGGCCATGGACGGCGGTCAGTGCGACCCCAACGAAGACGGTTCCTTCCCGGATGTGTGCAATCAGTACATTGGCGCTGGTGGTCAGCCTGAACTCGGCTTCTGCGTTGGAGGAACATTGCAGGACAACGAAGCCATCGCGCCGTACCCGCACAACTACTGGTTCTCGTTCCCTAACAGCTGTCCTCAACAGCTCTGGGACGACAAGACCGACTCTTGCCGCAGTGAATACGCCGGTGGCATGTGCGCTATCGGTCAGGAGCCGGATGGCGTGACCTGCTCCTTCACGTACGAGATTCTGGGCTACATTCTACTGGACGACGTCGTGGGGATCACGTCCATGGTCAACCCGGCAACGGGAACGAATTACGCCGATTACTATGAGTTCTGCGAGGCTGGCGGTGTGGAATTCAGCGTCTCTATCGTGACGGGCGTGCTGTCTCTCTTGACCAATGTGCTGTCCTCTGTCGTCGACCTGGTGGAAGGCATCGAGTTCTGGGCCAACCCGGGGGACAGCGACGCCAATGCTGAGCGTGTCGAGAAGCTCGTGTCTGCCTATGACGCGTTGGTGTCGGCTAACGCCACGACGAGCGACGGCGGTCTCATGCGTGCGCTGCCGACGGTGAGCGAGCTTTCGGCGCTGAACCCGCCGTGCTACGAGAACAGTCCGCTCTGTGCCGAGTCGGAATTCGGCTGCAAGCGCTCGTACCGATCGCAAATCTGTCAAGTTTGTACGTCGGACGACTCCGGTTGCGAGAAGCAGTAGCCGGACGTAGAACCAAATAGCAGTGATACTTTTAAATGTAATGAATGGCCTGTGGTCCAAGTCCTTGCTGCAAGCTTGTCAAGTTGAAGTTGGCCTATGATACAGCATCATGCTGAAGTAACATTGAAGTATGTTCAAGCGTAGGGTATTTGTGTTTGGAACATAAAGTGTACCCCCAATTCGTTCTCGTCATTCTCTAGCGTACCCCCATCACTTCCTCGCTGCCGCGTGGACGCCATGCCGTTGCTGACCCTGATACAGCGCTACAATCGCCGGCAGTACGTCATAGCTCTACTGGCCTTCTCCCTCTTCTTCGCTGTGAGTATGCTGATGCCAGTATGCTATCCAAAAGCCTGTGTTAATCTGTTTTATTTCAATAATTACATGAATTGTGTAGATAATCGGCCAGATCCAAGTGATCCCAGTGCTGTTTGTGCTGTCTATTCCTGTTCTTCTCTTCTTCTGGTGGGTCTTCCGCCAACAGCAGCATCATGGAGTCACGTACGAGTCTCAATGTCCGGGAATTATCGACTATATTATTTATATTTACAGGATTCTATTGTGTTTTATTCGGTTTACGCAGAGATCGAGAGATCGACCAGCTTTTCAGGACGTTTCTAGGCGGGGCCTTCATTATCCCAGTGCTAGCTCTTGTAGCTCAACTGACATTAGGTCCATTGCTGGCCTCGCTGTGCTTTTTCGACCAGCGGGACTCCATTCAGAGCCAATTGCGCAAGTATTTTCATACCACGAGCGACAGCAAACCAGCCTCAGCACATGGGGTGAAGCTGGGGAAGATTCTCATGAGTCTGAAGCTGGACAAGACCGTCGGCTACTTTTTGTTTCTGTTCGGCCTCGCCTTTATTGTGGCTGCACTGGTGGAGGAGTTTATGAAGTACTGGATTATCCAAGGATCCTGCTGTTGTGGAAACTCCAGTGGTGGCGGTTGCATTCGCAGCTTACTGTGCTGTTGCAAAGGCAAAAGTGGGTCAGTGCCGGCATTTTCAGCGCTAAAACAGCGCCAGCAACAACATGGTGCACTTCGAGGGAGGATGTGCCATCCGAGTCGACTGCTATTTTACCACCGCCCACACGCCAACCATGCGTTCGTGGTGTTTCTAGCGGTTGTCGCAGGTGCGCTGGGATTTTCCGTCATGGAAAATACGGCCTATTCGCTTCTGGCCCCAACATTTCGCGACAAGATGGAGACTGCACTACTACGCAGCGTCTCGAGTGCACCGCTGCATTGTATTTGCGGTGGAATTACTGGTGTACGGGTGGCGGAACGCCTTCTGGCTCATCGACAAGGTGGCAGTGAACAGCGAGGCACCGATGCCGCAAAAACGGATCTAGGACGCTGGCGTACGAAGCTCGTGGTAATCATCCCAGCTGTCCTTGTTCACGGCACGTTTGACCTGCAACTTTTCCTTCTTATGGCTCTGGTCACGAAACAAATGGAGGATAGTCATCGGACATTCTATCACATTGTACTACCGACGGTGCTTTGCTCGATTGTTCTCGTTGGAAGCTTCGTCTATTTACGCCGTAAGCTGCACGCGATGGAGAACCGAATGAACGAGACCCGCTACATGCACGTGGCCGTTGATCTGGAATCTGGCCAGCGACTGGGAGCACTGAACGGAGACTTTGGCGACGAGATGGACTTCTTCGGGAACGATAACGACGATGACAGTGACCCCGAGGACGAGTTTGTTACGAAGGAAAGTGGCAACCGCAAGGTCCGATCCGTCTTTGACATGTAGCAAGTTAATACTGCTTGAAGTCGTATGCGATGTGGTGTTACGCTTGAGGAGATTACCCTGCAACTATTCCTATCCAATCCAGTCGTGCGTGTTCTGAGCTGATACCGTTGGGCGATGGATATAGCTGACAGATACTCGGCATTCCACATGCTGTCTGAGTCTACCAAATGAGGCTGTTTCAAGGCCTAATGTTAGTCACGTGATCAGAACGCGAAGGCAAACGTTGACCAGCCCAAGCGAGCTCAAAGCGCTGCTAACTAAAGTTCATTCCTCGATTTCCCCACCTCAACCAACAAGCCTTCAACCATGCAATTCGAGCCGCCGACCAAGGAAAACGACGTGACGGTTAACATCGCTGATGGCGAAAACAGCAACCAGGGCACCGACTCAAATGGCATCGTGACTGGCCGCTGGAAGACCGGTCTCTTTGGCTTCACTGACTCGATGGTGCCGAATGGTAAGCGTTATATCTCTTCTTGCTTCCATCTTGTGGATATCTTCTAATAGTCTTCGCTCTCTTGTAGGTGTCATGTCTTGCTGCTGCCCTGGTGTCGCCGTGGCTCAGATCTCGGCTCGCCTTGGCCTGATGCCGTTCTACCACGTTTTGGGTCTCTTCGGAGGGCTCTACCTGCTGGCGCTCATCTCGGCGGCCACTCACAGCGGCTTCTTCGACTTCCTCTTCTGGTTGTGCGCGGTCATTTCAGCTCTCTGCCTCATGCGAATGCGGTGGCGCATCCGCACTCTGTTCAGCATCCCAGGCTCGCACGCCGAGGACGCCGCCTTCAGCTTCTGCTGCGGCTGCTGCTCCATCGCTCAGATGGCTTCGCACGTCGAGTCGTACGAGCCTGGCGCCTTCACTTTCGCTCCTCGTGCCACGCTCCAGGGCTACTCCTTTAGCTAAACGATAGAGACGTTCGGCCGGATCGCGAGATAAAGTACAGCTAAAGTTCCTTGATCAAATGAATGAACACTATATTTTCTGAAAATGGTGTAGTTACTTGCTGCGTCTGCTCCTCACAGCGTTAATCCATGCGGTATGATACAGAACTTTGAAGGGTGACAGATACTTTGGCAATGGCTTGCGATCTTCGGCGGGTTCAGCACGTTTGCCGGGCGGTGATGCGGACTTCCGCTTGCGTTTTCTTGTCTATGCTGGCGTCTCGCTTGCTCTTGGCACGGCGGTACTTCTTGGCCGGATCTTTCGTTGTGGGGGACGAGGAGCGACTGTCCTTGGGGCTCACGACCATCACGGCGGCGTGCGGCGCGATGGTTACGAAGTGGTTCGCGAACATCTGAATAACCGGTGGCTTGCGACGGCGCGTGCGGATTGAGGAATGAGGCGACGTTCGCTCAGCTTCAAGGCGCTGCACTCTTTCGTGTGACGGACGCCAGACTGGAGCCACCAGGACGCGAACGTCATAGCAACGGCGCCCCATAAGTCGCCAAACGCGATGGATACACTTTGCGACCACGCGAAAGCGTTGAAACGCTGCTCACAAACAGGCCTAAAGCTAAGCAAATACGAAGTAAAGTTCAAGCAGGGAAGCTCTAAACAAGGAGCTCCCTGTGCTCTACTGGTTCGGAAATTCCGATTCGGAATGGCCAAGTTGAAGGTTTGATAGATACGCAGGCGCAATTTGCATCGGCTACCGGGGTAGTGATTTCGACGCATTGCCGTTTTAGCCGGAGATCGCTGCAACTTGCAGTACATTTACCAGTAGCCAGCACGTTTCTGGTTCCTTGGAAGGAGTGATGGCATATCCGTCTACATCGCAGTTTTCCCTGCGACTGATTACCTTCCGGCGAAAGATCTCTCGTCATGCCTCTCGAAGCCGATGGATTCGTTTGACTTCTAGTCTCCGCTATATCTGCTCTTGTTAGCTGTAGTGCTCAACAGGCATCCTGCACCAGTCGTTCGCGGGGCCACGTGGTTAACGCAGGCGCCTGTCGGCAGGAACGTTCACTTCACGTTCAGTTCAACGGCCAAAATGGGTTCACTCAAGGTTTTTAATCTAACAGACCTGGAGAAACCTAAAAAATAATAAGCAACAATGAAGGACAAATGACTGGCGCGAGGCCAAGTGTTGCTTTTGTGCGACAGTGAGGATCATGTGACTGTAGCTACAGCTTTGCTTCAGTGCCGTAATACATGTCAATGCACATCGAGCCTACATATCGCCGGATTTTAGTCGATTTCCTGAGCCGGTGACACTTCATTTGCAGGCTGACCTTTCCACAGGCACCTTCGTATTCGGCCAATCTCATGCAGTTACATGTAGTGCCCCCTTTGGGTTAACACGCATTCCAGATCTCAACACATTTACGAAGGTGAGTGACGTTGGACGGTTAGCTCCAATACGGTACATGAAGTTCTACTCGCATTTGAAAGTTAAGTGTGTGGATAGACGGACGCCACAGCGGTCGTTCTCAGATCGGGACAAGAAAATGATGGTACCGGTGGCAACTGGATACTCCGTGATAAGTCTTCAAAGTCTATTCTTTGCTCATTGCGAGGGGATCATCTAAGTAGAGGGCAGCTCATTCATTCTCCAATTTCCTCTCTTAGCATCACAAGTCAAGGCACAGACAGCCCAGAGCAATGTTCGCCAACCACCTCCTGACCGTCGCCCCGCACGCCGCCGTCATGATGAGCCCCACGGAGCGAAACAGCAAGGCCCGACGCTCATCAACATCGAGAAGTTCGTCCCAAAACGTCAAGAAACGCCGTGCTAAAAGTGAAGATAAAATCACCACAAGCTCCAAGAAGGACGGAGTGACAGTGAGAATTCCGTCGCGCCAATCATGCTGAGCTGTGGCCTGCTCTAGGTAAAGCCGTCGTGAGCACGAGTGACAGCAAGCGGCTGCTAGCTGAGCGCTATTAGCCGGCCGATGTTTACTCCCCATAGGTAGTCCTGTACATTTTTTAATTATAAATGCGTTCAAAGTCATCATTAAACCATTGAGTTGGAGGGTTCTTCTCCTGGCTAAAATGTCGAGCGTACAGCACGAATCGTTAAATTCGTGATGTTTCGGTATACGTTATCATTCCGAATGCGTATTAAAGAGGAGATTAAAATGCAGCCCCGTTTCGGTAGTAAGTTGGCGTTGCAGCATATCCGCCACGAAGATTCCTCCTTCTGGAATCCTCACGTATACCATCCAGGCTTCTCATTCCCGCGTCCAATGTCCCAACGGGCAAAAGTTTATACGCAGCGACAAATTTGCAGGATACCGGTGCGTAATACACAACTACGCTGTTAGTTCAAGTAGGTTTACTTAACTTGACCCATCAGTTGTAGCAAAAACTAGTGGTTTTATTTTTGATTTTTGATGTTGAAGCACACTTCATGTGGCAAACATCTAAAAACATCTATCATTCACACACACTATTCTTCCTCTTTCTATTGCCTATTCCAAATCTTCACTCCCTAAAACAAGGTGTCACCATGGGGGACAAGTACGACCGTCAATTGCGTCTGTGGGGGCCCGAGGGCCAGCGCCGCCTGGCCAACACCCACGTCCTCCTCGTCGGGTCCTGTGCCACGGCCTCTGAGGCGCTCAAGAACCTCGTGCTGCCCGGTGTGGGCCGATTCACGGTCTTGGACGACGCCACTGTGTCACTGGCTGATGCCAGCAACAATTTCTTCGTGACTGCGGCCGCCGTGGGCCAATCCCGGGCCGAGACGGTGGCCAAACTGCTATTGGAGATGAATTCGGACGTGGCTGGTGGCGCTCGCCACGCTAATATCAAGCAGGTGCTGCAGGACGAGCCCCAGTACTTGGACCAGTTCTCTTTGGTGTTGGCCACGCAGTTGGATGAGGTGGTCACGAATCAATTGGCGGAGTTGTGTTTGACCAAGAGGATCCCATTACTTTTAGTGACGTCCTACGGGTTTTTAGGTTCTTTACGACTGCAGGCGGCTCAACACGCCATCGCAGACGCTAAACTGGACCCTCCTCGTCACGAACTGAGACTCTCGAAGCCTTTCCCGACCTTGCAGAAGTTTGCAGACAGATTTGACTTAAAGACGCTGTCGAGTATTGAGCATGCACATGTTCCCTTTGTGGTGCTGTTACTTCAGGCCATGAAGACATGGAAAGAAGGCCACAATGGCCAGCCGCCGGCCACGTTCCCGGAGAAGGACGCGTTCAAGAAGAGTCTGCAGGAGATGGCGTGGGGCCCTCCAGGCCACGAACTGAACTTTATTGAGGCAGCTGAGAACGCGTATAAGGCGTACGTGGTCTCTCAAGTTCCGGAAGAAGTTGCTCCAGTGCTGGAAGCAGCCGCGGCCCACACTGTTTCAGTGGAAACGTTGGAGAAGACAAAGGATACGAAGGAGTTCTGGCTGCTGGCGCATGCGTTGGCAGATTTTGTCAAGCAGAACGACGGATTGCTGCCTGTTACTGGAGTTGTGCCGGATATGACGGCCTCGACGGAATCTTATGTAGCTCTGCAGGAGCTTTACGTTAACAAGGCGAAGGAGGACGCAACAAAAGTACACGAGATTCTACGCCAGAGGTTGCGCGAGCTGAAGCTTCCTGAGGACAGCATTTCGTTTGAAGCAGTAGAGGCGTTTTGCAAGAACGCACCGAGTGTTGGGATGCTGGAGACGCGCACTGTAGCACAGGAGCACAAGCACGTGGATTTATCGAGTGTGGATGTGGAGGACGAGGACAAGGAGCAGTCTCCGTTGATCTGGTATTTTATGCTCCGTGCAGTGGCTGCATTCGCGGCCGAGTTCTATCGCTACCCTGGCTCGGAGGACAACGCAGCCACCCAAGATGGCACGTGGCTGGTATCAAAGGCCAAGAAACTGGCTGCCGGTAGCGATGTGGCAGCCTGGATCACTAATGATCACGCGCTGGAGATGACCCGGTCTTGTCAAGTTGAGCTGCACAACATCGCCGCTCTGATGGGAGGCGTTGCCGCGCAGGAGGCTGTGAAGCTCATCACACATCAGTTCGAGCCGCTCAACCATACGTACTTGTTCAACGGCATTTCAGGCGTGGCTGCAACGTATCAACTGTGAGTCAGGGGTATTGAAACAGACGCGGTGCTGTTGTGTAAACACGGTGCCTTTGGATAACTTTACTACAGTGTCTAACGCAAAGACGTTTTATCCTAAGCAGCGGGCTCCTACCTCCTTATCGCCCTTGGTCGCTACTTTTCTTAGGCTTTTTCAGCTGCTTCGACGTGCGAGGTTCTTGGCGTGGATGTTGCTGCTCGAGCTGCTGGCGCTCCTGGACGCACCTGGAGCAGAAACACTTGAATTTGTACTCGCGCAGGTTCTCCTCGCGCATCTGCACATCCATGTCGACGTCGATGTAGCAGATGCAGAGCTCCTCGCCTTTTTTAATGTCGCGGATGGCCACAACATGTCCATCGCCGTTCTTCGTGTACAGCACTGTGCAGTTGGGGTCGCAACTGTGGTTCATCGTACAGATTATCGGGAACAGCGCCGTGCCTTCAATGCTAGGATATCCCAGCGGCATCAAGGGATCAAAGACACGGTCCATGTCGCTACTGTTTCTCTCGAGGCGCTCTTGTGCCTGTAGCACTTGTAAGCGCTCTTCCTCCCACAACAGCACGCGGCGCACACTAGCGATTAAAGACTGATCGTCCGCGTTCAGTTGCGGTTGTAATCTTGGCGACATACTGTCAGTTTGTCCGTCACTGTGATTTGGGTCTCCTGCTGCCACTTCGTTCTGTACGTCTGGATCCAGAATGTCAATAAAGGCGTGGAACGGGTGGTCCACCTCCATGCTGATGTTGTTCATCTCGAAGAGACCGATCTGAGCAGTGAAGAACTCAAAGCTCAGCACACTCGAACAGCAGCGCCAGATTTCCTCCACTGTCACGTCACGCAGCTGGCCTTCTCGCTCAAGACGCACTAAATTGCACTCCAGAGCATCGATCATCAGCTGATGTGTCATCGACAGCACTTCCTGTAAACACTGTGCTTTACTGGAGCCGTTCGTAGTGAATCCAGCTCCATCCATCCATTCTTCAGCTCGCGCCTGCTCCTCTTCCTGTGCGTTTTGCGCCCGAGCTGAGGAATTCCCGTCCTGATCTGCATCAGCCTTCTGCTCCACGTCAATGTCCTTCACGTCCTTGGGAGATCTGTCGTCGTTACTGCTATCTCCACCGTCGCTGTTTGTTTCTTCACTCCCAGTAGTTTGGCCTGATCCTTCTTCGTTGGATTGAGGCGGACGTGGCAGCTCATCGTGCTCAACAACAACCACCTCCCACCACGGTTTCTTGTAGAACATGTCGATGGGCTCGCGCGCCTTGACAATATCTCGCCACACAAGATACCGCGAGAGCACACGGGCGATAACCTTTGCTGCAAGTAGAAACACATCATTAGTGTGGCGTGTGTGCTCGAAGAACTCCCCCATGGCCGAGCAGGCGTCGATTCTCGGACATAGAATGGCGTGGTACTCGTGGAGCGCTCGCATCCGGCAGAGCTTCGAGCAATAGAGCTCGCCACAAGCACATCTGGCCCCAGGGCCAGCCATGCCGCAGCTCTGCGGCGTGATCCGTAGTAGTCTGAGTGCCTTCTCCAATGCATCTACGTCCACAGGCCCTAACTGTTCTGGTGTGGTCGTGGTTGTCGTCCTACCATCGTTCTCACCGGCCGACTGGCCGACCTGAGCGTTGAATCTCGAGACGATCTCGCGCCATTGCTGCTGGGCGTCGCCAAGAAGCGGCAAGTAGCAGAACTGGCAGCAAGGCAAGAGGCTTTTGTTGTGCTCGTGCTGCATGGCTACAAGTGGCGATTCAGTCCAGATACGGGTAGCCTTGGGCAGATCTCGGTCGGCGTAGATGGCTTTACCCTTCACAGGTCCAGCATCGCCGCATACGATCGGTGCCTTGGCTTTGCTGATGACGACCTGGAAGTAGGTGCTGGCTATGGGGTCGGTTGGGCCATATGGCGCGGCCAAACTGGCATAGCGGTTCACTGTCGGACAACGACGACGGTTAGTAGGACGCTTTGATACGGACAAGACAAGAACGTACAATCGGTCCGGGCCGCACGCAGGCCACCGCTTTTGACGCTACTAAGTGCTGAGGTCTTGAGCGCCTTCCAGGGCGGCAGATTGATCTCCAGATCAGCATCTACGTCGTTGTTCATCGCTTCCAGGGGTCTCTCTTCCTCGGACGCTTCAAGGCGCTGGACTTTTGATATTGTGGAACAGTATGGAGTTCCTATTTGCTTTCCACCAATAGCTGGAAAGAAGGATTATTTTCTACCAATCGACAATGTCGGATAAATAGCCGTTGGCTCGAACATACCGATACCTAATTAGGTACTACCTATTCCTCATGCTTGCGGTTTACATTAGGCTAGGCAGAGGACATTTAGTACACCCAGCACAACCACGAACGTCCATGCAACACCATGGACTGCCATTGCTGCCGGTGGATCGTAGGTGCGGGTCGAACAGCGCGAAAACGTCTTGTTTTCAGCGTAGACCCAACTCCCCGACACGCACGTCGTCTCCGCAACGTTCGGGTCTGTGGTTCCGGTGTTCTTGAACTCCTGGATCTCCGTCAAACACGCGATGTTCCCGCACACTTCGTCCAAGTACATCCGATAGAAGTGCGAGTAGACGCACTTGTCGGCGACTTCCACACAAAACGACCGGCATGGCGGCAGCGGCACTGTAGCGGATCCGTCGGTTTTGGCACAGCTCACAGGGGTACCGTTCACCTCTCGCTGGAAAGTAGTGGCCACCAACGACAAACAGTGGAAGTTCCACACGAGCTTGTGGCATGTGGCGGTGTCCTTGAACTGCATATGCGTGCCGAAGGGGCTGAGCGCCAGTGTCTTGGCGTCCAGGTCCTCGCACACGCCCTGTTTCTCCAGTTGCGTCGTGGTCTCCCTGTACTCAACAGCGCATTAGTGCGACGTTAATTGCGTTTGATGCAGTTCCGACCTTACCTGGAGTATCCGGTGATGGGATCGAACAGGTACTGTCCGTTCATAATGGTGCAGTACTGGAGTCCTGCGCATTTGACACAATTCTGCGGACTGAATGTTCCGACGACGGTCGCAGCATCGACGGCCACAGAGGCGATAGCCGTGGCTGCAATGAACATAGCGCAGCGAATACGTTGCCATTGGCCTAGTCGACGACGTTGAAGTGCGCTGGAATCAGGTGAAAGGTGAGTCATCGCTCCGTTGCAGAGCGAAGAGAGCAGCTACGGGTTGCAGAACTTCGGGTAGGATCCGCGACCTTCCAGCCTGGAACTGAAGCGGCGAGTTGATTTACTACGCGTTGCCCGAAGTTTCGCAGGCGATCTCAAGTCTTGCGTGCTGTTCACTACATGGTACGCCACCGAGACTGCACAAGTGGAAACCTTTAAAACGAACTTTTAATTTTATGTTCATAACGTCCTGGGAGGAGACTGCCCCGCCTCGCACTTGGTGTCTGGAGATCATTCCGCACAAACAGGCATACGCGTCCACGCCAAAGCGAAATGGAGACAGGAAGGGGTTATGCGGTGGAGAGACGCACGACCGGGAAGCACGGGCCTTGCAGTACAAGCGGTCACCTCCTCCGCTCATATTTTGCAAAAACTCTATGCCTTCCGCTCTTCCTCGCACCGCGCGCAATGGCAAACAAACTGGTACTCCCTACTTGGTTGGGCACCGACGCCAAGAGACAGAGGGATTCATCAATTAGTTCACGACGTTTTCCACCTTAAAATGCCATTCAAGAGATGAACCGAGTACTTACCGAAGACATTCCTCTCGCTCGTTCACCTCCTGGTCGACGTCAATGTACGAGATGCACAGCTCCTCGCCCTCCTACAAAAGCACAACCCAGTTAATACAACCCATCTAAGTATCTATCATAATAAAGCACTTACCGCAATGTCTTGCACCGCGAAGACGTGAGCAGCTCCGTCCTTCGTGTACAACACCGTGCAGTTGGGGTCGCAGCTGTGGTTCATTGTGCAAATGCCAGAGAACAGAGCCGTTCCCTCCACACCGACGAAGTCCTCGTCCAGCGCGTAGCATTCCTCCTCTCCGTGCTCATGTTCATGGTCGTTGTCCGCTTCGCAGTCGCAGAGCTGGTGCTTGTGCTCCTCCGCGAACTTCTCCAGCGCCGCCTTGACGCGAGACAGCACCGGCGGCATGTCCTTCTTGTCCTCGGGGCTGGCTTCACTCAGCGCCTCGCCCAAGGCGTGGAGCGGGTGGTCGATCTCCATACTAATGTTGTTCATCTCGAACATCCCCACTACGCAGCTGAAGAAGTCGACGTTCAGGACTTCCTCGCACGAGGCCAGGACAGCGTCAGCCGACAGTCCGTTGAGCTCTCCTTGCGCCTCTAAATGCGCGAGGTTCTCCTTGATTCCGCTGCTAAAGTACTCGAACGTCTGCGCGATGAGCGAGCGGAACTTGTCCCTGTAGTCCTCGAGCGTCTCGCCCTCTTCCAGGTCGTCTTCCGACGTGATAACCTCCCACCAGGGCAGTTTGCAGAACATGTCAACTGGTTGTCTGGCCTGCGCCATGTCCTGTGTCGCGACGAAGAGCAGCAGGATCTTGGCCACGACCTTAGCTGCCAACTGGAAGATCTCGTTCGTCACGAGCGTGTGGTTCAGGAACGTGCCAATAGCATTGTCCCTCTCTTCCGAGTGCGGGCACAACATCGCATGATGTTGCGCGTAGGCGATCTGTTTGCAATTGTCCGAGCAGTAGAGTGCTCCGCACGTGCATTTCACCTGGTTCTCGGCCAGTTTAAACACGGAAAAATAACTCTCTTCGGGGCTTTTGCCGCCTTCTTTCTGCAAAAACGCAATGGCCGCCTCAAAGTCGGCGTCGCTGGCCGCAGATTCGTCGGCCGGAGCCGCTTCGCCCTCCACTTCGGAGCTGCTGGCCACCACACGCGCCCAGCACGCCTTGCTATCGATGAGCGGCACGAAGCAGTTGTCGCAGCAGTCCACGAACTCCTTGTTGTCCTCGTGCTGCATGGCCACGAACGGCGCTTCGGTCCAAATGGGCTCGCCGGCTTTCAGCGCGCGGTCGGCGTACATGGCTTTGCCCTTGTCGCCCGCGGAGCCGCAGCGAATAGGCGGACTGTGCAGTCGCGACTGCAGCAGCTTCTCGAAGTAGGCGGCCACCTCTGGGCGGTTCTGCATTGGCGGAGGTGGATGGATCTTGGCGAGTTGGCGAATGGCACGCGGAGGCTGAAGAGATCAGAGCGTGACTGGTCCCTAGTGTGTTGCCGGCACCTTGCGCGCGCTTTACAGCCCACCTGATGTTCCAATCGAAAACATCGTCTTGAACAGAGTCTCTTGTTGATGATGATGTGGATGGATAGTGATTTTCGTATAGAAGTATGAAATTCCGATTTGAAGTCTTCTTATATGTGATAACTGTCGTAACGGATAGGTTTTGTGATATAATTAGTTTGGGATGCGGAGCAGCTGTCCCGTCCATCACATGGACACCACACAATGGTACCGGTATTGCGGTACAGTATATCAGGTGTTCTTGAAGGGCTCCGATAATGCACTGCACCGTGCAAGCAGCTCGACTAACAGTGCAATTGTCAGTGGAAGGGCTGAGCCGCAAGCACGCGCCTGCCGATCTTTGTCGCATTGGGTTGGCCAGCTTAGCGTCAAGCTCTCATCCCGTCAGCATCGGCAGCTGAGCCTTTGCTTGAGGGCGGTGCCAGCCACCCGCTTGCTCGAATCCGTCGGCGCTTCATTCACCGCCCACCGTCTCTGGCCTAGGGGAACGCCCGAGCAACCTTCACCGCCCCTAGAGAAGGGCCAAATGGGCATTAGGCATCGAGCTGCTCACAGTGGCCCTGATGTGGGGCCGCCGAAAGGCGCCATGAACCTTCGGGGACGCGTACGTGCTTGCCGGGGCCGTTGAGCAGATACAAGACGGCGGCGGTCCGCGATGCCGATATCATTGCCTTAAGGAGCCCCACCACCAAGAGGACATCCAAGCACTACAGTTTAGCTGGCGACCCCTTCCAGTGACAACCACCGACGCGATGACTCATCGTTGAGTTTTTCCAAAAAGCTATCCTTCCGGTTGAACATGTACGTACGAAGTTTTATCTATTATCACGACGAAGGTGTCCTGCTTCCTGTGGCCTGTAGCTAACGCGATGTGCTTTTATAACGTCTTCATCAGAGATATGGATATTTACGAGGACGAGCTCTTACGCCACCGCATTGTAGCCGGCACGGCGGCTCTGTTTCTTGGCGAACGCGACCATTCCAGCACCAAGCACCGCTCCCATGATCACCCAGGCAATGGCAATGGGATAGCTTGGGTCGTTGGTCACGACGGTATCAGCCATCGCTGCCTGACGAACGAAACCCTGAGCAGTGACGCTGTCTACACCGACGAGCTGCTTGCGCATGCTGTTCTTGGGCTTGAACGTATCGCCGGGCCACGTCGCGAACTCGCTGGCCTGTAGCCACCAAGCTGGGTATCCAATGGACGCCTGCTGCTCCGGTGCCTCACCAGTCGTCATGTAGCCGTCGCTGAACTTGGCAACCAGCGTCCATGCGAGCTGCCACCACTGGGCCACCACCTGCTCTGCGAACTCGTTACTCTGGGCCTGAAGCCGTTCCGCAAGCTGAGTCTCAGTAACATCATTCGACTGCCGCTCTTCGTGTACCTCCTGCTCCATCGATCTGCGCAGAGAGAAGGCGAGTTTCTGTAGTGAATCAATCTTGCCACGGATGTCGAGGCTCATCGAGTTGAAGCGCAACAAGCTCCAGTTGTTGACGAAGTTGAAGGCCCACCAAGCAGACTGCGGGTGGAACTCGCTCTGACGGCCTAGTAGGTACGATTCCGGGATTGATTCTTGTGCGCAGGAGAACGGAACGAACACCGACCCGTGCGGGGCGCCCTGAGCGTACCATGCCACACCACCAACGGCATCCGGTCCCTTGTGGCTTCGGCTCTGGAGAACGAAGGCGAACAGCGTTCGGTACATGGAGATCGGGCGTTCCCAACCGCCAATGACTCCGCCAGGACTGCCCGACCACCGCACCGGATTTCCGAACGGACCAGCAGCCAGCCCCTTGGTCATGTCGTAGCGCGTGCCTTCGTAGTGGTCACGAAGTAGATCCATGATCTGGAAAGTCTCCACTTGACGGTCGGGTTTAACGGAGAACGGGTACGTGGCATACTGCGAGAAGCTGCCGAGGCGAGCATCGAGCTGAAGCGAGGGGGCAAGAACATCAAATACGCGCCACACGCGACGGCCGGTGTAAAGCGGACCGATTGCGTCCTTGTCAGCGAAACCGTACGCGGCAGTGAAGTCAAAGGGTTTGTCCCCTTTCGGGTCCCACCAGCCCTGCTCCTCCGCCAGCGTTAGTACATTAGCCGAAGCCATGAACCAGTCAGGCTGGCTGAGGTCGATCTCCCGGATCGTAAAGCCGTTGGCAATGACCGTCACGTGACCGTCAGGTACGCGTTGGGCTGCCCACACAGCACCGGCATGGTCCTTGCCGGTCATCACGTGGAAAACCCACACCTCTCCAAGCTTATCGCCGACCACAAGCGCCTCAGCCGAGTCACCGTAGTCCGGTTTCGCCATATCTCCGCTGTCCTCGCTGTAAAATCCGTATTTTTCAGCGAGCGTCCCCATGGTATCGACGGCGCAGCGAGCCGTGGCGCAACGTTCGAGTGCGATCTTCGTGAGCTCCGCAATGCCGAAAAGATTCTTACCCCCAGGCACGTCCAGCGGCCAGCCGACTGTCTTGGCGCCACACGTGCTTTCGCCAATACTGAGCTGCACCTCGTTCATCATCCCGTAGTCCTGGTCGAAGTACGCGTACGTGTGATCCACTTGTGGGATGTACCCCAGAGGGGTCGAGTACGCCTGAGTCTTCTCGACGTCGGGGTCGAACACAGGCTGATAGTGAACACCACGGTCCGGCGCCACCACTCTCGGATATCCGCCGATGAAGTTGTAGACAGCGCGTTTGCTACCTGGTTCGTGGTTCTGAGCTGGAACGCGAACGAGGCGAAGATCCGAGGCGCCACCGCCGGCGTCGTCCGTGTGCGCGATCAGAGTAGAATTATCTGCACTCGCGCCCCTCGTAACCGCGATGGCTGTGCATGCATCCACGCCAGCCTCCTGCATAGACACCATCGCGAGAGCGAGTGCAGCCGCGCAGATTCTTGACCGGAAGAGCTTCATCTTTCAAGCTGGAGCAGTTGTTGTTAGTACGACTTAGGTCGTCGGAGTTGGCAGTCGAGGCAAAAAGAAGGAATGGGAGTCCACGAAGGTCATGCTGGTGCAGCATGGGACCGTCTCGAATCCAGAGCCCGAAACGGACGTCAATGAAAGTCTCTCACAACTGTGCGATCGGACAAAACTTGACTTCTTCCACCCTCGGATTGCAGCTTCTCATGTGTCAAGATACCCAACGCCTCTTCACTTGAGAGGAAAAGCACCGGACAGCATCAGCCAGAAATACTCAACAGCAATAGCACGCCTTACACTGCAAGTGGTAAGAATGAAGTGATGGGCGTGCGGGCGTTACAGGTAGCCACTGGCCGGCGAAGAGGCATTCGTGTGACGTGGCATGGGACTTTGAAACGGATCTGATCGACCACCGAGTCGCTGCTTGAGCTTTCAAGGCGAAGAGGTGCATACGGCCAAGTTACAGTGTATTTTTTAACGACACTAGACATCTACTACTTTTTATCACGACTTTCTAGTTGCGACGCATGCGACGAGAGCACTTACCGGCACCTTCGGCCTCACCAGCGACTTCATCGCTCTGTCCACCCTTAGTAGCGGCAGATGCAGGCGCGTCCGTGACGGGAGCAGGGGTGGCGGCCTTAGGAGCGGCCGTAGTTGGCTTCGGGGTCGTCGGGGCCGGAGTTGTAGCCTTGGGGGCAGCGGGGGCAGGCGTGGGAGCACTGTCGTCGCTTCCTTCCTCCGAGGTATCAGCAGCAGGAGCCGACGGCGTGGTCGAGGTGCCGGCTCCGCTTCCCGACACGATGATGTCCGCACAAGTTGGGTACGTCTGGTTGGCGATGTCCGAGTGCCAGTAAAACTGCAGCACGCAGTCACCGGCCTTCTCGCACCCCTCAACGTTAGCGGGCATCTTGGCGGTGGCACTGCCCTCACCTCCGTGCTCAGCGAACGGCTCGATGTTCAACACGGTCTTGTAGCTCTTGTACGTGATCACGCCCTTGGAGTCCTCGCTGGGCTTGAGGATGCTCAGCTTCATGTAGCCCGGGTGGGGGGCATCAATCCTCCACTTGACATCGAAGTCCTTGCCTGGTTGAAGGGTGGTAACGTTGCTGCCTTCCTCGTACACAGTGCCACGGCAGCCATTCAGGAGGTTAAACGTCGGGGACGGCGGGAAATCGACCTGCTTGTGCTGCGAGAGGCCCTCGATAGGAGCGATCTGCATCTCATTCAGGCCGATGTTAATGAGAGCTCCCGAGTCCTTGTGGAATTTCTCCGACATCTGCCTGTTCGTCGGGAACACCATTAGGCCGTGGCCTTCCACTCCGACGAAGAGGAGAGCGGCGGCTGCGAGCGACGTGAAGGTTGTTGACGGCATGCCTGTGCTGTTCGACGAGCTGCTCTGGTTGTAAATTGAGGAGTGAGGACAATGGATGCCGACCAGCAAGTCGAACAGCAAGACAGCCAACGAGTAGAGATAGCACACACTTGTCGTCAGATTAAAATCCGTCTGGCACGCATAAAGCGCCGTCGTTGATGTGAGGGCACGTCCTTGGTTCCAGCTGCTGTACGGGACCAGAAAACTTCACAAATCTTCTTGAAAGCAGCACTAGGCATGACAAGCCGTAACTCATGTGACAAAATAACATACCGTATTATAGGAGCAGTGCATGTACTTCTGTGTGGCTAACACCTCCACAGACGCAAAGGCGACAAGCGCTGAGTTTATCTATCACACGAAGCTGTGTGTCGGTGGCGTTTACAATTTAAACACCACCGGCATACAACTAGTACTTAAGTATTAAACAATTAGGAGTAATTGATTAACGCGCCTTGGTGGTCGCTGCTTGCGGTGCTTCGCTGTTCGCGACGTTCATCTGATCCCACCTCACCCAAGTTCTCACAAACCACCTGGACGCCACTCTATTGCAACTTGATTCGCAAGACTGGATGGCACCCTCGAACGTACAAGAACACGCGCGGATGCAAGCCTGGTTCTCAGACCAGCAAGCCTAAACATCGGCATCTTTACGTGTACCAGACAATTGTGGCTCTACATTTACCATTAACTGCACGCTACAGAACATCTAGAACTTAAAACGATGGACTTCTTCGTCCACGCTGCTTAAGCTAGTGGCGACCCATGCGGCGTGAGCACTTGTTAGTGTCCGAGTCGCCAGCGACGGACGAATCGGTAGTCGAAGTGGTAGGCGCAGTAGTGGCGGTAGATGGTGCACTGGTAACCTCAGGAGCTGCAGTGGTCGCCGTCGGGGTAGTGTTCGTCGACGGGGTCGTGTTTGACGAAGGCGTCGTCTGCGCACTGCTGCCGTCAGTCGATTCCTCTGTCGACGGCGTCGTGTTCGTTGACGGCGTGGTCTGTGCGCTGCTGCCATCAGCCGAGGATTCCTCGCTGCCAGCAGCCGAGGTCTCCGATGACGAAGCTGCCGGTGCAGTGGTGACCTTGGTAGTGGTCGAGGTGCCGCCACTGCCACCCGACACAATGATATCCGAACAGGTCGGGTAGGTCTGGTTAGCGATGTCCGAGTGCCAGTAGAACTGCAGAGCGCAGTCACCGGCACTATCGCACCCGGTCACATCCGTGGGCATCGTGGCGGTGGTACCGTCCTCACCTCCGTTGTTTGCGAACGGATCGACGGTTAGAATTGACTTGTAGTTCTCGTACGTGATCTTACCGGCAGAGTCCTTGCTCGGCTTGACAATGCTCAGCTTCATCGTACCGGGGTGGGGCGCCTGGATGATCCACTTGACGTCGAAGTCAGCACCCGCCTGCAACGTGGTGACGTTGTTGCCTTCTTCGTACACGGTCCCTCGGCATCCGTTCATCAAGTTGAACGTCACAGCCTCGGGGAAGTCCTTCTGCGAGCGGCCTGACAGGTTCTCAACAGGCGCGTACTGCAGCTCCTGGTCGCCTGCCTGAGAGAGGGCACCTGAATCCTTGCGGAATTTCGCGGAGATTTGACGGTAGTCGGGCACCAGCATCTGGCCGTGGGCGTCGGCCGTCGTGAACAAAGCGGCAGCGGTGGCTACCAGGGCAAGCGAGACGATTCCAGTAGGCTGCATGGTGTCGTTTTACTGTTCGAGATTAATCTGGAGAGATAGCCGTAGCACGCCAAAGTGAAAATGAACGGAGAGGGAAAGCGATATCCGCTGAGCGAGGGCCTTCAGGTCGAGACGCCACTCCGTCGGTCCGAAGCACGGAAAAGCGTGGCGGATCCATGAAGTGGACATCCGGCAATGGAGCTCCGGCAGATTGTGAACAGGAACCTGGCGATTAGCGAGCTGAGCCGGTCGAAACTTCCGTCTTTTAATGGACTCACGATACAGAGATATAATTTAAGAAACGAATTTCATCAGGATTAAGAGAGCGATTTGCAAACTCTTTAATTTTCGATGTGAGCGGATGCATCATGCTTGTCTATCTTTATAACTCGCGGGTTACTTTAGGTGCAGGTGTTTCTCGGGATCTGTACTGTTGTATGAGCGGCCCACCCTGACCGTCAGGCTGACGGGTGCTTTACCTTCTGGTGGGTGCACCTAGCTGGAGTCGAATCTCCTGGCGCGAGTCACGCTGTCAAACGTCTCGTTTTGTCGGAATGAAGTGCCGATGCGTGCGCACCTCAGCTACATGGAGCTGCTTGCGACCACCGGCGACTCGCCCGGTATCTCGCCGGCGGCGAGATACCAGACCACCAGCAAGAGAGAGAGAGAGAAAAAAAAACGCAGGGTTATCTGTAGCAGCACATGTAGTCCGCTTATACTGTATGAGGCACCGTAGGAAATGAGTTGATCACCGCTGCCTACGCAATGGAGAATACATGTAAGACAGCCAAAATCGATATGTACGTTAACGACAACTTTGTTGCTGGGTATTCTTGCCACCAGATTTATACAGCACAACATTCAAAACTACGCCAAAGGGCGAAACTAGTGACGCATACGGCGGGCGCACTTTGCGGTATCCGCCTCACCACCGACGGACGAGTCGGAGTTCGGAGCCGTCGTAGTGGCAGTCGTCGAAAGAGAACCATTGGTGGAAGGAGTCGAGTTCGACGAGGGGGTTGAGTTGGACGAAGGGGTCGAGTTGGACGAAGGGGTCGAGTTGGACGAGGGGGTCGAGTTGGACGAGGGGGTCGAGTTTGACGAAGGGGTCGAGTTGGACGAAGGGGTCGAGTTGGACGAGGGGGTCGAGTTTGACGAGGGGGTCGAGTTTGACGAGGGGGTCGAGTTTGACGAGGGGGTCGAGATTGACGAGGGGGTCGAGTCGTCGCTGCTTCCAGTGGTCGTGCCAGCATCCGATGATTCCGTAGTCGTCGAGGTCGAAGTGCCGCCGCCACTTCCTGACACGACAATGTCAGCACAAGTCGGGTACGTCTGTTTGGCGATGTCCGAGTGCCAGTAAAACTGCAACACGCAGTCCCCAGGCTTATCGCAGCCCTCAACGTCCGCAGGCATCTTAGCAGTCGTGCCATCTTCACCGCCGTTCTCAGCGAATGGCTCGATGTTCAACAGGGTCTTGTAGCTCTTGTACGTGATCACACCCTTGGCATCCTTGCTGGGCTTGAGGATGCTCAGCTTCATGTAGCCCGGGTGGGGGGCCTCAATCTTCCATTTGACGTCGAAGTCCTTGCCTGGTTGAAGGGTGGTGACCTCACTGCCTTCCTCGTACACAGTGCCACGGCATCCGTTCAGGAGGTTAAACGTCGCGGAAGGTGGGAAATCGGCCTGCTTGTGCTGCGAGAGACCTTCAATGGGGGCGATCTGCATCTCATTCAGGCCGATGTTAATGAGAGCACCCGAGTCTTTGTGGTACTTCTCCGACATCTGCCGGTAGGTGGGCGTAGTCATCTTGCCGTGCGCATCCGCTGTAGCGAAGAGTGCGGCCGCCGTGGCCACCAGAGCAAGTGAACCGAGTCCCGTTGGCTTCATCGTGACGTTTCACTGTTCGAAGAGATTAATCAGCGTTCTTGGCGAGCAACTGGAGATAGCTCGGGATCGCGAAATCGGAAATGAAAAGGTCACGGCTCATGGTGTTCCGTCGGGTCGAGCGCAGGGAAAAGCGCGGCGTGCAGTGAAGACAACGTACTCCGTACGGAGATATAGCACACGATGGGGCACCGGTTGGAAGTGTGGGCGTGGCAAAGACTTTGAAGTATACCCCTGTCTTAATTAGTAGTCTCCGTCGATCGATTTTTTATTAAGGTTCACAAGTCTTAAGTCAAAGCCAGTTCTGTTGTTTGGATCAAATATTAGCCTAAACAGGTATTAATACATGTACTGACTGATCTTGTCGACACTTTGCTCATCTTGAGCTCAGTTCTCACTCTCACACCAGCGATTTGAGAATGGTACGTGTATAATACATGTACGCTAAAACACATTGCCAGGCTTTGCATTGGCTCTACATACCGGAATACAAACGCAAGGCGCTATTACGCCTCCAACAGTTGGGGTCGAGGATGCAGGCGTGCCAAAAGCAACTTCGTCCACCCTGTTAATTACAGTAGTAGTTTAATCCCGTCAAACATAAAGTTGTCCCTGCAAGTGTTGCAGTCTGCAACACAAGTTTCGGTAGCAGCGGGGGCTTACAAAGCGTAACGTAGCACAGGCAACCTTGAAGTCAAATCGCAACATTGCAGATCTTTCACTCAACGTTAGTGTGAGCTTGTGCGGGGCACGCGCTGGCTAATACCATGGTAGTCTGCTGAAAACCTAGACAACGTGCATGTACATGTAGAAGAGCAGGATTCTCTGGTTACATGTTGTTCAACAAAGTCTAGCGCCGTACACTTGGCAGCCAAGTTGGCTGGCGCTGATGATACCGACTGTAGGCACGACATCACAGAGAGCATCCACTACCTACATGTACTGGTACATCATGTACTACATGCGCTAATACACTGCTGCTATCGCTTCTATCAGCTTCGATGCCAGCTCGTCATGTGTCGGCAACTTCGGGTTGACGCGCAACTGCTGTAGCAGGAAAAGCTCCTGCTCGTCCAGTCCCGTGGATGTGGGTCCCTGCGGCTGAAATTGGTGGGGAAGCACCACGTAGTCACTGTTGGTCTCGCAGATTTCCATCATGGTGTGTGCCACTTGCTTCCAGATCTGCTTCAGTCCGCGCAGGACACCAGCCACCACGTGAGGATTTACAACGGCATGTCCACGCGTCTCGGGGTGTCGATGGCGTGGGGGAGAAGCGAAGAAGATTCGAAGGACGTTGTCGGACGAGTCATCATCCGCAGGCTCCACGATAGCTAGAACCTCGATCTAATCAGCACAAAATATTGGTTAAAACCCACATCTGCACGTAGATACATGTACTTTGCACACAAACGTACCGAGAATTGCGATCCTTCAGGCAAAGCAGGTACGAACAACTTCATGCCAAATTCCAAGCGTCGACGCCTCGAGGTGTTGGGCTTCATGTCGCGAGCTTTTGCGTCCTTGTTCAGCCTAGAAGGCGGGCGTTTCTTGTCCCGACCGAGCGATACCGGGTGAGATCCACCGGTGCTTTGGATGAAGCTACTCCGTTTGTCTCCCCGGCTGCTATCAGTGCTTTGAAGAGAAGCAGAAACTGACGAGTCTTGGGTTCGGGCCTTGACAAGCGCGTAGTATTGGAAATCCTCCACTTGAGCAACTTCAACACCTGGAATTCCACTCAGTGGCATGCGGAAGACCTGCTTCCGGATGTATCCACTTGTTCGTCCGCGAGACTGGCCCGGTGCTACGATGACACGCCAGGCGCTGATGTCAACCTCCATCGTCCCGCTGTCTGCGTGGGCAGGGCGGAAGAACGAGCAAGCGTCCGATAGCAAAGCCTCGAAAAAGAGAGACGCTGTCACCTTACCGCCCATATTCTCCTCCAGCACCTGAGCAAACTCTTCCGGAACGCTCTCGAAAAACGGTGTAGCCGTCGCAGCGACCACAGCCTGCGACGATAAAATACCTCGAGTCGATGATTGACCGCGACTAAAAGGCCTCCATGGCAGTTGGATAGGTAACGTACTGAGACTATCGGAATTTGCGTCTGAAATCGCGGAAATGAGGCCTTTCATCACTTCGAGCGCGAATGCACGTGGCAGGAAGGCCAAATCTGGCTTCACCCGTTTTTCCCTTGTTCCACGGCCGGACGACACATCTACACCGCCACTTGCGGCCGACGCGACGGCAGTGTCGGTAGTTACCGCGCTATTCAACGCATCGGCACCCAAAAGAGAACCCCGACGCACTGGTTGGGACGCGAAGTTCTGCCTGGTGTTCTTGTCTCGAAGGAGCTTCAGTATCGTCGCACAACTGCTACGAACCCCATCCAAAGCGCCACGCTCGATCTGCGCCTTGAGCATCGTAGCTCTTGAAAACACCACACCTGCTCGCCATCGGATGTGCAGAGCTGACTTGGTTCGCGCTTCTTTGCCCTCGTCATTTGCCGAAGCTTCTTCACTAGTGGTGATACTTACCCGTTCCTTAGCATCATCGTGGACAGCAACATCTTCGACATCGACGAGCACCTCAATGGAGAAGCAGTTGCTGTACGGAATGCTAAGCGTGTAGATCTTGGATCGGAGTGAGGCCTTGTGCGGTCTTTTGCCATGGTTTGCTTCGGTACCGTCGTCCAGTGAGTCGTCATCAATTGTGCAGGAGTGATACTGCTCAATAGTGACTGCTTTCATGCTGTTAGAAGTCACGCCCTTCCCGATGCCACTACTGCTGCCAGTTGTAGGAAGATTAGCCATGATACCTGCATCTGGGCGATAACTGAGTGCACGAATAAGCCCAAAGCGAGGGTGGGAATGCCAGTCACGAAGCATTTCATCCGCTCCCTTGTCCCCAGGAGAATTAGCGGTTGCGGTGGATGGTGCCGACCCACTTGGTGCAGACTGAGTGAGCAACGTTCGATCTTTCTTGCACTTGAGACGCGTAGCACGAGGAGCAATCATCTCCAAGAACTCATGCACGCTCGCACCTGGTATAGTCGCCGTCATAAGCTCCGTCATGTCTTCCTCAACCATCTCCAAGAACGAAGGGGTTCGTCCCGACGCTGCGTTCGCTTCGGCGACAGCTTCCAGCCACGGCAGACGAACGTCTCCATTATCCCACCTGGTCAGCATCGGGGCCTGGAACGTAGTGCCCTTGGCCTGTAGTAAACCCCCAGTCAAGTGAGGTGCCGTCGCAGCCCTAGCCAAAGCACGCGAAGTGGGAGAAACATTCGACTGCGACACGGTCTCAGCCGCAGCAGCTACCAACGAGGACAAATCGGAGCTGTACACGAACCCAATTGCATGATCAAACTGCTTGGACAGGAAGACGCCGCGCTTGCGAGACGACCCGTGGCCACTGCGATCATGTTCACTTTGAGAATCTTCTTCAGCTTCAAAGTTCGTACTACCGCTTCTGCTGGTAGGAACTGAAGGGTGTGCGAAGCTCATGGATCCAGGTTTGTTGGCCAGCCACATGCCCTTCCCGAACCGAGCTGAGCACATGATCAAGTACACTTGCGGACTACACACACCGATCCCTTTATCCACTGGTCTCTGCAGCACACGGAAGGATTCCCACGCGTGTAGTTTCTTGCTGGCCGCAATTAATTTCTGCACAAAGTTCTGGCCCATGTATCTCTGTGTAGCTGCAGCCCGGAAGCCCCAGTGGTGCGTTTTACCTCGCTCCACATGGAAGAGACAGGAAGCGTTAGGCTTGCTGGTGAACACGAGTTTGCGATGTTGCGTGGCTCTCAAAAAGTAGCCTGTTACCGGGTCCATGAGATACACAGGGGCGTCGGCCGCACTTCGACCGAACACGTGGTCCTTCAGACTGCCCTTCACCTGCTCGTAGAGAGAACTGCCGCTCGTACTGGACGAAACAACTTCAGGCCGCTGACTACTGAGTCCGAGCGGCCGGCTGAGCGACGTCCGGCCATGCTGCGGCCAGCGCTCGCTAAAGGCCTTGAACAGCTCAGCACGCGCGGCAGCCAGGGTTTCGGCCGGCGTCAATTTATGTTCCTGAGCCTGGCGGCCGACGGTGGCTAGCGTTTCCCATAGTTGCGCGAAGAAACCCCATCCGTGTCCCCCAGTGACGACGGTGATGGATATGAGAGTGGGCAGCAGCGCGAAGAAGACAAGTGGCACGGCTGGTGTGTTGGCGACGGCGTCGTTGAGCACAGAAGCCCCCAGGAGCAGCAGGCCGCTCGTTCCCAGAGACAGCAGCAGCAAAGGCACCTTGGACGCCATCGCTATTGTAACGTTGCGTCCTGCTTTGACGTCACTCAAAAGGGGGATTCATTGTTTACGCCAAAAAGGAGAGGAAATGATTACAACATGCATTTACAGCATAAAAAGGCTACTAATTACATTCGGGTCACATTCGAGAGACACAATTCCCGACCACAAAACTACACCAGGATAGGAACACTATTTCTTTCTTGGCCGTTGCGCCTGCCGATCGTCAAATTGACCGGTCTTTCGCAGCGGCGGCATTTGTGAGCTGTTGACTGTGAGTTGTGTACAGTTGGTGTGGTTTGGAAATGAGATATTTTGACCATAGATGATGTAAATGTAACTTTCAACCCTGATGCGTTCGATTCCTAGAGCTACCAAGTTGAAGTGTGTCATGTTGGTAGCTCGGCAACGCAATCGCAAATAGCAAAGCAAGAAGAAGAAGAGGTCGATTTGCTTCAAGCAACGGTGAGCATTAAGAAAGTCTATCACACCAGTTTATGAAGATGTCATGTCAATGCAAATCCTGTTGGCAAGATGACGCCTCGACTAGCTGCGGAATACCGGTAGATACCGGTACGACCATCACTCAGTGGGACCGCAATCATTCCTGTGATTACGGAACGCTGATGATGGGACGCTGTTTACGCTACGGAGGATTACGGGACACGTGGGTACAAGATTGTGGGTACAAGATGGGATCCACGTGGCAGTCGCCGATTGGCTAAGGTAAGTCAGTATCCAGTAGAGAATCCAGTAGAGTGTATCCAGCAGGAGTATCCAGTAGACTTAGAGGTAGCACAGTGTTGCAAACTAAGGACCTCAATCAACTCACTTTGCATTCTGACATCAAGTGCTCAAGTGACCTATCTTTTGGTTATGAGCCCAAGCCCCGTCTTCCCTGACCAAGACCCTGACTACGCCTTCGCCATGGACGCCACCCCGACCGCGACCGCCCGCATCAACAAGTTCGACGGAACCAACTTCCACACGTGGAAGTTCAAGATGCAGACGGTGCTCGAGAAGCGCGAACTGTGGGAAGTGACAAGTGGGGAAGTGAAGCTGGAGCACTGCCAGACCGCGGCGGATCAAGCGCTGTTTCGGAAGAAGTCGCGCAAGGCGCTGGCGATCGTCTGTCTCGCGATGGAGGATTCGCAACTGCCGCTGGTGCGTTCGGCCAAGGATGCTCACGATGCATGGTCAAGGCTGGAAGGACACTTCGAGAAGAAGAATTTGGCCAACAAGCTCTTCCTTCGTCGACGTTTCTTCACGACCATGATGGACGAAGGTGATGGTGTGCTGGAGCACATCAACAAGATCAAGACGCTGGCGGAACAGCTCGATGCGGTGGGCGCTCCGGTCAGCGAGGACGACTTGGTGATCACGCTTCTGGGAAGTCTGAGCGAGTCGTACCAGTTCCTCATCACGGCATTGGAGTCGAGAGCCGACTCGTTGACGTGGGAACTCGTGACGTCTCGGCTGCTGCATGAGGACATGAAGGGCAAGGAACAAGGTGGCGGCGTCGACGGAGCCGCGCACGGTCAAGGTCAAGCGTTCATGACAAGCGGCAACAGCAAGTACAAGGGACGGCAAGCGCAGAAGACAAGCAGCGCCTGTCACTACTGTGGAGAGCACGGACATTGGATCGCCAAGTGTCCAGTGCGGATCCGCGAGAACGCGGAACGGCAGAGGCCGCAGCGAGCGAATGTCGCGCAGAGTGAAGACGACTCTGGCGATTTCCTCTTCTCGGTTGGAAGCAACAAGGGTGCCTCCAAGTCAAGTGGCATGTGGCTGGTCGACTCGGGTGCGACGCAGCACATGACGTACTCGAAGGAGTACATGAAGAACTTCAAGAAGATCACTCCGGTGGACGTGCATCTTGCGGACGACGGTGTGGTCCAAGCTCTGGGAACCGGCGACATTGTGATGTCGATGAGGACGCCGCGCGGGATGAAGAAGGGTGTGCTCACGAACGTGTGGTACATCCCTAAGCTATCGCGGAACCTGTTCTCCGTTGGACGGTTTACCAAGGATGTTGGACCCGTGACCTTCGAGAGCGACGGGTGTTTCGCGGAAACGAAGGGTCTCAAGTGGAAGCTCGGCGCTCGTGAGGGCAAAGGGCTGTTCAAGCTGTGCATGACGCCGATGATGCCTGACGAGGCCAATGCGGCAAGTTCGAAGGATCGCAAAGGGGACACCACGTCGTACCTTTGGCACCTTCGACTTGGCCACATCGGCCATGGCGGTCTAGACGCCATCGTCAAGAAGGGCTACGGCACTGGTATCAACATGACATCGGTGAAGCAGTGGGAGCTGTGCGACGGGTCTGCACTCGGCAAGCAAACGCGAGTGAGCTACATGAAGTCGTCGCCGAACCGTGCGAAGCAAGTGCTGGAGGTGATTCACAGCGATATGTGTGGCCCCATGCAAACATCTACTTTCAGTGGCAAGCGCTACTTCGTCACGTTCACCGACGACAAGTCGCATTTTTGCGTCGTATACCTGCTGCGGAACAAGTCCGAGGTGGCCGACAAGTTTGCAGAGTTCGTCGCAATGGCTGAAACGCAGACCGGCAAGCGCGTGAAAAACCTCCGGGGCGACAACGGTGGCGAGTACACTTCTGGTGCGATGACCAAGTTCTGCAAAGATCGCGGCATCGAGCAGAAGTTCACGCCACCGTACACGCCACCGTACACGCCACCGTACACGCCACCGTACACGCCCCAGCTGAACGGAGTGGCGGAACGGATGAATCGGACGCTGGTGGAGTGTGCTCGCTGTATGCTGGAGCACGCCGGGTTGTCCAAGTCGTATTGGGGCGAAGCGGTGATGACTGCTACGTTCCTTCGTAATCGGTGTCCTACACGCGCGATCAGCCTCGACAAGTCGCAGCACCAAGTGTGGACGGGAAAGAAGCCGCTGCTAGCCAACCTCAAGGTGTTTGGTTGCCACGCATACGTGCATGTGCCGAAGGAGAAGCGGTCCAAGTTCGACTCGAAGTCAGTACGTTGCCGTTTTGTCGGGTATTCGGAGCACGAGAAAGCGTATCGGTTTGAAGAACTGGAGAGCGGTCGTGTGTTGGTGAGCCGCGACGCGCAGTTCATGGAAGACGTCTTCGATGGTGGGAGACGCGAATACGCACCGAAGGAGGTGCTGGTGGATCTTCATGATGAAGATGCCACGGATGAAGGGGTTTCGTCCGAACCGGATCGGAACGAAGATGAAGATGAGGCTGCGCGAGATGAAGACTTCGAACCCGGCAGCAAACGACACCCGCGGACGCAGTCGCTGGAAGAAGCCGTGGAAGTTCCGAGTGCCAAGCGGCAGAGTAGACACCAGACTCTGGATGAGATGTCTGCTGCGGCTCAAGAAAGTCAAGACTTCGAAGCTGCGTACGTCGTGGATTCAGTGGGAGAAATGCCGACCACGTTCAAGTCGGCGATGGAATCCAGCGACGCAATCAAGTGGAAGGAGGCGTGCGACTCAGAGATGGAGTCGCTTCACAAGAACGAGACGTGGATCCTCGTACCGCTGCCGAAGGGACGCAAGACAATCGGCAACAGATGGTTGTTTCGAGTGAAGGAGAACCAAGCCGGAGAGATCGAGCGGTTCAAGTCGCGACTGGTGGCCAAGGGATTTCTGCAGAAGTACGGCATCTACTACGACGAGACCTTCGCGCCGGTGGCCAAGTTCACGTCCATCAGGATTCTGCTCAGTCTGGCTGCCAAGTACAACCTCACGTTGCATCAGATGGATGTCAAGACAGCCTTCCTCAATGACTTATTGGACGAAGACATTTACATGGCGCAGCCGGACGGGTACATCGATGAAGTCCACCCGGACTACGTGTGCAAGCTCAAGCGATTGCTGTACGGACTGAAGCAGCCGCCGCGAATGTGGAACAAGACCATCGACGACTTCATGCTCAAGCTGGGGTTCAAGAAATGCGAGTCTGACCACTGCATCTACTTCAAGCGTGACGGCCAAGACATGATCTTCGTGGCGCTCTACGTTGACGACTTGGTCCTCGCAAGCAGCAGTGACAAGATGCTCAAGGAGACGAAGCAGGCGCTCTGTGACCGGTTCGAGATGACCGACATGGGTCAGCTCAAGTACTTCCTCGGGATGGAGATCGAGCAGAATGTGGCGACTGGGAAGGTGTCGATGCGGCAAACCAAGTTCGCCAACGACATCCTGGAGAAGTTCAACATGTAGAAGAGCAACCCTGTCAAGACGCCGCAGGATCCGGGTCTCAAGCTGACCAAGGCCATGTGTGAAGGAGGCTGCAAGCATGACGAGACGATGGCGAACGTGCCGTACCGGAACGCTGTGGGATGCCTCATGTATCTCATGGTAGGCACACGTCCGGACCTCGCAGCGGCAGTGGGAGTGCTAAGCCAGTTTGCAGCGGACCCCTGCCCGACACACTGGCAGGCGCTCAAGAGGGTCTTCAGGTACATTCAAGGCACGAAGACGCACGGCATCGAGTTCCAAGGAAGCTGCGAGGACGGACTTCAAGGCTATTCGGATGCGGACTGGGCAGGCGACATCGAGTCTCGACGGAGCACAAGTGGCTACGCGTTCATGATGAACGGCGGATGCATCAGCTGGAGAAGCAAGAAGCAGCGGACGGTGGCACTATCGTCTACGGAAGCGGAGTACATGGCGCTGTCAGAGGCAACGCAAGAGGCGGTGTGGCTCAAGGTGTTCCTGTGCGAACTCGGCGAGATGGCAAACGATGAAGCGGTCAAGATCTACGAGGACAACGAAGGCTCCATCGCGTTGGCCAAGAATCCCGAGTTTCACAAGCGCACCAAGCACATCGACATTCGCTACCACTTCGTGCGCGAGAAGGTGGAAGACGGCCAAGTGGTGCTGCAGTATGTGTCGACAACGGGCATGCTGGCAGACATCATGACGAAGCCAATTCCTGCAACGCAGTTCGGTGTGCTTCGGAACAAGCTCGGAATCCAAGCATCGATGGCTGTCGAGTCGAGTGGGAGTGTTGGCAAGATGACGCCTCGACTAGCTGCGGAATACCGGTAGATACCGGTACGACCATCACTCAGTGGGACCGCAATCATTCCTGTGATTACGGAACGCTGATGATGGGACGCTGTTTACGCTACGGAGGATTACGGGACACGTGGGTACAAGATTGTGGGTACAAGATGGGATCCACGTGGCAGTCGCCGATTGGCTAAGGTAAGTCAGTATCCAGTAGAGAATCCAGTAGAGTGTATCCAGCAGGAGTATCCAGTAGACTTAGAGGTAGCACAGTGTTGCAAACTAAGGACCTCAATCAACTCACTTTGTATTCTGACATCAAGTGCTCAAGTGACCTTTCTTTTAATCCAACATTCAGGTCCGCTGAATCGTACTAAGTGCTAAAACCCTTCAACGAACACACACGTACGACGTACGCTAGCCACGTTTACACGTTTACACGGCGTAGGTGGCGGAGGGCTTCACCGTGGAGCTGCACATCGTCGACGTGTTCTCTTCCAGCTTCCACCAACGTCGACGTGGTCGGGTCCGGGGTGTCCGTCCCCGTCGAGTCGTCAACGATATGGTGGTCTGATGTTGCGTCAGTCGTCCGTGGCGATCGAAGCTCTGCGTGGTCTGCAGAATCGGCAGAGTTCAGCATAGCCTGCCGAGTGGAGTCCTTGCTAGAGGACGTCGTGAACGTTGTGGTGGTGGTAGTTCCCTCTGTGGGCACGCCGTAATCGCCTGCTCCGCACATGTTCAGAACAGACTAGCTGGGAGCGCCCCCGTCGGCTTTTGCTAGTGTCAATAGCCAAGCTTCAAAGACATTGATCTTACCAAAGAAGAGGGTTAGAAGCTTCCAGACATTTCAATAGAGAGGCATGAGTCAAACTTCTCTACTAAGCAGCTTCGTGCCGCACAACACATCCCCAAGGCGCTCAGAATATGCTTGGGGGATGAGCTCTGGTACACGACACGAGAGCGAGCACATACTGTATTGCGCTGTAGCTTCGTGACTTGTCTTGCTAGTCAACGTCCTGTAGTGACTTCAGCATCGACAAGTTGAACTTGGTCGTCGAGTCGGCAGAGGCCTTTGCTGAATGCCGACTTGTGATTAAGAATGCAAAATCCAAAGTGACATTGATCGTTAGCGCTTTCGCTAGCTATGTCATGTATGATATAAAGTTGTTCTCCCTGTGCTACGTTGGAAATCTCTCTGTGTTGGTTTCCTACTGCCTTTTGCCATAGGCAGTGAGTTTCGTGGCGGCGAGCAAACGACGGGTAGGGGTTGGTAGATCAGGCGCTCTCAGCATGTTGCTCCTGATTAGTCTCAGTGGTACAGCACTGTCATCCATGCGCTGGATGTATTCTCCATTTCCGGCGTCACTTTAGGTCTTGGAGGAACGGAATAGGCTTGGTCCCTACGTGCATGCGAGTTGCCAGTGCTGATAATTCGCCAGGTAGACGAACTGTCACAGTGGTGAACTTTCCAAGTAACAAGACACTTGGACGGGCGAGCGGCATCTTCACACGTCGGGCTTTTGCATCGGAGGCGACGTTCAACTATCTCATGGTCCCCAGGACAAATAATACACTACCTTGTCCCGACCGCAAAAAATTGCCGAACAGCAGAAGTTGTCCCAGCGATACTTTTCAAAGTCGGCTTCCGCGCGGAACAAAGCTAATTCGACCCAATTCTGTTTTGGAGGCATTTGTTGTCCATGGAGCGTGTTCTGAAATGAGGGTGGTGGCGGCGACGGTGATATCTCTAAAATGACTGCCAGAGAGGTGTGCAAATGGGCGGCTGAGATAGGTGACGTCAACCGACCACAAGATTAGTCCCAATAACCTGACTGTTGTTCACTTTAGTCTGACTAGCGACCTGAGCCACAATAACCTGACTGTTCTGAGCGACTAATGTCACATATCTAATGGTGCACATCAATACAACCCTAGCACAAACCCCTTCCTGTACACATAATGAGCTGATTTTGCTAATCACCAAAAAAGTGTTTGCCAGTGGTCATTTCGGGGAGTTAGTGTTTGGCTATGTCTTTTTTGTGCTTGCTAGAGCACACGAAGTATATAGTGCCGACTAGAAACGTGTATGGTAGCGTACCAGACTCCTGCCAACCTGGAGGTTAACCTGCATATTACATTTAAATCACAGACTAGCTTATTGTAGATATCTACGCACGAGGAATTGAACTAGCCCTCTCTGACGTTCGATTAATATTGAAAAATGTTTAGATCACATATGTATATATAAGTCCGATAACCTGTCGACAACCTTGGCTCGGATCCAGATTGGAAACCACGTCGAGCATACTTTAATTCCGTGACATGGATGGTGGTGCTTCGCCCAGTTCAAAGAGGACCGAGGTCACACTGTGAAACGCAAGATAACACATCTCAAAACGCATCCTACAAGTAGACGCTAATATTCATAAAAATAGTGCGACCCTACTCCTCCTCTAATCTCACCCACTGTATCCTCCCCGTTGTTGCACCTTCCGGTCGGTCGACTGCCTCTACGGTTTCGTCTTCCACGGCCACCGCGACACCCCTTACTGGAGATCCATGGTCTCTATAGGTTGACGTGCAACTATTCGCTCTGACGAGTTCTTTTGTTGATCAAAATGCGCCATAAATCTTTTGACGCAAGACCTCTGCGTACTCTTGTTTAGAATTAAAAATTCAGACCGGGTTCGGTAGTACGACATCATGTCGCTGAATGATACTTGGCCGTTCTCACGTAAGCATCTGTCATGATACTCCAGTACCGGTTCTTCATACTTGCGTAACTTAAATGGTCGACCACCTCCATGCAACCGGAAGCGTTCCCCACAGTCAGGCGGAGGCGAATATTCCAGTACTTCTTCTTCCATAGTAATAACGTAGGTCTCTTTACATCCAGGTGTAACACAGCGACTTTTGTTATCCACTCATTGTGGCGCTTCCAGCGCTGTATCTTGGCCCACTGCTCTCAAACTGGTGTTTTCACACCCATGACCTACGGGAGAAGATTTAAACTGAAAATGAGGGCGGTCCACGTGTCAAGAAACGTGGACCGGTCCTGTAACGGGGTTACACGTCAAGTGACAGTAACCACTTGTAACTCTAACAGTTAAGATAACTGTTGGAGGTTGGAAAGGAACCTCCGGCATTGGTGTGTGGGCACACCAATAGCTACATGGGCGGGCCACCTCGATGGTTGGCTCGCATGCATTTACGCATGTTATTGGTAGAAACTTATGGATTTCTACCAATCAGTGCTTGACACAAGGGTATGGGTTCTGCCAACCACACGTTGGCAGACCCTTTTGAAATACATAAACAGATTTAAGAGGTTCGATAATTGGCTTTTGCCATATTCAATTACAGTTCTCATTTTACGGTATTTTTGCAGTTTAATTGCTTATATTCGGTTTATTTATACTTACTGAAGTAAGTATAATTAAATTAAGTCTAAACAAATTGCACGCTTCCTCATACACGTAAGCGCACGTGTACGCCACCTAGTGGGTCTAAGTAGACCCATTACACCTGGTAGCACTTTGTAGTCCGTCCCACGACCGACTGCAGTTCGTTCGTATGGAGTCATACGAACGTGGGGTTGAGAACCTCCCCATGGATGAAGGGTCCGCGGGAACCCCGAAAATGTCCGTGACGCGCACGGACTGTTCCCACCTGTCGGGCCCAGAGTGGGAGGCTCTCCAATGACTCGAGAGAGTCATTGGAGAGGCGGCAGTAGCGACGATGCTTCGTACGCTATCGCCGACAGAGCAACACGGGGTTGCTCTGGGGTACATTGTGAAGGAGCAACGCGACGTTGCTGCCTCGATGGCTTCCCCGAAGCCCCGCGTGGGGTCGTTAAAGCTCCACGTGAGTACAGACACGGGGAAGGAGGACGAGACCCTCCTTCGTTGGCTTGTCGAACTCGACACTGCCATTACGGCTCGACGCATCGTCGACCCGCTGTCGAAAGTTGCGTTCGCCATGTCGTGTCTTGGCGGACGTGCCGGGAGTTGGGCCTATGGGCGCCAACTCTCGGATCCTACGTGCTTTAGCACGTACGAGGTGTTTAAGGAGGAGCTCAAGCTTGCGTTTGAGTCCCCGAAGAACGAGTTCAGATCGAGGGCGGAGTTCCTCGATCTGGAGCAGGGCAAGGATGACGTGCATACCTATGCCCAGCGTGCTCGATACTTGGTATCGAACATAGTGGCCAACCCGGTCGACGAGGCGACCAAGGTCGTCACGTTCATGAAGGGACTGAAGGACGGTCCCGTCAAGACGTACCTCTTCCGAGAGTATCCGAATACTCTCGAAGAAGCCATCAGTCTTGCTATGCAAGAAGCGTTTAACCGGCGACAGGCTCAACTCCATGCGAACGCGCCGAGGCCGGCGCGTCCTGCAGCAAGGACGGGAGGTCCAGAGCCTATGGACCTCTCGAGCGCTACGACGGCTGGTCAACAGCAGCGTAATGGTGGTAAGGTACGATGTTACAAGTGCAGTAACATCGGTCACTATGCACGCGAATACACAGCGACTGTGCAGGGGGGTCAGCGCCGCGATACACAGTATCGTGGCGGGCGTTCAAAAAAAACACCAAGGACTAGTAGGCGCGGGGCGTCCTACTGATAATGCAGTCGCGCGTGTCGAGCTTTGACACGCGTCAATGAGGACTGCTGCCCCCAGCGAGAAGGTTTCTCGCTGCAAGAAGCAAGATGACAAGCCAAGTCTTGTCATCCTGGATGTTATGTCGAAGAGAGTTAACTCTCTTCGTGCCCTAGTGGACTCGGGCGCGTCGAACAACTTTGTTCGACAGAAGAGCCTTCAAAGGTTTGACTTCGAAGAGGCCGACGCACCTCGCGGTGTGCTGGAGGTACGACTGGCAACAGGTGCCACCGTAAGGTCTGAGAAGCGCGTAGTCCGTGTGCAGCTCTCATACAAACGAAGGACGTTTGTGGAAGATCTTATCGTCTTGGATCTAGACGATAAGTTCGACTTGGTATTAGGCATGCCGTGGCTTTCATGGCATGACCCGGTGATCGACTGGGAGAAGCGTACGCTCGTACGCTTCAACAGCATGGGCGACACAGAGAGCGATGGCCCTGTCAGTGCCGCGCGTGCACCGTCCGGTGCATGCGACTCCCCAGCTGAGGCAGCAGCGGCCGCCGCTGCCTCCGATCGCCGCTGGCGACTCTTGACGACTCCGGGAGTCGTTGAGAGAGATGTGTTTCGACTCAGAAATCTGAGTCTGAGCCGAAGGGTCGCCTGAGTGTTCACGTGAACATGGGTCACGTGAGGGAAGGTCACCTGAATGAAGGTAACCTGAGTGAAGGTCACTTGAGTGAAGGTCACTCGAGTGAAGGTCATGTATCGGTGTCAGTTCTGGTACCCATACCGGTATCGCTGAATGCGAATTCAGAATCGATACAAGAACCGGTATTACCGGTTTCCTTGGAGGTACTTCAAGCCTCCAAGGGTCGCGCCGACGACGTCGCGTCAGCTCCGGGAGCTGACGAAGCCAATAGAATTCCGGTTCAGGGACGCTAGTTCCGGGAACTAGCGATCGTGCATCAGCTCCGGGAGTCGATGAATCAAACAAAAAGCCACTAGCTCCGGGAGCTAGTTCGTGCACGTCAACTCCGGGAGTCGATGATGCATTTGCTCCATCAACTCTGGGAGTAGATGGAGGCGCATTAGTTCCGGGAACTAATGACGCGACAGGAGGTGCTGGCGGTTGCAAACTTCCAGCACCAGAACTACCTGCGTGCTCACGTGCAGCAGTGCTGCACGCGATGAGCGGCACACAAGTCGGGCTTGATTGTGCGAGTCAGCGGAAGACATCCGCTGACGACTATTGTGATAGCGACTCGTCCAAGGCGAAGGCCCTTGGACGCGGAGCACCTGGAGCCGGGCTCCAGGGAAGAACTTCACGGAGCAAGCCACAGAAGCGGCGGGAGTCTCAGTCCGGGACTGAGACGGGTGTATCTGCCGGACAGACACCGAGTGTCGAGACGTTGAACGTCTTGACACGTACTGGTACTGGATTGCAGTACCAGAAGATGCGGTTAGAGAATCCGCTGACGTGCGCGTCAGCGTTGACCGGGCTTCCAACTATGAATTGGAAGCGCTTCGCGCGGGACTTGTACGATGGACGCATCGAACAAATTTGCATCCTCTCAGACGTTGAGAGGGTTGAACGCGAGGCCGAAGAGCTGAAGCAGCTCGTCGTCGATGGGATCACTGAGGGCGATGACCCCCTCAGTGCGAAGACCAAGAAGCAGCGCTTCGAGGAGCAGAGTTGAGACTCGTTGAGGTCGAGTCCCTACTACGACATTCTGCGGGAGTACAAGGATGTACTCCCTGACGAGATTCCTTCGGAGCTTCCGAAGGATAAGGGCGTACAGCACGAGATTGATCTCGTGCCGGGCACGAAGTACTGTGTCACGCGGAAGTGGTCACTGCCGCGCGAACAGGTGCAAGCGATCGACGATTTCTTTGAGAGTCGTCGTCTTGCAGGTCAAGTGCGGGAATCAAAGTCCCCGCGCAGTGCCCCGACGTTCTGTGTCAAAAAGCCACAGGGCGGCTGGCGCATCGTTCATGCGTACAACAAGTTGAACGATGCGACGATACCGGCGCAGACGCCGATACCGCGAAAAGATGTGATCATCGATTCGATGGCCTTGAGCACCATCTTCAGTGCTCTAGATCTGCGTGATGGATTCTATCAAATCCTCATGCGTGAGAGGGATATACCTCTCACGGCGGTAAGCACTCCAAGCGGTATGCTTTGGGAGTGGCTCGTCATGCCGCAGGGACTTAATAATGCCCCTGCGACGTTCAATAGATGCGTGACACATCTATTGCGCTCGGTGCGCGACTTCTCACCGAGCTACTTCGACGACGTGTTCGTCCACAGCCGGGCTGTGAATGGTAAGACGGACGTTGAGATGCACAGGGTGCATCTCCGGAAGCTGCTAGAGCTTATGAGGAAGCATAAGCTCTACGCGAACCGGAAGAAGTGTATCTTCGGGGCGAGCGAGATACCCGTGCTGGGGTGTCTCGTCGGGAAGGACGGCGTGCACTCTGACCCAGAGAAGGTCAGAGTGGTCAATGAATGGCCCACGCCATCCTATATGAAGGAACTGAGGCAGTTCCTTGGGCTCGCCACGTACTTGTGCAAGTACGTGGAGAACTACGCGGGCAAGATTCGCCCGCTGTCACAGCTTCTTAAGAAATAAGCTGAGTGGATTGGACCACCGAGTGCCAAAGGGCATTCGATGCAGCCAAGCAGGGCTTGACTGAGGCGCCGATCTTGGCAGTGGCTGACCAAGATCGTCCATTCCACGTAGTGTGTGACGCATCCGATTGCAAAATCGGATGCGCATGATGCAGCACGATCATGAGGGGCGTGATCGTGTGATCTACTATCAATCGCGTCAGCGGAAGCCAGCTGAGCGTAACTATCCCGTACATGACAAGGAGATCCTTGCCATGAAGTATGCACTTGCAAAGTTCCGAGTGTATCTACTTAAAAGTAGACCGTTCGTGGTCTATACAGACCACGCATCACTGCGGACGGCTATTAAGTCGCCGCACATCTCGCAACGTATGGGGAGATGGTTGTTCTGCTTCGCGGAGTACAACTTCCGGGTCGAGTACAAACCCGGAAGACGCAACGTAGTGGCCGACGCGTTATCGCGTCGACCTGACTATGCGGAGACGGTCGACGTCAATGCTGTTGGCGTCGTGAGGACAAGTGTGCCGTCGTCAACGTTGATTGACGACGTGAAGGGCGCGTATGCAAGAGATGCAGACGCGAAGGGGCTGCTGGCGTACCTCACAGCACCTTCCGACGTGGCGCGTCGGAAGCTAACCCCTTATCTTCGGTCTCGTGTACACGAAGGGCTACTGATGTACAGTGCAGTAGACGACAATGCGGTCCGCATTGTCGTTCCGAATGATGATGATCTGCGATTGAGGATCATGTTCGAGTATCACGATGCCCCTACGGCAGGGCATCCGGGTCGTGAGAAGACATACACTCTTCTCACGCGTGACTTCTACTGGCACCACCAGTACAAGTGGGTGCGCAAGTACGTCCGTGCTTGCGAGGTTTGTCAACGCGTGAAGCCTGCGCCGTTCTCGCAGGCTCCTTCAGTCACTTCCGACTCCGTCGGAGTGTTGGCAGTCCATGTCCTTGGACTTTGTCTTCGGTCTTCCGCCTGACAGCAAGCGGAGGACGGGCATCGTTGTCTTTGGGGACCGATTCAGCAAGATGGTCCATCTTGCTGCCGTCCCGACTACTGTTACAGCCGCACAGACTGCGCGACTGTTTGTTGACATGGTGTTCAAGCACCATGGCATGCCGCTCGACATTGTGTCGGACCGTGATCCACGCTTCACAGCGCGGTTCTGGCAAGAAGTGTTTACACTTCTTGGTTCACAGTTGTCAATGTCGACTGCGGAACATCCGCAGACGGACGGACAGACCGAACGCGTCAACCGTGTACTGGGTGACGCGTGCAGCGTCTCGTTCGAGTAGGAACGGACGCGCGATGTCTGTGCCCGGCACAGACATAGGGAGTGATAGCGCGCAGGCAGGGCCTGCTGCGGACGAAGACGACGAGCTGAAAGGATTCAGCTCGAACGCGCTAGACTTTGTCCAGCGAAGACAAGCCGTGATACGGTTTATGCAAGACGCTATCGCAGCTTCTGTCGATCAACAGAAGCTGAATGCTGATAATGTGGGCAGGGGCAACATGAATGAATTCAAAAAGGGTTCATTGGTTTTGTTAGCTACTCAAAACCTGCCTAAACATGCAGTGTCGGACTTTAGAGCGAGCTTGCTTGCTCCAAGATTCATTGGGCCGTTCACAATACTTGAACGGCACGGCAACGCGTACCTGCTGGACGTACCGTCGAGCATGAGGCTCCATCCGACGTTCTACGTCGGGCAGTTGAAGCCGTACGTGCAGCACGAGTCACCTAGGGTTGATAACTCACCTGGGAGGCCTGGAAGGCCTCCTCGAGCTCGCAGAGACGCTCGACATACAAGTTCAGCCTCGAATCGAGGCTGGACGAGAGGTTTGAGACCGTCTGAGCCGCCTCAGCGGCGTCAGTACGAAGGTAAGCCCTGCTTGACTGCATCGAATGCCCCTTGGCACTCGGTGGTCCAAATCCACTCGGCTTCTTTCTTAACCCTTTCGTGAACGCCCACCGTGGCGTCGTCCAAAAATATTCCAAAACGCGGCAGAATGACGCGTTTTGATGCTGTGATGTGCACTCTGCAAATCGACGACGTGACATCCACTGATCGATTACACGGTAGGCCGTTTCTAAAACTCGTAGAATGCCGCGTTTCACAAGCTGAAACTATGAACATGCTCTATGTATGATTGGTTGAAAAGCAGCGATTCACTGATTGGCTAATCTAAACCAATCAAGGTGGCCAAAACCAAGCAGAAACCAATGTCAAAATTCCCATCGCATATGGTGATCCTTGAAGGTGCGATGGACGAGCTTCCTCACCTCTTGACGCAGAGACGCTATCTCAGCGCTCTGGGAGTGCTCAAGAGCAGCAACCCGATCGTGCAGGGCACGATCGTGAAGGTCATAGCGTTGACCATACGCAGGGAGTGTTCCCACCCCCTACGCGGCCGTTGCGCGACGCGAGAGGAGCGATCCGCTGGATAGTTGAGCCGATCGTGGATCATACGACGACGACCCATCAAAGTCGTCGTTTTCGAATTCGTTGGAGAGGATTTCCTTCCCATCGAGATTCATCGGAACCACGGAACGCCCTAATGGAGGACGTTCCGGAAATTGTGAGGGCGTACGAAGCCCGCCATAACTTGCAGGGTTAAGCCCTGCACGAGGAGTGCTGCGGTCAGCCACAGCACTCGGAGCTTCGCGTGGCTCAATACGAGTACGGAGCTCCTTGATGTGATCGGGTACACGCACCGACGTGTAACCCGTAAGATCACTTTCGGAGAGGCGTGCTGCCATCGGCAGGCAGCACGGGCAGCTCGTGCCAAAGGGCACAGTGCAGGGAATTCCCGCTTCCATGCATAGGCCATGGAGGCGTTCACACCTACCGCGAACGGTGTAGGTGTAGTAGCGTTCGCGAGCATTGTCAACAAGCTCGGGATAGGCTTTCGGAGCCGTGTTGAAGTTATCAACAAAGGCGTTCCACGACTGACAAAGTGCCTCCCACTCTGGTACTTTGCTCTTGCGCGAAGTCTTCTTCGCGCTGAAGTATCGGAGCTCATGGAAGAGTCCGATGTAGTAGTCGCGTCTTTGAATTGGGGACTCAAAGACCGTGTTCTTGGCGACTTTGTCGTCAATGATCCTGTTGTCGTGATACAACAGGATCGGGTTTGGTGGGCAAGTAGCACCGAACCGCTCCTGGATCTCAGCCTCGGAAGGCATCCAGGGTGCGCGCACTGGCGGAGGATCAGTGCGCGGAGAGATGAGCGCCCTCGATATCGGGGACGCTTCATCGTCGCTACGTGGACGCTTCGAACTGGAAGCGTCCGGAGCCTCTTCACGGGGACGTCGAGACCCCAAGGGTGGGTCATGCGTGTCTTCAAAAGAAGACACAAGGGCAGGAGCTTTGTCTTCAAGCTCGCCCTCTTCAGGATCTTCCTCATAATCGATGAGATCCTCCTCGTCCCCGAAGAGCTCTTTGGGGTCGACAGCGTAGCTGAGCTTCGCTGCATGCTTCTCCTTCTGGAGAGCATAGTATTGACCGAGAGAGAGGTTACCCTCTCTCGCATGGCTGGAAGCAGCAGTGCTAGCAGGCACTGCCGCTGTTGCTCCTGCCGCCTCTGCTTTCCTGCCGCCTCTGCGGCAGGAAAGGCTTGCGCGTCCGCGGCTGCGGACGAGGACGTTGGCGGTGGCGAGGTCATCTTAGAATGAACTCGGGTGTTCTCTCTGGGACTTGACGGTCTGGTCAAGTTCTGTCGATTGACGTATCGGGACCGATACGTCGAATCTTAACGGGGGGATGGTGTAACGGTGTTACACGTCAAGTGGCAGTAACCACTTGTAACTCTAACAGTTAAGATAACTGTTAGAGGTTGGAAAGGAACCTCCGGCATTGGTGTGTGGGCACACCAATAGCTACATGGGCGGGCCACCTCGATGGTTGGCTCGCATGCATTTACGCATGTTATTGGTAGAAACTTATGGATTTCTACCAATCAGTGCTTGACACAAGGGTATGGGTTCTGCCAACCACACGTTGGCAGACCCTTTTGAAATACATAAACAGATTTAAGAGGTTCGATAATTGGCTTTTGCCATATTCAATTACAGTTCTCATTTTACGGTATTTTTGCAGTTTAATTGCTTATATTCGGTTTATTTATACTTACTGAAGTAAGTATAATTAAATTAAGTCTAAACAAATTGCACGCTTCCTCATACACGTAAGCGCACGTGTACGCCACCTAGTGGGTCTAAGTAGACCCATTACAGGTCCCGTCGAGTCGAACCGGTCCAGAATTTTCTGCCTTATTTATTCTGCGCCAGGCCTGGAGCACAATAAAGTGGCCACATAGAAGTCAGGTTATTATGAGCCACAACGGTCCGACTTACTATTTTATTGCTCGCCCGGTATGCGCATACCTAATGGCGTACAATTTTGTTTTGAATAGTGTGTTGCTATGTGAGTACGCCAAATTTGAGATTTGTAGATAGCGTAATGACTTTTGTAGGTGATACGCAGCGTGTGTGGGATTCTGTGAACAGGGCCGTGGATAAGAAAGTATAAATATTTAAAAGTGAAAATGGCATTAGGCTATTGCGCACAGCATTGAGGCAACGACCCGTACACAGAAAATTGGTCGCTCTCGATGCCCAGGAATTCTGGTTGCCTGTTGCGGACGTGTGTATGCGCCCCCCGTCGGACACGACGGTCTTTAAACTTCATATGGTAGCCGTAGGCCTCTCGACCACATATAATGTGGGCACATGACAGAAATTTCATGTAGTAGGAGCATGCACACTCGAAGCGACCGAGACGTACCACCCAACCGTTCTGTGGCATTCGAACATGGTGTGCTCTTCGGACACACCACTTTACAGCTGATCGGTAGAAGATTGAGGCTCTAGTCTTTTCCACGTCCGTCAAGCACTCGGGAGATACTGGAACTCGAGTTTCTGAGATGGTTGCCAATGTTTCAGTCAAGCTAGAAACGCTTTGTGATCCCTCCAAATCGCGACGACAGTTTCCCAAGTACAGAACTCTCACAACATTACGCTCTGGGGTAGCATACACCGTAACTCGGTTTGTTGATACTGCTTCTTTAGGTGGGGATTCTCGAGAAGAAGGCGCAGGAGGCGGTGTACAAATGGAGTAATCCGCACAAATAGTGAGCAGCTTCAGGATCAAACGGCGCGAATCACACGCTATTCGCTGGGTATACCACTTAATGCTAGCGTTAAAGGCTTCACAGGGGTTGGTGGTGGTGCCATATGCGCCTGGTGAGTGATAAATTTGCCACCTCCAGAAGGGTCCCGTCATCTACTGCGACTAAAAGTACAAAGAATAATTAGCCAGTCTTGTATCATTTTGCCACTCCATTGATACACGATTCCACTCGAAGCGTTACTCATCCCAACTCAGCGAGAATAGTGCAAATCAAAAACTCCACGATACACAGCGGAGCGGACCTGTTCAGGCAAATGCTGGATTCGCTTCATGACATTGCATAGTAACGTAATTTGCCACTTTAGTGCGCGATTTTGGGCCATTACAAAATTTAAGAAAGCTGACAATCCCGTGGTGAAGTACGTGCTTTTAAGCACAGCAAATAAAAGAGCAAAAGCAGCCCTATTTAGGACCTATTTTCTCGATAAGCAAGGGCTTTTACGTAGGACGGACAGGTTGATCAAAGATCGCACATAGAATTAAGGTGACCACTTTTGTGCACGGTCTGATTATCTAACCTACATGTAGCCTTGCTGCAGTATTTCCTTCGTAATGAGGCAGCCTTTAAAGTCCAGAGTCACGCGACGTCTCTTTCCTTGTGATCCAGGTGCTGGTGGCAGCAGCAAGATGTTGTTTCTTACCTCAGATTGAATTTCTCGCTTTCTCTTAAGCCATTCCGCCTTGCCAACATCTCCTCGGGCGCCACCACTCGCAAACAGCCGAAGCCGGCCTTGCATGCTTACCAGCGACGGTGGATAGAGACCAGTTGCTTGAAACCCGTTGACAGCGTTACTAGGACGCTTTATCAACGCTGCACGGTAAGCATTGCATGCAATAGCAATAGCGTCGGTCTTCGAGATGGTATAGCTTGATCTCACCAGCAATTTCGCATGTACAGCCGCCCTTACCATCGCTTTGAACAGTTTAAACACCGCAACGTCTAACGGCTGATACAAATGCGTAGCATTCGGTGGTAAAGCGACCAGCAAAATGCCCCGCTCCAGACACTCCGATACTTCCCCTAAAATAGAATATCTCGTCAATATAAATAAAAACAAAAATTAAATACTCACCAATGCCCAAATGAGTGGAGCTGTTGTTTAGTACAAGTACCACAGGACGCTGTACCTCTTGCCGTGTCAAGTGTGCATCGAAAAACTTCAGCCACAGTCGAAATACACCATAATTGCTGAATCCCTTTGGGGCACCGGTCACACTCGCGTTGTCGATAGAAAGTGTGGCAACTTCATCAGGATAAATCCGCTTACCCGGAAATATTATCAGCGGTGGAACTGCTGAACCAGCTGCGCTGACTGCGGCAACCACAGTCATGTGGAAATTAGGTTTAGCTTCTTGTGTCCATACATTTGTCGATCCTTTGACTGCGACTACCTTGCGCGTTGACGTCTTCGGCATAAAGGACGTCTCGTCCATATTGAAGATGCGAGTCGCATCTAACCGCTTCTCAATAACATAGCGGGCCATCGTGTAGAACAGACCCATCACGGCTTCAGCTTCCACTCGATTGCGTACACAGGCAATTTGCTGAGCGATACGTGGAGCAAGGACGGAGTGTCGTCCCAGAAACCGCCGATACCACCCCGTTGTCAGCGGTTTTGGCGGCGATGTGTGGCGAGTAGCCATTGGTTGAGTAGCTAAGTACACCTAGTTAGTCTTTGCAAGAATACCAGAGGGACAAACCGGGACGCCAACCCGCTGCATAGCAGCAACCCACTTCACTAAGTCCGCCTCGAGCTCCATGGGAAGTAGTGGCTTCGTGCCACGGCGCATCCCAATGAGCGATTTTCCATTGCGTAAGTCTGCCGCCTTCATGAACAGCGTCCGTAGGGGGACCTTTGTAAGCCGCGCTACTGCGGCATACTTCTCTCCTTGTTTAACCCGATTTAATGCCGCTAGAACGTCTTCAGGCGTGTAGTTTCATGCACCCCGCAGCGTGATAGCCGACAGCGTCAGCTCTGCTTCTCCGTCTTTCATGATCTCCGTCCACGAATGACTGGCTCTTCGTCGCATCAAACAAAAGACCATTCTAAAAAGCAATGCAGCGCTATTAGTTTTGTTTTTCCAGGTAAAAACGTGCACTGAACTGATACCCAGAAGCACATCCAATCAGAATTGCGAAAACGGATTTGAGCTGTAGTATTGGTAAAATATCAGCACCGTGCACACAACTGGCATCGCGCACTAAAGTGGCAAATTACGTTACGTAAAAAAAACACATCAGCAATTGGCTGCTTTCGAAACCGGGAATTCCCGCCAGTCCATTCAGTTGTGCTTTTTCCACATCATCCATGACAGCATCAATTAGCAAGTTGGACCCATCCACTCATAGAAAACACGCAAGAAGCTGCTAATTCCCTCGTAGTACTCGCTCTGTGTCCTTTAGCTCACAATAAAAACCGCAGAAACATGGTATTTCTGACTTTTGTCCGTAAATCCATAAGTCAGTACTGGGTAGCCCAAGTCGCTCAGCATAAATTTAGCGACGAGATGAAAAATTAGGAATTGCTCCTTTTGCTGCAGCTCAAGCACCTTCTGCATCAATTTCACGCTTGTTATCCCCAAGATCAGTGATTCTTCGTCCTCTCCATTTCCCACGAACGGAAAGCCGTCATCATCCAGCCGATTTCCAAACACAAAAGCTGTTGTTGAGTCTAAGTCAAATTTGTACGCTTTCGCGATGACCAATTCTCGGGTACGAAGAATTGAGTTCTTCGTCCCTTGTAGCCACCTATTGTAGCACACATTTCACTGGACTTGGGCACATGTTGGATACCCAAGGATAGGAGCTGGAATATCTGGCGCTCTTAAGAGGTTGCTCCAGATCAAGCATGGCGGGACAGCGTTCTCATCCATAAGTTGAATATACTCCCGCATCTCTGGGGTAATCTTAGGACGCGGTGTTACAGCGCGCGCTGTAGCGCCACGCGAATACCTATGGTCGTTTCGCAACAGTACCCAGAACGACGAAGACTGGCAGTGACGCACTTACCATTGAACGCCACACTTAACAACTGTCGCCGCGTCACACGTAGGACTCTTGCAGTGCAGCCGGCGTTCAGCCATGTCATGGCCCCCAGGGCATATGATGCACGTACGTGATCTAACGGAGAATACCACGGAGCAGCAGAAATTATCACGCCGATACTTGACGTACTGCGATTCAAATCGAAATTCGGCAACTTTAGTCCAGTGTAGCTTGGGGGGTATCGTCGGGGGCAGAGTAGATATTCCGGAATGACTATTTCGATTTTAAATGCAACCAAAACTACGAGCCAACCAAATAGCGCAGAATAACATGACCGTCAAAATTTTCTGAGCACTGGGTGCGCAGAATAATATGACTTTACGTACAGTACAATATTCTTTATCTCGTTTTAAATTTTATGAATACACTGTACTTTAAGTGCCGTTTATGTTAGTACCGATATCCGTATCTCTTCAGGGGTAAGTGTTTGCCAGTCACTGGAAAAGTGTTTGGTGGTGGTCAGTTTTTCGGATTTGTGTTTGCTTGTGTCGTTTTCTGTTTGCTAGTAATTGTTGCTGATCAGAATTCTGTATACTAGCGTACCAGACCCCACTGTCGTTAAAGTTCAGCAAAGTGGTAGTCCAGAAACGCGACAGACCATTCAGAGTTTCATAATGAAGATCGATTACCATAGATTTGTTCATCTTGAGATTCTTACATGCCCTTTGTGATGGGTCTACTCGGTTACCAATGACCCGGTTACCAATGACGTAACTGACAACGAAAAATAAAATTAAGGCGTAAGTTACGACGTAGCAGAGAGCCTATAATAGAGCTTGAGTATTGAAACCGGTACACCTCCCCGCGGAGAGAATTCACCCAATCTACAAGCCATTCTTCCCTTTTAGTAGCGGCTGTAGTTGCTGTATGTCAGACTTCAGATTTGCTGTCGACGCAGACGGGCCACGACTTCAATGTGGTCACAGTCGTTTTCCTAAGCTAGAAACGATTTAGTTGAGATTTACGTTTGGCTGAGGTGAGGTGGTTGTAGCACTTGTCTAACGTTGACAGCATGCCGTTTTATCTAAGAAATTTTATTTTTGCCAGCTTCTTATAGAACGGCTCGCAAATTCATGTCTAGCCTGCAGAACGGCATCCGGCGTTTTTGGAGCTTGTTTGCGACCTCGTGTCATGCTTAGTGTTGTTGTACGGAGAATAGAAACTAATATTAGCTCGCTAGTGGCGGTTCTGTTCTATATTGGCTACATAGCAAGTGTTCGTTCGAGTAAAAATAGGTCTGTCATTTAATAACGAAGGTCGAGGCCATGGATTTATTATCCTTATTGCTGCCAAAAATATACTTGGGATTTGTATACCTGATACACCATAGTAAAAAGTAAAACGTGCATTTAGGCTTGGTTTAACTGCGCATCCCGCAGCCCAATATGCCATATTGCATGTGTTTACCAATAACTATTGCGATTATTGTAGTAAAACCAAGCATATTGCACGGGTTGCCGCAAGTGACATGATTAACCCTTTTGCGGTAGATGGAATCAGAATGCCCCCTTCCCGCATTTTAGCAAGAGCAGGGGCACGCAAGACCCTCGAAAGGAAGCAGAATGCCTCCTTGTGGCAAAACCATTCCATTTCAACCTCCGTGTTTTGGTAAAGCCAATCGTATTGCTTGAGTTATGGAGGGTAGGGGCTTTTATCGTATAATTTAGTACGACTACTGAAATATTACTGTTAATTTCAGAATTGTTTTGCATTTTTTGTGCCCCGTCGACGTGAATTTTGTAGACATTCAATCGAAACGTAACTCCAGATGAAACGAAAACTGGACGAACCAATCGCAGGATTCGCTGTATGACCTGTTTACACACATGTGTAGCCACCAATGAGCACCAACCACTCCACGTCAAGAAAAATATACTAAAATCAAATACAACGCTCGGCTTCACTCTGTAATTTCCCTAACAGTTTCCAATGCGCACAGATCCAGAGGACCGAAAACGAGTGGTGTTAGCTCTCGAGTATGAAACCCAACGCTCCCGTGTGGTCTGGAAGGACGTTGCACGGAAAATGCCTCGTAAGCGGTCGCCACAGCAATTTGAGATGCGTCTACGCGCCTTCACGAGGACATACAAAACGTCGTTTCGCCCCCCCCCCTTTTACTGTCGCTTTACCGGCTCCCAATGCAGTGCGGTTCCGCCTGCTGATAACAACGGAAGCTGAACGCGCCGTAGGCTCAATTTTTGGCGTTGTTACTGCTCCGGACGTGCGACAACAACCGGGGAAGACCGAGAGCAACGCTGGCGAGGCGCTGCCCGCAAGCGTATCACTAGTTATTGCGGCTATTGGGAACGTGGAGCATGCTGATATTTTTCTTGACGTCGGCGTGGGGCTTAGAAACGTCGTCACTCAGTTCGCTCTACAGACAATGGCGCGGATGTGTTTGGGTATCGAAAAGCGGAATGAAGTTGCTGAAAAGGGGAAACAGTGTCTGCATTCCCATGGCGCACGCTTTCACCCATTGCACAAGGTTCGTCTTCTACAAGGCGATGTGTTAGATATTTCACACTCGACGCGGCCACCCTTTGAAGATGCTACAATCATATTCCTGAACGATTTTCTATTTGAAGAAGCTGCCAAGGTGGTTGTTCAGGAAGAACTGAGTCATTTGCGAAACGCTCGAGTGATTGTCTCTACTTCCCGATATTGCCCCCGGGATCCTTTTTGCATGAAGCGGGTACTAGAGCGAACTATCTACGGGAATGGCAGTTGGAGGTCTGCACTTATTCCGATGTACGTCTTCCTTCGACGCCAGCCATCCGAATAGGGCATGTACCCCAAGTGGAGTGACATGAGAGCGGGATAGCAATGATGCTGGAAGCTGTGTGTTGTATGTGAGCAACGACAAGATGCTGAAGGCGTGGGCGCGGTATCAACGAAAGACCTTAGGTGAATGGCAGCCCCAACGGGAGCGTCAACATGGACCGGTGTCATGACAGTCTACGGTAACCTGGGTAGACAGTGGCAACGACAATACCTGGATGTGGTGGAGTTATCGATGACGGAAGTTCAAGAGGCAGATATCCAGGCGGACAAGCGGGAGGTCTACAGATCCGTGGAGGGAACTAGTGTCGTAAACGTTTTTATCGAAATCAGTACATATACACATGTCGGTAGTGGATGCAGCACTGACAACTTTGTTTTCATTAGGAAGGTGGTTAGCACTAAGCCTTTCCGGGTCATTGACCCGATTCTTACTTTCCGAACATTTTACTATAATGCTTGCTCAGGGATTTCATTATACTTTACCAAACGGATGACAAGCAGTAAGTGAAATCAGTACATATACTAGTGAAGGTAACAACAGGTAAATCAAACACGAGAAGTGCAACTGCATTTACAGTATTACTGTAGTATTGCCCTTGCTGCTTTGTTGCCATTGTTTGGAGAACTACCAGTCACGGCATTAACGTCTGCGGTCTTTGCCATGTGCTGTTTCTTCAGTTTAGCGAGGCGGATGATGTTCGGACGATTCCACTCTTAAAAAAGAGGCCTTGTTGGAGGTAGTATCGATGAAATTTATCCCAGTACGTCCATGTTGGCTCAAGGCACCTGAACGCCACCTCAACATGGGTATGCACCATCCCGCATAAGCTCGTAACCTCCGTAGAATACCTGTCCTCATATCGACACACGATACACTGACGACGTTTCCTTCCTTCTCCATGAAACGTTTGTTTGGAGGTTACCGACTCCCATACCGTGAGTGGGCTACGCTGAGCTGGTGAAACGTAGTTTTGAACCGTGGGCGTTCTCGAAGGCATAGCCGTGGGGGCGGTATCTGTGCTGGTGCCGTGTACAATTCACTCGTCACTAGGGGCGGCTCGCCACTTCCCAGATATAAGCTCGGAAACCAGTTGAGTCATGAACGTCCAGTGGGGATCCCGGTCCTTCGTATTATCGATCGCCATCCACCGCGATATATATGCGTTTGTACGCGCCACGTCAACAAGCGCGAGAGCTAGTTTCTTGTGTCACCGTTTGTACGAGTGGCCGTCGGCAAGAGAAAACCTGGTACGAAGTTGATCCAAGCGATCCACGCCTTGCATATGCCGGTTGTACTGCAAAATGCACGTTGGCGCAGGAAACTCACGAGCCACCTTTCAAATCCGTCGCTTGGCGGTCGTAGTCGATGAGGCATCGACGTTTGAAATCATTGTAAGGATACTGCCATCACACCAGAAGGCGGCCAGCATTTTGTGGTCAAGTGCAACCGCCTGCTGGTGGTCACCGCAGGTCACCTCTCCTTTCTGCAACATTACGTGTTTTGGAAAGTGCTTACTGCCAATTCAAACAGCCCGCGGCCATACAGTCCTTTCAGCCGCATTTCCACCAGTTGTTGAACGCTTGTGTAGAAATTATCCATGTTGATGACCCCCTGAGAAAAAAATATATGGCCTCACGACTTCAAGGACGTGTTTGCGAACTTGTTGTACCTTGTCAAGCTCCTCCCTGAGTTCTTGAATCTGCCCTTGACTCACAACGTTCTCTTAGACGATCCAATATATCGCTGTTGGAGCAGTGCAGTCTGTAGTTTAGGGCAACCCACGTTGTTTCACAGCAAACCACATACATTCGAAAGTGGTATTTACCCCCGGGCTTCTAAGGGTTGAATAAAATGAGGTACCGCCCGTAGCGAGATCGACAAGCCATACTTGCTTCGTCGAGCGCAAGCTCACGCCCTGCTTCGATGTAGCGACCTCCAGTGCACTTCAAGAGATTCAGTAGAGGTCGGATACGCGCCGCCAGATCGCCACGCCTGGGTCTGCACGAAAGCTGAGGCACCGCCGGAGAAATTTGAACCTGCTCAGACTCATGATGCTGTCTAAGCTGGTAGATGGTCCACCGAAAATACCATCTTCCGTCTGTCGGCCCCAGTAATACGCGTATTCCCGTTTATCCATCAAAGCCATGTTGAACATAATACCGTAAAAAAACGAAAGCTCCTCCAAGCCGAACAACTTCGTGATTTTGAAGTTCTTCACGGCAGCATACTTGTTCGTCTCTATTACCACCTGATTCCAGAATAATAGCGGGATATACGCGAAAAAAACAAGAGGAGGCCGAATAAGAAAATATATGGCAGTACTGCGGTAGCAACCGTGTTGTCGAGGTCTCGTCTGCGTGTCTGTACAAGTCGTCCGGGCATTCCATACCGGCATCTAGGTCGAACCTCATATTCTTGACCGCTTCGACATCTGCGGGCAGCAATCGATCAGCGTCATACACTTCGTAGTGAGACGCGAGTTTCTCTTGCGAGATCTGGGGCTCATCGAGAGGTGAATCCATGAGCATCTCGCCATCCTCCACGTTCTCTATCAAAACTTTCCGCGCCGGTTTGTCGGGTACCTGGACAAGCGCCCTGAAATTCCGAACACCGAGTTGAACACGTGGAAGGTTAAATTCTTGGACGGCTGCTTGAAATTTACTGTCTAACCAGATCACCTGAAAAAGTGCCACATTCTTTTTCTTCTTTACGAGCCGACACACGCGACCAACAATGTACGCTGTGCCAACACATCGATAGGCCTTGTGCTTCATCCATGGTTCCTGGGATGGCGAAAATGCTTCCATCTTCTTGATATAAACGTCTTGTAGCCGTGGTGGTGGTGGCGGCGGTGGTGTACGGACAGCTCTGCTGGAACCAGAGCCGTTTGTCTCGGGCCCACCGCCGTCCCCCCTGGCAGTTTTTTTGGTGTCGATAGTGCAGTATGCTGTTCGGCATTGAGTTCTGCGTCATCACTTCGACCGGCCACGCGTTCCACAATCAGGGATTGGTAGTAACGAAGAGCGAAATATCACTACTGAGGTCATACACGGATAACGACCGCAACCCTCACCGCCGTGAAGTAACATTGTTACTTGGACTCGATATAACTGGATGACAATGCGTGCTGTTAGGTTTTGGTTCCTCACCTCCACCTTTTGACACTTTGGGTTTACAGTGCACTGCACAGTACGCCTTCAGATGCTCCGTCCTGAACCTCTCTAACGCTTCCTGTCCAACACGAACGGATTGGGGACTTGCATTCGTCTCACCCAGCAATCCGTCGACAAAGTCCTTTACGCGTGGATCCAAAACCAATGGAAGTGTGGCTTAGATTGTTCCGCTAGGGAATCGTTCTTCAATTTGGAGCTTAATCCGCGCAATTGCTGTATTTGCTCCGCTTGAAAAACCTTCTACAAGCATTTCTTTACGTGTCAGATTTGCCTCGTTGGTCTTGGGGCGTCGCTGACTATCGATATCATAGCATTGAAAATAGTCGGGTTGGATCTCGTTCAGGGCTCGTCTTCGGAAAACAGGAAGGAACGATGTAACCACAGTGATTCGTTGTACTTCCAGCAAAGGCAACTCTGCCAAATAAGCTGTCACACCTTCTAACGCAATGCTGAGCTCCCACTCAGCGGCAGTGATACAGTCAAACACATTATTTTAAGGTTCCTGCTGAAAGTACGCCCTCAATGCCGGAAAATTCACAATCGTTCGCTTCAACGGCTTGCACAACGATGCGACATGGACGTCAACATTGACAATTGTGGATAGATCTGGGAAAAGGTGAATGTTTTTAAGCTGTTGAAGCTTCCGGTTGCGCTTGTCAGTGCAAAAAGTAATTGTTCAATGCACGTAGTTCGCGCACCACCTCTGCTCCTTCCGGAAATGGACCACCCTTCGTGACAACGCACGAAATTCGTTCTGGAGACGCTGTAGATGCATTGGTGATATTGACAGGATTGATATTTTCCTTGAGGCCAATCCCGTATCCAATGCACAAGTTGAGCAGGTGCATGCAGCAATCCATCTGCGTGCAGTCTTCAAAGTTCCACACGAACTGCTGTGTGCCCACCCGGATACCCTCCTACCAGGAGCGCGAATCGTCGGAATATCTAAGTGTGGTTGATAAATGCAATGCTTGCGCCGATGATCCCCACCGTCGTTGCGCTTGTCCACCCATCATGGATGAGGTTGGTAAAAGCTAGCCCACAACATTCTTTGTGCTCAAATCAAAGAATCTTGTTGACGTGCACGCAAAATTTGCGGAATCGTGCATCCAGTAGTTCATCGTGCTGTCGGCGCGAGAGGAACGTATGGTCGGGTCGTCCACTGATAGCTTTTATCATGCCTTGAAGGGCTACAGCTTTGACCGCGAAGAATGGTGTTCCTTAAGAAGCAGTCGCATCAATCCAGTGTTAGAATATACAAGTTTTGAGAAGGTACTAGCTGTCCGTACCTGTTACGGTGGGCCACTAGCTGGTCGCATTGTTGATCAGCTCCGACGAAACCTCGTATCGAGAACGGTTTGTATTTTTCGTTTTTTTGGCACTTCCTGTTGTCTGAAAAGATAGGTCACTTGAGCACTTGATGTCAGAATGCAAAGTGAGTTGATTGAGGTCCTTAGTTTGCAACACTGTGCTACCTCTAAGTCTACTGGATACTCCTGCTGGATACACTCTACTGGATTCTCTACTGGATACTGACTTACCTTAGCCAATCGGCGACTGCCACGTGGATCCCATCTTGTACCCACAATCTTGTACCCACGTGTCCCGTAATCCTCCGTAGCGTAAACAGCGTCCCATCATCAGCGTTCCGTAATCACAGGAATGATTGCGGTCCCACTGAGTGATGGTCGTACCGGTATCTACCGGTATTCCGCAGCTAGTCGAGGCGTCATCTTGCCAACACTCCCACTCGACTCGACAGCCATCGATGCTTGGATTCCGAGCTTGTTCCGAAGCACACCGAACTGCGTTGCAGGAATTGGCTTCGTCATGATGTCTGCCAGCATGTCCGTTGTCGACACATACTGCAGCACCACTTGGCCGTCTTCCACCTTCTCGCGCACGAAGTGGTAGCGAATGTCGATGTGCTTGGTGCGCTTGTGAAACTCGGGATTCTTGGCCAACGCGATGGAGCCTTCGTTGTCCTCGTAGATCTTGACCGCTTCATCGTTTGCCATCTCGCCGAGTTCGCACAGGAACACCTTGAGCCACACCGCCTCTTGCGTTGCCTCTGACAGCGCCATGTACTCCGCTTCCGTAGACGATAGTGCCACCGTCCGCTGCTTCTTGCTTCTCCAGCTGATGCATCCGCCGTTCATCATGAACGCGTAGCCACTTGTGCTCCGTCGAGACTCGATGTCGCCTGCCCAGTCCGCATCCGAATAGCCTTGAAGTCCGTCCTCGCAGCTTCCTTGGAACTCGATGCCGTGCGTCTTCGTGCCTTGAATGTACCTGAAGACCCTCTTGAGCGCCTGCCAGTGTGTCGGGCAGGGGTCCGCTGCAAACTGGCTTAGCACTCCCACTGCCGCTGCGAGGTCCGGACGTGTGCCTACCATGAGATACATGAGGCATCCCACAGCGTTCCGGTACGGCACGTTCGCCATCGTCTCGTCATGCTTGCAGCCTCCTTCACACATGGCCTTGGTCAGCTTGAGACCCGGATCCTGCGGCGTCTTGACAGGGTTGCTCTTCTACATGTTGAACTTCTCCAGGATGTCGTTGGCGAACTTGGTTTGCCGCATCGACACCTTCCCAGTCGCCACATTCTGCTCGATCTCCATCCCGAGGAAGTACTTGAGCTGACCCATGTCGGTCATCTCGAACCGGTCACAGAGCGCCTGCTTCGTCTCCTTGAGCATCTTGTCACTGCTGCTTGCGAGGACCAAGTCGTCAACGTAGAGCGCCACGAAGATCATGTCTTGGCCGTCACGCTTGAAGTAGATGCAGTGGTCAGACTCGCATTTCTTGAACCCCAGCTTGAGCATGAAGTCGTCGATGGTCTTGTTCCACATTCGCGGCGGCTGCTTCAGTCCGTACAGCAATCGCTTGAGCTTGCACACGTAGTCCGGGTGGACTTCATCGATGTACCCGTCCGGCTGCGCCATGTAAATGTCTTCGTCCAATAAGTCATTGAGGAAGGCTGTCTTGACATCCATCTGATGCAACGTGAGGTTGTACTTGGCAGCCAGACTGAGCAGAATCCTGATGGACGTGAACTTGGCCACCGGCGCGAAGGTCTCGTCGTAGTAGATGCCGTACTTCTGCAGAAATCCCTTGGCCACCAGTCGCGACTTGAACCGCTCGATCTCTCCGGCTTGGTTCTCCTTCACTCGAAACAACCATCTGTTGCCGATTGTCTTGCGTCCCTTCGGCAGCGGTACGAGGATCCACGTCTCGTTCTTGTGAAGCGACTCCATCTCTGAGTCGCACGCCTCCTTCCACTTGATTGCGTCGCTGGATTCCATCGCCGACTTGAACGTGGTCGGCATTTCTCCCACTGAATCCACGACGTACGCAGCTTCGAAGTCTTGACTTTCTTGAGCCGCAGCAGACATCTCATCCAGAGTCTGGTGTCTACTCTGCCGCTTGGCACTCGGAACTTCCACGGCTTCTTCCAGCGACTGCGTCCGCGGGTGTCGTTTGCTGCCGGGTTCGAAGTCTTCATCTCGCGCAGCCTCATCTTCATCTTCGTTCCGATCCGGTTCGGACGAAACCCCTTCATCCGTGGCATCTTCATCATGAAGATCCACCAGCACCTCCTTCGGTGCGTATTCGCGTCTCCCACCATCGAAGACGTCTTCCATGAACTGCGCGTCGCGGCTCACCAACACACGACCGCTCTCCAGTTCTTCAAACCGATACGCTTTCTCGTGCTCCGAATACCCGACAAAACGGCAACGTACTGACTTCGAGTCGAACTTGGACCGCTTCTCCTTCGGCACATGCACGTATGCGTGGCAACCAAACACCTTGAGGTTGGCTAGCAGCGGCTTCTTTCCCGTCCACACTTGGTGCTGCGACTTGTCGAGGCTGATCGCGCGTGTAGGACACCGATTACGAAGGAACGTAGCAGTCATCACCGCTTCGCCCCAATACGACTTGGACAACCCGGCGTGCTCCAGCATACAGCGAGCACACTCCACCAGCGTCCGATTCATCCGTTCCGCCACTCCGTTCAGCTGGGGCGTGTACGGTGGCGTGTACGGTGGCGTGTACGGTGGCGTGAACTTCTGCTCGATGCCGCGATCTTTGCAGAACTTGGTCATCGCACCAGAAGTGTACTCGCCACCGTTGTCGCCCCGGAGGTTTTTCACGCGCTTGCCGGTCTGCGTTTCAGCCATTGCGACGAACTCTGCAAACTTGTCGGCCACCTCGGACTTGTTCCGCAGCAGGTATACGACGCAAAAATGCGACTTGTCGTCGGTGAACGTGACGAAGTAGCGCTTGCCACTGAAAGTAGATGTTTGCATGGGGCCACACATATCGCTGTGAATCACCTCCAGCACTTGCTTCGCACGGTTCGGCGACGACTTCATGTAGCTCACTCGCGTTTGCTTGCCGAGTGCAGACCCGTCGCACAGCTCCCACTGCTTCACCGATGTCATGTTGATACCAGTGCCGTAGCCCTTCTTGACGATGGCGTCTAGACCGCCATGGCCGATGTGGCCAAGTCGAAGGTGCCAAAGGTACGACGTGGTGTCCCCTTTGCGATCCTTCGAACTTGCCGCATTGGCCTCGTCAGGCATCATCGGCGTCATGCACAGCTTGAACAGCCCTTTGCCCTCACGAGCGCCGAGCTTCCACTTGAGACCCTTCGTTTCCGCGAAACACCCGTCGCTCTCGAAGGTCACGGGTCCAACATCCTTGGTAAACCGTCCAACGGAGAACAGGTTCCGCGATAGCTTAGGGATGTACCACACGTTCGTGAGCACACCCTTCTTCATCCCGCGCGGCGTCCTCATCGACATCACAATGTCGCCGGTTCCCAGAGCTTGGACCACACCGTCGTCCGCAAGATGCACGTCCACCGGAGTGATCTTCTTGAAGTTCTTCATGTACTCCTTCGAGTACGTCATGTGCTGCGTCGCACCCGAGTCGACCAGCCACATGCCACTTGACTTGGAGGCACCCTTGTTGCTTCCAACCGAGAAGAGGAAATCGCCAGAGTCGTCTTCACTCTGCGCGACATTCGCTCGCTGCGGCCTCTGCCGTTCCGCGTTCTCGCGGATCCGCACTGGACACTTGGCGATCCAATGTCCGTGCTCTCCACAGTAGTGACAGGCGCTGCTTGTCTTCTGCGCTTGCCGTCCCTTGTACTTGCTGTTGCCGCTTGTCATGAACGCTTGACCTTGACCGTGCGCGGCTCCGTCGACGCCGCCACCTTGTTCCTTGCGCTTCATGTCCTCATGCAGCAGCCGAGACGTCACGAGTTCCCACGTCAACGAGTCGGCTCTCGACTCCAATGCCGTGATGAGGAACTGGTACGACTCGCTCAGACTTCCCAGAAGCGTGATCACCAAGTCGTCCTCGCTGACCGGAGCGCCCACCGCATCGAGCTGTTCCGCCAGCGTCTTGATCTTGTTGATGTGCTCCAGCACACCATCACCTTCGTCCATCATGGTCGTGAAGAAACGTCGACGAAGGAAGAGCTTGTTGGCCAAATTCTTCTTCTCGAAGTGTCCTTCCAGCCTTGACCATGCATCGTGAGCATCCTTGGCCGAACGCACCAGCGGCAGTTGCGAATCCTCCATCGCGAGACAGACGATCGCCAGCGCCTTGCGCGACTTCTTCCGAAACAGCGCTTGATCCGCCGCGGTCTGGCAGTGCTCCAGCTTCACTTCCCCACTTGTCACTTCCCACAGTTCGCGCTTCTCGAGCACCGTCTGCATCTTGAACTTCCACGTGTGGAAGTTGGTTCCGTCGAACTTGTTGATGCGGGCGGTCGCGGTCGGGGTGGCGTCCATGGCGAAGGCGTAGTCAGGGTCTTGGTCAGGGAAGACGGGGCTTGGGCTCATAACCAAAAGATAGGTCACTTGAGCACTTGATGTCAGAATGCAAAGTGAGTTGATTGAGGTCCTTAGTTTGCAACACTGTGCTACCTCTAAGTCTACTGGATACTCCTGCTGGATACACTCTACTGGATTCTCTACTGGATACTGACTTACCTTAGCCAATCGGCGACTGCCACGTGGATCCCATCTTGTACCCACAATCTTGTACCCACGTGTCCCGTAATCCTCCGTGGCGTAAACAGCGTCCCATCATCAGCGTTCCGTAATCACAGGAATGATTGCGGTCCCACTGAGTGATGGTCATACCGGTATCTACCGGTATTCCGCAGCTAGTCGAGGCGTCATCTTGCCAACAGTCTGCACCATCGCTGACGAAACTTCCTCCTCCACAGGACTTCGCTTGATGGACGCATCTGCTGCATCCATTAGGGGGTTTCAAATTCAAGAAATCCGAGGGTAATTTGCCGGTCCAAAATCCGCGCGAGGTACCTTCAAATCCGTTTCCCGTGATTTCCAAATGCACCTGCCCCAGGGCTGATGCATTTGGATATCCAAATGCATGGTTCGGTACTTGGCAGAAGCTCCAATTCTGACCCATTTACGCAAGGGTTAACCCACCAAATGCCTCGGCATTTGGACCTCTGCTCAGAGGCCGGATTTGTTGAATTTGAAACCCCCTAGAGTCGTTTTTGGGAGACGGTGTTTTTTGTGGTTGCCTCGAAAGTGGCGCTTCGCATTTGAGGTGTCAACGACTCTGCACTAGCCCTTCTGCCAGGCCCAGGGGGTCGCGTTTCGCTTTGCTGTTTCCTCGCTAGTGCAGAGAAGGCAAACAGAGAAGAAACTCTCTTTCAGACCGGGCATCGACGAAATGAACGGGGTTTTGAGGTGATGGATGTACCCCCAAAACGGGCTATAGGATCGACGTGGGCGGGCGTGTTTAAAAGAATGCCATACTTGTCAACATGTTCCTTCTCACGTTTCTCGATTTCTGAACCAGGCAGTATCTACGTTCAAGGCAGGCCAACACCGGGATCAAAGGCCATGGGGGTGATAGACCTTTTACGGAACCCCGATGGGGTCACCTGGACAGTGGAAACGACTATAGGGAACAAGGAGCTACAGGGAGACGGAGAGAAGCTGCGGGATCATAGTCAAAGCGAAGGAATCGTGTTTAGAGCGTCGCCGCTTCTTCATAAATTCCCCTGGAGCGTACGCGACAACATTAAGAACAGACGAGTGCTGGGAGCGCTTAAAAAGCAGCCATTCCGACGATACCGCCAAGAGGTTGGCAAGGGACTGAAGACGGTAGTGGCAAAGCTCAAGACAGCTCAGCAGTCAGCGCAATGGGCGAAGGCGGCTCAAGGTCATCGTCCGAACGAACTCTGGGAACGACATGGATCACTAACCGACTATCAAGTATGGACGGTATACAGGGTCGCAGTGCGGCAACTCAACCTATTTCACGCCGACAAAAGCAGTGGAGCGTACTGTCGCGTCAGCCCAGTGCTGTGCGGCAAAGGAAACTTTAGAGCATCTCTTTTGGGATTGCCCCCAAGCCCAAATTGTATGAAAGGAGCTAGTGGAGCACTGGACCGGAACGCGGATAACATTTGCCCAGCTGCTCCCTTACCAGGACTACATCACATCCAGGAAGCCTCCGCCAGTCAGCCCGAGCTTTCGCCGACATACAGTCAGCCAATTCGGAGGAATGGACAAGAATCATGTTGCAGCGCTCAATCACATTTGGTAGGCCTATTGCAGCATAGCAACAGTAAGCAAAAGGGTTTTTGCTTGTCGGCGGGGGACCCTTGACAGCAGAACGGAGATAGGAGCACTGAAGACCAGCAGCAGGAGGACATGAACAGCAAGAGGACCTGAACCTGGACAAGTACAACGACTTCAATCAAGAACAACACAAGGAGATCTTCAATGGGTACAGCTGCTACAACGTACGGCGGACATTCGCCCCGAAGAGGCGCTTGGGAAAGATCCAGTGAAGCCCGCCAGTCTGGACTCCAGACTCTGGAGCCGCACTTCCGATTTAGCATTGGACAAGCAGAAGCAGAAGCTGTAACTAGACAACAACACCTAGTACAAGTAGGAGCTGCGCGAGTAGTTCCGGCGGGAGGACATCGATTGAGTCCTCGGCGGCCATCTGATTGTTGAAGTTCACTTGCTAAGAGCTATACGACAAGGGAAATACATACGACCTGAAAGACGTACAAGAAGAGGGAGTAAAAAACCATTTGCTTACTGGAAAAAGCCATTTGCTTACTCAACCACGGCGATATGGACAAACCGCAACGGGGTCATATTCCGAGCAGAAAGCGTACCTCCCCAGCAACGACAACAGGAAATCTGGACAGCCACGATGCGCCAGCTTCGAGCGTCGGCGCTTCAAGACACAAAGCGAGCGGAAAGAAAAGTACAGGGGCTGTATTTACGGCAAATGCTCGACAGCTTTGAGTATATCGAGATATCGGCCAGAGGTGAAGTCCCAAGGCCGCTACGACGACAGCCAGATTCAACCATAGTGATGTGGCAAGACAAATTCCAGGGATCTATTGACTAAAGTTAAATGGACACCTTTACTACTACTACTACTACATGTGACAACCTCGCAGAAACCTTGAAGTTGGTTGTTGCTTGTTGCTGTGCCCCCGCCTAAGATAGAGGACCGATCGACGGTAAATGGCAGGCTCACAGGGGTCCCAACCATCCTACAGTTCACTCACAAGGTTTTGCATCTAATATAGTCATCAGTGATGACTCATCATCCATCGAACCCTTTAACGCGATTTCTTTACGTCCACTTGAGCGGAGCACCACCTTTAAAAAGAATTTTAGGTTTGACGCTTGGGTTTTGAGCTTTTGGATACCCTGGTGCTGTCCAACAGGTTAGATTCATTGTCTTGCATTTGGATCGTTAAATTGTGCTGTAGCTTCAACGTGTGCATGTAGCAAAATATCCACCACCGATGATCTGGCAATTCACGAAGCCATTTGACAATTTCAACAACGTTAATCCATGCTGGGATTAAGTTTGTCGCATGCGAAGCCATTTGGCAATTTCAACAAAATTAATTAGTGGTGTGATTAACAGAACATGTATTCAAGCACAGTGAGCAACGAAATGTGGATCCACTCGTGTCAGCCTGCCTTGTCAAGAAAACACCAACGCTCGAAAAGCTCACAGGCATCACCTTATTTAGATTTCCACCTTACCGCTTTCCACCGCAAAGCCAAAGCCATTCCTGCACCACGAAAGCCACAGCAAAACTGCGAACCTATTTTCCACCAAACGGCTGTCGCTACATAACCAGTCTCGGGGTTTCTTTTTCTTCAAGCTCGGCGACACTCGCGCAGACGGGGACTCGCTCATGTGTGGCTCCTGTACAACCTTTCGGTGTCCGACGGTCGTTTACTCCCTGCAACCGCGACGCTATCCGTGGTGTAGCGATCTTCATTTCCAAACTCGACAGCTAAGCAGCAAGTCCTTCCCAGTCTTTACTACGTCCAAACCGACCAAACCAACGCTATGAACATCCAAGCTCTTCTCCTCGTCGCGGCTTCCATGACCGCTCGTGCTACGGCCGAGTTCACCGTCACTTCCGGGACCACCGAGGCCACCACCTCAAGCACGGAACACGTGAGCTTCGTCAAGCAGTGGACGCTCAACTCCGCCGCCACTGCCGACACCATCGAATCCATCGACCTGGAACTCGCTGGCCGCGTCTACGTGAGCTACGTGAGCAATCTGCCGACCGGTGTGCTCGGATATGTGAACGTGTCGGGTGACTCGCAGACGGTGGTGGACGCCGTCACTGTCAGCAACGACGACACTAACGACAACGGCAATGATGACACCAACGACACGGACGGAGAGCTCAACGTGCGTTTAGGCAACAGCACCTCCACCACCCTCAGCGGATACCTGCTCACGGAGATCTTCTTGGCGTCGAGCGGCGTCGTGACGGACGTCAAGATCCAGCGCTCCGCCCAAGTCGTCGTCGAGGATGGCGTCCTGGTGACCAGCAGCACCACCGCCGAGCTGCAGGTCGAGGCGAGCGGATCCAGTGCCGTGTACGTGTCAGCGGCCAACGCTGCCGTGAGTGTCCGCCAGCTGCAGCTAGAGGCGGCCGGCACATCGACCATCCAGTTCAACGTCGGCAGTGTATCGACCACGGAGGAGGTGCAGATCGATGCTCAGGGCTCAGCAGCCATCTCGCTGCTGGCGTCGTCCGTTGAGGCGGCCACGATGGAGCTGGAAGCGCAGAACACCGGCACCATTTGCATCAGCGCGCAGACGGTGACGGCCACCAACTACGAAGGCCAAGACGCCAGCCGCATCTCAATGCCCAACGCCTCCAGCAAGTACACTTCCACCGGATCCTTCGCCTGTGATGACTCGAGCGTACCTGCTCGTGAGCCGGCGTGTGTGTCGAGCGCTTGTGCGGACTCGTCGACGTCGGGCACCACGGCGGGCACGGCTGGCAGTGGCGCGTCGACTACTACCACTACCGTGACGACTGCGCCAACGACGGCCAATGACGACGACGCCAGCGACGACACGAATGCGTCTTCTGTTCCGCGTCTTGCTGCGATGGCTGCTGCTGTGGTTGGTGTGGCCACAGCGGTTCTGGTATAATGTTGAGTAGCCCAGTAATACCCTGTAGTTTCTTCAATGCAGCAAAAGTTTATTTGCTGTGAAAGTTCGTATCATACTTTTTCTTGCTCTTTGGTCTTGCTTAACACGAGCTAAGGTATATTGCATGTACGTGTAATACGAATTTCACGTTTTCTTTTCAGTCTTTCACCAATAAGTACTACCGTAGCGAAACTGCATGTGGGCTCACGTGCAATCCCATTGAAACTACCCACAGGGCTTCTCAAGGGCATCCCCACCTTTACTAATTTAAGTATTGGTACTGTAGTATGTCAAATACATGTACACCAGAAAAGCCCCGTACGAAGCAGCACCTCGCTATCGAGCTGCAGGATCCACATAATACATGTACGGTATGACAAACGGTGAACCTATGAGGCTCCTTGCAGGCTGCAATGCAGCTGTTGCCGCTGGGAAACAGAGGAGCGAATAGCAGGCCGACGAGGGGGTTCTTTTTCTCCGTTGCAAGTGTAATCAGGTGGTGATTAGTGCTGTTCGCGCTATGAAATACTTCAGAAATAAAAATTAAAACACGATTTGTTGAATCACGAGAAATCTTGCCTGCGTCTGTGGCTCTTCTGTTCAATGTTGCAACATTGAGTTCACTTCGTTTTTGTATCGAAAATGGAGAAGCGAGAGGTACGGACATACTTAAGTAATTCCGAGCGGCTCAAAGCAAGAGGATTCGCGCAAACAATGAGCAATTTTCAGTACGATAACCATGACCGCCATGTAGTGAGCCGCACATTATGCCCAAACTCTCTAGAGAATGCGTTTTGGGCTCGATTTGGGCGCTGTCGTCGCTCCAATACATTCTGGTACTTGGATTTGGTGCTCATGACATCCATCCTACTCAAAACCTCTTAACTCGTATAAATTATGAATTCATAGAGGGGTTTGCGGTTGAGTTTGTCAATGCCTCTTCCACTCGCTGTCCGAGTTGGACTCCGACTTGATTCGAGCCTCGAACTCCGAGTACAGCCATTCCGAATCTAAGATTCAGTACATTTGCTGAAGCACATCCTGTGAAAACTGCAACAAGCATTGGGATAGCTTTAACCGAAGCTTTTGGTCTCCAACAAATGTTGAAAACAAGAAAAGCAACCGGCAAAGCCAAGTTCCCTCTCCTGCAGCACAGCACAGATGATATCCTGTAGCTCCATGGCTCCAATGGAGCAGAGTCCCTAGGCCATCCCTATCTCCCCGCTGTTGCTGCTTCGAAGCCGCTTAGAAAAAGCTCATTCTCGAAAACTCCGTCAAGCAAGCAAGACACTCGCAGACCCTCCAACGACATGAAGCTCAGTAGTTTCCACGCTCTTCTTGTCGCTGCCGCCTCGTTGGCTGCTCATGCTTCCGCTGACTTCAAGGTTTCCCCGCAGCCCATTGTGAAGGCCGCCACCTCGAAGAACGTGAACTTCGTCAAGCAATGGACGCTGAAGGCCGGTGCTAACACGAACTCGATCGACTCGATCGATCTGAGCCTTGCTGGTAACGCGTACGTGAGCTACGTGAGCGGACTCCCCACTGGCGTCATCGGGTACGTCAACGTGTCTGGCGACTCGCGTACTGTTGTCAACGCAGTCACAGTGAGCAAGGATGTGGACAACGATGTTGACAACGATAACGACTTCGATGACCTGTTTGACAACGATAAAAACGACGGCGGAGAGCTCAACGTCTTGCTGAGCAACAAAGCGGCCAGCGGCTACTTGCTTACGGAAATCTTCTTGGCTGCTCCCGATGCCGTCAAAGATGTGAAGAGTCAGCGCTCAGCCCAAGTGGTCATCGAGGACGGCGTCCTAGTGACGTCGGGTACGAGGTCTGAACTCCAGATCGACGCCACCGGTTCAAGTGCCGTCTACGTGTCAGCTCCCGACACGGCGGTGAGCGTGGGTCAGCTCAGTTTGGAGACGACGGGCACTGCCACTATTGAATACAACGTGGAGAGCGTGTCTGTCCGATCTGAACTGCAGATGGAAGCCCAAGGCTCGTCGAGTATTACTGTGCTCGCGTCCACGATTTCAACTAACAAGCTGGATCTGGACGCGACCTCGGGTTCCATCTGCATTGCTGCGGAGACGGTGCAATCCAAGTGGCGTGGCATCGAGGGCAAGAACCAGATCTCCATGCCCAACTCGATCAAGAAGCACGGCACCACGGGCACGTTTGCCTGTGAGGAATCGACGCTGCCGGCCCGTAAGGCTGCCAAGATCACTGGTGCCTCTGCTGTCGACACGGGAATCAACAACGGAAACATGTTCCTTGATGATGACAACGACAACGATCTTGACGACTTGAACGATTCCACTGAAAACTAGACTTTAGAGATGTTGTAGAAAAGTCAGATAAGTTGCTACATCCATTGCCACAGTGAGTACTTGAGAGGAAAATGGTTACCCCGAAAGAATCACTACACTGTGCTTGATGTGTTTGACTTGCAGCATTATGTTTTGTCTTGTAATGAGTGATTGATTAACAGTTAAAGGACTTTTCGTTTTGCTACATGTAACTAAGACTTACGATATCAAAACTTGAAATCGTATGGAGCCACTTCGTTACTACGTAGTACATGTACAAGGAATCCAAATCCGACGTTCTGGGGGAGGTAAACTTGTGCTGTAGGTGCATCGAAGCCAATCTGTTGAAGAGTACCGGTATCAACGACGACAGTTTTCTGTCTTGTAATGGTCCAAGGAAAGCTGGATCTCGAATACTTTAGACATGCCGCTGGGAACATGAAGAAGGAGTTGATTAACTATGTACTAAGTAGTTAGTGGACTTGTCGTTTCGCTAGCTATGTTGTACCACGTAGTATCTACTTAGACTTCTTGATTGTTGCCGGAGAATCCAAATTCGGTAAGGGTAAGCTTCTTGGTTTGGTTGCTATTGTAGGTGGCAGCATGTACCTGTACATGAAACTTAGAATGAAATAGTAGTTGTGACAATTAAATTAAAATTCGGTTGCTTACGCCGCTTTCACGAAAATGTACTTTGCACTTCCGATAATTTACTTAAGTCATCTCTTCTCACTAAGAATCTCAGATTCGCCACGCAGCTGACAACGCCAGCCAACAAAAAGATAATTGTACGGAGGTTTATGGCAGGTAAGCACAAAAAGGAGCGGTGGTGCTTCCTGCTGCGATCAATATGCATACGGTGCAGTACTGCGCGCTGTCTAACGAGATAGCTTCATTGTCTTGTCCATTTGCTGGTGGTGTGTTGAATTAACTCTACATGCACGAATGTACATGTACATGATACATTATATGCAGTCGCTTCAACATGTACATGTAGCAAAATATCCACCAACGACGATCTGGCAATTCGCGTTGCATGTGCATGTAGCCATTTGGCTCCAGCAAAATTAATCTGTGATCGCTCCGAATGTGATTAAAGTCCGGCTATGTGTAGCTTGCGCAGGCTTGTCGCAGGCGCATTGCACACTTCAAGCACGGTGAGCAACGAAACGAAAGCCCTGCCTGCCTTCAATTCTGTACAAGGCACTGCCTTGTAAAAGAAACATCGACGCACTAAAAACTCAAAGCCATCGCATGGATGGATTTCCGCCCGATGGCTTCGCACTGCGGCACCACCGTTGTAAGGATGGAAAGCCGCAGCAAAACTGCGAACCTATTTTCCACCAAACGGCTGTCGCAGCAATGCAAGGATAACCGAGCAGAGAACCGTCTCGGGGGTTCCTTTTCCTCAAGCTCAGCGCGACCCCGCGACACTCGTGCAGACAAGCCCAGCAGGCAGGTGGGATTAGGCGAGACGGAGACTCGCTCATGTGTGGCTCCCGTACAACCTCTTCGGTGTCCGACGGTCGTTTACTCCCTGCAACCGCGACGCTATCCGTGGTGTAGCGATCTTCATTTCCAAACTCGACAGCTAAGCAGCAAGTCCTTCCCAGTCTTTACTACGTCCAAACCGACCAAACCAACGCTATGAACATCCAAGCTCTTCTCCTCGTCGCGGCTTCCATGACCGCTCGTGCTACGGCCGAGTTCACCGTCACTTCCGGGACCACCGAGGCCACCACCTCAAGCACGGAACACGTGAGCTTCGTCAAGCAGTGGACGCTCAACTCCGCCGCCACTGCCGACACCATCGAATCCATCGACCTGGAACTCGCTGGCCGCGTCTACGTGAGCTACGTGAGCAATCTGCCGACCGGTGTGCTCGGATATGTGAACGTGTCGGGTGACTCGCAGACGGTGGTGGACGCCGTCACCGTCAGCAACGACGACACTAACGACAACGGCAATGATGACACCAACGACACGGACGGAGAGCTCAACGTGCGTTTAGGCAACAGCACCTCCACCACCCTCAGCGGATACCTGCTCACGGAGATCTTCTTGGCGTCGAGCGGCGTCGTGACGGACGTCAAGATCCAGCGCTCCGCCCAAGTCGTCGTCGAGGATGGCGTCCTGGTGACCAGCAGCACCACCGCCGAGCTGCAGGTCGAGGCGAGCGGATCCAGTGCCGTGTACGTGTCAGCGGCCAACGCTGCCGTGAGTGTCCGCCAGCTGCAGCTAGAGGCGGCCGGCACATCGACCATCCAGTTCAACGTCGGCAGTGTATCGACCACGGAGGAGGTGCAGATCGATGCTCAGGGCTCAGCAGCCATCTCGCTGCTGGCGTCGTCCGTTGAGGCGGCCACGATGGAGCTGGAAGCGCAGAACACCGGCACCATTTGCATCAGCGCGCAGACGGTGACGGCCACCAACTACGAAGGCCAAGACGCCAGCCGCATCTCAATGCCCAACGCCTCCAGCAAGTACACTTCCACCGGATCCTTCGCCTGTGATGACTCGAGCGTACCTGCTCGTGAGCCGGCGTGTGTGTCGAGCGCTTGTGCGGACTCGTCGACGTCGGGCACCACGGCGGGCACGGCTGGCAGTGGCGCGTCGACTACTACCACTACCGTGACGACTGCGCCAACGACGGCCAATGACGACGACGCCAGCGACGACACGAATGCGTCTTCTGTTCCGCGTCTTGCTGCGATGGCTGCTGCTGTGGTTGGTGTGGCCACAGCGGTTCTACTGTAAACACGGCGAGAGATCCAGCGATACTCTGTAGTTTCCTCCTTTTATTGCACTGCGAAAGTAACTAGACTTTCGTCAGTTTACCACTCGGCTTTCGGCTAATATCACCCTAGTCAATTAAAGCAACTTGTTTCAGCTACGTATCCGGTATCCATATTTCTAAACGGATAGAGATCTCTAATTGTACTTTGTAGTTTCAGCTTTGGACGTGTATCTGGATCCTATTTTTATCTGTCTTCGCGAGTATTCAGGGGTCCTCTGTCCACGTAGACCTGCTCGAAGACTTGAAAACGGATTCCTTCAGGTTATTGCTGCTTGCCATGCCTGACGCCGTCGCTTCTGAAGAGGTTGTCATTGTATCGTGGTGGGCATTCGCAATCTGGTGGGTTTCGTTTCTTAGTGTGCACTTGATCACTTGTGGATACAACGCAGCGTACGCGTACTGCTGGAATCTTGACAGTACGATACTCAGTCGAGACCTGGAATTTTACCACATTGGCTTGGGGCGGGACCATTTTGGAGTCGTTGCCGCTGTCCATGCCGTAATGTCTTCTTTTCACGGATTAAGCGCTGTTCTGATGGTAGGAAGTTCGTTATGGCAACGGGCGTTACCATTTACCCCATGGGGAGGGAAGAGCACAGCGAACGACGACGTAAAGCGAGTGACCAGTGCACCAACATTGGTGTCAATTGATCAGAGACACGCCAGTCGAGTCAACTCCGTCATTCGTAGCGGTGTGTCCAAGCTAACCAATCGATATGGTCTTCTCGGGGTTAATGGGGAACATTTTCACGTAATTCTCAAATGTCGTGAGTTGGTTGAGATGGTTTTTCAGACCATTCAAGCTCACCGCATGAGTTTCCTTATGCCCAGTATGCTACTGAACCGGTTTTACGTGATGGGGTTAGTTCTCAACTGTTCTATCCCTTCTTTTTCCAAGGCAATGAAGGTCGCAAGTGTGACTGTATTCTTGACCTCGTCTTCTGCATGGGTGCAACAATTATTGTTGTGTTGAGTTATATTGATCAATATGATCCTGAAGTCAGCAATTTCGGAGTAAACCCATGGTACAATGACGTTTGGGCTGCGCGAGCGCTGAACGAGTTCCAAATGGTTGTGGTCGTATCTTGGTCAGACCTGCTTAGCCGAACAATCTTTTCCCTTGGCCTGCTTATGAGTACTTCCAACCTCAAAGAGCTCCTTTACAAAACACAATACCAGAGGAGCGCAGTTGCTGCGGAAGCAGCCCCAAAATTAATCGCAGTCAAACAAGTGAATGGCAAACCTCATGCTGAAAGTATTCCTACAATTACAACAAGTACTGTTGTGTCTTTTGCACCGAATTCACGATTAAATTTTGGATACGTATGTGGAATCGTTATGCAAGTCTTACTGGACGTGGAATCCACGTGCTCTTCTTCGCTTGGGGGTTCATCGTTCTCGCGTTACATATCCAAGCTTCTATTCAGCACACCCTACCACAATGCATGGCGCAGGTCCGGCCCTGGGGTGCATCAAAACCGTCCTGCTCCTTCTTTGTTTGGATTGCTATAACCTTCACGTATCTGGACAACGAGACGAGGTGGATGCACTTTGGCACGAAATGGACGGATCTACAGTTGTGATGCTGTTGATCAGGCATTGCCCTCTGCTGGATGTACCCGACGTATTTACCGAGTTCCACCAGCTTATCAGCATCAAAATTTATAATTCAACAATCACGAATTGACGCGAATCTGCTGCGATCACGAACACAAATCACCCTGCGTTTCTCTCGCTCATGTTAGCTCGAGTAAATATGACCGATGGAGTACTTCCTGCTGGGTTTCTTTCCAGCGACACTCCATTAAACCTCTACGATTTCGAGATGTGTGTTACCAATTTGCGCGAGGTGCCGGACGATCTGGATACCAAGTGGCTACTGGGGTCTTGTGTCATTATCGAATACAGTCAGCTAGAGACTGTGCCTGAGTCGATACTTCGCCTTTATCCAAGTTACCTGTCCCTTATGGGCAACCCAATCAAGGATCTTCTACCCGAAATTTTTGAGATCGAAGGAATGACCGATCTGGGAATTGGTTTTACAGACGTTCTGGAGCTTCCTCGAAATGTGACGCTGTCATCAACGCTTACAACTATCTACGTCCCAGGGACTCGGATATCGTACTTTTGGCCATGGACAGACTTCCTTTTAAAGCAAATAAGTGAACAATGGGTTGTGAAGCCAATTTTCGCTGGAGGTTCGAGATATTGTAGCGATCTGGAGGAACTCGCACATGGCTCTGCGACAGGCTTTAGTGCTCCATTTTCACCAGAGGGGTCTGAACAACTCATGGACCCTACAAAAGCCAACTCCGTCGGATTATTGTGGTCTTAAGTGGACTGCAACCCGTCGGTTTCTGGGGTCAGCGGGCCCCTCTATCCGCTTGCCGCAGAAGACGAGCACAACATGCTCGGTCGATAAACGATATCTATGATTTCACAAAGCATGAGATTGGCATATCCTAAAAACAATAAGAGCGGAAAACATCGTGGCATGAATTTGCTGTTCAATTGCTGAAGGGCGAAAAGTGGTCGTTGCTCGAGCACGCATCTCTTCCACAGTCTACGCACAGCACCCGAGCGTGCTGAAGCTTGGTCTTGCCAGGCACGATTCTTCTTCTGCTTTTACACTTCCACTATATCGTCGTCATACTCGTCTAGTAGCATTGACATCGGCGTGTTTCCGGCTGAATCTTCCGCTAGATCGGTTGGTCTAGCTCTCTTCGCCGTTCCGCGACCACGATATCCTGTTACGTTCCTTTTAGTGGACGGGAACTCAGCCGTCTCTGTCTTCGGTGGAGGTGTGAACATTGCGCTTTTCTTTCCTTTCTTGTTCATAGCACACTTGAGAATGTGTTGACGAGGAACCAACACGACGGCAAGTGTATCTGGGCGAATAACAGGCACGATCTCTCTTGGCTCGAACGGTACACTCAAAGTATTTGTAACTTTAGCCGGTAGAACTCCGTCTCGACTCTTTGCGCACAGTCGACACACCTCATCTAGTTTATCGAGCAGTCCAAGAGCGTTCATGACACCACAGTTATCCCCTGCCCCCGTCTGAAGGACGTAATTAATCCAGTCAATTTTAATGGCGTTGGACGCTCGTCGCAACACTATTTTGCAGGAACCCCCGTCGTACCGAATGTACAACCGCGCTTCTCGACCAAACATACGGTATCCCTTGACAACACCAAACGCCCATGTGCCGATCTTAGGCCCTTTCGCGAGGACAAAGGCTATCGGTTTACCAACGAAGGTTCCTGGCCAGAGTACCCGTTCATGGCCCGTTGCCAAGCATTGTTGAAGTAAATTACGCTCGATCTCGAACTCATCATCCGCTTCGCCATCTTCGGCTTCGTCGCTCTCGAGGTCAACAAGCTTGACGTGGGCACAAAATCTGTCGATACGGACGACTCTCACATACCGAACCTCAGTCAGCGCTGGTACTTGTACTGGACCCACGAAGGCTATCGAGCCAACTGAGACTACAGGGGCGGGCATTGCGAAACTTCGTACGAATGAGAATCTAGCTACCCCCTCTGATAGTCTGTCCGTTTCAATCGATCTAGTCTAGTGTGCTGTGTTTTCTGGTCAATCCATCGGATATTGCCTTGAAAACTTCTCGGATATCTCCAAACGATACTTTTAACTATTTTGGCACCAATTTTTTTTAAATAGCATTGTTGAAAAAGAAGAAATTATATTGTTATTCTACTTTTTTCAGTATTTTTGTATTTCCACTTTTAAACAATATCAAATTATATTTAAAACATAATTTAAATACTTTAATTAATTATTATGACTTAATTGAATCTGAATGTGCTACCTGCAATTAATTTCCTTTTGTTTCGACCAGCGGAAATCCATCAACTTGACTAAACCGAAATCAAGACAACCAACCAGCTCAGGAAATCATTTCGTGTCCAGTCGTCTGGCAAAATGAAGCGGCATTGCTGTGTGCCACGCAGTGTGTGGGCAGGCATGAAGTGAACCTAAAGTGCGCGGGAGTCAAACGCGCTTAGTCACGTGCGACACTACGACTGGATAAAGCGTGGTTGAAGCATGCGCTGCTTGGGCCGAGGACTCTGCTTGTGTTTCTGAGCAAACTCGAGTGATTGAATCATCTATGGAAAAATCGCAGGTTTCTGTCCGTTTTAGATCCTGCGCAGCGGATTTCACTGATCGAATCCTTCGGTCGATTGGAGCCAAACGTGGGTGACTCGAGTTAACTGCACGACACGTCTGCTGCTGCGACAACAATCTTAAAGGTAATGGTGGGCCTTAGCCATCTTGGTGAGGGAATACATGCACGGCGCACCAACTTTTCTCGCTGTTGGTTTCTCCTTATTCCTCAAAACGCCACGTTCTGGCCAACAACATTCCCACTTTCTGTCTTCAACTTGCTGAAAATGGTCTCCATCGCGCGTCAACCGTTTGTGCTCCTACTAGTTCTGCTGGTCTCTGTTTGGGCCAGTACTATCGCCAAACCCGACTTCTCGACGACGTCCACCTCGACGGAGAGTGTCGACTCAAGTACGGAGCACATCGGCTTCGTGAAGCAATGGACACTAACCGCTGCCGGCAACAGCAATAACGACGGAGACAATGACGACGACGACGACTCGGAGGACAGTTCGGACGATGGAGACGACAGGATTGACTCCATCAAGCTGCAGCTTCCAGGCCGCGTCTTCGTCAGCTACTCGAGCAGTCTGCCGTCTGGAGTTCTCGGATATGTCAATGTGTCAGGTAATTCTCAGAGTCTAGTGGAGACTGTAAAAGTGGGCTCCAACGACGACGATGAAGAGCTTCAAGTAAAGTTTGACAGTAGCAGCTCAAGCTCCACCGGGTACTTGTTGACGGAGATCTTCCTATCAACCAGCAACATCGTGGACGATGTTGAGATTGAGTCGACAGCGGAAGTTGTCATCGAGGACGGCGTTCTAGTCTCCAGTAACACGAACAAGGAAGTTCAGATCAAGGCGAGCGACTCGAGCGTCGTGTACGTGTCGAGTTCGGCCCTGAGTCTGAAGGACCTGAAGCTGGAGCTTTCGGACAGCGCAACGCTGCAGTTGACCACAGAGAGCATCACAATCCGCGAAGACGGTCAGTTCCAGGCGCACGACAAGTCGAGTATCACGGTGCTTACTTCGTCGCTTAAGGTGGACGACCTGGACCTTGACGCCGAGAACTCGGGCACGATCTGCATTTCTGCTACAGAGGTGACTGCCAGCAGCTACGACGGCCAAAACGCCAGTAAGATTTCGCTGCCGAACGCTTCGTCCAAGTACACATCTACAGGCTCGGACTCATGCGACGAAGCGAGTACGCCGTCTCGCGAGCCTGGTTGCGTGTCCAGCAGTTCGTGCACCTCAACCACCACGTCGACAAACACTCCGAGTACGACAACGGCGTCCAGTACTTCGACTACGACTACTGCCTCCAACTCTACGGCTACAGCATCTTCCTCCGGCGTCAGGACGAGCGAGCAGACTAGCGGTGCAAGTGCTTCCGCAAACATGTATGCCGTTGGAGTGTCTCTTGCTACCGGACTGATGGTGATGATCTCGTTGTAGCTTGCTCCTTTTGACTGTCATTGATGCAACTCTCCATTAATTCATTCAAAATATGATGTTGCAGTAAAAAAAATTGAAAAAGACAAGGAAATTGCAAATGCGCCCACGGTGTCTTAGCTACGGCCACGGATAGAGGAGCTCATTCGCAGCTTTCTGAGCAGGAAGCTCTCCGTTCAGCAGTTTGACCAGCGTCAGTGCGAATTTCAGTGCCGTTCCAGGGCCCTGGCTTGTCACACAGCGAGTATCAACGACAACATCTTCGTCCACGAACTGGCGGGTCATTTTTGGTTCGTGTGCGAGCGAACAGGTAGCACGCTCACCGAGTAACCCATGAGGCTCCAATACAACTGCAGGCGCCGCGGAAGACGCAGCGATCCAGCGTCCAGCTTGTTTCTGCCAGAGCAGCATTTTGATCACGAGATCCGAGTCACGCACATGGCTCGCTCCATCACCCTGTTAACACAGATCAGTACACGTCAACTTTGGCAGATTCTAGACAGCAACGCACCCCAGGCACCACAATCAGCTCAAAATTCTCGAAGCTGCATTCCTCGATTGGTTTCTCGGCTTGGATGTGCAATCCGTAGTTGCCCATGACGATATTGTTCTTCGTTCGCCCAACCGACCCAATAACAACATGCAAACCACCGCGGACCAGAACATCCGACAATACCAACGTCTCCAGATCTTCACTACCGTCGGCCACCACGATCAACGCCCGGGGCTTCACGTGAGGTAGCGCTAGAACAGGGAGGTCTTCATCCCCCAGCGCCGTGTACTCGGACGACGCACCAGCCATCATGTTTGATGCTTTTTGAGGATAATTCGGTTGTGAGAGAAAGATTCCAAACGTGTGGGAATAGCCAATGTGAACTTCAATGACATCAAGCCGTTGTTCTCGTTCTTCTCCCATTATTTATTCTTTTCAAAAGAATCTTTTCAAGCTTCAACATTTTTATTTCTGCGTGCACCACCCGAATCTGGTGTACAATACACCACCCCCTTTTAGCTGGTGCGCGTCATATCCAAACGCTCGACGGTCTCCGCCCGCCGGTCGCCATCGACTCGTGACAAATTCATCGCTCCCCTCTTTACGCGCTGATACACGTACGTTGCTCCATCCGACGGCTCTATCTTTTCTCGTTCTATCCATCCAATTACGCTCTCAATCCGAGCCATATTCACTCAATTACGTTGGTATTAATGTGTGCCGCCTTCTCTGTCCTATTAATAGTGTCCCAATGGCCGCGTGGCCTCAGCCTCCACGCTCGCCTAATAATGGAAATGGGCGTTTTGAGTCGGACACAACAGCCTTCCAGAGTCTCGGCGCGTTCGGCCATGACGCCTTCAGTGGGCAGCTGGGTAGCGGCCTGGAGCTAGGACTCGGTCTGGGGCTTGCTCCTCCTTCTCCAGGCTCCAGAGGCTCTCTGGAGTTCGGAATGGGCCTTAACCATCAACCACCGCCTCCGCCCATGGTACCGCCACTCCCGCCGTCTTCTCCCGGTCTTAATGAGGGCGGAGGCGCTCTCTATCACCTTCAACAGCAGCAGCAGCTCCACCATCAGCAGGAGTTCACTATGGGCTCCGGTTTGAGTTCTCTGGCGTCTCTGGGAGGTGTGGAGCTCAATGGACAAACCAGAGACGAGTTCGGCCTCGGTTCTTCCGGACGTGGAGGCAGGAGACTCTCAGGTGCAGAAATGGCAGGCCCTTCCTCCGTCTCGGACCGACGTGGCTTCGATCTCTCAGATGCTATGCTCAATTTGGATTTGGGTGGAGGAATGCTCAGTGGCAGGGAGCATGCAGGTCTAGGAGGTGCTGGATGGGGAGATACGTCGGCAAGTCTTTCGTCCGCTTCGCCGTCGTCGGTATCGCTGAGGGACCAGATGAATGCGCAGATGGCTGCGTTGTACCAGCACCCGAAGCCTCCGACGGACGAGCGTTTGCTGTTCCAGCCACCACAGCATCAGCGCCAGCCATTGGCTCAGTCAGGAAATGACTTGTTGGGTCTGCTTAACAGTGGGAACAACTCTGGCTTTGGAGGGCGTGAGCTATACTCACCGAATGTAAATATTCCTGGTGGTAACATGCAGTCACCCGTGCTGGGAGGATTTCCAGGATTCCCTGCGTCCAGTCCGAGTAATAATGGCGGTCATGGTGGTCTTACGCCTAGTATGTCACCTTCAAGAGGACATCACTCGAGGAGCTCAACGCCGTCGCGTACGCGTCGCTCTCCAGCTAAATCTCCGCAGCTTCATCGTGAAAACTCGGCTTCAAGCGCGTTATCGGGAGGACAAGGCAACTCTATCCACGTGTCACCTGAGGTAACGAAGCCCAACGACAATATCAAGGTTCAGGTGTCTTTACTGGCTGAAGAGTGTGTCGTCGGGCGAGTTCTGCTTGTGGGGCTCTTCCGTCTGGGACAACCTACAAACGACAAGCCTATCTTTGTGAAGCAGGTCCTTTTCGAGAACAAGCTCCACCGTAACTACAGGTTCCTGAATACGCGTATCACGTTCCGCGCACCGCGTTCTCCTGGTGAGTTCGAGTTCCGTGTGTTTGAAGACAAGAGTGGACACGGTCATCAGCCGAATGGGAAGCGACAAGGTCACTCGAATGACGATCATCACGACGGACATCACCACGGCAAGGTTTCCTACTCGAATGTGACGATCGCCCGCAGCAATCGCCTCAAGGTTTGTCTAGAGTACAGCCACTTCATCGACACGTTGCGAGCAACGCACGACAAGTTCCAGCAAGGTGTGGCTGATGGCGATGCAGGACTGGTGTTAAGCGCGCTTCTTGCGCTCATGCGCCTCGTTGATCAAGTGGAAACTGTCTTCTTGCACGGCCATGCTCTTCTTGGTGATCTGCTGGAGGCCTGTCTTCGCTTGCTTGAGCGTCGTGCGGAGGACATTGCGCGGTCTTTTGCCGCTACTGAGACCATCCCTCACCCTATGGAGACGTTCCACGGCACGCTGCGTAACGTGTTGAACGCTGTGGAGGCCAACAAGTACGTGAGAGAGCTGGTGGCCGACGATCAGCTGGCTGACATTGATCGTATTCAACGCGAACGCTTCTGTCAAGTGAGCGGACTGTACTTCGCAAACGATGCCGACCGTTGCGCGTTCTGGCTGGAGCACTTTGGATTCGCGCCGATTAACATCCCTCCGACAGACTCAGTGAACGACGGAGAGAGCCAGATGCTACACTCGTCGCCGTTCGTCACGCGTGCGTTGACTCGCTGGGTGGAACGAGAAGCGGCAGTGCTGATGCCCGAGCGCACTGCGTTCCGAGCGTCTCGACAGTCGATCTATGACCAACTTCACGCGGAGGTTATCTCGAAACTCTCGTTCACGTGCGAGTTGGACGTGTTCGGATCTTCCGCTAACGAGTTTGGGAACGAACACAGCGACATGGACATGTGCCTGGTGCTACCGGAAGTCACGACGCCCACGGTCGAGGAGAAACAGCGCATGCTGATGGAAGTTGTGGCGCGGTTGGAGGCTCGCCCGGACCTGTTCGCCTCGGTGGATACGACTCGCCTGACTGCGCGTATCCCGATCATCATGTTCGTGTCGCGCGCATCTGGAATCGAGTGCGATTTGTGTGTGGAGAACCGTCTGGCGCAGCGCAACACGTCGCTGCTTCGTGCGTACGCCAGCGCTGACCCTCGCGTGCGTATGCTGGCGTACGTGATCAAGCGCTTCGTCAAGCAGCGACGCATGAATTGTGCTGCCGAGGGTACGCTCTCGTCGTACGGCTACCTGCTCTTGCTCATCCATTTCCTCCAGCGTCAAGGTCCTCCTGTGCTGCCTGTACTGCAGGCCCTTCCTCCGAACTGGCCAGACGAGCCTCGTGAGAAGCTGCCGAGCGTGTTGTGCCGCGGCCCCAGCGACGAATTGGACCCTTCAGCTAACGCGGATGGCCACAGTGGCATCGAGACGTACTTCTACGACCCGTTCGCTTTCCGTGAGCCGAACGAGAAGCTGGCTGTTCTTCGTGACTTCTGCTCGCGCAACACTCAGACGGTAGGGGAGTTGCTCCTAGGTTTCCTCCGCTACTTCGGCTTGCAGTTCGACGCCACGCGTGACGTTGTGAGTGTACGTCGTCCAGACGCCGGTACCGTTACCAAGGACGAGAAGCGACACACGTCTCAATGGCGTTTCACGACGCGGTTGAGTATTGAAGATCCCTTTGAGGTTGGCTACGACGTGGCGCACGTGCTCAAGGGCTCGCGGGACAAGTACATTCGCCAGCAGTTTGTGCGCGCGTACGTGTTGCTGATGGATGGCGCTATCCAACACCAAAGCAGCGAGGGCGAGGAAGAGGTCGATGAAGCTGTGGACCAGGTCATGGCGACTGTGAACGACCACGTGCTGGAGGTGCCGTTCCTACAAGCGCCTCCTCATCCGCTGTCACCTGTACCGATGCCTATGCCCCAGCCGCACGAGGGCTTTTAACATACTTGACCAATGACCATGCAAATAGAAAAGGAGAAGGCTGAACTGCTTGCGCAAAAACTTGTTGCTAAAGATTTCTTTTTCCTAACTTTGATCGGGCTGTCGTCTAGTTCTGGTTGCTCTTGCTATGGATAGCGCGCCCTCTGCAATACTATGTGCATTTGCGCCTGCATACTGGCATCACTTCTTCGTACTGTCCTTCACACTGAGCGTCCAAGAGACAACGAGCGATTCCTCAGATCGAGTGTACTTGATGTGGACGGTATCAGCCACGCTCACTGAGTAAGTTCCCCCTGCTTGGACCACCACTTCTCTCAAATTCCAGCCCAGCAGCTGATCAAACAACAACAACACTGTCAGTTTGGGATTCCAAGTACACACGTTACCGCAAATGTTGCTCACCTCTGTACATGCTTTCGCATCAAGATCCAACTCGACTGTGGGCTTTACGCTGCCCTGCCCCACCAGAAGAGCAAAAGCACTGGGACGGACTCCATCCAAACGCTCTTCGAAGCACAAAGAGGCTGGCCCAGTCTTCTTAACAGCCGGCGTGGAAGTCAACTTGGAAGCCGCCTTGCAGTCGATCTGGAGCACGCTCTTCCGCATGTGCGACACCAACTGCCACTTAATTCGCTGAGCCTCAGGCAGAGCATGCCGTGCCTCTCGCTCTTGAAGCGCCAACATCTCCGTCTGCTGTTTGGCAAGTGCCTGGTTCGCCTCCACTAGCTTCTGCCGTAAAGACACAAGTTCATCGTTCTGATCAGTGGCTGACGGTTCTGTAGTAGAAGCGGGAGTAGACGACCTGACTTGATCCTGAAACTTGTCCACGATGGTCTGTAACTGTGACGTGTACGCCTCCGTATCCCGCTTTTGAGTCCTCTGTGCCACCATAGCCCTGCCCAATTCATGCCGAAGTGCGCGGCACTCAGCGTAGTAACGCTCCTTCTCCTCCAGCCCGACTCTCCAACCAGTCTGTGAATCACTCGGGAATGAAGATGACGGCGCGAGGACACTGGGAGGAACTGCAACAGAGCTACTGGATCCAGTGGCAGGCGTTCCCATCGTGAGAATGGACGCATCTGTGGGGAAATATGTCGAGTTCATGGGCTCCGATTTCAACTGCATCTGCAGGTGCTGCGTATGGTGAAGACCTGTAGCTCCGAACCCAGTCACCCCAGGGTGATGTGAGCGATGCACGTCATCTAAACCGGCGCTTGTGTTGCCATTGTGCAAACTGTTTGCTGCTCCACCCAAAGCTGCAGCTGAGCCGTTCAAGCCGTTTCCTAGTCCTCCACCTAACCGCGTCTCCAGTGCCATCGTCTTACTTGACAGCACATTGGCGCTGTTGCTGCTATCGGAACCCTTAATGATGCCACGACCAGGTCGCTTAATTCCACGGTATCCAGCAGAATTGACCGCGTTTTGCCGGACTGTACAAAAACATCCATACTAGCAACGTCAGAAACTCACCCATACGAAATAAAAACAGATTTAAACGTACAAGGATTGCGACGAAGCTTGAGTACAACTGAGTTGCGCGACGTAGATTTGAGACGACCAATAACCGTCGAGAACTGGAGACCACGCACAGGCAGTCCCGACACCGCCACTAGCGTATCACCCACGCAGATGCCGCTGTTCGCAGCAGGCGTATCCGGCGCAAGTCCTGTAATCTGAACGTGGTCGTCCACGCACGCGAGCGTAAGTCCCAGTCCGCCATTCCGCTTCGTGATCACGCACTCATACAAATCGCCGGACTGCGGTTCCTTCATCACTTTTTCACGCGCCGCAGCAGCAGCAGCAGCTGCTGCCGCAGACGCATTCAACGGGTTGCTGTTGCCATGCAAATGATGCCGAACCTGTTGCTGCTGAATCTGCTGATGCACCGAAACGGGAGCTGCTGGTGCTGCTTTCACTACTGGATCCGGTTTAATGTTCTCCGTTTTCTGCTTCTTGTGTGCCAAACTTGCAGCCGTGACCAGCTCCGTCTTTCTCCGTATCGCCACTGTAGCGCCTGCAACTGCTGGTTTCACCACAGGAAGCTCGCGTTTCACTGCAGTCGTCACTGTTGTCGTAGCCGGTGCCGCCACCGTTGTTGGCATTGCAATTGCACCTGAACTTGTTACTGCTGTATTCACAGTCGCATCTCCAACTAACGACAACGGAGCCACATCCCCAAAGTCCGGTAATAACGATGTCGGTGGTGACAGGGCACGCAGCATCAGGTCAGGTGGCGGCTGCAACGGCATCCCAATAGACGTAGACGTCATGCCAGTGCTCAGTGCCTGCGTTACTGCAGCTTGACTAGCAGGAGCTTCCACTGGCGGGATCAAGTCCATAATATTCTGCAATAAAATACACAAAACATTAGAATTTCCTGAAAAAAATAACTTCTAAATGTGCGATTAAACTCACATCGGAGAACTTCTTCTCGTCGGAAACGACGGCTGAAATTTGGTCCAGGAAGAAATCAGCTGCGGACTTGCTGGTGGTCTCTGACGCGGTCGTATTCTGGGTCTCCGAGGCGCTGGAAGCCGCTGAAGCGCCGCCTAAAGCCGCCACGAGACTCTCGTCGAACGGTAACGGGGCGAAAGCTTGCACTCCGCTGTTGCCGCTGGAGGGAGACGCAGAAGAGACGCCGCTCTTCCCAATGACGCTGTCCGCAGGCGCCTGCTGCTGCTCGCCCGCCATCACTGGCTTGAGTGTGGTCGCTATGGTTGGGCTCTCTGTAGAGACTTTGAATGGACGTCAGAAAACGGGACAAGCACGCGTACGTATAGTGCAGGACACCGGGAGGGTGTGCGCAAGAGGAGAGGGCTGATAACGTCCTGTAGAGGCAGAAAGAGAGCGACGCAGAACACGTAGATGACACGCGCAAACCCAATACGAATATGCCCGATCCGCGTCTGCCACCCAACAGTGCAGACTATGCCGGGTAAGAACTGGGATTGGTAGAAAATAGATCATCTTTTAAACCAATGATCGACACTTCAAATACAGACGGGCCACTACGCAAATGTACTGAAATAAATGACAGTGGCTATTGACAAATAGCAGAAAAATCTTCTTCTTCTTCTCTCTTCTGAAGTCTTCTCTTCGGAGCGGCAACATCGACATCAATAGCTTGCTTGCTAGTGCTGTACGACAACTGTTTAAAATCCATTAAGGTCTTGTACGAAGTTCTACCAACGATCCCGTCGTCTACTGGTCCTGCAGCGATCGCGCAATGGCCTTGGCAATCTCGTCCTCTTCGTACGCTTCGTCGTTGTCGGTCGAAGTTGCAGCGGCTGCAGCAACGGAAGACGCAGCGGCTACAGTAGGAGCAGGAGTTGCAGCGGCGGGTGGAGGAATCGGAGCTGAGGTCGGAGCGGGGGCTGCTGGAGGTGCGAACGGGTTTGACGCGCTTGAACCGGCAGCGAACGGGTTAGCAGCGGCCGATGAAGGTGCCGCTGCACCGAACGGGGAGCCTCCAAACCCTCCGAGACCGCCCATGCCACCTCCAGCCATCATTTGCTGCATGCGCGCCATGGCGTTCGGATCGCTCATCATTTGGTTCATCTGCTGCATCATCGCGGGGTTCTGCTGCAATGCCTGCATGGACTGCGCCAGTAAAGCCGGGTTCTGCAGCGCTTGAGCCAGCATGGGGTTCTGCTGGGCCATTTGCTGCACCATGGGGTTGCTCGCCATGGACTGAAGCATCGCTGGGTTCTGCAACAGAGCCTGAGCCTGAGACGCAAAGTCTCCTCCCATTCCTCCAAAACCTCCCATAGACGGTGCACCGAACGGCGCCGTAGGAGCAGGTGCCGCAGCCCCCAAAGACGTGGCTACAGAGTCCACCACAGCTTTGCACGCCACTAAATTCTCCCATTTCTCGGGCGTCGGGACAAGCACCAGATGACCCGCCAGCACTCCGTCATGAAATCCCACCAACTTGACACTGTCCTGACCTCTAGTCCTGTCGAACAGCTTGGCCTTGAGCGCTGCATTGTCCACCCTTAGCTTCCTGTACTTCTCCTCATTGGGGTGACCCACAATGTTGCCACAGATCTTCTGCAGCGTCCGCACAGCAGTCGCGTACTGTTCGTGGGGCTCCTGGTCGCGCATCTGCTGCAGAAACGTCCGCAATTGCGTGGGAGGCGCAGGTCCAGCCGCCTGAGCCGCTGCTGCATTGGCTGCAGCCACCGCCCCGGGCGTTAGCGTTAAATGCAAAGCGCAGCCTGCAGCCACGTGGTAGTCCTTTAAGAGCTTGTCGTCCTGCAGGATCTGGCCCTGGAAGATCAGACGCTGCGCCGACACGGGGAAGCGCCGCGCATCCTGCTGCTCGATCGTCTGCTTGAGTCCTAACACCGAGGAGGACGCCAGCTCCACGCGCACGAGCAGATTCTCGGACGTGCCACTCACCACTTTAACTGTCAATTCGTCCATTATGATAGAAGTTTTAAAATAGGGGTTGGGGGGCGACACTTTTAGAAGAAAATGTAACACTAATGTTACGTAAGTGGTACGTAAAGTGTACACAATATGATCTTGAAGCGACGCAGACGGCGAAAATGGCACGGAAGACGCCAATGAGGTATACTCGCACTGGGGGAAATGTAGACCTTGATCAAGATCCGATTACGACCCGATCTGCACCGACGGAGCTGGTGGTGGAGCGGATTCCGGCGTTAGTTCGAGAAGGTTTGAGTCAAGTTGAAGTGGAAGACGCGGTTGTACACTAACGAATTTCAAGTGGACACTTTGATGCAGACACTGGTTCAAGCTCCACTTCCAACTGGATCGACGGAAGTAAGTGAAGTATAAATGATTAAAAGGAGTAGAGGAGTCTGAATTGCTTTGACGCTGCAGGCGCTGGAGGCCAGCGATGAGTTGATACAGCGCGCAGATGCGGTGGACACTTTCTGTAGGAGTCTGAGGCCTGGGCCCCTGCAGGAGATCGTTGCCAAGCAGGTTACACGGCTCCGAGAGGCTGCTCTGCATCTTCGTTCACCCTCCAGTCGACCGAACGCTGAGAGTATTCGAGCTGAAATGTGCGTTTTCCTTGCTTCATGAGGTGAAAAATGCTGATGGTTTTGATTCATCTCGCTGCTGTAGACCACGCACGAGACCGATTCCTGTTCGTGTTACGCCATTCATGGGCTCAGCATTGGCCAGGGCTGCAGCCAAAGTTGGAGTTAGCGCCAAGAAGCACCAGGGAGCTAACAGCGTACGAAAAGCTGCCAAACCACTGTACAAGTGGGAGAAGCGTCGCCTTTTGCGTGGAAGCAGCGTCGCTCAGCCAAACGTAGCTGGATCGAAGGCCAATGCTGGACGAAACCCAAAACTTGCCGAAGACTGTAAGTATTTCAATGCGTTTGCTCTGTTCATTACGGATCTTTTAGTTACTTGCTTGTCCTTGAAAGCAGATCTAGATGGCGTCGATGAGGCAGGCACGGAGCTTCATCCATGCTCGGAACCTGGACACTATTCGCGCTCATCGTTTAAGGCATCAACAGCTACTGAGACTCCAGGTATTTTTGAATTCCAGGTCGTTCTGACTGAAGAGGAGCTCAAGGCTCTAAAGGTCTGTCGCGCTTGTGCTTGTTTTCTGGTAAATCCTATCCTGATCTCTAAATTTGATTCTCCAGTATCAACGTCGGCGGCTAGAAGCTGAACAAAGACACTTATCGCGACAGACAGCTCCTCCAGCCCCAACGGCAATCACTAGAAAGCTCCCCCTGTAAAAATGGCTAATTCTCTCAACGACAGTTCCGTTGGGCTTGCCCAGACATTGAAGACAAGGTCTCACCTAAAAATACAGCAACACGCGATGGGATCTCATCAATCTCTTGAGCTTTAGATCTCATTTCTCCTTTTCCTTCACCATGACGCACCCCACCCACCAGCTCTACGGCTATGAACGGTTCTTCGCCATGGACCCCGGTGCGAGTGCCAAGCTTGCGCACATTGCGACGTTGCGAGGTGACATCCCCATACTCCTGCAACATCTACCTCAAGCAGTTCTCGAAGCCTTCAACCGACACCCCAAGATGCGCGCGTCGATTCTCCCTGGTAGTTCGCCGCAGAAAGTCATGATCTGCGCTCCAATTGCGGATGTTTCGGAGCTCAAAGGCCTTCTCACTATCCACGAGTGTTCTGCAGATGAAGAAGAACGAGCAGAGGAAGAACGGGTCAACGCTGCTCTGGACAACTCAACGGATACCCCCAGTCTCCGCTGGATGGAGTTCGTTCGGAATGAATGCGAGAAACCTCTAGACCGTGAAAAGGATTTCCCCTTTTACCTTTTCGTCCGGGTGGACAAAACGACCAACACCCTTGCAAGGCTCATCCTCTTCGCAGACCACTACATGGCGGACGCCACGTCGGGCGCGGTGATTCTCCGTGAGATCCTCCAGACTGTGGCGAAGCTCAGTGGTTCGTCGTCCGTGGAGCTCCCTAAGGAGCTTCCTCTGCGTGAGTCTCTGTATGAAGGAACGCACTATGTCAACGCGTGGATGAATGTCGTCCATGAAGCCGTGTCCAAGTACGTCATGCAGCCGCTGATGAACTTCGACACGAACGCTTTTGTGCCTCTGCTACCGATTCAGTCAGAGTCTCAACGTGATTTCTCTGGATCCTCGCCTACTCCGCCTAACCCGAGCTTCGCCCTGTTCGCACAAGGGTCTGAAGCTTGTATGCGGAGTGCTATGGCTCGCTGTAAGGAGGAGGACGTGAGTCTTCAAGGAGCTATCATTGCTGCCACTACGATGGCCTTTGGACTGACGAAACACAACGGAAAGCTTCGAGATTGTACCGAGCCACTGCAGCTTCGTATGGACGTCATGGGGGATATGCGGCAGCAAGTGACCTTGAATCCCGTCAAGCGCGGCCTGTTCGACTCCTTCCTGCCTCAGACAACCGGAATCAACTGTGAGACGCCTGTAGGTTTGTACTCCACCCCGGCCCACCTCGTATTCACCAGTAGTGAAGGCGTAGACCCCCACTGTATGTCCTTCTGGGACGTCGCACGTAAAGCTGACCACGAATGGGAGTGCGCGTTGCTCGGTCATGAGCTCAAGATGCAGAGTATGTTCGTCAATGAGGTGCTGAACGCGGAAAACAGAGCCGACTCGGGCTTGTGTGTGGCCAACTGCGCTCTCAACGACTTCACCCTCGCGTTCTTGGACTGCTCCGACGCGTCTTCCTCCCCGTTCCCAAGTGAAGTGACTCTGGGCAGCAACCGGTTGACTGTGGACGATCTGCATGTGTACAACTCGCAGCCGTCGTTGAGTTCGACCAGCAAAATGTGCGTCACTGCCCTCTCGCACTTCAACTACGCCATGATGTACAAACTGGAGGCTGAAGCTGCACAGAAGCTGTTCCGCTGGATGGTGACATGCACAGAGCGGATTGGCGAGTACCGGCAGCAGGATTCCTTCGCCCAGGCAGCAGATCGACTGTCAACTGGAGCTACCGACGATGACATGACTGAAACACTACAGATTGCAGTAGACCCTACAGTTCCCGTGCCTGAAAGTGCCGTGGCGGATGCGGGTGAAGTCGGCAGCTTTCAACAGGATGTTGAATGTTAAGAGAACTGCAGTCTTAAGCTCCTTGAAGCTGGAAAACGACATCATTTTTTTCATAAAACAAAATAATATTAGTATTTACATGCGCACAAGCTGTTGTCGATGCGTACCGTTAGCCTCAAACCAGGCTGATGGAATCCAGCGACGTCACTGGAAGACGCATCTTGGCGCCAGGCATATCGTACTGCTTACAAGCACCGAAAAGCTGGTGGAGGGGCTTGTTCCCAAGACTTTCAGCTAGTTGAGGGTCGTCCAGCACGTCGTTCACCAGGCAATAGGCTTCGTGGTTGCCGCTCCAGCTCACATACCGCGCCTCAAAAGTATCCAGCGGCACTGAAAGGTAGGGGAAATCCGAGTACCAAGACTCGTACGACGGCACGTAACCATTGAGCGTCGAGACCTCAGACGCCGGGATATCGCACTGCTTGGCACGACCAGCGAGAAATCCAGTGGCAAGATTGCCCACAATATACCGCATGTAGCTGCGGAAAAGCGACTTGAGAAGGACAAAAGCCACCACCAAACACGTGACAACGAGGATGATCCAGTACAAAATATCCATGAGATTTTGCTGCTCCTTGGTCGGATATTCATCACGAAGGAACGGGAGAACAATGTGCAGGGTCTTCACAAGGGAATCGTATTTTGACTCGGTCTGTTCCCTCGCAGCAGCCACGGCCCGCTGTGTGGCATGATCGAACGGCCAACCATTGTACCATCGGCCCATCATGATAAGAGATACCAACGCCATCAGTAGCAAATGATAGCGAGAAGCTCGTGCTAATAACCCGTCGTATCTTGGAGGGGTTTTCCACTTGCGCAACAGACAATATTTATCCACCCAGTAATTCACGAGAAGGGATAAAGCCGTAATAACGAGCCCCGTTGGAAGCAGCGACTTGAAAAAGAGCGCAATTCCCACAGATTTCGTGATTTGAGTGTACCGCTCTGCTAGTTTCCAATAGGCACCGGAATAGTACGAATTCAGCTTTCGTTGGGTCTTCGCTTTCGGCCCGTAGTACCACCGATAGAACTTTTCGAACGGACTCAATAGCTGGATCACAGGCGCAGTGATGAGGTTGGCAATGAGCAACGCTTGAATCTGTAGGAGATTTTCCTGCGATAGGATATCCGTAAAATCCATCAGCAGATACAGAACGACGGCGCCATTAAATCCACGGAAGAGCAGCAGTTTGTTTAGTGTAGACAACTGCTCCCGCTCCTTCGTTTGGTGCTGCTCCAGTCTATCCACGTGACTCAACAAGCGACACCCGATAATATCCGTCACCGCCAACGTGTAGGCAAGGATAAAAAGCCTTCCACGACGCTTTTCATCCGGCTCTGTTTCGTCACCAATGTAGTTATTTTTCAGCCACAATGCGAGGAAATAGACACCAGTCATCATCGCGCCCGCGATTGTCATGGTAAGTGCTTGTTGCAATACGCGTCGTCGCCATGACACTCCCGCACTCTTCCACTGCACTGACGAGGGCTCTGATGCTTGCTCCACATGCAAAATATTGGTTCCTCGGAAGCGAAGGCGGTTGGATAACCCCGTGCTGGTCCAGTCCATAATGGTAGAGCACACTCCAATTCGAGTTTCACGTAGACAACGTCGTTGTGCTTCTTCCGTCTCAAACATGACAAACACCGACCACACACGGTAGCTATCTTGCTTTAGCATCGCAGCGATGCGACGTCGAAGAGCATCTAGCTCTGCGTTCCAGTAGGTTAAGTCGTAGCCTCCCAATCCACTTTTCTGCCTCAAACGACGCAAAAATGGCTGTTCCGGGGCTTGTTTTCTCGGGTCAGCTGCATTCTCCAACGCCAAACGCACGATCTCTGGGTCTGCACTCTCCATTTTGAGCATATCTTCCATGTATCGCTTCTTGGCCAATGCTGACAGCAACCGGTCGTTATCCACACAGACCGTGACGAACTTGACTCGTCCGAATTGGGCGAAGAACCTCTCCCACTCGTTCGGATCCCATGCGTTGGCATTGGGATCTTTCACCACGACAGAATAGTCCGAAGGGGTCTGTTCTAATGCATCCAAATGGGCTTTATCTCTCGTCTGCATCACTGCAACCACGAGACAATAAACAGCCAGAATGCCCAGTCCGATCATATCGACGTGGAGTTGTGTCATAACCAGCGGACAGTCATTAATCGTCACATATCGGACGGTATTGTTACTTGCACTGGTGTCAATTGCACTCACTTCCCGAGTGCAAGCGGCCGTCCCCAGTATCCGGAAGTCGAGTTTCCTCGAGCTCAGACTTCCGGAATAGCTAGATGAGAGGAAGTAGACGACGCTGGGCGTGGACACAGCCGCCAATAGAAACAACAAGAAGCTCAATTGCAGTAGCATGCGGAAGTACAGTCCCAATCCGATGCCGAAGACCGAGAGATCACTCAACCAAGTGCCGAAAACGGGGAACAATTCGCTGCCGGGCGCGTCCTCGCCCATGTCCACGAGGCGGAACGCGTCACCAGCTTCTTTGTCGCGCACGCGGTGGGGAAGAATCACGTTGCGGAGCCACTCGCGAGCCACCGCCACGTTGGGGCCGTCGTCCGGAGCCGTCACGCTCAAGCGCGCGGCAGCAAGCGACCGTCGAGGCCGCTCCATTGTCAGATTTAAAGTATCTGATGGTTGTGTGCGCAACACGAAAATTCGATGGTCGGATTTTTTTCAGGCTAAAATCCACCTGACATGCTGCAGCATTTCTCAGTTTGGTCACGGAGGCACCACTTGCATGAATCAGATTCCTGCGGCAAGATACCTACGGCGTGCAAATGAGGTGGTGCTTGCCGGCATAGTACATGTACTCTAGATCGATATAGGGCATTTGCAGAGTCTGATGTACTTGTGAGAGAGCTGTGATTGAAAAGCTGGACCTGCTTGCTGGATGGCAACCTCGATAGCTTTAAGTGTAAGCAGGGGAGTTTTCGGCCGCGTGTAAAACAACATGAACCCCGCATTCGTCCAGCTTCTTGGAAATGGTGCCGCGCTTGCAGTAGGGTCAGCAAATCACTGCGAACAAATCACTTGGAGGATGAGATCAATCATCAAACCGTGCCACCAAGTTCCCCACTATTATACAGCACATGTACTTAGTACAGCGCAATGCGAAGGCGAAGATCAACACCCTGCCTACGTAGCTACATGTACATGTGCACGGGTATGTAGCTGTTCACCACTGAAGGCTCATTCCAAAGCTCTGTTCGGCACCGACAATCCACATGGCTGGTTGAAGCCCATTGGGCGGGTGCGAATCATGGCAAAAATAAATCAGACTTTAGACATACAAACTCCAAGTAAAACTAACGGTCGTATCCGGGCTAGGGGATCGCGAGCCAATGGTACCACGCCAATCGATGGGTAACATCATTCCTGCCCGCCGCTGCAGGATCTCCGTCACTCGTCAATTTGCCCCCAACGCAACAAGAGACTGTCAAGATGCTGGCGCCCAAGATCTTCGCCATCGCCGCCGCGCTGGCCCTCGCGAAGACGCAGGCCGAAAACGCCGCCCACATCCGCGTCCGCGTGCACGCCAAGGTCACGTGCCCCAGCGGCCAGGAGAGCATCGGCGTGGTCGGCTGGTCGCAGGATGGCTGTGTTACCTCGGGCAACGTCTGTGTCGCCCAAGTTGACGGTGACTGCCCCGCTGGAGCTCACTGTGATATGCTAGACACTGGCGTGTACGGCTGCAAGGACGGCGCCGAGGAGGCCAGCTCCACTGGATGTACCGGCAGCGAGCAGACTATTGGCGTTGTGGGCTGGGACCACGATGGCTGCATCTCCTCGAGCAACGTGTGTGTTGCTCAAGTGAGTAATGGAGACTGTCCGTCGGGTGCTGCGTGCCAGAAGCTGGACACGGGCGTGTACGGCTGTGTGGCTACTTCCAAGCACCGCCACCACAAGTCGCACCACAAGTCCGGTGTGACCTGCCCTAGCGGCCAGGAGAGCATTGGCGTTGTTGGCTGGAGTCAGGATGGCTGCGTCACCTCGGGTGCTGTCTGTGTTGCTCAAGTGGACGGTGACTGTCCGTCGGGTGCCCACTGTGAGATGCTGGACACTGGTGTCTACGGATGCGCGGACGGCGCTGCTTCTAACGAGACCGCGAGCTTTGCTGGATGCAGCGGTAGCGAGCAGACCATTGGCGTCGTTGGATGGGACCACGATGGATGCATTGACTCGGACAACGTGTGTGTTGCTCAGGTGAGCAGCGGAGACTGTCCGTCGGGCGCTTCGTGCCAAAAGCTGGACACTGGCGTGTACGGATGTGTTGCGAGCTCCAGACGCGACCACCACAAGTCGCACCACAAGGCCACGGCTACGTGCCCGAGTGGCCAGGAGAGCATCGCTGTTGCTGGCTGGTCGCAGGATAGCTGTGTTGCTTCGGGCAACGTCTGCGTTGCTAACACCAATGGTGCTTGCCCCGCCGGCGCTCACTGTGCGTGGCTTGACACTGGTGTCTACGGCTGCAAGGACGGCGCCGCCTCGTCAAGCTGGGCTGGTTGCAGCGGCAGCGAGCAGACTATTGGCGTCGTCGGATGGGAACACGATGGATGCATCTCGTCGAGCAACGTGTGTGTTGCCCAGGTCAGCAACGGTGACTGTCCCTCTGGCGCTGCATGCCAGAAGCTGAGCACTGGAGTGTACGGCTGTGTCGGTACTGGCCGCCGCCACCACCACAAGTCGCACCACAAGTCCGTCACGTGCCCGAGCGGACAGGAGAGCATTGGCGTCGTTGGCTGGTCTCAGGATGGCTGTGTTACCTCGGGCAACGTCTGTGTCGCCCAGGTTGACGGTGACTGCCCCACTGGAGCTCACTGTGATATGCTAGACACTGGCGTGTACGGCTGCAAGGACGGCGCCGAGGAGGCCAGCTCCACTGGATGTACCGGCAGCGAGCAGACTATTGGCGTTGTGGGCTGGGACCACGACGGCTGCATCTCCTCGAGCAACGTGTGTGTTGCCCAGGTCAGCAACGGCGACTGCCCGGAGGGTGCTTACTGCTCGCTCCTTGATACTGGTGTGTACGGCTGCGTTGCGAGCTCGAAGCACTAAGCGCACTATACCTTTTTTTGCTGCTAAGGGCTTGACAGCACTCCTTATGGTGCTCTCGAGTCGTTTTGTATCTACTTTAGTGGCTTCGTTTTGGTTTTGATCAATACAAAACATCATTTTTCAGTTTGTATCATTGTGTTGAAGTTGAAGTGAAACATTCACTCTTGTCAAAGTAGTTGAAGTTGAAGTGATAAACATTCACTCTCGCCACAAATTGATCACTGTCCTTCTGACAGCGCGTGTGTCGTGTAGTAATTCTGTCGAGTGAGTCACCAAATTGAACTACAGTAGCACACAAACTACATGTCTGTGTCGGCGTAGTTTACGACTAACAGGCACCGTCCGATTTCTTTGCAATGGCCTTGTCCGGTTTCTTGCAGCTGGCGATGCCCAGTTCGCACGAGTTGCTGTAGGTCACGCCGTCGGTTCCGCACACAGGGTCGTACTCGTCTGGGCAAACCTGGCTGCAGGTGGTGCCGACGCCGCTGCTGCTTCCAACTGAGCCGATGGAACCCGTGGAGCTGGCACTGCCACTGCCACTGCTGCTGCTGAACCAGCCGGGAGGGTACTTGAATCCTGGGTCACCGGGGAAAATCTCGGGGCCGATGCCCATATCGAAGGGGTTTAACGTGGACGTCGATGTTTCGGGTCCAGGGAGCTGGTTCTCAGGGTTTGTCTTCGTGAGGGTAGAGGGGTCGACGGTGAGAAAATCTGCGGCTTCAGAGGTGCCGAGGAACACGACTGCGGCGAACAGGGCTGCAATACCGATTTTCATGGCGCTTGAAATTCAGGACGTGGTCGTTTGCGCTCCAAGGAAATTGGAGAATGAGCTGATCGCCCGTATCAAAGGTTACGGCAAGACTCACAGCGCATTCATTTTTTTCCGCGCTCCGGATTTGCGACTGCGATAGCTCCAGAAGTTTATGAGTTCACCAACGCCGCGCAAACAAAAAAGGAAGTTGCAACGTCTGTACTTGCACAAGGAAGTTTGAGGGGGGCTTAAGACAAAGTTAAGAGACAAAGTTAAGAGTGTGCAGGGGGCTCAGCAAAGCTCCTCTTCACAGCATTGAACGTGGCTTGGTGCTCGGAACGCCTCGACCACGTACATGTAGCATCTTTCTTCTGCAACGATGATCAGGCTTAGTCACACACACGGCTCGTGTGTGTGACACGATCAGCGAGTTTACAGCTAGGCGTCGCGTAATATGATCGAGACGAGACCGTTTCAATGTACATGTATGCGTCTAGGCACCGAAGTTCTTGTGCGGAATCAGCAGTGCAGCAGGGGATTCAGAGCAGCGCGCGTCCGGTCACCAGGCCAATGAGGAACAGCTTGCGCTGGCGTCTGCTGTTGGTGGCTCAACTTGAGCCTCAAGGACGCATTAACCGACCCGGCTCAAGCGGATCACAAGATTTGTCACGATCATGCGGTGTTTGTGAGCATTTGCAAAGTTAAGTGCGTTCTGAAAGCAGCGGCTTCACATGTCGCCTCTGCCAATCTGCTTGTGCCAAGAAACTCCAAATGCTGTGGGTTTGATAGGCCCAACATGTCCAGGTTTGAATACCTTTCGGTGAACCACTAGTACAATCAGTCCGTCAAACCCACCTGGCTGACGTTGCTGTGTTTTTCTGTTCGAATTCATGCAAACCAGCCGAGAGGCATCTGAGGCGGAGGAACGAACAACCTCACGAGAAGCTGCCTTGCTGTTTATTCTACGGCTGCATCAACCACTCGAGCCACAATCGCGACGATCACTCGGATAGGCAAAGCGGATAGGGCGACAGTGTTCCTTGAGCTCGTGCAAGTTGTGACAACACTCTTGTGTGACGGTCCCCTCCTACCTCATTCTCGAATTTGCTGAGTGCCAAGATGAAGTTTTCCGCTGGACTTGTTCTCGCTGCTATCGCGGTCGCTGGTGTCGCCGCCGAATCGACCAACACGTTGACCGTCGACCCTAAGACGCTCACGCACGTGGATCCTGACATGATTACGGGTCTAGGCCCTGCTGTCCCCGCTGGAAACAACCCCAAGATCAAGAAGGCGATGGACGAGCTGGCCGGCTCGAGCAACGGCAACTACTACACTATCGACCCTCACTCACTGCCTACCGTGGACCCGAACAACATTATTGGTCTGGGCCCTGCAGTGCTCCCTGGCATGCCCGGTTACGGCAAGAACGAGAAGGCTAACAAGGCTTGGGAGGAATTTACCAAGCAGGAAGGAGCGACCACCAACAATAAGGGTCACCGTCAGCTGGAATCGACCAACACGCTCACTGTCGACCCCAAGACGCTATCGACCCAAAGCCCTTCTACGATTGAGGGTCTTGGCCCGCAGACGCCGGCCGGGGATAACCCTAAGCTTAAGAAGGCCATGGAGTCTCTCGCGGGTTCACACGATGCCTCTGGCAGCGGTAACTACTACACGATCGACCCGCACTCGCTGCCTACCACGGACCCGAAGTATCTGGAGGGTCTTGGTCCCATGACGCCTGCTGGCGACAACCCCAAGCTAAAGAAGGCCATGGATGACTTGGCTACTAAAAGCGGAAGCACCAACACGCTTGACGCCACTAAGACGGCTCCTCCGACGTTCAACCCTGCGATGTACGGAGGTCTGGGCCCTGCCGTGCTCCCCGGTATGCCTGGTTACGGCCAAAACGCGCAGTTCAACAAGGCCTGGAAGGAGTTCCAGAAGCAGGAAGGCGCATCGACCAGCGGTAGCAGCGCTTCAAACTGCGCCCAGGCCTGCCCTGATGTGTACGAACCTGTCTGCGGCTCGGACAGCGTGACCTACAGCAACTCGTGCTTCCTGGGCATTGCTAGCTGCAACAACCCGGACAAACACATCGCCAAGGCTTCCGACGGCGCCTGCACTCAGACGACTGAGTTCTAATTGTCGTTCCAAATTTGAACGTTTAGAGCAAAAATGTTTTACTCTTCCCATTCGTATCCTTGATTAACCTGCGAGGTTGAATGCACAGTTGATCACAGCTCCGATAGGAATGCGGCGGTGAGGCTCATACCGACACATCCGCGTAACCAGTTGCCACTTGTCGTCGTTCATGCACTCAGGACGTGAAGCGACCTACTTATTTTTTTTTTCAGTTTTCGATTTAACCTACTTGCCTAAGGTAATTCCTCTTCAGAACGTCCAAGAAGCGGAGGACTGGGTATTAAAGGATTTGGCAAGACTCATCCGCACAACGCGAACCAAAGTTTACGAGTTTACCAACGCGCGCAAACAAAAAAAAGTTGCAACGTCGTCTGCTGAGGCTTAGTCACACACACGGCCAGTTCGTTAACACTGAAACGAGAGCGCTTCCCTGCCGATGGCAGTGCCATGTGCGTCTAGGCACCGAAGTTCTTGCGCAGAATTATCCAAAATTTACATGTACGCCATGCATCCGGTCGTTAAAGAGCTCGCGTTGGCGTCTGCTGTGGTGGCTTAAAAGCCTTGAGCCTCAAGGACGCAATAGCACCGACCCGGCTCAAGTGGATCACGAGATTTTCACTACATTTATCATGCGGCGTTGGTGTCACCAACTTGGTGAGCGCAGCATTTGTAAGGTTAAGAGCATTCCGAAAATACGTGTACATTGTACTGTACATTTTCGCTTCATTTGTCACCTATGCCGATCTGTTTGTGGCAAACCCCAACTGTATGGAACCAACAAGTGCAGGATAATGGCCGTCGCCCTCCAAACCCTGATGTTGCTGTGTTTTTTTCTGTTCGAAGTTCGAATCGAAAGGCATCTGACTCACAGATGCCTTTCAGCTGGGTTACATGTAGACTCTGAGTCAGAGTCTACTGGCGGAGGAACGAACAACCCCACGAGAACTTCTCGGAGAAGCAGCCTCGTTGTTTATTCTACGGCAGCATCAACCACTCGAGCCACAATCGCCACATAGGCCAAGCGGATACCGGTAGGGCGACGCTATTCATCGACGCTCCCTTCCTCATTCTCGAATTTGCTGAGTGCCAAGATGAAGTTTTCCGCTGGACTTGTTCTCGCTGCTATCGCGGTCGCTGGTGTCGCCGCCGAATCGACCAACACGTTGACCGTCGACCCTAAGACGCTCACGCACGTGGATCCTGACAGGATTACGGGTCTAGGCCCTGCTGTCCCCGCTGGAAACAACCCCAAGGCCAAGAAGGCGATGGACGAGCTGGCCGGCTCGAGCAACGGCAACTACTACACTATCGACCCTCACTCGCTGCCTACGGTGGACCCGAAGTATCTGGAACGTCGTGGTCCCATGACGCCTGCTAGTGACAACCCGAAACTCCGGAAGCCCATCGATGACTTGGCTGGCACTCCAGACGCCACCAGGACGGCTCCTCCGACGTTGTGGCGCATCGACTAGCGGCAGAAACGCTTCAAACTGCGCCCAGGCATTGCTAGCTGCAACAAGCCTGACAAGCACATCACCCAGGCTTCCGGCGACCCCTGCTCGACTCGGACGACTCAGAGCTAATTGTCGCTGCAATTATCCAACGTGATGGCGTTTAGATCAAAAATGTTTTACTCTTTCCATTCGTATCCTTGATTAACCTGCGAGGTTGAACGCACAGTTGATCACAGCTCCGATGGGAATGCGGCGGCGAGGCTCATACCGACACATCCGCGTAACCAGTTGCCACTCGTCGTCGTTGATGCACTCAGGACGTGCTGGTAGCTGTTGCATTTCCACCACGTTGCGTGCTACAACTGCGTCTGGAAGTGCGTTTCCCCATGGATACTGACCAGTTATCGCCTCGAGGATGCACATACCAAACGAAAAAATGTCCGACGCGAACGTAGGACGAGCTCCAAGCAAACACTCAGGCGCCTTCCATCTAAAAGCACCCAATCCACCACTTCCATCACTGGAAGGAGCCGCTGAGAGTGTTGTAACGATACTCAAACCGAAATCTGCCAGTTTGGCAGTTGGATAACCGTCGGTACTGTCACAAACGAGAATGTTGTTCCCCTTGATATCCCCGTGAATGATCCCATGGTCGTGAAGATGCTGCAAACCCAACGCAGCATCTCCGATGGCAAACCAAATGGTGCGACGGGTCTTGCCTTTTAAATACGTCGCGAGAGTCCCATGACTTGCCGGCTCGCACACAAAAAATGGTCTTCCTTGGTGACAGGCGCCGTAAAGTTTGATTAAATTGGGGTGATTCAGCGTGAACCACAAGTCCGCTTCACGTCGAAACTGCTCCCAGTTTTCCTTATCACTTGGATCAAGCAGAACCTGTTTTACCACCACTTCAGTATCCAGCCATTCCCCCTCGTACACAGCGCCGAAAGAGCCATCCGCGATGTGCTTTCCTAGCTGAACTTGGTACGGAGGGATAAACCACAAGGGCAGATCATTAAAGTCGTCGATTCCATCCTGTTGAGAGTCGCCAAACTGGTTCTTCGCTGCGAACTGCATTAATACTAGCGCTTCAGATTGGTCCACGGCATTTGGAATCTGGTCTAGAACCGTTTCAGATTTTTCCAAATACGAGTTCAACGCGTTAACTTGCTGCTGTCGACTTTCTCTCCACGCTTTCTGCCAACGATGGACGGACGATGAAGTCTGCAAGTCATACAAGCGCAGCAGCGTGTCGATATCGTGGTGAAAGCTGTAATTCTTGCCAGCGATTGTCGCTGAGGCGCAGATGCTTGCAACAACACATTTTCCACCCAAAGCACGTTGATCCAGCACATCCAAGAAGCGGAGGACAACGAGACTAAAGCTCTCTACAAGAGCCGTAGGAACCGGTTTTGAGCGGGCTCCAAGCTGCTGGTAAACGTCCTCTAAGCGTTCATACACAGGACGATTCACACTTCTGAAGCTGTCGTTGTCCACCTCCTCACAAATCTGATGAATCTCCTCCAACGTCGCTGGGAGTGTCATTCCCAGACTCTGGATTTTGTATCTACTCACATCTTCTACAGTGGCAGGAGCGTCAGTTAAAAATTTCGGAACTGGAGGGGGAGTGCGTCGTGCTAACACGCTTAACTGGTGCACAACGTCTGCCATACACGTTCTCTTCGCAGGATCAGGAGCACACATGCCCAGTAGCAGGTCCCATTCCGTTTTTCTTATAAAGTCAGGCCGAACGTCCGGGAGTCCCTCAAAATTTATATCCATGTCAGGCGATCGGTTCTTCACAGTAATGTCAAAAATTGCACGGCCAAGCGCGAGAATATCGGACGGTATGGACGGTCCTTCGTTGAATTCGCTTGAATTCATCCCCCGCCGACGCATTAAGCCCATTCCGCTCAAAACTCCCTTTTGGGATGCTTGCGAGTAAAGTAAATGTCCTGCAGTCAAGCGTTGATGCACGAGTCCAAGGTCATGCACGTATTGGAGGCCAAGGGCGCAGCCTAGTAGACGTCTCCACGTTTGCGTTACTTTTCCGAGCGCGCGAGCCCCACTCCTGCCGAATTTCTTAATAGCAGCTCGTTCACTCCTCGTCCTTCTATTCCTCCCTCGCCTCGGAACTTTTTGCATTTGAAGTGGCAACTCACTGCTCGCTTCATGGATCACAAAAGGCTTTCCGACATGACAAGCACCGAAGAACTTTCGTACATTTGGATGATGAAGTTTCGCCCAAAGCGTGGCCTGCCGCTCGCAAGATTCTTCCCCTTCTTCCACGGTAGTCCTCTTCGCTCGAAACCACTCCAGTTCCGAAGCAGCCAACCAATGAGGCAGCTTCCCCACCACCACGTTTCCTCGTCGAGTTACCCACTCAAAAACGTCCGAAACCACGTCCAGCTCCCTCGATGTCAGCACCTCTCTGTACTGGGCCAACTGGTGCTTCAATAGCGTCAAAACCTGCAATTGTTGGTGACAATCCCCCATTTCTAGTTTCATTCTCTCTTCATCTTTTAAAACATTTTCGATTTCTCGGATCCACTCGAGCCGTTCTGATTCCAAATTCCGATCCCAAATTTCTCGAATGTCACTTTCCAGCAAGTCGCTCATCCCTAACACCGACTCGATCGTGCGTTGCAGCAGCAAAATGACTCGAGCAGAGTCCGCTAGTCGAAGCAGCAGGCGGTTCTCCTTTTCGAAGAGTCTCAGTTTCTTGTGCAGAAATTGACCCGTACGAGCCAGCGCCATGTCGTCGTCCGTCGCCCCTGCGAGTTCCCGCAACTGCGACACCAAGTGGTCGCCGAGGAGCGTCGGTGACTGCACGAGCCCCACGTGACTCGAATGCCACCGATCGTCCACCGCCACGCGCGGATCAACCCAGCGCTGCCATCGACCCATACTGAAACTGGATGGCCGATTTGCTAAATTAATATGTTCTCCTATAATTTATTTTTGATACCGGTATCAAGAATTGAACGAGTTTGGTTTCGTACCTCCAGTAGTACCGGTACCGGCTATTGATGGTCGAGCTCTATATTTTTTTACGGCTTCGAAAACTTGCTGCTGCACTAAAGATGCGGACGTGATAACGGGTTGTTGCACCACACCTTAATGCATTCAACAATGTGCCTACGGTCGATGAGAAATGCCGAACTCGGGGGAATTGCTACGAGCGCCGTTGCTGGTCTTAGCCACAAAATATATTTTAGTACTAAGTATGTCGGCAAACGCCAAGTTCAGAGAGTGAGGAAACATGGCGAAATATTCGAGCACTTCTCGTGAGCTGTGGTCGTTCACCACCAGTATCCGCAATATATTCAAATTTAAAGTATCCATTGCTTGTGCTGAGGAAACAAGATTTTCGTAACTGTAACACTGCACTGCCCCAGACGAATTGAAGCTAAAAGTCGAAGTGCCCTTTAGGGGACCATTTACGAGTGCATGTATTCAATCGTGACATTCACGTCGATGGGCTTGGGTTCAACTCAGGCGAAGGCCAAGAGGAGTCCGGCAGGTATGCGTTGCATAGGTGTTCTCTCTGGCACGAAGGGGCCGGTCGAAATGCAGCCACCGACCCGTGACCATATCTTTCCCAAGGAGTCGCCTCAAGATCCATTCTTCGCCTCTTGAGAGCCATGAATCAGGCGCCCCACGCGCGTTTGCCGCCGCTGCATGATCCTCCATTCTCGAATTCGCCTCCACGAACTCAAGTCCAGTGCCAAGTTCAGTGAAGATGTTGCAGGCGAAGCTATTGGTCGCCGTCGCCTCGGTGGGACTGGCGGTGACGACCTCGAACGTATCCGCGTCACGGCTCCGAGTTCGTGTTCACACGAAAGTGAGCTGCCCCGGCGGACAGCAGAGCATCGGTGTGGAAGGCTGGAGCTCGGACGGTTGCGTCGCGTCGGGCAACGTCTGCGTTGCGAACACGTACGGCTCCTGCCCGAGCGGCGCGCACTGCGCGTGGCTGGATACGGGCGTGTACGGATGCAAGGACGGCGCGGAGGAGTCGACGCCGTGGGAAGGCTGTTCCGACAATGAGGACACGATCGGCGTGGTCGGCTGGGACCACGACGGGTGCATCGATTCCGACAACGTGTGCGTGGCACAGGTGAGCAACGGTGACTGTCCGGCCGGCGCGTACTGCTCGCTTCTCGATACCGGCGTGTACGGGTGCGTGGCCGGCGCGAAAAAGCACCACCACCACCACCACAAGGAGAACCAGAAAGTGAGCTGCCCCGGCGGACAGCAGAGCATCGGTGTGGAAGGCTGGAGCTCGGACGGTTGCGTCGCGTCGGGCAACGTCTGCGTTGCGAACACGTACGGCTCCTGCCCGAGCGGCGCGCACTGCGCGTGGCTGGATACGGGCGTGTACGGATGCAAGGACGGCGCGGAGGAGTCGACGCCGTGGGAAGGCTGTTCCGACAATGAGGACACGATCGGCGTGGTCGGCTGGGACCATGACGGGTGCATCGATTCCGACAACGTGTGCGTGGCACAGGTGAGCAACGGTGACTGTCCGGCCGGCGCGTACTGCTCGCTTCTCGATACCGGCGTGTACGGGTGCGTGGCCAGTTCCAAGAAGCAGTGATTGAAGTCACTGTTATGAAGGTGAGCCAAGCAAGAAGCTCTAGCAGTTGTACTTAGTTGTGGAAAAATTGTTCGCATCTGGGGTCTGCCTGTTTGCATGTCCAAGATAACGGAGTGGCTGGTTGTGGGCGGTTGGACCAGCCATAACAATGAAAATACATGGTTTCGTTCAAACAAGGAAGGAGCTTGACTCGAAAAATTGAAGATTTAGGCTTTTGCTCATTCCGGTACCTAACAGTTGCTTGTCAGATTTTGATATTTTTTGTTATTTTTAGCATTTAAAAAAAACAATGCCTAAATTATCGGTACCCAAAATAAGCTGCAAACTACTTCAAGTATGTTTTCTAAAAAGTAACAAAGAAAACGTGTTTGTTGATAGTCATCGTGAATGCTGCTAGCTAGGTTGGATGATCTAGAAGACTAATACTACTACGGCCTTACTTGACGTTGGAGATACTCTGGCGTGACCCCACTGAGAGCTTCTCATTGATGATCTCGTTGCCGAGGTGGTCAAGTTCGGGCGACGAAGACATGCCCATGTTCATCTTCCTCATGATAATGACGAAGAAGACGAAGTTGATGACGCTGACAGCGCCCACCGTGAAGAACATGTTCTCGAGGTGGTCCTCGTTCAGGTTGTCGGACGGGAGTGACTTGGAGAACATAATGGTGAAGACCGACGTCAGGATGGAGCCCATGGAGCTCATGAACAGGATCACAGCCTGAGCCATGGACTTGAGTGACATAGGCACCGATGAGTACACGAGGTCGTACGAGGTGACGTTGATCAGACATTCTGCAAGCGCAATGAAGACGTAGTTGGGGATGGCAGCGGCCCATGAGATGTCGTTCATAGGTTGCTCACTGCCACCGTCCAGAATCGGGTCACCGTTAGCGTCCTGCAGAGCACCAGCGTTACGTCGAATGACCTCGAAGATTCCAGCCCAGAAGATGCCTACAATGGCAATGGCGAGACCGACGGCGGACTTGCCGAACTGACTGGGAGACTTGCCAGCCCACTTAGTGTACGCCGGGTACACGATTGAGTCGAGAATGGGGATGCAAATGACGATGACAATGGGATCAAAGACGCCAAGCATAGCTCCAGGGATCTGAGAGCTGTCCGGGTCGCTGGTATCGAGACGCAAGTCGCACTGCTGCGTGATGGACTGGAAGTTGGCGTCGGTCTGGTCGTACGCGCAGTTCCAGATGATCGTGAAGGCGGCGTACGGGAGCACACGCACCAGTTTCTTGTATCCGTCCACGCGCTCATCGTCGAAAGTTCCGCCCATGCTGCTCTTCGAAACGTCCAGGAAGGATTGATCCTGGCCGGCGTAGACCCAACCGACGATACCGGCGAGCACCAGCACAGCGGCCACGTACGACAGGGCGTTGCCGACGTTACCCGAATCGACCGTGAATGCCGCAATGACATTGACAATCAAAGCGCCCAGAAGACAGAAAGTACCAGAGACGAGGATGAGGCCCTTGCGGGTCTGCTTGGCGTTGGCCCAGCCAAGACGGCACAGCATGGAGATGGAGCGGTCGTTGGGCGGCATGAAGACGTAGCGAGGATATCCGACACACAGCATAACGATAGCAAACAGCATCACCACTGCACAAATCATGTACGTAGCGAAATAGCCGTACTCAGCCGGGATCTGAGCGGACCCATCCACACACAAGATGGACAAGTAACCGTACGAGAATCCGGCACCGATATTGATGCAGAAGTAGAAGTACGAGAAGTACGTCTCCTTCTGGTGGACTTCGCTCGGGTCATGCGGGTTGAACTGGTCTGCACCGAGGGTGATCACGTTGGACTTGATAGCACCCGTACCGATACCGATACCCACAAACAAACCGATAATGAAGATCGGGTTCACAGCAGCAGAGTTGTTCATGATTGTCGGGTACGCAGCGATGGCAACGAGGAAGTCACCCACGCAGTACCAGATACCGAACGTCAGGATGGTACGGAAACGGCCCCACCGTTCGTCAGCCATGTAAGCACCAAACAGCGGAGTCAGGTAGCAGATGGACGTCCAGGTACTCTTCAAGGCACTAGCGGAGACCAAACTCCAGCCGATCTCCTGCATGAAGTTCTTGAGGCCTTGGTTGATGCCGTAGTAGCTCAAACGTTCGGCCAACTCCATCATGAGGATGAAGAGACAGACCTCGAACAGAACGTTCTTGTACTTGCGCGGACGGGCTTCCCACATGGTCTGCGTGGTCTCGTAGGGCACAGCGGGTGAGCCCACTGGCGACTTGACAGCGACTCCCATGGCGATTGACGGACTGCGCTCCAGAGAGGGAATCGGGAAATGAAGGAGCAGGACTCGTGCAGTGCTGCCGATCTACAGGGAACGAGGGGCGACGTCGACGTGAGCGTGAGCTAGGCGCATTACATGTACATGTAGAGCATCACCCCGGAAGGGGGATGGGAATTAGTTGGAAGTTGTCGACGAGCGAGTCTCCATGGTGCCACACGCAGTCAGTTCGGCTACAGCTTCAGGTGCATCTTACGTTAGATGACAATCTGGGACGGCAGAAGTGCGCCGATCGAGTAGCGGGCAGCTATTAGCGGAGACCCAAGCTGCGTGCATTTGCACGCGCTTTGGTCTTGTAAGCAAACGTGGGGTTGCAGGCAACGCATTAATCAGAATTGTCACGTTATCTTCATCTCGAAGGCAGGACTTTGCGATAGAGAAGCTAAATACATGAATTCATGCTCGCTGATGGCCAACGACAGCGACATCAGTGGACCAATAGCTACGATTTTCATGGTCAACGCGATGGAATCGAGGGGCAAGGCTGTTAGGCAGCCATGCTGTTAAATACTCTTGTCCCTTGAAGCCGCAACATGGATATGCAGCGATATTGTCAGCGGGTGCGACTCGCGGCAAGTCCTGCGTGGCGTAAGTTGCGTTTCTACCGAGGACAGTCTCCGTGAGCAAGCACCGCGCAGTGGAGCTGCTGGAAAAGCAACGTCGATGACAACCTGCGTGTCGGAGACTTCATTGGCGAGTTTGGTGGTCCCGCTCTATTCGGATTTGACAAGCATGTCAACTTGAGCAAGAAAGAAAGAGCACGGGATCATTACGTCGCCTCGAAATCTTCGCCTCATGGCGAAATGGCGCCTTGAAGGCGGCGTCGTTCGTCTCCATTTTCGCCACCGGCTCAGCCTGAGCCGGTGGCAATCTGCTGAGCCGGTGGCGACTTCCGCTAGTGTCGGGGTGTCCATCAAGTGGTTGTACCTGTACATGTGTATTGCATTTTAGAAGGTTGACGTCGGGCTTTTCCGATTGCAGAAACTAGAAATTGATACCTAGTGTCACAAGCTACGTGCACTGTATTGTACATGTACATACATGTTTACCTCAGTTTGTAGCGATAGTCAGACAGCGCGAGCTAACGTGTATTCCGGTGGAATTGACGCATGGGGCTCGGTAGGACCAGCGTTCTGCTTGGGGCAGCGCGAGCAAAGCTCGTCTACATGTACCAAGTGAGGGGCGGCGGCTTATCTGTCGTGGCACGCAGGTCTCTTCTTGTTGAGCTTCTCCAAGAAGTTCACACGTGCAACATCAGAGATACGGATCTGCCAGCCCGAGCTTTGTGCTGCCGTGTCAGCAAAATGGGGATGGGTGCATGCCAGCTTTCGGCGCTTGGTCTATCTCGCCGACAGTCATCGACACAGAACGCATTGAGTTCAACGCAGAAGCCTCCACGTCAACGTCTTTAACTTGCGCGTCTTTGACTCAAAGACGGAGTTTCCTGGAGCCATTGCCAAAGTCCTTTTCTCAAGGTGAATCTTTGATTTAAGTGGCAAAGCTCTCTACTTCAATACAGTATTTCGCTGCTTGAAATCTAGAAACTAACAAAACTCAGTACATTATCTAATCTAGCCCGGGGTACGTCGACGCGTCGCTTGTCACGCGTAACCCCTACACTCATTCTGTACACTATTTGGTGTTTGCATACATCACTTTTTTCGCATTGATTGGCAAGGAAGACAAGCAAGACAGACGTCATGGTGCTCTACGTGGTTGGACTCGGGCTCGGCGACGAGCAGGACGTGACGCTGCGCGGCCTCAACGCCATCAAGAAGTCAAAGAAGGTGTTCCTGGAGAATTACACGTCCGTTCTGGGCGTGGAGCTGGACAAACTCGGCGAGTTTTACGGTCGCGAGGTCATTCTGGCCGACCGCGACTGCGTCGAAACGGGCGCGGACCAGATCTTCGCCGACGCCAAGGACGATGACGTCGCTTTCCTCGTGGTGGGAGACCCTTTGTGTGCTACGACGCACTCAGATCTTATTCTGCGTGCGAAGGAGCTTGATATTAAGGTGGAAGTGATCCACAATGCTTCGGTCATGGGCGCGGCCGGAGCCTGCGGTCTACAACTCTACTCCTTCGGCCAGACGGTGTCCATCCCCTTCTTCCGGGACGAGTGGCGCCCCGACAGCTTCTACGAGAAGATCCAGTACAACCGTCGCGGTGGAATGCACACTCTCTGTCTGCTGGACATTAAGGTGAAGGAGCCCGACTTCGAGGCCATGTGCCGCGGCCGCACGGTCTTCCTGCCACCCCGTTTCATGACGGTGAACCAGGCCATCGAACAGCTCATTGAGATCGAGGAGAAGCGCCAGGAAGGAGCCTATAGCAAGGACACGATCTGCGTCGGCATGGCGCGCCTCGGCCAAAAGGACCAGACCATTATTGCAGGCACCATGGAGGAGTTGCTGACTGCCGACTTCGGCGCTCCGTTGCACTGTCTCGCGATCACCGGAGAAGTGCACCCGCTCGAGGAGGAGGTGCGTGAATTTTTGTTAAATGGGTTGTCGGAATTATTCTAACGGTGTATTTTATGTTTTGCTATTGATACTGCAGATGCTCAAGCAGTTCTACGTGAAGAAATAGAGCGAGGGAGACATCACTTGACAACGAGTAGAAGACGAATGTAGCTGGTTTCTCTTTATTCGTGTTTGTATACCATACATCGCCCAATTAGATAAGACAACTCCATCGTTCCGTCCTCTATTCAATTTGTGCTCAGTCACTCCAGATGGTCTTCTTTTTTGGCAATCGAAGAGATGCCCGCCCATCCCCACGTGATGCGCAAAATTGTAGACGAAAGTGTAGACGAATATCAATAACGAGCTTTGGCTATTGACGGCATCTCTTAGTGCGTCTACCAGAGATTGCTGCTGCAGTTGCGGGAGCTCGCACTGCGTGTTGCAACCTTCTAGCAGTTCAAACCCGAGGGGTTACGGATACATGCACATGTACTGTAATAACGAACGCTATTTTTCGCAGGGTTCGAAGTGGGGTTACAGGAATTTACTTGTGGTGGCCGTATCATAAACAAAAAACAGGGCGTCGTTTGTTTCGTGATAGGTCACGACTGGTTTTTGCAAGTCTTGGTTGTCTTGTCCCTTCTCAATCCTCACCTTCCAGTGGCTATGTAACGTGTTTTCGCAGCGCTGAGCCCGTGCGGAGAGGAGCCTCCAGGGAGGTCGTTCATTTCTCAATCGGATCTCCGCCGCGCACTGCTCCAAGAATCTCGAGACCGACATGGGAGTCACCACTACTCCCTTCAAGTCCCCCATGGGCTCACCCGCAGTGCCTTACGAGCCCGTCCAAACCATGTGGGAAGCTCGTCCGCGCAAGTACAAGAGCGTTCTGTTCCAAGTGTGCTCCTTCATCCTCATGATGGAGCTGGCTGAGCGTCTCAGCTACTACGGCATCAACCAAGGCCTCAAGAACTTCATGCAGAAGATTGGCTGGAGTTTGGTCTCCGCTAGTGCCTTGAAGAGTACCTGGACGTCCATCTGCTACCTGACTCCGCTGTTTGGCGCGTACCTGGCTGACGAACGGTGGGGTCGTTTCCGTACCATCCTGACGTTCGGTATCTGGTACTGCGTGGGTGACTTCCTCGTTGCCATCGCTGCGTACCCGACAATCATGAACAACTCTGCTGCTGTGAACCCGATCTTCATCATCGGTTTGTTTGTGGGTATCGGTATCGGTACGGGTGCTATCAAGTCCAATGTGATCACCCTCGGTGCAGACCAGTTCAACCCGCATGACCCGAGCGAAGTCCACCAGAAGGAGACGTACTTTTCGTACTTCTACTTCTGCATCAATATCGGTTCCGGTTTCTCGTACGGCTACTTGTCTATCTTGTGTGTGGACGGATCCGCTCAGATTCCGGCGGAATACGGCTACTTCGCTACGTACATGATCTGCGCAGTGGTGATGCTTGTTGCTATCATTATGCTATGCGTCGGCTACCCTCGCTACGTGTTCCAGCCGCCTAACGACCGCTCCATCTCCATGCTGTGCCGCCTTGGCTGGGCCAACGCCAAGCAGACACACAAGGGCCTCATCCTCGTCGCCAGCTCGTTCAGTTTCTTGGGGGCGCTTATTGTCAACGTAATCGCTGCGTTCACCACCTCATCTGGCAACGTTGGCAACGTCTTGTCCTACATCGCTGCTGTGCTGGTGCTTGCCGGTATCGTCGGTTGGGTGTACGTTGGCCAGGATCAATCCTTCCTGGACGCATCTAAAGTCAGTCAGGGTGGAGCTTTCGACGATGTGCGCGTGGACGGATACAAGAAACTGGTGCGTGTGCTCCCGTACGCCGCCTTCACGATCATCTGGAACTGCGCGTACGACCAGACCGACGCCAATTTCCAGTCCATCACGCAGCAGTGCGACTTGCGTCTCGATACCAGCGACCCGGACAGCTCTCAGATCCCTGGAGCTATGCTTGGCGTCTTTGATCCCATTGTCATCGTCATTTGCATCCCCATTCTCGACTCAATCGTGTACCCGGCGTACACTAAGTGGATGGGCAAGTCTCCCAGTCAGTTCGGCAAGTCCGCCGTCGGTCTCGCCATTGCCATTGTAGGCATCTTCTGGGCTGGAATCTTCGAGGTCATTCGACGTAACGCTGGTGCTCTGCAGGACGCCAATGGTAACCCGATTCTGGACGGTGGCAGTGAGCAGCCCATGAACGACATTACGTGGGGAGCTGCAGTCCCTAACTACGTCTTCATCGGTCTGGCCGAGTGTCTGATCAACGTCACTGCCTACGATCTCGTGTACTCGTCGGTGCCTATGTCACTCAAGTCCATGGCTCAGGCTGTGATCCTGTTCATGAGCTCCATGGGCTCCATCCTGACGTCGGTCTTCACCATTATGTTCTCCAAGTCACTCCCGTCCGACAACCTGAACGAGGACCACCTCGAGAACATGTTCTTCACGGTGGGCGCTGTCAGCGTCATCAACTTCGTCTTCTTCGTCATTATCATGAGGAAGATGAACATGGGCATGTCTTCGTCGCCCGAACTTGACCACCTCGGCAACGAGATCCAGGACCTCATGGATGAAAAGATCTCTGTGAGCTCCCGTCACAGTGTCGCGGCCACCAAGTAAGTGTAGATTTTGTTTATATGCGAATAAAACGCTTTTCAAACATTCATTTCAGTGTGCAGCGAAGCGATTACGGTAAGATCCAGATCCTGGACAGCTGCAGAACGAGCATACCGTATTGAAGACGTCAGTACAGCCCACTCAGTAGGCAATGCCGCCCCACACAGAATCGACAGCTACAACGCAACTTCTTTCCATCAACATACGTGCCATGTTCGTTGCCATCCTGTATTCCGGGTATGATGTACATGTGTATTCGTGACAAGACAACGCTGGCGTGATTGAGGTCGTCCTTAGATTAAGATTTATCGCGTGGTCCTCGCTCCCCGGAATTAAAATTCGTGTGCACCAGCAGCACGACCGTCTCCATACAGGAAGACAAGCAGCGGGACCATGGGTGCACATACTTCATTATACTGTACGCAACCTGCACGTCGATGTGATCACCATTTCACTGATCTGCATTTTCGCTGCTCACCAGTCTTAGATCAGACCGACGATCAAGGAATGACATACATCGAAGACAAGTATTAAATCCCGTAAACTTCTACATGTACGTCCAAGTATTCGAGTAGCAGACAACTGGATCGCATTAGATTGCATTGTCGACTGGACCTGCCACAAGCTCCACATCAAATGTTTTTGTTCGCAAACACTTTTCCACTCAAATACCAAACTCACACGACGCTAGAATGCCACTACAGCGACGGAGAAGATGTCTACACTGTATGATAGTTCGAAGCTTGCACAAACACTGATGCCACCCGAGAAACCTGAAGTTGGCGCCCCGTCTCTGATTCGTCTACATCCCGTCTTTGAGTTCGTCTACATAGGAGATGGGCCATTTTTGCATGACAGGTTCAACGCCTGACCACTCGCTCTGCTTCGTGATCTACTCGTTCCTCTGCGCCATGACGGGGATAAAGGCACTCCACTTCCGCGTTTCGCACTTGAGAGCAGCTCTCACTTTCCAATTGGACTTCCAGCGCCTACTTCGGCTTCAAGACCAAGATCCACAAGAGGCAGAGCATGGGAGTCACGTCCGCCCCCCTCAAGTCCCCCATGGGCTCACCCGCAGTGCCCTACGAACCCGTCCAAACCATGTGGGAAGCCCGTCCACGCAAGTACAAGAGCATTCTGTTCGAGGTCTGCATCTTCATCCTCATGATGGAGTTGGCTGAACGTCTCAGCTACTTCGGCATCAACCAAGGCCTCAAGAACTTCATGCAGAAGATTGGCTGGAGTTTGGTCTCCGCTAGTGCCTTGAAGAGTACCTGGACGTCCATCTGCTACCTGACTCCGCTGTTTGGCGCGTACCTGGCTGACGAACGGTGGGGTCGTTTCCGTACCATCCTGACGTTCGGTATCTGGTACTGCGTGGGTGACTTCCTCGTTGCCATCGCTGCGTACCCGACAATCATGAACAACTCTGCTGCTGTGAACCCGATCTTCATTATCGGTTTGTTTGCGGGTATCGGCATCGGCACTGGCTGTATCAAGTCTAGCGTGATCACTCTCGGCGCTGATCAGTTCAACCCGTACGATCCTAGCGAAGTCCACCAGAAGGAGACATACTTCTCGTACTTCTACTTCTGCATCAACGTGGGTTCAGGTGTGTCCTATGGCTACCTGTCCATCTTGTGTGTGGACGGCTCGCCGCAGATCCCAGCCGAGTACGGCTACTTCGCCACGTACATGATCTGCGCCTGTGTGATGGCGTTCGCTGTCCTGATGCTATGCGTCGGCTACCCTCGCTACGTGTTCCAGCCGCCTAACGACCGCTCCATCTCCATGTTGTGTCGTCTTGTCTGGACCAACGCGAAACAGACTCGCAAAGGTCTGCTCCTTCTTCTCAGTATGTGCTTCTTCTTGGGCGCTTTGATCGTCAACGTGGCTGCCGCGTTCTCCGCGTCACACGGGGACATCGGCAACGTCTTGTCCTACATCGCCGCCGTGTTAGTGCTGGCGGGCGTCGTGTCGTGGGTTTACATCGGTCAAGATCAGTCCTTCCTGGATGCGTCTAAAGTCAGTCTGGGCGGAGCTTTCGACGATGAACGCGTCGAGGGATACAAGAAACTGGTGCGAGTTCTCCCGTACGCCGCCTTCACGATCATCTGGAACTGCGCGTACGACCAGACCGACGCCAATTTCCAGTCCATCACGCAGCAGTGCGACTTGCGTCTCGACACCAGCGACCCGGACAGCTCTCAGATCCCCGGTGCTATGCTTGGCGTCTTTGATCCCATTGTCATCGTCATTTGCATCCCTGTCCTTGACTCCATCGTGTATCCGGCATACCACAAATGGACCAGCAAACCCGCCAGCCAATTCGGGAAGGCGGCAACGGGTCTCGCTATCGCTATTGTTGGACTCTTCTGGACTGGAATCTTCGAGGTCATTCGACGTAACGCGGGCGAGCTCACAGATGAGAACGGAGACCCGATTCTGGACGGTGGCAGCTCACAGCCCATGAACGACATCACGTGGGGAGCTGCAGTCCCTAACTACGTCTTCATTGGGCTTGCAGAGTGTCTGATCAACGTGACCTCGTACGACCTCGTGTACTCATCGGTGCCCATGTCGCTCAAGTCTATGGCTCAGGCTGTGATCCTGTTTATGAGCTCCATGGGCTCCATTCTGACGTCGGTCTTCACCATTATGTTCTCCAAGTCGCTTCCATCCGACAACCTGAACAAGGACCACCTTGAGAACATGTTCTTCACTATGGGCGCTGTCAGCGCTATCAACTTCGCGTGCTTCGTGGTAGTCATGAAGAGGATGAACATGGGGATGTCGTCGTCGCCAGTCCTTGACACTATGGGGAACGAAGTCCCCGGTCTATTGGATGAAAAACTATCTGTAAGTTCACGTCAGAGTGTGGCTACAACCAAGTAAGCGTACAGGATGTATTGAAGATCTGTAGTTGAAGTGGAATGTAACCAAACACATCGATCGTGCTACCTACATGAACTCACAAAATGAAGTGCAGCCTTTGCAGCCGGCAGGACACCAGACCGGTCCTTAGTACACGGCTGCTGCATTGACAGCGTTCAGTGCGTTGAGCCGGCCGTAGCCGTACTGGTTGTTCGGGTACGTCGAGCTCGACGTTCCGCCGCACGTCATGGCCGCGTTCGGCAGCGACTTAGCAGTGGATCCCGTCAGAATTTCCTTCACACTGTCGAAGCACAGACCAGGGCGTTTACTCAAAGTGAGCGCGATGGTACCAGCCAGGTGTGGCGCGGCCATGCTCGTCCCTGAGACCGACAGGTAGTCCGAGTTGTTGCCGTTCCAGGCGGAACGGACGCTCACGCCCGGCCCGATGAAATCGGGCTTCAACAGGCCGTTCACAGAGGGGCCGAGACTACTGAACGAGCCGAGAGCGTCGTTGCTGTCGGAAGCTCCAACGGAAAAGACCTTGGCGGAGTCACCGGGAGACACGACGCTGCTGCAGCCGTTGGCGCCTGAATTGCCCGCCGAGAAGACCGGGATGATACGAGCGGCGGCCCACGCATCAAGACTGGGCTGGAAGTACGTGAGTCCCTGTCCGGCGCCCCAACTGTTGCTCACGATGTCCGGAGTCTTCGCGGGGTTGCAGTTGTTGCCGTTCGTGTCCGTCGGGCACAGCATGAACTGCGCGCAAGCCGTCAAGAGAGACAACGTGCACGACGTGGCTCCGCATCCCTTGCAGGTCATCCACTTGGCACCAGGCGCGATTCCCACCCCCTTCTTACCAGCGATCGTGGCCGTCGTGTGCGTTCCGTGGCCATTGGCATCGAACGGCGTCGCGGTCTTCTGAGCGGGGTCGTACCAGCCGTACGCGCCCACCCAGTTGTCCACCAGAGCCTCGTGCGTGCTGCGAACTCCAGTATCGATCGTTCCTACGATGACGTTCTGGCCGGTGATGCCCGTGGCCCAAACGTTCGTGGCTTGGATCTTCGAGGCTCCCCAACCCGCCGCAGCAGTGTTGCTGGTGGCGTCGGCCGTCGGCGCAATCGGGTCCAGATCGATGATGAGGTCAAAGATGACCTGCTTCACCAGCGCCAAAGACAGGATCTGCTTCAAGAGTTCCACGGGGCAATCCAAGATCTCGATCGTGTTGGTGATCCAGTGGCTTTTGAACGTGATGCCCGCCGCCGAAAGCAGCTGTAGTATCGGTCCTTGGCTCCGTTGTGCGTGCTGCTGGAGTGCAGTCACGATGTTCAGGGTGTTCTGGTACCGCTGTTCGGGCGTCCAAATGTCGGTGCTGTAGTTGGCTACCGAGTCGATGATCGGCTTGGTATCTTCGTTCATGACGATGATGATCTTGCGAGGATCGTACAGGTAACCGACCACGATCGTCACCAGTGAGCTTAGAGTCGTGGTCACCGTGTTGACCGTGCCGAGCACCGTACCCACCAGGTTCCCTAGTAGCCCTAGTACTTCTTGAGCTCCCGATACTGTCACTACCAGCATGGCGGCGACTAACAAGAAAGACGCGAGTCCGAGACGCGCCATGGTCGTTCTTTACGTTGCTTGGTCCTTGAGTGAGGTTGTTTCAGCGAGTGAAGCTGGTTAGACACCTGGAAGGTGAATTGAGGAATGAGCTTTAGCTGCTTGGAGAATTCTGCTAAGACGAAGTACCGAAGGAGTAACGGGCCATGGCGAACAGACCACCACTACACAACATCGGTTCAGTTTGGGTCTCCGCTCTTGCTTCTTGGCTTCTTGCAAGCGTTTCGAGGAAGTTGCTAACGGTGTTTAAACGACGGGCGTGAGAGTTTCCATGGGGCGTTCGTCGGCTTGTGGCAAGTTTGTCAGCAGTCTTGTTCTTCTTTAGAATTCGTGCTGAAGAGCGACCGAATCTGAGGTATTGAGCACTTTGCACCGTACGTCTTGGCTGTTTGGAAGACTTAGAGCGCTGGGGCTGCGTACGAACTTGATATGGCTGGCAGATAACTTGTTGTTCTTGATATCATAGAGAAGAATGTCTCAAAGTACTCCATTTTTTTATCGTCGATGATAATTGCAGTCAAACGCGAGAACGACATGACGTAACTCAGCCCCTGCTGCAATGTTAAAAGTACCGCAGACCACTTCATCTCACCGATACTGTAGCAATTTAATGCAGTGGACGCTCTTCCAGTGCTTTGGTTTCGGTGAGGTCTGGCCTCAAAGAAGCGCAAAGTCAAACCAACGCCGGCTTGAGTACTGCAGGACATGGCAACGAGGTCCCCACTGCTGGTCAACGAATTAGGCTGTCGGGTCGGGGATGTCTCGGGTAAGTATTGTTTTTCTTTCTTGGAAGTTTTCTTCTCTCCGGAACGTGCCGTCAGTATCCAGCTAGCCGGACAATGCGTTTCATTAGCACTTGGGGCCGGACTGGAGACTTGATGCGGCTCCTTGTGGATCACCGAAGGCGTTTTCCTCTCAAAAAGTTCGACAGGTTACGCTTCAACTCGATCAATTGAAGTTGCAGCCCAGCGTTTCGGGGCTTATTGTTCAGTGTCTTAATCAAACGTCGATGTCTGTGGACATCCCGCGTTGGAAAGACTCGTGCCTTCGCTAAGCTTGCGTTGCTCTTTCGTAATGCCGCCTGATCCCGTAAATTTCCCTTCTTTAGCGTCCAACGTCGACACAAACTCTAGAAAGCTTCGGGATCAATCAACCTGGGAGACTGGAATCAGCTCGCTGGCGCTTAACTGTCAGTTGCTGACGTCGGTCATCAACCGAAAAGAGCACAAGCAGGCAATGCCAGCACTTTTTGACAGCTCGACCGTCTGCAGGAAAGCCCTCTGCTGTCGCAAACGGCGAGAAACCGAAGTCGGGCGAGCTGAACGACAGCATGACATTTCTTCCACCTAGGTCACGCGTTGTAGTTTGACTACAGAAGCACAACCATCAACAACACAAGAAGTGAAGATACATCTAATGGTCTATTATCGTCTATTATTCATGTCGAATCAGCAATCTCATGTAGAATTTGCTCCTCCACGCGCTGTGCGCCTCAGGAAGCGGTAAAAAGTCATGCTCATCATTTTCGACAACTTGCAACAAACATACATAAACTCTGGTGGCAAAAATGACGGACGCGTGCAATTGGAGACTGCAAATTTTGGTTGGCTGACGAGTGTCATACCGTTTCGGACTGAATAAAACTGTGTCAATGACGGTACACGGTCCAAAAACCGGATGTTGAACCGTTTTTTAACCGTTAGATACACCAAAAGGCAAAATTTTTAGTTCAAGGCAACTTTTGCAGTCGGAAATTTTCCGCTTTTTTGCCAACTGCAAGTTGTTGCCAGGCGAAAAAGCACTTTGCCAGTACTTGGCGAGCCCAGAATCGCAGTGCCACTTGCCTTGTGTTTAACCTTGGACGAGTGCGCAACTTGTTCGACATTGCAAATCCACGAACTTGCGTACGACGGCGACGAGTTTGCACGACGAGGTACCAGGCATGGAGCACGTGGGTCATCAAGACGCGACTGCGTTTGAGTTGCGCTTGCAGAGCTCTTGTGTCGCGGAAGGTGCCACCCGTTCGACGCGTTTGGTCGAACGCTAAAGTTTTGCTACGTGTCTGCGAGCGATGCAGTTGCTGGACGTAGTTTTGCCATCGCCTCTTCTGGCGACAGGCCGACACGAATGTCTTCCAGTGCGCAAGAGCGTTTCGCTTGGCTTCCACGACCAGTTTCTTCTGGTTAATGGCGAGCCACCACTCGATGCGCCACTGAGCCAGGGAGCGATACAGCAAATTCCGAGCTGTTTGGATGCAAATTTCACGACGCGCTTGTTGCTGGATAGCGTAGCGTTTTAGTCCTTGGGAGAAAACTTTGTTCAGTACAATTAAGTGCTGAGTGCGCTGCCATCGATACGATACGCGCCACAGCTTCCAGTAAGCAAAACACGCTTGTATCCACCTCAAAACTTCTCTCTGTTCTCGACGTATAGCCATTCTACGAGTAGTGATTAAGAGAGTCCAAGCTGTGAAGAGTCTTTGTCGTAGTCGTTGCTCCTGCATACGGCGCATACTGGCTGTGACCGCATACTGTCCACGTCGGTTGTGTATAAAGTGTTTCCAGATAGTAAAAACAGTGTTTAAGCGGAATTGAGTCATGCTGTGACTCCACATGACCAGCGCTAGTTGACGTCGCTTTGTAACGCGTAAAAGCGCATTCCAAGACCGTGTAACTAGGACGGAGGAGTGGAATTCCGCAGCTTTAAACAGTTTCTGCTTCTCTGTCAACTCATCCTGCCATACACGAAAGACACGTCGTCCAACGACATTCCAAGCCAGACGTTTCCCAAGAGACCGACAATGACGAGAACGTTGTGCGGCTGCTAACCAGTTAACCAGAATACGCTGAAGCACGACGGCTTCGTGCCACGCTTCGGCATCAAGACGTTGGTTCCGTCTCGTGATCGAGTTTACGGCTGTAAAATGGAGCAAGCGAACGGCTTTGCGCTTCGAACGACGGCGGAAATACGCTTCAGCTTCGCGTCGACGCCGCTTCAACGTGAAGTATTGGTACCAGCAATTCCACGCTCGCACCAGGTGATGCCGTCTATAGTACGCATTGGCAGAGCGTATGCGACCCACAGTCAACTCAAATAACAACCGCATACAGCGTGTGGATAGTTTCTTGTGATAAAATGCAGCTGAAAGCCTCATCGCTCTCATTTGTTGCTGCTTTTGTCTCCATCGTGACAGTGCACAACTCAAAACGTGCTTTTTAGCGATCTTTTCCAGTGTATTGGACCCCAATTTGTATCTGCGAGTTTTGTGCAGCCACACAGTGACGAAATAACCTCTCAACAAACGATTTTCACGTTGTTTCCGAGCTTGATCTGCTCTTGTGCGTAAGTTCTGACACTGCAAGATAAACATTCTCCACCGCTTCCACCGCCAGCGAAGCAGCGTAAAACGCCGCAACTCTTGTAACTGTCCTTGCCGATGCTGCACGTCAATTGCCAGTTTCCACATACGAAAGATCTTGCCACAAAGTAATTGATGTCGAGCATAAACCCTCTGTCTCCAGTAGCCAACACTCTGCTGTAATTGTCTTCGTTCTCGTTGCTCTTTCACGATAGAAATTCTTGTTCCCAGCTCTCGTCTGCTCCAATAAGCCCATTTCGCCCAGTGTTGCACCATTTTAGCCACCAAGTGTCTGACTGCGACGGCATCGAGAGATTTTTCCTTGCACGCAACGTGGTAAACCGCTTTCCAACGTGACATTGTCTTCTCCAGTAGTCCATGACGATAAAATACCGCACTCCCCGCCACTAAATTTTTATCTTCACGTAAAACCTTCGCTTGAACACGCCACACACTGATGGCACGGCGTAATTCACGCACTTCACGCGTGTCTGCTAGGCTTTCAACCATCAGTCGCTGCTGTTCTTGCTGATTGACAGCAAAAACCAACCCATTCCAGCACTTTCGCAGTCGTTTGGCTCGTTGTTTTGCGGAGAACCTCCGCAGAGCGACGGAGCGTAAGTAACTGCGACGCCAAGGGAGATATACAGCTGTACGCAGAATCAAACGCTGGTGGTTTTCCTTCAGAAACTCTGCACGCAGCCGCAGCATTCTGTCTCTGTGTGAGCGACGAAGCCATTTCCACACTGCTCGACGCATTTTCCAGTCCTGAAAGGATTTCTCTCGCTCCCGGTCGTATCGTGCACTCAGCGTAAGATTGATGAAGGCATTTCGACGCTGTTGAGAGTGAATCACAGCCACAAGTGCTCGCTTCTGGTTAAGAACACGTTGGGCATGATATCTCCACGTTCTCAACACTTGTCGAAGCTTCCGACGACGTCGACGTCGAGTAGCAAGCTGCAAAGTGTGACGCACACGTCTCGTATCTTCATGACTCCACCTCCAAATGTCATACGCGTCTCCCAAAATCCGCTTGTCACTCCACTGAACAGCAAATTGCCATCTCTTTTGCTGTTCCACATACTCGATCCATAGCAGAAACCAACGCTGTGTTACATTCGCCATTCGTTGCTTAAGAAATAGTTTCACTTGATCATGAATCTTCCGTTGCCTCTCAATCGCCGACTTTAACCATCTCCAATAGCGTCCAAGAAGCTGCTGCACTGCTTTCCGTTTGTATTTTCTAAACCTTCTGCGTTGGTTTGCTGCCAGTATCCAAGTACAAAACGCTTCACAGCTCACCCTCGCTCGTCGTTTTTCACAAAATTCCCTCAACTTTACAGCGCGGCAATGTGCACCAGTCCATCTTCTCCACACCATCGCAATATTCACGACTCTCGCCTGCTTCTTCACGCAGTTCGCTGCTGCTTTTAACTTGAGGTGGTAAGATAATATCCGCCTCCACTCCATGAAAGCTGTGGCTGTAAGTCTTTGTTCTCGACGTCTTCGAGATCGACTGTGCAGTCTCGTAATGACGGCCGAGGCGTGAGCAATACGTCGCCATTCAACTGTAAACTTACGCAGCAGCAGTTGTTTCTCGCCCGCAGTCATTTTCTGAGGCTTTGGATCTTTGATTTCTTCTCGAAAAGACCCCAAAGCTTGTACTTGATGGTTAAAAACTGTTTTTTTGCTCGAAAGCCGATCTACAGAAGCCAGCAACGCCGTCACTTGGCCCCATTTTGGTGCCAGAGCCTTCGACGTAGACTTGTTTGCCCTCTGACTGGTGTTTGGCCGTCGTTGGGCTTGAAAAGCAGCGTCAATCTCCTCTCGCAGTCGGTTTAACGCTTCTGTTGCCATTACCGTATCCTCGACGCTTCAACCAACTACAGTACCAGATGGCAAATAACAGTTATGATTGGTAGAAAATGTCGTAGTTTTTTTGGCGGTAAACAAACAGTAAACGAGCAGCCAAAGGGTTAAATATGGCGTCGCAGTTCTCGCAGACCTTCGCGGGCGTCGGAGCGGGCGCCGACGATGCCAGCACTTCCGGTGGCGTGGGAATGTCCAATTACGTCGAAGAGAAAGGTAAAAGCGCGGATTAACCGCCTTTAAATCCAATTTATCTGTCGCTAAACTGCCTGCCATTAAACAGCCAAATGCGCCGAGTTCCTCCTACACTTCACGTCGAACCTGGACGACCCGTCACTGGGCCCTAAGTACTCGCGGATGCTGGTACGAATCTACATTGACTTTGCACTAGCCACTGGGTTATTAACTGCGTTTTACGGCTATTTTATCATCAGCAAGAGGTGGCGAACCGAGAGCGAACGTCTATCCCCATTTCCCTGGACGACGTGCAGATTGTACGTTGATTTACCCCTCCTTACGGGTCTTTCTGAGGCTATAACTGACGCCTACCTTGTTAATTCCTCATAGTTCGAGAAGGAAGATGCCAATTTCGTGTCTCGCATCGTGCGCAACGCTCGTCGGTACATTTCCCTCTTCGCAGACGCAGTGGACGAGAACCTTCCGCCTCCTACGAGGGACATCTCCGACTCTCAAGACGTTCTGGACGTGCTGAGGATGTCGAGAGCTCAGGAGGTGGCGCAGCAGAGGCAGACAGAGGACAATGAGGACGGCAACCAACCGGCGGCTAACGCCAATGCTGCCAACATTTTCCCTCCAGCGCTAATGCGCCGCTTTGAGGTGCATTTGATCCCTGGCGTCAAGTTGAAAGCTGTTCCCATTCGAGAAGTGAAAGCTGCCAAGGTCGGAGCTCTCGTACGTATCAAGGGAATGGTGACGCGCGTGTCCACTGTGAAGCCGTTGCTTACAGTAGCTACGTACACGTGCGAAGCTTGTGCGTACGAGGTGTACCAGGAAGTGAAGGCGCGGCAGTTCAACCCGCTGACTCAATGTCCAAGTGAACGCTGCGAAACGAACAAGGCTCAAGGTCGATTGATCATGCAGACAAAAGCCTCCAAGTTCGACAAGTACCAGGAGGTCAAGTTCCAAGAGCTGCCGGATCAAGTGCCAATGGGCCATATCCCACGGTCGTTAACTGTGTATTTACGTGGTGAGCTCACGCGGACGTGCGAGCCTGGCGCGCTGGTGACGATCTGCGGCGTGTTTCTGCCTCTCCCGTACTCAGCACAGCGACAGATGCAAATGGGGCTTGTAACGGAGACGTATCTCGAGGCTACAGACGTGTTGAACCACAAGAAACGGTACTCCGCGATGGAATCGTCCGAGGCGATGGAAACCGCCGTGTTGAGGTTACAAGAAGGCGAGGAAAACGTGTACGAAGTGCTGTCTCAATCACTGGCACCGGAGATTTACGGCCATGAGGACGTGAAGAAGGCTCTGCTGCTGTTGCTCATCGGTGGAGTGACGAAGCGTATGGACGAGGGCATGAGGCTGCGTGGTGATCTCAACGTTCTACTGATGGGCGACCCTGGAGTGGCCAAGTCTCAGCTACTCAAACACATTGCTACTGTTGCTCCTCGAGGCGTCTACACGACAGGAAAAGGCAGTTCCGGCGTCGGTTTGACGGCTGCAGTGGTTCGCGATGCCACTACGAAGGAGATGACGCTGGAAGGAGGCGCTCTTGTGCTGGCGGATATGGGCATTTGCTGTATCGATGAGTTCGATAAGATGGAGGAAGGAGACCGGACAGCTATCCACGAGGTCATGGAGCAGCAGACCGTGAGTATCGCCAAGGCAGGAATCACAACGACACTCAACGCACGCACGTCCGTTCTGGCTGCTGCCAACCCCATCTTTGGCCGCTACAATAAGAAACTCAGTGCTTCCCAGAACATCAACCTGCCCAACGCTTTGCTGTCTCGCTTCGACCTGCTCTTCCTGCTGCTGGATGTCGCCAACTACGAGAAGGATGAGGCTCTTGCTCGCCACGTCACGTACGTACACCGCTTCTCGCGAAACCCGGAGATGAGCTTCGATCCTGTGCGTCCGGAGGTGCTGCGGTACTTCATTGCCATCGCCAAGCAGTACCAGCCCAGCATCCCGGAGAACCTCTGTGGATACATCGTCGAAGCGTACGTCACTCTCCGCCAACAGGACGTCAACGAACACGCCCGTGAGCGGCAGCAGCAACAGTTCCGGCAACAATTTGGTGGTGGAGGGGCTAACGACGCTCAGACGGCCATGACCGCTCGTCAACTTCTGAGTATTTTACGACTGTCGCAGGCTCTAGCACGACTGCGGTTCTCCACGGAAGTGATTCACCAGGACGTGGACGAAGCCATTCGACTCGTGTACGTGTCTAAGGCGTCACTGACGGAACAGGACGATGCTAACGGAGCTGGAAACGGTGGGAAGGCGGGAGCTGCTAGCAACGGTCGAAGCTCTGGGTCTACAGACGCCACATCCAAGATCTTCCGCCTGCTGCTGGAGTTCGCCAACGACCGCGGAAAGGTTCTCGCCATGAGCGACTTGGAGCCGGTTGTACTGCGCAAGGGCTTCACCTCTCAGCAGCTCTACGCCTGCATCGAATACTACCAGGGACTGGAAGTCATGCAGTTGTCCAGCAACGGCACGCGTCTTACTCTCATTTAATACAGGACCACGGTGCAATTGTCATAAAGTAGAAGGCCAATTTCTTTCCTTTTGAGTTTTTCAAAGAACGCTGCGTGGTGCGATAACGTCGAAGGGGTGAAATGCATATGATAGGAAATTCCACGTACTCTGAGCGAACGGGTTTTCACCCCTAGCAAGTACATGGCCTAAGCAAGATCGTTTTAGGGATCCATCAATCGAAGAGAAGGAAAGAAAGAACATGACCAGCACGTTTCTAGTAGAAGTCTTTGCCATAACTATCCGTGCTTTATAAAAGAAATACCTGATTGAAAAAGTTAGACTACGTTTTGAAGCCTAGTACATGTCATTATCCAATCTGCGTTCTCGGCACAATGTGGGGGTACTCGCGAAAAGAAACTAAACCGGACCCCTACTTCGAAGAGAAGTGGCCTTTCGGTGGTGAAGGCGATTCAGACGATGTCCTGGTTCCCGTGGGGGAAGGCCCAACAGAGGTTAATAAAGTACTGGCTCGAGCAGATGCCTATGCAGGAGAGTACTCATTTGGAGGACAAGCTAACACTCTGCCGGTCGCACCTGGACTTTTTGTTGTTGGATTGGGGCTCGTTCCTACTCCGCTACGCACCGAAGTTGCCACTCAATTGATTACTTTGTGTGAAAAATCTCCTTTTGGCCACAACATGGACACGAAAATGGATGAAACAGTCCGCAAAAGCTGGCAACTAGAGCCGAGTCTCGTCCAATTTACAAACCCTTTGTGGGGAAAAGGGATTGAGAAGCTGAGTAAAGTCGTTGCGGATCGTTTGGGGTATCAAGGCATTCCACTCGAGTGTGTGCTGTACAAGCTTCTCGTGTACAGCGAAGGAGGTCACTTTGTGAAGCACCAAGACACGGAGAAGGAAGACGGAATGATTGCAACTCTGGTAGTGCAACCGCCAAGCGAACATGAAGGTGGCGATCTGGTGGTGTATCGAGATGGGGAAGAGAAATACCATTATGACTTTGGCAAATGTGATGGTACGGCTGCGTTTCTTATTATGCTGTTCACTATGCGGATGCTGAACATGCCTTAGAGAAAGTGGAGAAAGGATATCGTCTTGCACTAGTGTACTCATGCGGCACTTGGAAAGACACCAAGGTCAGCCTTTGAGTGAAGATTTGGCAAACGGTATCTCGAAGATGGGAGAAGATGGCGATTCATTTGCGGTGCTCTTGGCTCACGAGTACACGGAAAATAGTCTTCGTAACCTGGGGTCGGGGACTCTAAAGGGGGTCGACAACGCGAGATTTCACGCGCTGGAAGGCGCAAATGCGCTTGTTTCGAAGGCCAAGAAGCTGCAATTCTTCATCGCGCAGGTACAACATGAAGTCAGGACGTATGAGTGTGGTGACGGTAACCCACTTTACAAGGTCACTATGACATTAGTACTTGGTTCACGACAGCCGGAGAGTGGCTCGGAAAAGTTGAAAAGGCTGACAAGGACAAGGATGGGAAGAAAGGCATTGAAGCCAAGTCAATTGAAAAGTTTAACTTCCTGAACCCGAATCAAGAAACCTTCTCCGAACTATGGGATAAATACGAAGAACGGACCCAAGAAGGAGGATACACCGGCAACGAAGGTTCCACTGCGATTACTGCGTACACGAGATGCGCCATTGTGTCCTGGCAGAACGCGAAACACTGGGAAAATGCGATAAAGTTTATGTTAGTGGAGGCTGCAGCTATGGGGCTAAACGACTGTAAAGCGATCGATGGAGCTTCGCTACGTCAGTTGTTGAAAGCTGCAGAAACCGTGCTCAAACTTGAAAACAGCAAGCGCTATTCCTCCAAACAGGAACAACTTCCAATCAAGTTTGTTGAGATATTTTGCCAGCTCCTTGTCAAGGCCGGCGACCCGGAGGTGGTGGTTATGTTTTTCAAGGACCATTGCCGAGCTATCAGTGGTTCTACAGGCAATCAGATCCTGATTCCTGCAGTTACGGATATTGTATGCACCTTGACTGGTCTGCAATTGGCGAAGTTGTGTTGGCGTTGATGGACTCGAAAGGAAAGGAGGAAGGCCTATCACCTATGGATTTTATTCTTCACGTGATTGATGGCCTAGATAAAGACACAGCGCAGGAAGCCTTGCTTAAAATGATAGTTGAGAAGGCGAGTGAAATGGATGGTAAGGAGCTTCTAGTGATGAAGGCGATCGGGTTGCTGTGGAAGTGCGCTATCCGTAGTGAGAACAAGACCTTCTTGGAGTCGTTAACCAAGATACTGATGAACGCTGAAACGAGTGAGAACGGTCCTTCGATTAGGTATTTGTCGGAATATATGAGTGAAAGCGGAAATACCATGTTGACGGAGCTTGTACCAAAGCGAATCAAGTTTTTGGAGGACCAAATCGAAGCGCAGGATACAAGATAACGAAAAGATCCAGGCGTTTCTACGAGGACCCGAAGCTTCCATGACGGCAAATGGTGAGCTAAACTTTAGCCGCTACAACGAAGCGCTCAAGTATGCTGACAAGTGCGCTCGCAAGCACTGTTCGTTCAAGTTTAAAGTAGACGGAAGACGATCGGGATACGTTTCTGGAGATCACCAAAACCCGCGAGTGGTTTTTGGCTCGGCAGAAGGAGCTGGTTGAGTACAAGACGGAGTTGCGGTTTTTGAAGGATCGCTTTGAACCTGGTAGCAGTGACAAGAAGCGCGCTCGTCTTAGTAAATGATGAGTTTGTGGTGGGGTAATCGGATCCAGGTGACGTATTTCAGCAGTGGTTCACCTTTTCAGTTTTAATAATGTTCGGCAAATGAAGGTGAGAGTCGTGGATATTGCGGCAGTGTGGAGAAGATAGACTGGTTCGCTGTGAATTAAGGGATCAATGGATATCGGGCTAGTAATTACTATGTACTTCAAATACTGCGTTAGTACACTTGTAGCCTCTAATCGAACAAGTCAAAAGTCTAAATGCTCAACTCTTTCTTCGCTAAAACTATTTACGGATGCAGAAGAAGTCGCTGCCACCGACTCAACTCATCGTCGCTCTCCAAGTCCGCGTCCTCAGCAGTTGCGAGACCGAGTTCTAACAGACAATTGATCAGGGTCAGTACAGTCAAACAGATCCCAACTTGGTGACAATGTCGCTCCGTACCGATATATTGCCGCCTGGTTGCAGCCACACTCTTACGATACTTGCGCCGGATGCGAGGAGGGATCTCCAGCAGACAATGCCGGTAAGTTCCACGCGGGTCGTAAAACTTTCGGATCTGCGTGTCTGGGTCTATTCTGTTCGCCTCACTCATGATCTCCCTGACGCCATCGGAGAGCTTGCCTTGGAACAGGTCGAGATATTCAGGCTCGTTTTCATGCAGTTGCCTGCCGTTTTTGCTTGCAAGGTAGAGGCTCAGTTCGTCTACCGAGCAGCGCCACTTCTCGTCCACGACGACTTTCTCTAGGAGCTCGCCCATTGTCGTCTTCGTAGAAGTATTGGTCCGTCTCCAGGATATTTGCAAACATTCGCGACATCTTGGAGTAGTGCTAGTGAAGCTGCAATTTCTCGAGTGGGGAAACAAATCGCCATTGTCATTTCGATCAGAAAGCTAGACAACAAGTTGCTGCTTTCTAAAGATGCAAAACGGTAAGCATTCTCTTTGATTGATAGAATGACTTTAGAGAATATCTTTCTCTTGTTCTGCGCAATTGACAACGCTAGAAACAAGGTACAGGGGGGAAGAGGTGTCCTAACAGGTCTAAACCTGTACACCTTCCGTGCGGCGGAATCATTTAGAACCCGAAATGTAGAATTGTACGGCAAGGAACCCCGATTTATAAATTTATAGAATATTATAATTGTAATTATTGAGGATTCAGCGAATTGAGCTCCCGAAAGTGAGAAAGGAGTTATGAATATTTCTTCTACCAAAGTTTGCACGTGTTGTTAGGTGGGATTTTTTTTCGATGGCAAGGATACTGAATGCAACATGTCGTATAATTTTACAGATCGGGTTTTAAATGATTCCGCCGTTACTATCGCGCAGATCTGGATAACTTGTTTTCTAGAGCGAAAGTTTATTAGTGAAATACAAAAGCAGCAGCCATGCTTTTCACTGTACCAGGAACATCTCGCAACGTGTCAAAAACCTGTTAGGACACCTCTTCCCCCCTGTACCTTGTTTCTAGTGTTGTCAATTGCGCAGAACAAGAGAAAGATATTCTCTAAAGTCATTCTATCAATCAAAGAGAATGCTTACCGTTTTGCATCTTTAGAAAGCAGCAACTTGTTGTCTAGCTTTCTGATCGAAATGACAATGGCGATTTGTTTCCCCACTCGAGAAATTGCAGCTTCACTAGCACTACTCCAAGATGTCGCGAATGTTTGCAAATATCCTGGAGACGGACCAATACTTCTACGAAGACGACAATGGGCGAGCTCCTAGAGAAAGTCGTCGTGGACGAGAAGTGGCGCTGCTCGGTAGACGAACTGAGCCTCTACCTTGCAAGCAAAAACGGCAGGCAACTGCATGAAAACGAGCCTGAATATCTCGACCTGTTCCAAGGCAAGCTCTCCGATGGCGTCAGGGAGATCATGAGTGAGGCGAACAGAATAGACCCAGACACGCAGATCCGAAAGTTTTACGACCCGCGTGGAACTTACCGGCATTGTCTGCTGGAGATCCCTCCTCGCATCCGGCGCAAGTATCGTAAGAGTGTGGCTGCAACCAGGCGGCAATATATCGGTACGGAGCGACATTGTCACCAAGTTGGGATCTGTTTGACTGTACTGACCCTGATCAATTGTCTGTTAGAACTCGGTCTCGCAACTGCTGAGGACGCGGACTTGGAGAACGACGATGAGTTGAGTTGGTGGCAGCGACTCAAGTCCTTCTTCTTGTGCTCCCGAAAGTAGCAGCGACGAGAGACAAAGAAGTACTTCTTCCAGGACAACAACTTCACGGGCCCAATGCTAATCTATGGGCCAACCCAGGCGAGAATCAACAGAGAAGAACTGCAAAAAAACAAATCGCCTTAATGCAGGCACAATAAACTAACCAAATAGAAGGCCAATTACATGTATTAACCTTTTCAAAAGTGCCTGAAGGAAATAAAGACAGTCGTGGATTCCACAACTGTATTCGGATCCCAAGATCCGATACAATGTACAGTGTACACACCAAATCCCAAGATCCGAATACATGTAGCGCCTTCATCGTTGGTGTCGACGGATCATATCGCAATATATTGACCAGCCGTAAAGCCAATGCGTCTTCACTACCTGGTGAGCATCGCTATTGTCATATTCCTTGCAGCCACTTCAGAGGCTTTCTCGACGATATCGACAGCCAGAGTTTCTGCCCACACCGGACGTGACACTACTGTCTCTACCTCGAGAAGTTTACGAACAAGAAATGCTGCTGATAGTGACGATGAGGAGAGAGCAAAAGGAGGGATCTCAGTTCCCGTCACTGAAAAACTCGCCGCTGTCTTCAAATCTTCGAAAGTGACGGATGAACAGCTCAAGAAGTGGCTCGACATAGGAACATCTGCCGACATTGTTTTTTATCGCATGAACCTGGCGAAGGCTCACACGTGGATATTCAACAACCCTCACTTCAGCAAATGGGTCAAATATGCCGATGACTTGAGTGCCACCGCCGCGATCTCAACTCTGACGGCTCAATACGGCGACGACCAGCTGTTCCAAATGCTTAGGGTGGCCAAGAGGAACTTGAACTCAGAGGAACTCGCCTCAAGACTTCAAACCGACCAGTTAAAGCGCTGGATAGCGGTTGGGAAGGACCCTGACGAAGTCTACAAGCTCTACGAGCTACAGTACGCAGGAGGGCATCTACTTCGAAACCCTCAATTCAGTGCCTGGACCAAGTACGTGGACGATTTGAATGCCAAGCACGAAGGAGCGATATCGATCATCCCGACGCTCAGGAAGTACTACAGTGATGCAGATTTGTTCAAAATCGCTGAGGCAGCCAAGAGCGTCGATGAATTGGAGAGTATGGGGCTCAAGTTGGAGAACGCGTTCGTTCAGTTCTGGATTAACGACAAGCAAACGCCAGCGAAAGTTCTGGCAGAGCTCAAACTGGAGGCGACAACGAAAACGCTGGAGAGTCCACTATTCGGTTTGTTGGCCAAGTTCACGGATGCTTACAATGTGCAATTCCCGAAGACGAAGACGACGATGATCGAGACGTTCACACACGCATTCGGAGACGAAAATGTGGCGAAGATGCTGACTGCAGTGAAGGCGAACGAATGGAAGGCGAAGAAGATCGCGACGGAGTTGGAGGCTGCGCAGTTGCAAATGTGGTTCAGCAGTGGGAAATCCTTCGACGATGTCTACGATCTGTTGAAGCTGCCAGACAAATATTTTCTCTACGATCTTCGTGAGAATTCTCTCTTCCCCACGTGGATAGCGTACATGAACAAGGTCAGCATTGAAAACCCGGACAGGGTGTATCGGTTGCTCTCGACAATGGCGACGCAATTCAAGGACAGACCAATGATGCAAATCCTCCAAGCAGCCGAGAAGTTCCCCAGTATGGAAAGCTTTGCGGTCACATTGCAGCTACAGAAGGCGGAGAAACTTTTTGCCACTGGAGTTTCCCCTTATGATGCCTTTACAAAGGTGGCGCTTGACAGTGTTGGGGATGCAGTTCTCGGCTCTCCTCTGTTTACAAAGTGGATGAGTTACGTGGATGATTTCAACAAAAAGCACCCTACTGCGAAGGAGGAATCCTGGTTCTTGCCTTTACGTGTCAATTACAATAGTGTCAACAGACTTATTGAGACAGCGAGGAAAAACCCAAAAACAGCCAAGATTGCCGATATGGTGGAGAAAGCGCAGATGGACGAGTGGCTTACGTTGCAAAGACCCCCAGACCACGTCTATAATTTGTTGAACCTCGATAAAGCAGGAAAAAAAGTTTTTTCCAGTCCAAATTTCGAGTTGTGGGTCAAGTACTTGAACGACTTCAACAAGAAATACCCGGACAAGAAGACTACGATGATCGATAGTATCAGGGAGAACTACCTAGACCTCCATCTGATACGGATTCTGGATAAAGCGGAGAAGGTCCCCAGCACGGAGAAATTGGCCAAGGACTTGCAAAATGCTCTGATTGACAAATGGGTAGACGAGAAGATAACGGTTGCGTACCTCGAGCGGTGGATCGGTCATGTGAAATCCTCCAACGTCTGGGTTGAGCGGTATACCGAGAAACTCAACAAGTTGTCGTAGATATGGCACGGGAAAATGTATGGTTCTTCATTTTGAGATATTTCTTGTTACTGAACTTCAAGCGGTGACGCCAAACATCTCTAGCTTGCAGGCTTCCTTTCGACGCCACTGCCACTTCTTGATTCGACATTTATCTGATTGCGGCGCGCTTAACCGAGAACTTACGCGCTTGGGATTAGAGTCAGAACGAACCGAACTTCTTCCAAACCTCCCACGACAACGAATATGGACTCCGCGAAGCTGTAGTACTTAGCATAAGTCTGGTTAATCAATTTTTACCTTGCCTTGTGTACAGCTTTCAATTCAAGAAAACTTGTATCGAGGTCGTATCCGATGCAAGCACAAGTACAGAAAGAGTGTGGCTGCAACCAGATGCCGTCTTATCGGTCGGTATATTGCTGCCAAATTGGAGCATGCTTGACTGTGCTGACCCGTTTGTTTGTTTTGTTGTCAGGATCAGGTTACTTAGCTGCGGAGGACGTGGACTTGAGAACTTGGACGAGTTGCGTTGATGGGAAAGGCTCAGTTCCCGAAAGCGGCTCTAGAGAAGGTGTTATGAAGACTCCTTCTACCTCGTAAAAATGTTTTACTGCTAGTAAATGAATTGCAAATTTGTTGATCCTAACAGCGTCTAAGGCAATTTTTAGATACCGCCAGAGTTAAGCCGATGGATGCATGTAAGAAGATCCCTGTAGATAGAAAAAAAAAAAAGCGAAAAGAAATTAACATGGCCTCAACAATGCAGCTCTCGGATGAGTACATGGAAGATATTTAGTGTTCATTCGTGCATCCCATAAATCTTCCCGACGATTTCTTTCAAGGCTTGAAAGAAATCGGTACGGAATTGGTAGTACCAAGAGAATGATCATGCTTTCGGACCTTCATGTCTTCACTGATCAAGAACCTCCACTCGAAAAAGTTGGTCACGATGCCATACGCCACAGTAAGATTTTCAACATCAGCCAGCGCTTCCAGCTCCGTCAAATTCTGAGCCACTCCTTGCAGCATATCTTCACGTTTTGCTTGGACAATTGAAATTCTCTTAAAGCCACGCTTGAGCACGAACTCGAATCGACCTTTTAGAAGCACGTTCTTCCCAACCACGTCTTCTTGGACTAAAATGCGGACGTCCTTCAGCAGACGACTGACTGTCTCGAGGATCATTGCGATTAAAAACAATCTCTTGGCTTCATTCCCATCGGATAATTGTCCGTAGAGTTCCTGCAACTTCTTAATGCGAGTGAGAAGTAGCGATTTCAGCATCAGGAACAGCACTTGGTTGAAGGCCGTAAGTGCCGCCAAAGTTGAAAACAGCTTCGATATCTTCCCAACAAAAACTCACATAGCCCACAGTCTTGTCAATTTCGTGAGTTTTCCGCTTTTTGTTTGTTCTCGTGGCGTCTTCGCTCGTCGTCTTCTGGCTCGCCTTTAGATACTTCAGACGAATCACTGCATTTAGCGCAGCCCATCGTTTGAGACGTTCGGGGTGACGGTGTATTGAAGTTGGTGGCAAAGTGGGTGCCACGCCGAGAGCCATGGAGCGGTCGATTTCTTTCTTAGAAACCACCACCAGCACGTGAACTACGGCGACACATTTTGCCCAAACAGCTCCGGATCCTTTTTTCTGGTCAACTTCCATGACGGGCGCAACTCCTTCAGTTTTGAAGTGTCAACTGGGTTCTGCAGCATCTTGTCCAGGTCATCGTCATCTGAGAAGCAGGAAAAGCGTAGACCTTCTCGCTTCGAAGCCCAAACATTTAGATAAGACTTTTTCACAATGTAAAGACAACACAGTTGGGCTAGTACGAGTAAATGAAAAGCAAGCTTGTTGATTATTCATCTGCACGCTAACTAAAAGCTAATGTAAGAGGCGCGCTTAGAAGCGGACCATGCGCTCGAGCATGCGCTTCTTGTCCTCGAGCTCACGGAGCGTAGCCTCCTCGTGGTCCTCGAGCCAGTCGCGAGCGTCACGGATGGCGCTCTCAGCGTTCGTGTCGCCCTTCTCGCGAGACATCTCAATGGCGCGGTAGATGAACTGCTCCAGGTCGTTACGGGCCTCAATGCGGCGGAGCATCTCGGCGTCGTCCTTCTTGAACTTGTCGGCCTCGGCAACCATACGGTCAATGTCCTCCTGGCTCAGACGGCCACGGTTGTTCGAGATGGTCGTCTCGGCCTTGGCGCCGGTCTTCTTGTCGCGGGCGGACACGTTCAGGATTCCGTTAGCGTCGATTTCGAACGTCACCTCCACCTGCGGCTCGCCACGCTTGGCGCGCTCCAGGCCGGAGATGTTGAACTCACCCAGCTTGTTGTTGGACTCCACGCAGGCACGCTCGCCCTCGTAAATGCACACGTCCACAGACGTCTGGTAGTCCTCCTCCGTAGTGTACACGCGGGTCTTGCGCACGGGGATGGCCGTGTTGCGCTTGATCAGCACCGACATGACCTTGCCCACGGTCTCAATACCCAGGGACAGAGGCGTGACATCCACCAGCAGCAGCGAGTTGGTGGCGTCGTTACGGATGCCGTCCAGGATGGCGCCCTGCACGGCAGCACCGTACGCGACGGCCTCGTCGGGGTTGATGGACTTGGACAGCTCCTTGCCGCCGAACAGCGACGACAGCATCGTCTGCACCTTGGGGATACGCGTGGAACCGCCGACCAGCACCAGCTCCGTCACGTCCTCGGGCTTCATCTTGGCGTCCTCCAGCACCTTCAGCACGGTCTCCTCGCAACGCTTGAACAGCTCCTCGTTCAGCGACTCGAACTTGGCACGGGTCACGGTGGACGAGAAGTCCACGCCCTCGAACAGGGAGTCCACCTCCACCGAAGCGGAAGTCGTGGTCGACAGCATACGCTTGGCCGACTCACAGGCCGTACGCAGACGACGCATGGCACGGGCCGATCCGGACGGGTCCAGGTTGCGGTTCTTGCGCTTGAACTCCGTCAGCAGGTGCTCCACCATGTTGTTGTCGAAGTCCTCACCACCCAGGTGGGTGTCACCGCCCGTCGACTTGACCTCGAAGATGCCGTTCTCAATGGACAGGATCGACACATCGAAGGTACCGCCACCCAGGTCGAAGATCAGCACGTTGCACGCCGTACCGTCCGTGCCGGCGTTCGTGTCCAGGCCGTACGCGAGGGCAGCAGCCGTCGGCTCGTTGATGATACGCTTGACGTCCAGACCAGCGATGGAACCGGCGTCCTTGGTGGACTGACGCTGCTGGTCGTTGAAGTAGGCGGGCACCGTCACCACAGCCTGCGAGATGCTCTGGCCCAGGAAGGCCTCGGCCGTCTCCTTCATGCGCAGCAGCACCATGGACGAGATCTCCTCGGGGGTGAAGCTCTTCTTCTCGCCCTTGAACTCGACCTCAATCAGCACCTTGTCATCGTCGCCCTCCTTGATCGTGAACGGGAAGTGTGTCGCGTCCTTCTTCACCACTTCGTCGCTGAACGAACGGCCGATGATACGCTTGGCGTCGAACACCGTGTTCACGGCGTTACCGGCGGCCTGGATCTTGGCGGCCTCACCGATCAGACGCTCGCTCTCGTTGAAGGCCACCCACGACGGGGTCGTACGGTTACCCTCGCTGTTGGCAATGATCTCCACCTGGCCGTCCTTCCAGACACCCACGCACGAGTACGTCGTACCGAGATCAATACCGATGACCTCCGAGAAACCCTTCTCGGCGCGCTTGGCACGCTCCTCGCGCTCCTTGCGGGCCTTGTTGATCTTCTCTTCGATCTCCATGCGCTTCATCTTGCGCGTGGCCTCGTCCATCTCGACGCCCGAGATCTCCTCGTCCTGCACCTGCTGAGCAGCCTGCGCCTGAGTCAGACCCGCCTGCAGGGCCTTGTTGCCCTTCTCCACGGTCAGACCCTGCGTGTACGCAGTGATGGCCTTGGCGTAGTTCTTGATGTAGAAGTGGGCAGCTCCCAGACGAGCGTAACCCTTGGCGAACTTGCCGTCCAGGTCAATGCACGCCTTGGCGTCCTGCATGGCGGGCGTGGCCTGGCCAGCGGACAGGTACGCGGCCGAACGGTTCGAGTAGTAGATGACGTTCGTTGGCTCGTACGCGATGGCCGTCGTGAATTCCTTGATGGCCGTGGCGTGGTCGCCCGAAGCGAAGGCGGCGTTTCCGCGCTCCTTGGCCTCAGCGCCGAGCTTGGCGCGCTCCTCGGGTGCGACGCCGGCGTACACGTCCTTGGTGGTCTTACGGGAACGACGCTTCGGGGCCATTGTGACGGGTGTAAGGAGGGGAAGAAGAGAGAGACTTGCCCGCGGGTTTCCGAGTTGGAAAATGACGTCGATGTCATTGGGGGGGGGATATTGGCGCGAGCGCTATGAGCCAACCGAGTAAAGTTGGGAACGAGCAACTAGAGATAGAAAGTGTTTGGACTGGTTGCAGATTAAGGGTGGAAAAGGGACTTTGGCTGGTGGGAAAACAAACGAGCGCTGCTGACCAGTAGTTTTGGATCGGTTGTGTTACAGCAACATCTGATTCTGATTCGCTAGAATGCCAAACAGCAGGGCCATTGTGAGCAAAGTCTTGTTGTTGCGTAGTGACCAGCATGCTGCAATGAGAGCGACGTGAGCTAGCGATTGCTTTGGACAGCGTGGTTTAAAAGTATCGGATGCAGTAAGCAACAAACAGGGAGCAATTTGTGCTCCTGGTACCGGTAGTCCAATCCTATTTGCAGCAGCCAGAACAGGCAGGGAATGCGCTTGCTGCAGCTCGCATCGGTCCGCCTTCTGAGCGATAGCCAGTACACTGTACAGCTCAATCGATCAGACAGTTACGATAGCGCTGATCATTGCTGCAGTCGAAGACCGCGCCGGCAACATTGCCCTTCAACTTGCTCGGTCACGACAATTGCTTTCGCGTGCGGCACACCGGATCGCATTTAAACGAATGTACAGATAAATGTGCTTGACTGGTACAGTGTACCGGTAAAGCGTAACCCAAAGCGTAACCCATACCAAAGCCAAGTTCTGCGCAAAATGGCCAAGCCCAAGTCCTCCTCCGCGGGTGATGCCGTGGTCTTCTCGACGTACCAAGGCGAGAAGCAGCTCGCAGAGTTGGTGAAGCTCATCGACAAGGACCTGTCGGAGCCCTACTCGATCTTCACGTACCGCTATTTCCTGTACAACTGGCCGCAGCTAAGCATTTTGGCTCGTGTGCAGCACAAGCTCGTGGGCGTTATAATCTGTCGTCTGGAGCCGCTGGGCGCTACGCCTGAAGAGACCGGGAGCGACGGATTGAACGCCCAGGGAGATCCCAAGCGCCGCTGGAGGGGCTACATCGCTATGCTGGCCGTGGAGAAGCAATTCCGTCATCGCGGGATCGGTTCGCAGTTGGCCCAGAAGGCCATCGAGCGCATGCGGGACGACGGCTGCGAGGAGGTGATGCTGGAGACGGAGATTGCCAACAAAGGTGCCATCCGCCTGTACGAGAACCTGGGCTTCGTGCGCGACGAACGCCTCGTCAAGTACTATTTAAACGGGGGTGATGCCTACCGGCTCAAGCTATGGTTGCAATAGATTGACAGATGCGCGTGGCACCCGTACATGCATCTCTTCCTCTGAACGACCTTCTACTTGTTGGTGCAATCGTGGTCATCAAGTTGATCATCAATATTGATTTTGGGGGTGGTTGACGGCGTACACCGCGTTGATAAACTTCAACTTGAGTTTGCGCATTGTTGTTGGCACCCCAGCACAGCATTTGAAGTTCTTGCTTTTGTTTCACACATTCCTTTGGAAATGACAACGACATTGGTATTCGAGGAGGAGATCGATATTTCATCGAGACAAATACGAGTACTCATAGTAGTAGTAGTAGTAGTAGTAAGCACGAAGCAATCGCTATCATGTAAGTTACCCAAGTAGCTGCCGTTCTTAGAATTCGCTTTACTTTCTCATTTGGTTTACAAATTACTTCAGAATGCATGTACAGGGCACGAAAGCACTGCCGCACCATCGATTAACTAAATGCACGCACTCAAGCGCAGATCCGGTGCGGGTAAATCTGTCCATTCGTCGAGTACGTGGATGAGAGATCTGGTCAACGTGTACTGCTGTGCGAGCATCCGTTTGAGGCCCATGTTTCGATGTTCTGCCAGCTGCCGCTCGTGGCTCTGCTTCATAGCAATAATCTTCCACAAAGATCCTGCTCGGCGGTGTTCAAGGATCGCTGCTCCCCGCCTTGAGTTCTGCAAACTTGCCAGTACCGCTTCCAGTCCTTTAATCTCATGCCGCAGGATCTCAATCTTCGCTTTGTTTCTCACGCGAGGCGTCGTCTCTTTCCTGACTCGTTTGGGCTTGACAGCTGTGTCACTATTAGCGCGAGGACGCAGCTTTCTTAGCTTCGGCATTGGCCTTGAGGAGCCTCCACTCAGTGGCTTGGACGACACCGAAGCGCTTGGCCAATCGACGTCGAGGAGTGAGATGATCTCGGCCAGGAACCTCTCATCAAACGGCTCAGCTTCAAGGTGCAGACTCATTATTAGCGTGCTCGAAGGTAAAAGGAGAAGTGAGGCGGTGCAGGAATACCAACATGCCTGATTGCGTAACGAAGTGCCACCAGTTCCAGCAAGTTTACGTCACGCTGTTGAAGTCGGAAAGCCGCACGTTAGAACGCCTCGTCACAACGGCACCTTGTGCATCGCGTGTATTGCTGAGGTCTCCGCCAGGGAAAGATCGTCATTGCACGCAGCAATGCAGGTTGCATTCCGCTTTGAGGTTGCACTTTTGGCATTATGTCTTGCGTAGGCAAAGATTTGGCTTGGGGAAGCTTTTGATAAGCACTGTTCTCGAGCTGCTGAGGTTCTATAACGTGTGGTACAATTTTCTGAAGCGAAACAATGTGAAACGACCAGACTGCACATGCATTCTGGTTTCGAGTGAGAGGAGCTATAATAGTGCAGCTTCTAGCTAATCTTTTTCACCGGATCTTGCTTCAAACAAGCTACCAAATGAAGTCGAGCGACAAGCTTTTAATGCCGAAATTTGTGTCACGCAAGAGGTCTTGCTGCAGCTTGAGACTGAAATCAAGGCGTGGTAAAGACTGCTTAGGTTCAAACTTATTTTCCAGCGATAGCAGCCTAGAGACCTGAGTTGGAGAATGATTTCATGCAACGACGCCGCAACTTTCACCCAATGCGATCTTGTTGCTCAGCTGTCAGTCACTTCGAAGTGTATGTATATCACGGCTTGTGATTGGGGGAGGGATGCTATTGTGCCGTTCATCCCGCACTCAAAGCACCCAACGGGACAAACGTCCGTAGAAAAGTGTTCACTCCTCGTTTCACCTTCAACCTCCCAAGCAGAATGAGTTTTATCCGCGAAGACACCAGCATCCAGTTCTTCATACCAGAAATCCTCTCCATCCTCGACTTTGACGAAGCCAATTGGCCACGAGCCGTAATGAAACAGGAAGAACCGCTCGTATCTTGCGTGTCCAAGTCGAAAACGTTGCACCCTCGCCCTACCAGCGGCTCGGAAATTGAACCAAGACAAAAGAAGAGAGCGACTACCCCACGGGTGCGGAATAAAGCGAAGATTGAGCTCCTGCGGCATGAGATTGAGAGTCTTGAGGCGGAGCTGGAAGCCCTACAACGGTCGAAACGAATGACACGAGTTCTGGCAACGACCTACCGGAATTCCACTACAGATCCAGTCTGGAAAGCTATTGCCACTAGACAGAGCAGGGAGCGAGAGCGAGCAATGCGTTGCAACGAGGGACTTAGAGGGATGCTCGCTGAGCAGCAAATGCTCACGGTTTTACTATCTGGAGTGCTGACGGAGTGGATGAACGTACCCTGCCCAAACTTACCCGTAGCTAATCGCCAAGTCACGACTAAAATTTAATCCCGCCGAGATTAACCGAGTTACCAGTGCCGTTCATTTGAATGAAAATGATATTGTTAACGCTTATTACTAGGCGCGAAAGTCTACATGAAGAAGGCAGCGATAGCGGCAGCAACACCAACAGCCGAGTACATAGCTGGCGTCACGGCTGAAGCTGCGCTGGAAGAGGAACCGGCGGCGTTGCTCGAAGCAGCCGAGGCGGACGTGGCGGCATCCGTCTCACTCGTCGTGGGTGTTCCAGCGTCGACAGTGCCGGTGCTGGATCCCGAGCCCGTGGTGGTCGACGTCGAGTTGGAAGTGGAGGTGGAAGATCCGCACGTGACGCTGGCCCACAGCGATTCATCCGAAGTAGACGACGAATCGCCGGGGTGGGAGACGCCATCGGTCCATTGGACGACGGCGTTCGAGTCCTGCACCCACTCGCAGCACGGGTCACCGAGCTCCTGGCCGTTGGTCTGTCCGTCGCCGTCCGAGTCCTTCTGGCAGAATTCCGTCGTCCACTCCTCGCCGGCGCTCTCGAAGTCCAGACCGAAGTCGTTGTTGGCGCCGCCTCCAGCGGGGTCGACGTGGCCCAAGGCCGCAACGCCAGAAACGTTATCACCGTTCGGCAGACGAGCAACGTACGCCGGACGGGCGTTCACGATGACGGCGGCGGTCGCAACCAGAGCGATGGAGAGGGTAGCGCGAGACATTGCAGTCGAGTTGGGGGCTGGAGTGCGCGGTCTGAGGCGTTTTGGAGAATGAAGACTGAAGCAGTGGTGCCGGTATGCGTACAGAACGATGGAAAGGTGTTAGCAATGGATTCGTTATCGGTAGAAGAACCATGGGACACACAACGGAAGCTCCAGGGGATTTGTGTCGAGGCGTCGCGCTTTAATCACTCTTGGTGCTCACAGAGACTTTCGCTGAACAAACGCGAGCACCTTGGAGTTGGCAATCAACGATTGCGTCCAGAGACGGCTGTGTCTTGTACTTCGGCTGGTGCGCCGGATGTTGGGGCGATGGAGTTGTAGATCGTACTGCTACCGTAGCTAGTACTGCTACGTAAACAGCAGACAACGAGAAGTGACGAGATCAACGGGGAAAAATCCAACCACGGCAACGTCGACTTCGACGGTGATCCTGTGTCCATCGGACACTGTCTAACACCGCCAACCTTCGTGATCGAGGCCACTAGGTGGTGAACTCACACGAAGATTCCTACGGGTCTCTGGTGTGCAAGTTGCAAAAGGTAGAAGACCACCGGACTCACCAATACGGAGCCCCATCCCATCCCGGTGGTCTTGCCGTGCTTACGATTCTGTAGTCCATACGGCATCCATAATCGTTTGGTGTTCGCGTTGGACACATACGGACCCCCACGTGGGTTTACACAATTGCCACCAGCATTTGGTTAGGAAACCAGAGCGATAAGTTTCGAATAAGGACGAAGAGTAGAGGCCTTGTTACTTTAAAGTCTACATGAAGAAGGCGGCGACAGCCGCAACAACGCCGACAGCCGAGAAGAGCGTCGGGGCTACAGCTGAAGCTGTACTGGAAGATGACGAAGCCGCGGAAGCACTCGAAGTCGACGAAGCAGCAGCAGTAGATGAAGTGGAGGTATCCGTCGAAGGAGCCGTAGTCGCTCCGGCCTCCACAGTGCCGGCACTCGATCCAGTCGTCGAACCAGCAGTTGTCGTTGAGTTGGAAGTGGATCCCGAGGAAGAACCGCACGAGATATCGGCCCAAAGTGAGGGATCCGCCTTCGACGTGGCGTTGCCGGGGTGCGAGACGCCCTCCTTCCACTTGACGACGGCGTTGGAGGACTCGGCCCATTGGCAGCACGGGTCTCCCAGCTCCTGGCCGTTGGTCTGACCATCACCGTCCGAGTCTTTTTCACAGAACTCCTTCGTCCAGGACTTGCCAGCACTCGCAAAGTCGAGACCAAAGTCGTTGTTGGCGCCTCCGCCCTCAGGGTTGACGTGACCCAAAGCCGGAAAGCCCTTGACGTTGGCACCGTTGGGCATGAGAGCCACGTAGGCAGGACGAGCGCTCACAACGGCCGCAGAAGTCGCAACGAGAGCAAACGAGAAAGCACGCGACATCTTGAGAGGAAACTTGTGGAGGAGCTGCGCAGTCCAAGGCGTTTTGGAGAATGAGGACTGTTCTCAGTGTTCGTCTTGTGCCTGAGGCGGGGTTGGACTCTCCAGTGGATACGAGGACGCCGTTAACAAACCCTGTCGTATTCACTGCCGAAACTCCTCGGATTTGAGTCGGGGCGTCGTTGGATCACGTTTCTCGAGCTTCGTTTAAAAGATTGCGTCTACGTGTTTCGGATGGTGTGCCAAGTTCTCCCATAACCCCTGGGATTCCCAGTGGGAAGCGCTCAACATGTACACTGCACTGCGAGTCGCAACCTAGATTATTCCAACGCTCTGTCGATGTGTCGGCCCTTCAAACGCAGTGTCCGACGCAATACCCACGAAACCGAGGACTGGCCACCTTTGGTTGCGTTGCCAATGAGCCGGACCACCGGATTTCACCATTTTGTTCGTTACAACTGAATGAATAATCAGTTGAACTGATTATTGACAAAATGCGTCGAGCAACATGTTCACATTGGTAAGATACCCTTTCAGCTACGCTTTTCAAATGGTAAGGGACTTCTCTTCTCGTCTATGGTAGAAGAGCATGTACGCACTGGAACTACAGAGCTCCGGCTTCTTTAGAGCCGTCACTGACGCGTCGTTGAAGTCGAACCACTCCTGCGTATCCGCGTTGAGGCACTCGGCCGTGTAATGACCGCCGTTGAGCGATCCCATGTGATGTACAATGCCTGTAAGATCGTACAGCGTGCTGCCATCAACAACAGCGTCGCTAGCGCAGTACTCAGCAATGTCAAGACTCTGCGCTGGGAAGTTGATGCTTGTGCTCACTTTGTCTCGGCTGAAGGTGGAATAGGAGAACCGCTTGAGGTGCAGCACCAAAACGTTCGGCAATCGGTAGACCGAAATCTTCTTGGCCACAGACCGATGCGTCTTGCACTTGGAGCAGTAGTAGGCTGCGTCGTCGCTGAGGAACTCCTGCTCCGTGTACGCCTTCAGACAGTCGTGAATGGACATCCCCCCACTGGTACTACCCGTGCTTGCAGTCGTTTCGCTCGAAGCTGAGGCTGTTCTACCCCCTGAAAAGAAGCTGCTGGATATCCGCGTGTGACTTGCAGCGCTGCTTTTCCCAGGTTTCTTCGGCACGGGTAGAGATAAGTCCCAGAAAACGTCAAAGCATAGCGATCTGTGACTGCAAGTCTCACAGATAATTTCAGACCGCAACTGGCCGCAGAAAAGCTCCGAGAGTGCACTTGCGTTCCGTTCCAGGTAGAATTTCCAGTACTCGTCCGATACATCGCGGTCTTTTGCGTCTGGTCGATCTTTGATCTCATAATACGCCGGTTTCTTCCTCACGCGATTAAGATCTTCGTGCAGTCCGTCCAGTAGGAACCGCAAAAACTCCTGCGCGTCCTGCTGGTCGTAGCCTGTGAACCTCGACGCCACTTTTCCAATCAAACGTTTCAACTCGACTGGGCGTGTGGCTGTGAACTTATCTCCAGTCCAGAGCGCTTTGATGAGCTCGCCAAACGCGTTAGCGAGCGCTCCTTTGGTAGGACTCGAGTCATTAATCTCACGCGCGTAGAGAAGACCTGGATGGAAATACTTGACAAGTGCTGGGAGGTTGCTCACACACTGGAGGCAACTGTTCATAAAGCAAGTATTCCCGAGGTTCTGCAGCCCCACGAGTCCTCTTGGATTTCTCTTCCTGGCCAGATCATTCCTGGGCGATGTCCTCCCACCGCTGACACGTGCCGGATACGAGATCGAAGACGTCGACGTTGCCTGCGACGTCACAATGTTACCTGTAGCCATGTTGCTCGTCGACGGTCCGACATTCGGTCTCGACCGCTCCCCGTGCCCGATTGAAGGCAGATTCAACGACATGTTGCTCATATCCACGTCGTCGTTGCTCCTCTCTCGACCACTGGCGGTCGATTGATTGGCGTGACGCGAATGAAACCGCGTCAACGAAGCCAAAGCTGACGAAGCAGACGACGTACGGGAGCTCGAGGACTCAGAAGCCACCGGTCGACTAACAGTTCGACCGAGGATCTTGCCGCCAATCGGCGGGGGCTTGGCCGTCGCCGGGGGCTGGTCGAAACTGTCGGTCACGGAGCTCGCGACCTTCTTGGACCTGGTGGCGAACGGCACTCGCATGTGGACTGAGGACACACAACACGACGAGAAGTCAGTGCACTGGAGGTCGCAGCTTTACGACACGACACAACGGTCTCACCTCCGGCGGATCGCTCTTGCTGCCTGAACATGTTTTCCTCCGCCTGCAGCTGCTGGAACCGGCCGTCGATGACTGTCGAGGGCGACGAGGACTGTGTGAGGCGCGGCCCAGCCATACAAGTCGAGCAGAGCGGGAAGGAGAGACTTCGAGTCTGACACACTTAAAAATTGAGATACCAGCAGGCAGACACGAGTATTTCGTCTTCCGCTCTTATCCCCCAGGCAATTCGACGCCACGGAGGTTGCGCCATTTCCATTAGTGTAAGAATAGACTTGGGGGTTAGCGATGGTGTCCCGTGGTGGACAAAGTGAACGAACGTAAATTTTTGCAAAAAATAAGAACCAAAAGTGTGGCACTTACAAAAGTCAAGTCATCTGGATCTGTATTACGTAAAACTTCAAGTGTTGAAGTTTTTTGCGCATTGTAAGTTCTGCCAACATGGCGTCGCTAGCTGCTCAATGGCCGCACCAATTCATGCGAACAGCGGACGATATTACTCTGCACTATGTGGACGTGGGGCCTCGAGACGCGCTGCCTGTCGTTCTGGTGCATGGTTGGCCCGATCTCTGGTTCGGGTGGAGGGTACGATCAAAGTCCGCTATTGTTTTCTGTAGCATTTTTCTGATTGTTTTTATTTTATCATTTACAGCACCAAATTCAAGCGTTGCAGGCGTCCTACCGTCTCATTGTCCCTGGTAGGAAGAACAGTCCAATCATACCGTCGGCACAAGATATTGACTTGAATTGTGTGTGTAGATCTTCGCGGCTTCGGCCAAAGCTCAACACCACAGAAGGTGGAGGCGTATGGAGCCAAGAACGTCACGAACGACTTGGCTGCGTTGCTAGGTACGTCGATACAGCATAATTTGTGTGGTTTTGTACTCATGATGGTAATTCCTAGACGGTCTGAAGATTGAGAAGGCTGTGTTTCTCGGACACGATTGGGGTGGCTCCGTTGTCAGTTTTCATGATGAAGCGCAGTGATACTGCTTTTTTTACTAACGACTTCCTTATTTTCCGACGTCACTGCAGGTTTGGCGCATGTGCCTCTACCATCCCAAGCGTGTCATTGCCGTAGGTGCTGTCTGCACTGCGTACACGCCGCCTGCCAAGCGTTTGATGCCTTTGGATGTGGTGGTGGCCAAAGTCCCGTACTTCTCGTACCAAAAGCTGCTGGCTGACGCTGAGAACACTGGTAAAATGCTGGATACTTCTCCTCGCCGCTTTCTCACTGCCGTTTTCCGCAAACACTCGGAGATGAGCCCAACGTTGGAGAACGACCAGATGCCGATCATCGGTACTCTCCAGGGTGTGACCAACTCCTCTGACCCGATCTTCACGAAGCGCTCGGCGATGTTGTCGGAGGAAGAGCTCCAGTACTACGTGAACCAGTACAAACACTCCAAGTTCCAGAGCACGTGCCAATACTACGCGACTCGAGAGATCGACTTCAAGAACGAGCAAGGTTTGCGTTCTACCATCGACCACCCTGCGCTGTTTATTGCGGCGGCGAACGATCACGTGCTCAAACCGGAGTTGGCGCACAAAATGCATCGCTTCCTGCCGAATCTGGAGACGCACGTTGTGGACGACGCAGGCCACTGGGTGCTCTGGGAGCAGAAGGAGCGCGTGAATGCGATCCTGAAGGCGTGGCTGGCCAAGATCCCCACTCCTAGAGCTGATCGCAGCAGACTGTAAGTTGAAGGCAAAGAAAAACTTTTGGATGTATAGGGGCAAATGCAGGAAGAGATACACCGTTCATTGTTTAACTCATGAATTCAAGTGAGTTGTTTATAATTCCGACCTCTTTTCTTGAGTTGTTAAGGTACGATCGAAGACTCGAGCCCTTGGTCCAGCCACCGCTGTAGAATGCGCGTGACCTCATCCTTTTGTTCCCACAGAACCCAATGGCCCGCGTCCGCCACGATTTCTTGCTGTAACTCCGGGACGAATTTCCGTGTGGCAGCGGCCATTTCAGGCTTCAGAACGCGGTCTTTGGCAGGGCTGATCAGTAGCGCCTTGTGTGGAATAGTGCGAGGAAGCTCATGCTCATCGTTGAAGTCGATGAACCTCGCTGCGTAATAGTTGCAGCCCGACGCAAAGCCCGAGCGCTCGTACTCCGCCACGTAATAGTCCAGCTCCCTCTGCTCGAGCAACTTGGACGGATTCGTGAAAATCATGTTGGACGAAGCTGGTACGCCGCGAAGTAGCTCAATAAAGCTGAGACTGGTGTCGACGTCCGTGTGCGTCCTGAACGTGGCAGTGAACAGCCGCTGGGGAGCAACATCTAGCACTTTAGCAGCTTCTTTGGGCTTACTAAGCAGACTCATGTACGAAAACTGAGGCACGGCACGAACCAACGTGTCTGTATCCACGTACTCGCCCGACGGGGGCATGTACGGAGTGCAGACACTGCAAACGGCGATCACCCGCTTCGGGTGGAACATGCACATGCGCCAAGTGATGACAGCGCCCCAGTCGTGACCGACAAACACGGCACGAGGGATGTTGAGGAAGTCCAGAAGCCCCGCCAGGTCCCCCGTCACCTTCTTCGTGCCGTAGCCGTCGACGGTCTGCGGGGCCGAACTGCGGCCGAATCCTCGCATATCCGGCGCGATGACTCGGTACGTCTTGGAGAGCGCCTGGATCTGGTATCGCCACCCGAACCAGAGGTCGGGCCATCCGTGGACGAGCACGACGGGCGTGGCGTCTCGAGGGCCAACGTCGATGTAGTGGAGCGTGATGTCGTTGCCGACGGGCGCGAAGTTGTGCTCCCAGGCGTCCCAGAAACTGGTATTGTCGCTGAAGGAGTTGGAGGCCATTGTTTTTAGTAGGCAAGTGCTTGGATATGGAGAACTGGCGAATTGGGAAGTGAAACTAAAGACGGGAACTCATCAATCCGCACCGTCACTCACGAACGTCCTTCATCGGACCTCTATGTCCTTCATGCTTAGCTTAATATCCTAGTTCTAACGACGTGGCAAGTGTCGCCAATGCAGCGTTGCAGTGTCCATACCAGCAGCTAAGGACGTGTTTACCAGTACCAGTTAAAGGGTTAATCCTTTGACTACCAGAAAGGCTGCTGAGCTCCAACACCAATTTCAAGGCTACCTGCAGTCAACTGGCAACGAATGTGTCCTCCAAACCAACCAGCACCTTCGTCCACCCCCAACCGAACCTCTCAAAGAAACAGTGTATCCTGGTCGTAATTTTAGCGTTTACCCTTGCTTAAAAGGATATTTGTTCATCGGATGAAGGATGAGCTACATCCCCCTCTCTAACAACCTATAGAGACGCTGCAGTCCTGTTGGCGTCCAGTTGCTTCAGCCAGCGCTGGAGGATATCGATCACCTCGTCCTTCTTCTCCCAGAGCAGCCAGTGGCCGCCGCCGTGCACCAGTTCCTGCTTGAGGTTGGGCATCACCCGCGGCATGCCTGCAGCCAACTCCGGCTTGAGGATCGGGTCGTCTACAGCACCGACGTAAAGCGCCTCGTGTTTAATGACACGCGGCAGATCCTTCTCGTCCTCGAAGTCGCGCTTACGTTGCGCGTAGTAGCTGCACGATCCGAAGAAACCGGATCGCGTGTATTCCGCCACGTAGTAATCGAGCTCGGCATCGGACAGCAGCTCCGACCGCTGCGTGTAAATTGGATCCGCTGTATCGTTCACATTCTCCACCATTTTCAAGAACTCGAAGTCGTCTGCAAACTCGTTGTACTTGCGGTACATGGCAGTGAAAATGCGACGCGGGTCATTGTCCAACAGCTTCGCCGCTCGCTCCGAATCACCGAGCAGTTTCATGTACGAGAACTGCGGGATGGCAGGGATGAGCGTGTCGTATTCCACGCAGACTTGGCCCTGGGGGAAGTACGGCGTGCAAATGCCGCAAGCGGCGATGACGCGTTCCGGGTGGAACATGCACATGCGCCAGATCAAGGCGCCGCCCCAGTCGTGGCCGACAAACACGGCACGAGGGATGTTGAGGAAGTCCAGAAGCCCCGCCAGGTCCCTCGTCACCTTCTTCGTGCCGTAGCCGTCGACGGTCTGCGGGGCCGAACTGCGGCCGAATCCTCGCATATCCGGCGCGATGACTCGGTACGTCTTGGAGAGCGCCTGGATCTGGTATCGCCACCCGAACCAGAGGTCGGGCCATCCGTGGACGAGTACGACGGGCGTGGCGTCTCGAGGACCGACGTCGATGTAGTGGAGCGTGATGTCGTTGCCGACGGGCGCGAAGTTGTGCTCCCAGGCGTCCCAGAAGTGCGTGGCCATGGTCGTTGCTGCTTGGTGGCGCGTTCACGAATGTCACCGCCGATGCACTCCAAGAACTTGTCAAGTCAACAAGAAGATGTCCTGACGCAGTTGGCGAGACTCGCTGGCCCGTAAACGCGCACGCGGCATATTATTACCCGCAGACTCCGGGTGGTGCCCGCTCCTGGAAGATGTGGAGCTTGTCATGTCTTGGTCAATGTGACGCCCGAATAATCAGAGACTGGATTCCGCTGCAAGCGTTCCATACAACCCGGAACTCTTGGCGGTGCTTGCCATTGCAGGCCGCTGGACTGGGACGACATCGCGTAGGTCACCCTTACGCTGTTGGACAGACTGGTAATACCGAACACAGAGTGATGGTCACTCAAGTTGTAGTTGACCTTGACTCCATCCACTTTCAATACTCAGAAACTGAGTATCGAGAATCAGAACGGGAGACTTGGACGTCCCTGTGTACGCGAACGTGTACTCGGCGAAGCCCTGCGCTCGAAGTCGATGGACAATGTCCAGTGCAAGTGGCGGTTGAGCACCTCGTCCAGGTTGGCGAACGAGATCTGAGACTGAAATGACGAGTGCGTGTGGTATACATGAATTACGAGCCTCCCCAATTGCATGAGGTCATGCTGTATACGGGTTCGTGTACGTAGACCTCCACAATATGGGAAAATTCACAGCGAATACGCTTCACTTTTACCATAATGGAGAGATGTTTCGTAAACATTTTGTATGGCAAAAAGCTGTTGACTAATCTTCATGTCGCATACACTGCACCACAATAATTGTTACGTAAGCAATTATGGAACAAACCATTGAAGCCGCGAAAATTAAAATATTGAATTAATCTTGCAGGACAATTCAGCCCAAATAAATTATTAATTAATTGACGAATTTTAACTGTGCCCGACTTCAAACATGGATTAACGTGGTCCACACTATTTTTGAACAAAAGCAAAGTTACGCAAGAGGAGAAGATCAACAAGGCCCGCATGGGCCCCAAAGCGTGCCAAGCGCGCCGAGAAGGGCTTCTCGGAGGTCATCGGTATTGATCTGAGTACGACGTACTCGTGCGTGGGCGTGTGGAAGGACGGCCAGGTGGAGATCATTGCCAAGTTGGAGACGAAGTGGTGAAGAAGGACGCGACGCACTTCCTGTAGGAGAGCGACGACGGCAAGGTGCTGATTGAGGTCGAGTTCAAGGGCGAGAAGAAGAGCTTCACCCCCGAGGAGATATCGACCATGGTGCTGCTGCGCATGAAGGAGACGGCCGAGGCCTTCCTGGGCCAGAGCATCTCGCAGGCTGTGGTGACGGTCCGCCTACTTCAACGACCCGAGTCGCTGAACGAGGAGCTGTTCAAGCGTTGCGATGAGACCGTGCTGAAGGTGCTGGAGGACGCCAAGATGAAGCCCGAGGACGTGACGGAGCTGCAGACGTTGTTGTCGATGCTGTTCGGCGGCAAAGAGCTGTCCAAGTCCATCAACCCCGACGAGGCCGTTGCGTACGGTGCTGCCGTGCAGGGCTAACGACGCCACCAACTTGCTGGTGGTGGTGGATGTCACGCCTCTGTCCCTGGGTACTGATACCGTGGGCAAGGTCATGTCGGTGCTGATCAAGCGCAACACGGCCATCCCCGTGCGCAAGACCCGCGTACACTACGGAGGAGGACTACCAGGTCGCCTGCGTGGAGTCCAATAACAAGCTGGGCGAGTTCAACATCTCTGGCCTGGAGCGCGACAAGCATGGCGAGCCGCAGGTGGAGGTAAACAATCAACAAACTACCTATTCATTTACTTCAACTGCGTTGTCTCTCGTGTTACGAAGAAGCCTTATCGAAATGTTCTCGCTGAATGCGGCGATGTCGTGTTTTTCAACTAGAAAACGATCTACTGCCATCGCCAAACAATTTACTGGCAGTTTCAGCTCCTTTGTTGAAGAAGCTGGCTGGCAGTCAGAGTAAATGCTGAATAATCCATGGCGAAACCTGAGGCGACAATTGGAGTCATAAACCACTAACCAAGGTGAACTTGTCCGAGAAAGGTGAACGTCTGTATTGCTTCCTTACTGCTCCACAGCCTTTTCGGCCGCCTTCTTGGCCTGGTTGGCCTTGTAGATGTCGCTGCGCTCGTGCAGCACCAGTTTGATCCGCGCCATGGATTTCTTGACCTTCGTCCGTCGCGACGGGTTGGGCATGGCCAGGTTCTTCGCGCGACAGTGCTGCAGCTCCGTGAGCAGCGCGTTGCGCTCCTTAAGCAGCACAAACCAGAGCTTGTGCAGGTCCTCGGTGCTCTTCTCGCGCAGCATCCAGGCCTTCCAGTCGCCGCCCACGACCACCTGCTTGTTGCCCACGTTGGCCGGCACCTGCGTGAGGCTGCCGACCTTGGCGCCCTCGTTCGCCACCCTCTGCACCGGGAAGAAGTCCTCCAGGCCGCGACGGGCCGTCTGGCCCGCATTCACGCGCAGGCCGCCGAAGAGACGACGCAACTGGAACGACATGATTGATACACTTGGGCACTTGGTCGTGTAAATGTGCGGCTCCAATGGCCACCGAGTGCCCAGATCACATGCTAAGTACGATCTGAGTCCAGGCTGAGTCTGATGGGACCAGATCTGAATCGGGAGGTGCACTTCAACCTGCGTTGTAGGAATTGCTTCAAATTACATGTATACCACACGCTACACGTAGAAGCAGCGAGAGAACAGCACATATCAAGAGCCCCCCAAGCTAAACCTTTGCCTTTTAAGCATGATGCCAACCGTAAAACAAAATGCGACCTGCATTGCTTCGTGCAATGGCGATTTTTCCTTGGCGGAGACCTCTCATCGTTCTAACGTGCGGCTAACCGACTTCAAGAGGATTGCCAGGGTCAAGCTCTTACCCACTTAGTGGAGACCCCCCAACGCCAATGTCGAAGCTGAGAAACCTGCGTCCTCGCGCTAACGGTGACACAGCTGCCAGGCCTAAACGAGTCAGGATTCCGACACAGGAAAAAGACGACGCCTCGCGTGCTCTTAAAACTCTGCCCGTCTGTCTATCTATTGCAACCAAATCTTGAGATGGTAGGCATCACCCCCTTTTAAATAGTTCTTGATAGGCGTTCGTTGCGCACAAAGCCCAGGTTCTCGTACAGGCAGATGACACCCCTGTTGGCGAATTCCGTCTCCAGCATCACCTCTCGTCCCGCATGCACTCGATGGCCTTCTGCGACCCGATCCCGCGATGACGGAATTGCTTCTTCACTGCCAGCATTGCGATGTAGCCCCTCCAATGGTGCTTGGGATCTCCCTGGGCGTTCAGTCAGTCGTCCCCGGTCTCTTCAGGCGTAGCGCCCAACAGCTCCTGGCGACAGATTAGACCTTGTGCTGCACAAGAGCCAAAATGCTCAGCTACGGCCAGTGGTACAGGAATAGCGGTACGTGAAGATCGAGTAGAGCTCGGGCAGGCCCTTGTCGATGAGCTTCACCAACTCCGCGAGCTGCTTCTCGCCTTCACACTACCGCACCTAGCGCCAACGACGGCTTGCAGACTGCAAGTTGCAGTACTACAGCAAAATCTTCATACAGAACGAAGTTATCCTCATCGAAGACTGGGGTCAGAGCACCGAGGATTTCCAGGGCGTATCACTTCTCTCCGTTGATGGAGGGACTGCACGTCTCGCCACCAGCTTTCACGCCATCGATCTTCCCCACCTGCGATCTGCTGCAATGGCCAGCAATGCCCATCGGTAGTCTGCTTTGTGGCACCAGGATTTGGAGTGTCAGCGGTTGTGGGATTGTGTAGCCATTTTCAGCTCATTTTGCACCGGAATCCCAGATTCAACCTCTGTAACGTTCGATTGCAATGCAATGTAAAACGTCTGCCGCTGTGGTTGTGTCCCATGCAGCGTCCAGAACGCCTTCGCCACGAAAAGTTTGCTCGTCTCCGTGCGTGTGGCTTGCCGGCTGATTCCACCGTACGATATCAGTCCTGGGGCTTGGCAGAGCCGGCAGCTATCGTGCTCCCACCAAATACATTGTAAGCTCTCGCTCGAGCGTTCCACCCAGCCTGTCACTGACAGCACGCCAGCTTGCATTTCGACGGTGTCTTCAAGGTCGCCAGGCTTCGAGTGCATGATAGGAATATCCTGCCCCGGCCCGTGTTCAAGCGTTGCTGTCATGAAATCGCTGCAACATGAGTCGGCCAGCTGATTCGGGCTCGCCAAGCTCATGGAACCCATGATGGATTCCTCCAATCGCCTCCGCGACGGGCGTCTGCGTCATGGCACGAAGGCGAAAGCCGTGGTGTCCGACGCCTTTCAAGCTTTCAGCGCAGGGAAGCCGTGGCACGGCGATTCGGCTCAGTACCACGCCCAGTCGCGTCACATACGGCCGATGTCTGCCGTGTTGTTCAAAGCGGAACTCCATGTGACGTGGCCATCCGAGAGGGAGGCGGCCAAATCGTTGCGGTTGCAGGAGTTCAACCAGTCTTTTCCCCCAAGTGCAACCTCAAACCTCAACTTTATCGTTCGTCTTGCATATGGCACAGGATACTCTCGCTTTTGACGGACGTCCTCAGGTCTGCTGCCAGCCTGTTAGTACCTCTAATACATTACTCCGCAGATTCGGCCACAGATTCCTGCGGCAAACGCTGTTGCAGTCGAATCTGCCGTCTAACAAGAACACTTTACGGGTTTAACACTTGAAAAAAGTGCTTTCTTTGCTCTCGTGACGTCGGGCTCATCACCATTGACATGTGACAGGCGGGTGCAGCTATCCGGTGCAATGGCATTCTGAAACCAAGTGATTTTAGTGTACGTGTTGTGTGGCGCAGTTTCTCTGACGCACGCGATTGGAGGCCGTCGACGCTGCCGACGCGGTTGCCGTTGAAGAACTGCTATTTGCTGCCGACGGCTGTCCTTTCGTGTGCAGCACAGCTCTGCCCAGTAGACAATGACGCTTTGAGTCTACGAGCGCGTGCGTTTCCTGCTGGAGTTGGTGCTCGATTTAGGCGCTGGCAACGAACGCACCGGCATCGATCTCATTCCGCTTTTTGCGTGCTCCGTGGCATTTCAAGTCCCGTTTCATCGGCCGCAACCCCCACCACACTCTTCCTGCACACCATGAGCACCGAAGAAGTCTCGCCGCGCTCGCAGATCCGCCACAGCCGCTCCATGGACATGGGCGTCGCCCGCAAGATCGACATCTCGAGCCAAATGGAGGAGGTCAAGTCGCTCATCCGCTCCACCAAGGTGTTCAACGATGACGCCGTGACCAATGAGGTCGAGTGGTTCTACGGCCCGTTGGGCGTCCACGACTTCTACTTCCTGGGTCAGTCCCCGGTCGTCATCGCCCACCACATCCAGAGTCTGCTCGCGGCTAAGCTCATGTCCCAGGCGTCGAACCGCCCCATGGACGTCAAGCTCGAGCAGGAGGGCGAGAACGGAGCCTTCTTCTCCGTGCTCAGCAACGTTGTGGGCAGTGCCAATGAGCCCAGCCGTCGCGCTGCTCGCTACGACTCGGGAATCACCGAGACGGAAGTCCTTGAGCGCCGTCTGGAGAAGCACTACCTCAGTGGCTCCAGCGGTGTCATCGGTGACGGTGTCAAGGCCGGTTACCAGTACCTGGAGAAGGCCGAGTCCACCAAGAAGCGCACGTACCGCATGCAGTGCTACCGCTCGAGCGGCGTGTTGGACCCGATTACTGTGCCGTACCACGTGCGCATGTACTTCCTGCAGGAGCCCGACTTTGTGGACCCGAACGTCAGCGAGACCGAGACGGACATCAACAAGGTGGCCGACAAGGTCTTCCTTGAGCGCTCTGGCCCTCGTCTTAAGGAGGTCTACCAGGAGTGCATCATCAAGGCTATGAACCAGATGACGCCCGCTTTCCACACTGAAGTCTGGAACGAGTCCGACGGCTCTAAGATGGCGCGTGTTGCCATTGCCTACCGCAGCGGAGCCACGCACTCGTACTTCTCCAGTATCGCCGACGTGTACCGTCAGCACGGCCTCTTCTCGCAGCGCAAGTACGCCGAGTTCTTTGCCAACGGCATCGTCATCTACACTTTCTACCTGCAGATGCTGGACAACCCCACGGCTGGCACGGGCTCGTTCGAGGAGCGTCTGACCGCCGTCGTGAACGACGCGTCGATGCACTTCACGCTGCCGCGCACGTCGCTCACGCCCATGCTCACCGACGGTCTCCTGACCCCGCAGCAGATCGCGTACGCGTACGCGGCCTGGAAGTTCACGTTCCACTTCATGCACCGCCTGCCGGAGTCGTTCGCCATTGTCAGCAAGTCGCTGCGTGAACGCGACCCGAACGCCTTCGCGCGTCTCGAGCAGCTCCGTTCGTCCATGAAGCTCAACACGTACACGGAGTCGCAGATCCTGGACCACATTCTGAGCTCGGCCGAGATCGTCAAGATCCTGTACGCCGAGTTCCAGGCCCTGCACGAGCCCACTAAGGACGGCAAGCGCCGTGAGGTGGACACCAGCGCTACGCTGTCGACGCTGCGCAAGTCCATCGTGGCCGAGCAGGCCCTGCAGATCTTCTCGCTATTCCACATCTTCAACAAGCACATCCGCAAGACCAACTTCTTTGCTAACGACAAGGCCGCGCTCGCCTTCCGTCTGGACGGCAAGTTCCTGAGCAAGACCGAGTTCCCCGATGAGCCGTACGCCGTCATTTACGTCATCGGCTCGGAGTTCCGCGGCTTCCACGTGCGTTTCCTGGACGTCGCCCGCGGTGGCATCCGTATGATCCGCTCGTCGCACGGTCAGGTGTACCTGAACAACGCGTCGTCGCTCTTCGACGAGTGCTACGGCCTCGCGTCGACGCAGCACCGCAAGAACAAGGACATCCCCGAGGGTGGCTCCAAGGGTGTCGTGCTGCTCAACCAGGCGCACCAGGACAAGGCCGACGTCGCGTTCCGCAAGTACATCGACGCCGTGCTCGACCTGATGCTCATGAAGGAGCCGGAAGAGGACATCCTGTTCCTCGGACCCGATGAGGGCACGGCCCACCTCATGGACTGGGCCAGCTCGCACGCCAAGGCTCGCGGCTACTCGTACTGGAAGGCCATCACTACGGGCAAGTCGGCTTCGCGCGGCGGTATCCCCCACGACGTGTACGGCATGACCACCCACAGTGTGCGCGAGTACGTGCTGGGCATCCAGCGCAAGCTGCAGCTCAAGGCGCCGATCACCAAGGTGCAGACCGGCGGCCCGGACGGTGACCTCGGCAGTAACGAGATCAAGATGAGCCCGCAGGAGGAGACCATTGCCATTGTGGACGGCTCCGGCGTGCTGTACGACCCTAAGGGCATCAACCGCGAGAACCTCGTCAAGCTGGCGGACGCCCGTAGCCCCATCTCGGGCTTCGACTCGAGCCTGCTGTCCTCGGAGGGCTACTCGGTGCTCGTGTCGCACAACGACGTCACTCTCCCGAGCGGTGAGGTGGTGGAGAACGGCACGGAGTTCCGTAACTTCTTCCACTTGCGCCCGAGCCTGACCGCCGACTTCTTCGTGCCGTGCGGTGGTCGCCCCGCCGCCGTGAACCTCAACAACGTCGAGCAGTTCATGTACCGCGAGGACGGCCGCACGCTCCGCTTCAAGTACATCGTGGAGGGAGCCAACCTGTTCTTCACGCAGGACGCCCGTACGCGTCTCGAGGACGCCGGCGTGATCCTGTTCAAGGATGCGTCCGCCAACAAGGGCGGTGTCACCTCGTCGTCGCTTGAGGTGCTGGCCGCTCTGTCCATGACGGACGAGGAGTTCGCCGAGCACATGCAGGTGGATGAAGCTACCGGCAAGCGCCCGGCCTTCTACGCCGACTACGTGAGCGAAGTGCAGAAGCGCATCGACCTGAACGCCCAGCGTGAGTTCGAGTGCATCTGGCGCGAGCACGAGCGTTCGGGCACGTACTACTCGCAGCTCACCAACCAGCTCAGCGAGCGTATCACGGACCTGAGCGCCAAGATTGGCCACTCGGCTCTGTGGGAGAACAAGCCCCTGCGCGAGAAGATCTTCGCGGACGGCTTCCCGGAGATTCTGTTGAACAAGACGTCCAAGGAGGAGCTCATCAAGCGTCTGCCGGAGAGCTACACGCGCGCCTTCTTCGCGTCGCAACTGGCCAGCCGCTTCATCTACAGCGTCGGCCTCGGCGCGCCCGAGTTCTCGTTCTACGAGTTCATCGAGGAGCTCATTGGCGGCAACTAAATATTGCCCCCATCGAGTGAAGGCATAGATTGATAAGTAAATGTACACGTTTGAAAATTAAAGACGCGCTGCTTTCTGTTGCTGGTTTATTGGCGCAGTAGAGCCAATGGAGACGGCATTGAATGGTACACAGAGCTGTTGCTGTTGCTCGCCTGCGCGCTGTTGACGACTACTGAAACGCGGACGTTGTCATCGTTTTTCTCCTTCTCGAGGAGATCTTCTAAGGTCGCTTCAAATCCAAGCGGATGTTTGCTTGGGTGGTAGATCAGGTAGACCGTCAGTTGTGCAATTCCGAGGGTGGCGCAGCACACGTTGGTGACGAAGAGAAACCAAAGGCCGGACATGGGCGTGTATGTGATCCACATTGCATTATTGACGGTCCCTGCGATGACCATGTGAATCGGAATGAAGACTCCAGTCTTAAACCGAATGACCTCTCGGATCTTCAGGAACGGCGAGCTGTAGAGTACCAGCGTCACGCACACAGCGAGATACCCCATAATGTCGTTCACCTGGTTTCTGCTGAGGCTTGTGAAGACGCCCAACCCACCTAAGGCAGCGTAGATAGTGATAATTGCCAGAACTCCTGCGTAGCCTGCGATGACTCTCCAAGCTTTCCAGCGGTCAGTTGTGTACCGGAGAAACACGATCACGTATATGGTCGCGATGAAGTCCCCAGACACGAAGGTAGTGAACACAGGGAACCAGTTCTTTGTGAGTAGACCCTGAAGAGTCCACGCATGGCAGTTGGCGAACACGGAAACGAGCGAGACGACGCTTGTGTTGCCGACGGACTTGGATCTGTAGACCTTGTAGACGGCAGGTGTTGGGCTCAAAGTCATCATGAGCGACGTACACGCCGCGATCACGCGGAAGACTGCTTCTACTGTGCTGGTCATCTGGCGCTGTCGTTGTCAGAACGGAGCGAGTTGTCAAGTGATGTCAACGCTAGACCGGGGCAATTTGCACGTGAGTGGTTGAACTTCGACCCTGGAACACTTCGAGCAGCCAATTGCGCAAACAAACATGCATCGAAAAATTACGCTGAAGGGAGATTACGGCGGATCGACACGGATCCCGTCCCCCGACGACGACCGAAACTCTTCGATTTCCGCCAACCTGCTCCGCCACAGGCACGCTTTGTGCCCTACCAATTGCGGAATAAGCTGTCATCGCTCTAAGCTCCTGCAAATTATTTATCAATTCTGTAGTCAGCGTTGCTACATGTAGCTTATCGAGAAGTCGTGTGGATCTTGGCCATTTCAGTCCAGAAATATATTTTAGTCGTTAGGCCAAAGCTTAAGTGACCACAATGTACCTCACTTCAAAAGGAAATACAGTGTATGTGCTGGAAGAAAGGTGCTCTAAAAAGTAGACTACGTTCGAATGCCGCCCTTGGAGAAACTCTGAAATAAAAACTTAACGAATTGCAATTATGTCACTTATTATCCTTGTTTGTTGCTGCGAGTTTATCAATGTTTCGTCGTCTTCAGCTCAATTGAGTGACGTAAGGTAGAAGGTAACTAGAGTCGACGCGAGCAGGCCGATAAAACCAGTGGCCGAGTATGCTTGACCATCGTTGTTCCCTGTCGTCGAAGCGTATGAAGCGCAGCCCCATGTGATGTCATACATAAGATTGCACTCGACCAGCCAGTTGTTGCACGTGATGACCACGACGGGGTTATCCCTTGCATAAGAGCCGCAAATGTAGGTGTTGCTCGCCCAGCACACGTTCCTCGAGTCCGTGCAGTCGGGGTAATAGAGGGACTTGGCGCTTGGGATCAGGCCGAGAGGATGATCCGTTTTCCGAGGACGCAGGAAGCTCTGGAGTTATTCATAGAACGTAGCGATAGCTCTATAGTTGGAGGAGTTCATTATTCGTTCTCCTTCGCAGTTGAAAAGCCCCAGTCGAAACTCCCTCCTTTCCGCAACTCTCAAGCCTCCAGCCAATGCCGTCGACACCCGTTCGCATGGGAGATCTCGCCTTTGTTGGGCCTATGCATGCCTCGGCACTGTCGGAATTCGAATATGTGCGTGTACGCAGTCTCGACGGCGACAAGGCTTGTGTCACCAAGGTCGACTCGGAAGAAGATGATGACGAAGACGAAATTGTGATCCCGGTTACAACACTGGCTCCGCGCATTGTGGACGCGTCTGAAATTACTCTGCTTCCAGGTTCTTACGTGGGACGGATGGTGGCATTTGTCAGCCCGTCAGGAGGATCAGCCGGGAAGTGGTCGTATGGCGTGGTCACTCGACGCGTAACGGACCGATCCTTAGTATCTTGGTAGGGTCAACTCTCGTTTCGGTCCAACTGCTAGACCCCCCACAGATCATTAAGGTTGATCCGGTAAATTACGCCCTCCAAGTGGGGGCCACAGTCTCAGATATGGTTCTCAACGCTAGAGAATTACTGCAGCAGCAGGACGCGGTGTGTACGGCTTTCCAAAAATGCCGAGGAGCCTCCTCCGGAGGCGCTATTCCCGCGAGTGTGAAACCACTACTAGCCATCGCTTTTGATCTGGACGCTACGGTCGCATTGGTACGGCCTCATGATCTAGAGGTTGTTCACGTATGACGTCAGCATATTCTGGATGTCTCATCTGTCCCCCGCAAGAGGAACGCGCTAAATTTGTACAGTGATCCACACGCGGACGCTCGGCCGTTGGCACCAGCGTCCCCTGTCTCTACCGGCTTACTACCTGTGGGCGAGGAGGAAGATCTCAGTCTCGACAGTGGTTCCGACGCTGGTGACATGGCAGCCATCCAACATCAACATCGCACTTTGGGTAAACGGTCTCAACGCACTTCGGAGGCAGAAGCCATGTTTGACGATTATATGAGTGACCCAGAGCCTGTTCGTCACAAAGGCTCGTTCCGCCCTTCGGATGTTCAACAACAAGTTCATCGAGCGATTGCTCATCCTCAACTGAAAGGTAAGAACCCACAATACTTGCTTGAATCTCTGCAGCAGTCAGTCCATGTCCAGTTCCTAGCCCCGCCTCCCGTTCTTCGCGGACTACGACTTTAGTTTCGGCAGCCGTGGCCTCTCGTTAATGCACTGCCGACCGGCAGAAACGTTGGACCGCGTCAAAGCGTTGGAATCTGCTTCATCGTCCACGGACTTTTCCGAGAAGAACCAGCTCCGTCCAGTTGTTCCTGCCGCCTCTAGACTTGATGTCTTAGAAGCTCTTCGATCCCTTCGCGTTTTTGCCGCCGCGTTTTACAATCCGGATGTATGCGCTCTTATCGACGCGGCTTCGCACTTTCTCGCCTGGTACAAAGGAATACCGGATAATGACGCATTCGGCTGGAAACTAATTGCCTACTGGGTGACCACCAAGTTCTGTGCATTCCGCAGTCACATCGTCGCAAAGGAGATGGAGGAAGCTGCAGCCGTGTGCTACCAATTCTCGCGCAACGACGAAGAACTCCTAGAACTACATGATCTCCGTGCTAACCAGCGGCCAGCCGCAGTACAAGGTCATCGGGCTCGTGCAACTGTCGACACAGCTCGACGGACAGAGCGACCACGACGCCCATCCACCAGCATCCCCCAGGAAGTCTTGACGGCCCTTCCTCTTCAAGACGACAAGCGTCTCTGTATGAAATTTCTGTCCAAGGCAGGCTGCACCGGAGACGGCGACGATGGCTGCTTCGTCAGCAAGAGAGCCCACTTCCGCCCGGCTCAGCTTCCCGATGTAGTGAGGGCTCACATTGTGGACAAATATCAGGGCCTCGCTGCACAGTATCAGGACCTGTGACTAGCATCGACAGGACGAGCAAGCACCTGCAGTTCCCGTTCTCGTGCAAGCCTCAACCGTACGCTGCGTACTCTTCAACGGTTGGACGAGGTGGCGACTGCTGAAACACACACGTGTCTATCTGAGTTTGCCTCTCAATTCGATCTTACACCTCCTGGACCCAGTACTGATACCTCCTGCATCGATACCGCCCAAGTACGCTTTCTCTCCGATCTCGCGTCGCGATCCCAGCTACCGTTGCCGGCGTTTGTCCGGTTATTTCGCGGTCAGACGGAGGCTGATCCACGTCCCAATAAGTCTCTACATGAGCTTCAGGTGCCCGCCGACTCTTCGTATCAACAGTTGTATTGTCGATGGAACGACATTGTTCGTCACGGTGTACGTCCTCACTGGCGCGCAACGAAGCCCCGGGTGCAGAACATTCGGCCGGCTAATCACCATATCCCGGTAGCTCACTTAGACAAGGTCCGGAAACACATTCGGGAAGGTCAGCTGGAACGTCGGTATCTCGTCCTGGATAAGGCGGTGCTCGATCTCTGGCCCGAGATTTTCGTCAGCCCGGCGGGTATCGTTGACAAGGGCGACACCGACAAGCGAGTGATTAACGACTACTCATTTCCTGCTGGTGAGTCAGTCAACGACTTCACGGACTCAAGTGACTCCCCCGATTTCGTACAATCCTCCTCGTGATATTGCGACGCGCATTCATGAGTTACGCACGAAGCACCCCCACGCGGTGTTAATCATGCTCGGAGACGTCTCCGGCGCGTTCCGGCACGTGCCGATTAACGAACAAGGAGTGCATGCGTTTGCATTTCTTCTCGATGGCTACGTGGTCATTGATTTGGCATGTGGGTTTGGTTGGTGCGGTTCCCCTGCGTTCTACGCAGTCGCAGGGGCGCTGATCAACCACCACTACGAAACCTCTCGACCGACGGGGGTTTATCCGCTCGATGCAAGCGCCTTCCGCGGCAATGTTTGGTGCGACGACCACGTTTGTGTGGAAGTTAACACTGGGTCCAGATGCCATGACGCGAATATCGCATTGCGACGAGCAATGGTAACTGTGTTAGGTCCAACTGCGATGAACGAGGACAAGTTTACGCAATGGAGCACACAGGCCAAAGCACTGGGCTTGAACTTTGATACTAGCCTGGGCACAGTGTCTATCCCAGATAACAAGATCGCCAAGGCTCGCCTGCGTGCTGACTCACTGTTGACGAAAGGCAATGCGTCTAAGACGGAACTACAGAAGGTGCTGGGTGTATTTCGTCACGTCGCTGCGTGTTTTCCTTCCGCACGAGCTTTCTACCAGAGGATTCACACGTTGGCCACGCATATGCGATCGTTGGGTCGATGTCGTCTGAGTACAGAGGCTTTCGAAGATTTGCGCTGGTTCCGGGCGGTTCTTGCTCACGATTCACGGTTTAACGGTATTTCCCGTCGAGCAATTTGCTGGCTGCTTGGCTCCTGTGGCTCATGTGTACATGGATGCCTCGGACGTGGGTCTTTGTGTTATTAATCCGGCCCGACAGGAGTATATCCGAACTCGATTCACGCCCACGGAGTGTCTCTCCATCAAAGAAGGTCTCGACGACTATTCAATCAACGTTCGAGAACTTACGAGCGCTATCCTCGCGGCGGTTTACTGGGGTCCAGGCTGGGAGCATGTTAGTTCCAAAGGACCGACACCAATTCGACTCCATATTGATAATGTGTCCGCAGTGGCATGGTCAAACCGGCGGCTGAGTCGAAATCCGAAGGCTCAAATGCTGAACAGGCTTTTATCTCTGGCGGAGCTGCAGTACCACCTCGTGTTCTCGGCAGAACATATTCCCGGCCGTCTGAACGTTATGGCGGATGCAGGTTCCCGGGCATGGACCAGTGCTGACCCATTGTGGACTACATGGACTAACTTGTCTGCAACGTGGACACAGGTCAACGTACTGCCTCCCTTCGACAATCTCTCCGCCGTGTGGGAACGATGCTGTGCAAACAAGCCTTGGCTCGCACTACCACTTCCAAGTACAGCGCTACATGGACCCAGTGGGCACGATTCGCCCGGATGATGGGGTGGTCACCATGGTTGACTAGCTCGATCCGGGACTGCGGTACCAAGCTGGGGTACTTTGCCGTATATCTGTGGCGGTACGGGTGGAATTCAGCGAAGCGAGGCAACCAGTATTCTACAATTCTGTCAAAGATCGCATCAGTGCGTTGGTATCATCGACGGTTCCAAAACTCCGAGGTACCCTGGCCTCCTCAACTCCGGATCATCTTACAAGGCATCAGGCGAATGTCGAACCCGGTCACCAAGAAATATCCAGTCACACCTTCCTTCCTCCGTGTGTTACGTCACTCGCTCGCGATCACCAACCCACGTCATCGTCTATTGTGGGGCAGTGTGCTTCTGGCATATTTCTTCCTGTTACGGCGGTCCGAGTATCTGATAATTGAACGAAGGCGAAGCACTTATTGCCTGAAGCACAGACACGTCTTCGTCACGGACGAGAACGGTTCCCCTGTATCCTCTGAGAAGGCAACAGCAGTCACCATCGGATTGGAGGGTGCAAAGAATGATCAGTATGGTCGCGGTGCGTGGAGAACTATGCATGCGTCGGGGGACCGGTCTATCTGCCCAGTCCGAGCACTGAGGCATATCAATGCGGCAAGGAACCAGCTCGGCGCGTCTCGGTGCAAGCACCTGTGCATGGATCTGAGCTCGGACGAGGTGGCAACACTGTTGAAGCAGGTGGCTATCAAGGTCGGCGTCCCACCGAGCCGGTATGCTACTCATTCTCTGCGGATCGGCGGAGCTACGTCGTTATTGAATGCACGGGTCGACAGTCTCGCCATCAAGCTACTCGGTCGCTGGGTCTCAAGGTGCTACGAAGAATATCCTGTCCAGGCGGCGTCAGCAACCGCAGGTTTATCCGGCCGCATGATCTGAACTCGACCAACACAAGGACTCGCGAGGCCATTCATTTGGGGGCCCCCTCGCCACGCCCTCGAATTGACCGAGGTAAATACATTGACTTTGGCCCCCTACTCCAAGGTGGACGCGTGAGGAAATGTTGCTGTAGGTCGTATAACTGAAGCTGTCGCTACCGGACGAGGAGATCTCAATTCCTTGTACGTAGCTGTATTCCGACGGCCCACAGAGACCGGAAATTTCCATGCTGCCTTGAAAGGTGAGCGGTGCGCAGCCCGGACTGGAGCAATAACTGCATCCTGACTCAAAAGCTCCGGGATTGTTTCCCGCCGCTTCGGATCCTGTACCAACGTCCACCACGGCTCCGTCTTTGCTGCCTGACGCCTCGCCGGCCAGGGCATTGCCGCCCAGAAGCAGGATCGAGATCAGCACTGTCGTTGCGAACATTGCGATAATACGCAGTCAGGAGGTGGCTTGAGGCTTGAGAGGTTGAGATAAACTTTGGATGTGAGAAGCGAGTGAAGGGGTCTCCACACTGGAGACGGATCAGAATTTACATTTGAGACGCTACAGCGCGGTCTCAAAAGCACAGCGGTATACAGCGGCACTGTAACGGCACAAGCTTCGGTTTCCCTAAGCTTACCGTTAAGCTTATATCTCCCCCGCCCCCTGCAGCGGAGTGGCTAGGGAGCAGGGGGCAATATTTATTAATTGTTGTATCCTTTGACCACGGGATTCAAAACAACCGACGGAGATTCGCACCACAAAAAAGACGGTATCCAAAGCAGCCAAGCCGATTGTGAAATGCATAAAGCCCTTTGTGCACTTGTCGGGGTACGCTTGGTGCGTACGCCTCGACTCGGGCGATAATTTTCCTGTAGTTGGACGTTGCAAGGCCATCACTGACCGTCAGACGGAGGACATGGAAACTGGTAGCAGCCTGTAAATGATCAGTAAAGATAGTTTGGGGTGTTTTGGGGGCAGCACCGTTCAGCGTTGTGAAATTCATTAACTCTAACGGAACGGAAACACCGACCGTTCACTCTGACATCTGAGCCACCGACAGCCAAATCCACGTCAACCTCTTCTCCGACACCGACGCCTTCAGAACCGAACTCGACACCGACAGCTGACGTGTCGACCGGAACCTACGGCTATACCGACGCCAAGATATGATCAGCCCTCGTTAGCCACCTGCAGACTCAGATAACCAAGATGGGGCTGGACAGATTGCACTCTAGACTGGAAATGAAGCTTCCACGTTCGCGGCTGGTCTCCACAGCTATCGACGAGTCAGGTAAGGTGTAGTTTTGACTCAAAACTACAGCAGTTGAGAACTGAGGTTCATGTCGAGTGGCTGTCGATGGTAGCATATGGACGTAGCGAAGTCAAGTAGTGACTGCCGTGACCATCGCTGACCGGCAGATTTCGGGTGGTGCTCCGGCTGTACCTTTACGCCGCGAGCTCGAGCTATCCTCCGTCAAGTTCATAAGTTATGAATCATAACTGATAACTATCATCTTGACGCCATTTGAGGCCATGTCGGGCATGACGAAGTCGATCCTTATTATCCTCGAGGTGGCAGAATACTAGAAAGCTTTGGCACGACGAGGTTCGCTCGCTCCGCCTGGCCTGCAATCCTATCATGATTCCCATGATAAATACGCAAAACTAAAGCTGGAGCCTTCAGTGGCGCCTCCTTTCCGATCATGCACACCCACCGGGCCGCCCAGCGTCCGATTAAGCTATCCCCGGCACTCTTCTCACATCTCAATCTACGCGCTATCAAGCACAGCACTTTAAATCTCTCAGACAAAATGGTCGCTTCAACGAAGTCTGTCTCTACCATGCTGGCTGTGACAATGCTTGTGGCTGGCGTCGCTGGCCACGGCTACATGACGGAGCCGGCCGTCACCTTCCTGTCGTCGTCAACGGACAACACGCAGTTCATCGCCACCATCGAGTCGTCAGCCTCCGGCTTCAGCGGGACTTTCTCGGGATCACCGGCGGACAACACGGCTGCCTTCACCACCGCTTTCGACTCCAGTTCCTACACCTCGCTCAAGGAGCTTATCAACGACCTGGCCACTATCACCGTCACCGACGCAACGTTGACTTGTGGTTCGTGTGACCCGGACGAAACAGCTCAACCGCTACCGGACGAGTACGTGGAGTGGTCTCACTCGTCCACGGAAGGCTTTACCTCTTCACACGAAGGCCCGTGCGAAGTTTGGTGCGACGACGTGCGCGTGTTCCAGGACGACGACTGCGCTGCCGACTACACGTCCGCCCCAGCTGAACTGCCGTACGACCACGACGCCTGTCTTGGCTCCAGTACGTTGACGTTCTACTGGCTGGCGCTTCACTCGTCGACGTGGCAGGTGTACGTCAACTGCGCACCTCTGGAGAGCACCACATCCACGGGCGCGACGTCCAAGTACGCGGTTTCGAGTTCGAGCTCGGGTACGAGCACTACTACCAGCTCGAACTTGACTTCAATCACGTCCACCGCTGCATCGTCGACCGGTTCGACTGCTTACAACTTTAACACAAACTTCGCGACGTCGACTTCGACATCGGCATCTACTGCCGACGAGGCCACTACGACGGACTCGTCAGCTTCGACTACCTCGACTACTACTACGACGACGGCTCCGACTGCCACGACTGCCACGACTGAAGCTCCTACCACTGCAACACCGACGGCTACGACTGCTTCACCTACGACGGATGCTCCGACTACAACGTCGACCACCAGCAAATGCTCGGTGCGCCGTCGTGAGTAAACCGCATGATACGAAGAACAAGTGAGTGACAGAAGCCGTTAATCGTAGCGTAGATAAATGTACACGTTGAGTTACGAACTTTGTCACGTACCGATATTATAGGAAGTCAAGTGACTTGACTCAAGTCCACTGTTGGTTCCGTCGGTATCGTTCTGCAGGGCCAAACGGTGCTTGGGCTCTCATCAAGTGTCAATACGTTTCGCTAGTCACGGGCCGGCTACAAACTCTCCAGCTGTTCCTGAAGCACATCGTCACGCGCTCGGACCGTCAGGATTTGCTTGTCAAAGTCTCCTCTACGCTGTGCGACGGACAACTTGACCAGTTCCTCCAGTATTTCACGTGAGCGCTCCACCGCCATGACCACTGGGACTAAAGCTCTTCGCTGCACTCCATTCACATCTTAATTTGCTCAGTCGAGTGCAATCCCGAACGACCCGCGCCCCAATTCCTCGTCCAAAATGGTTGCATCCTCCTCATCCTTCTCCGCTATGCTGGCCACGGCTGTGCTCGCCGCGAGCGTAAACGCCCACGGATACATGTCGGACCCGGCGGTGACGTTCCTCACCACGAACGACCCGACGCAGTTCATCGCCACGATTGAAGCGTCCGCCTCAGGTTTCAGCGGATCTTTCTCGAGCTCACCGGCGGACAACACGGCGGCCTTCACGACGGCCTTCGAGTCCAGCAGCTACTCGTCGCTCAAGGAACTCATCAACGACAAGGCCACAATTACGGTCACGGACGCTACACTCACCTGCGGAGCGTGCGATCCCGATGAGACGGCGCAAGCTTTGCCGGACACGTACGTGGAATGGGCGCACTCCGACTCGGAAGGCTTCACCGCTTCCCACGAAGGCCCGTGCGAAGTTTGGTGCGATGATGTGCGTGTGTTCCAGGACGACGACTGCGCCGCTGACTACACCACCGCCCCCGCGCAGCTCCCGTACGATCACGATGCCTGTCTCGGCAGCAGCGTGCTCACGTTCTACTGGCTCGCGCTGCACTCATCGACTTGGCAAGTGTACGTGAACTGCGCTCCCTTGGAGAGCACTACCTCCACGGGCGCAACCTCCAAGTACGCCGTGTCGGGATCCAGCACCAGTACGACCACGACGTCGACGGTATCGTCCGCCGCCGGTTCCTCGGCCGCCTCGAACTCGAGCTCGCTGGACTTCCAGAACAACTACGCTACGTCCACCTCGGCGTCCAGCGCAACCGAGACGTCAACGACTACAGACGCTCCTGCCACTACCACAGCGACGACTACGACTGCTCCGACGGCCACCACGGCGACTACGACAACGACGACCACGACGGACGCTCCCGCTACCACCACTGACACGACCAAGTGCACTGTGCGTCGTCGCCGCGACTAAGCAGTATCTAGCGGTTTCCTCGTGGACATTTCTGTAGTGTTTAGATTTTGGTGATGCATGGAATAACGACAACATGTGAATGGTTTTACTGGTGGTTCGAGTTACATCGACACGTTCGAGTGAACACCGGCGGAAAGCACTTCACGTCCATTTATTAACTTGTTCCGACGGTCTCGAGACTCTACACGAAACCTGGTTGTTTTACACGTCTTCACACCGAAGACTTCGAGCACGCTATACACACAGACGGCGTCCTAGACACCAAGAGAAATCTATCGTAGCGTCTAGTCGCGACGGCGACGGCGAACACTGCACTTGCTAGTGTCCGCGGCAGGGGTGACCACGGGTGCGTCAGTTGAAGGGGCCTCAGTTTCGGCCGCCGGGGCATCCGTAACAGGAGACGAAGGCGTGGAAGGAGCCTCAGTGACCGTCGGGGCTTCCGTGGCAGGCGTCGCGGGGGCATCAGTCGTCTGCTCAGTCGACGTAGAGCCCTGGGTAGTCGACCCCTCGGTAGTCTGCTCAGCGGAAGCGGAGGACGTCGTCTGCTCACTGGACGAAGAGTCCGTAGCGGGAGTGGTCGAGTTGGAGCTGCTAGTGCCGCCGCCGCTGCCACCGACTGCAAACTTGGACTTGGCACCCGTGGAAGTGGTCTTCTCGAGGGCGGCGCAGTTGATGTACACCTGCCACGAAGGCGAGTGCAACGCGATCCAGTAGATCGTCAGCTGAGAGGAGCCGAGGCACGCGTCGCGGTCGTACGGCATCTTGGCCGGGGCCGTGGGGAAGTTCTTGGGGCAGTTGTCGTCCTGGAAGACGCGGGTTTCGTCGCACCAGACCTCGCACGGGCCTTCGTGCGACTGGGTGAAGCCCTCACCGCTGCCGTGGCTCCACTCGACGTACGTCTCGGGCACAGGCTGCGCAGCCTCCTTCGGGTTGGTGTAGCCACATTCCTTGGTGAACTCCTTGTTCACGAGGACCATCTTGTCGTTCATGAACTCCTTAAGTGACGTGTACTTGCTGGCAGCGATCCCCTTGTTAAAGTTGGCGGTGTTGTCCGAAGGTGGACCGCCGAACTCGCCACTGAAGCCCGAAGTGCTCGCGTCGATGGTCGCCATGTACTGCGTGGTGTCACCATTGAGAGTGAACTCCACCTTAGGGACCGACATGTAGCCATGGCCCTTTACAGTAGAAGCGAGCACGGCCGAAGCCGCGATAGCTGTGAGCGAAGTCTTTCCGAGAACCATTTCGAAGAACCTGATTGCTGTTTGAAAGCTGAGGAGATGGTTAACTAGAGGCGAGCGAATTGCAAAGTGAGTGTGGCTGTGGCTGAACTTGCTGTCCGAGCGGCCCTCGACGGTCGAGTCGACCAGCAGGGCTCCCTGCACATCCAGACTAAAAGGAAGCGTGGCTTGTGTTAGAATCGAGCCAAACGTACTCTATCAATTCCGTCGTGTCAATCACAGGATCTGCTTTGGTGTCACCCTTGCTTGAGTCCACATGGGAGCTCCAATTGCAGATTTGAGTGTTCTCACCATCTGCCTTCGAAGTCTGACGCATGTCCAACAAACCACAATTCATTGCAATTACCGTTGGTACGGACTCAACACCACGCTGGAAGTTGGCATCTGATCGCATTACAAGTGGAGATTCTAGGCTGTATTATAGGAAGCAAACGTGCTTTCTTGACAAGAAAACTGCTAAAAGTATTCATGAAGTTAGTTTTGAAACGAGAAAACATCAACATTTACTAAACGCCACTAAAATGCCAGAAAACTTCTACAATTAATGGCGGCGACGGCGGATGTTGCATTTGCCAGTGTCCACTGACGGTGCAGTAGTCGTGGCAGAGGCTTCCGTAGCAGAAGGAGCTGTAGTAGTCTGCTTTGCGGGGGCTTCCGTAGTCGTAGCTTTCGTCGCAGCGGGGGCATCCGTCGTAGTAGTGTCCTCGGAACCCTCAGTGGTAGCGGCCGAACTTTCAGTGCTGCTTGCGGGCTTCGAGGAGCTTCCACCCACCGCGTACTTGGACGTAGCACCGGTCGACGTGGTTTTCTCCAGCGCAGCGCAGTTCGTGTAGACCTGCCAGGTCGACGAGTGCAGCGCCAGCCAGTAGAACGTCAATCGGCTAGCTCCCAGACACGCGTCGTGGTCGTACGGGACCTTCGCCGGAGCCGCGGGGTAGTTGACTGCACAGTCGTCGTCCTGAAACACGCGAACGTCGTCGCACCAAACCTCACACGGACCTTCGTGCGACGGGGTGAAGCCTTCTCCACTGCCGTGGGCCCACTCGACATAAGTCTCCGGTAGAGGTTGCGGGGTTTCGTCCGGGTTGGTGTAGCCGCACTCCATCGTAAAATCCGACGAGGTAACCTTCCCCAAGTCGTTGATCATTTCCTTGAGCGACTTGTACTTGCTGGCCTCAAACCCCTTGGTAAAGGCAGCGGTGTTGTCTGCCGGGGAGCCACTGAACGAGCCACTGAACCCCGAAGATGAGGCTTCAATTGTCGCCATGAACTGGGTCGTGTCTCCAACGAAAGTGTACTCGCACTTAGGCACCGACATGTATCCGTGGCCGTGCACCGAAACGGCCAGTGTGGCGGCAACTACTAAGGTGGCGAAGGTCGTTCTCATAGCGGAAATTTGTATTGAGGGCTGCAAGGCAAAATGAAATGTAAGCGCTAGTGGCCACGGAGCTCCGCCGTCCATTGCGCGACGGGAGAATAGCCACGCACGAACAGCAAAGTGGCCGTGGTGGTCTTTGATTGCAAGGCGCTGATTAACGCGAGCTACAGTTGCTGATGACCCTAGTGGCACTCGGTTTCTGGTGGCTTTTGTCATTTTCTTGTAAAATTTTGCTGCATTTTTATAATCTGTAAAGTTGTCTTTTCGGTGCAAATTGTACGCGTTTGTATTGGCAGTCGAACCCGCCAGGTGGGCGGTAATGTAAAGATAGGGCCAGCGTCGTGATGAGTTGACAGCCGACAGCTGGCAAAAGCGAACGTGGCGATTAGCTCGGCTTGGACTCAAAGCTTGATCGATGACAGAGGTGGTTAGTGTGACACGAAACCGGAAGCCTAGCAGACAAGATGAAGCCTAATCCGCTGTGCATGTAGCTGCCAGGAAGTGCCGTCGGTACACTGTACATGTACAGTATTGCTGTGGACGCTTATGGATACGAGTTTACGATGGCGCGCTCTCGAACTTCGAGTCGAAGATCTTCCATTTGACAGTCGCCTCTACATGCCTAGAGAAGGGGGCAAGTAGGTGATGGATGGCCGGCTGGTGTTGCATCAGCGGACCTGAGGTAAGGCACGAAAACCAGCTGTAGAGGCGACCAGAAGTCGGCAGGCCGACTTAACGCGATGTGATCGTGTCTTTGGCAAAGACTCTTTGCTGAACACGTATCTTCCGAACAGAATGTGATGGTCTCTTGTGATGAGAGTTCAGTGGAGATTCTCCACTGGAGAATGGCAACTTGCCATTGGCAAGGATCGAGATATCTGGGCGCGCTGTGCATGCTCTCCTATCCGGATAAGCTGTGCCAAATTGGCCGTGGGTTACCGACTCGGCACGGTCACCAACGCCGTTTGTAGATGATAGGAAGCGCACTCGAAGTTCGAGCCAAACTCGTCAAAACCACGTGCTGCTAGGGAACGGCCCGTTATTAAATACATGCTGTCAGCGAGTGCTTGATTCAACGGTTGAACGAGCTGTCGTTGTCAACGACTCGTTGATGGCAATCTACACTTCTCCAGGTGGCCTGGCCCTCTGCTGTTTTCCTTTGAGCCATCTGAAGCCCGCGTCATGGCTTTTAGGTTGAGATTCGACGTACATACACATGTACGTACAGCACTGTAGGCAATGTAGCCTACGTTCTCTGTATGTGTACCATGACCTGAATACGAACATATCCCGTCGTTGAGCTCTGCATCACCAAAAGGGCATGCCTCAATTTGTAGAGCATGGTTCATCCTCCAGACTCTGGAACCGTCTTAGGATAGGTCTCCTCAATCGCACTGGTACTCTTGGCAGTACGTTTGGACTTGCTTTGTTTTGTATTCAACGCTTACACATTCTAGTACGCTAGACAATTAACAGCGAAAGTTTACGGATACCATACTCTAGTTTTGCCCCTGCGGCTGCACTTTGCCGCTGATGTAGCTGCCGTCGATGTCGTCAAAATTTAGTGACGACTCCGAGACGGCGGTACCTTCGTCGCCTTCGTTTCCAGCAACATCAAGTGATCCACATTCTTCCTCACTGCCAGCGACATCGAGCGAGCCACAGTCTTCATCGTCCTCGCTACCAGCCACGTCTAGCGACCCACAGTCCTCTTCATCCGTGTCTGCGTCGCCACCAACTTGGTCTTGGTCGCTACCGGCAACGTCAAGGGATCCGCAGTCTTCCTCATCACTACCAGCAACATCGAGAGAGCCACAATCCTCTTCTTCACTGCCAGCGACAGAGTTTCCAGTGTCAGGGGCTGCAGTCGGTGTGGTAGTCGTCGTTGGCGTAGCTGTCGTAGCCGTAGGAGTGACAGTCGGAGTCTCTGATTGAGATCCGCTGGTGGTGGAGTTACTCTGCGAAGGAGAGTACGAACCACTGCCGCCTTCAAGAGCAGCGCAGTTCACATACACTTGCCATGTAGACGAGTGCAGAGCCAACCAGTAGAACGTTAGACGGCTAGAACCGGAGCATCCAGCCTTGTCGTAGGGCATCTTGGCCGGAGCAGTAGTGAAGTGTGCCGCACAGTCCGTATCCTGGAAGACCTGGGTATCATCACACCAGGCCTCGCACGGACCTTCATGGGACGAAGTGAAGCCTTCCGTGTCGGAATGCGTCCACTCCAGTTCATCGGGTAATGACTGCGGGGTCTCGTTCGGGTCGGTAAGGCCGCACTCCATAGTGGCGCCACTTGCCACGATCTGCCCCTTATCCGTCACGAAGTCCTTGAGTGACGAGTATTTACTCGAGTTGAATGCCGCCCAGAACGCCTCAGTGTTGGCTGCAGGCGAACCACTGAACGATCCCGAAAAACCAGAAGCACTCGACTCGATCGTCGCGATGAATTGCGTCTTGTCAACGTCGTTTGGGAACGTGACCACCGGCTGACCCAGGTAACCGTGAGCTTGCACACCGCTGAACAGCAAGGCGGTGGCACATACTAAGGCGGTGGTGCAAATCTTGGAGAACATTGACGTTCGAGGAAGTAAATTTCGTTGTGATGATAACTTTCTCCAGGCAACGCACACAAGGGTCAGACTGGAGCATCAGGACGCACGAAGGCGTCGTATCGGAAAGTCTCCCATGCGCATGACGCTTCATCGACAGCAGGCGCCTACGTTTCCGCGGCAGCTGGCTGACCAACCGATGAAATTGTAGGAATAATTCTGATTTAACTGTTCGGCAGCAGGTGAATTCTGGCTTGAGTTTCATTCGAACCGCTCTTTCCTTCTGAACGGAATAGTATTCCGTGGCTCGAAAACGGTCGGTCCAGCACTGAAGCTAAGATTTCGGTATGCTCCCGACTATTTGTGCTCCCAAACATGGGATGCCGCTAGCCTTCAGCACGCGCACACCAAAATCTCGGAGTGAACGGCGATCCATGCGGATTCCTAGAACTCGGTGCGAGTTCTGCAGACGGTTTTATTGGCGATTTCAGGTTTTGGCGCGTGTCGGTTCACTTGATCCAGGCCAGTCAACTTGTTCGATCGAAGCCATAAAGTTGGTAGCTCCTTCGCGTCAAGAGGATGCTAGCCCTCAAGTCCAAGACAGGCACGGACGGTGGAAGGGCTTCTATGATAAAAGCTATTCTAAAAGGAAACTGCTTTGGATGTTGCCTCTATTGCAGTGGATACGAACCCCGACTCAGCGGAGAAGCTAGCAAACAACCTCACATCTCAATTTGACTCCGCACTGCGACACCAGCGCGCCGTTCAACCAGTCAGACATGAAGTTTACTTCCATCTCTTCACTTACTGCAGCTTCCCTAGCTCTGTTCTTCACTACGGCCAATGCGCACGGCCAAATGACCAAGCCAACGCCACGACCTATCTCACAACAGTACCGAGCTGACTGTGGAGCCCTCAGTGGGGCCGGAGACCAAGAGCTGCAGTACGCACCCGTAGAGCTCCTCAGTAGTAGAGCGCAGTCTGACCGACCAGCAGCCGCCACCTTCAACATCATGAACGGGTGCAGAGGCACCGTCTACGAGGCCAACAACACCGTCACCGAGCTCACCGCCGGGTCGCCCTTCAGTGTCGAGTGGGTCATCCAGGCGCCGCACCCTGGTACGATGGTGCTCAGCATCGTCAAGCCTTCCACCGACAGCAGCGGCACTATCACGTACACGTCCGTGGCTGAGCTGCTCACCATCGATCCGTTCGCCGAAAACTCGAGCGATAACACCAGCACAACGGCAACGATCCCCGCGAGCGTGACTGGGTGCGAGTCGGCGGGTGACTGTGCGCTGCAGTTCTATTGGCACTCAGACCTGGCAAGCCAGACGTATCCGACGTGCGCCGACATTGTTGTGACGGGCAGTGGCGAATCAAGCAGTCAGACGACGGCCCCGAGTGCTGCGACGACAACACCGATAACTACTACAGCCGCACCAACGTCTACAACTAGCGCTCCGGTAGCTGCGTCATTGACGCCGGTGAACAACGAGGCGTCGTCGGGCTCTTCCTCGGAGAAATGCACACGTCGCCAGCGGCGGTTAACGATCGACTGAGCGTCAGAAGAATGCATTACATGTAGCTAAGGTTTCTGATTAAATATCTTGGGAGTAATAGAGGATAATTGTCCACATGCGTGTACATGTAAGTTGAAGTGGCATCTTGCGGATCCTGCACAGCACGGCAACGGATGAGATAACGGCTAACAAAATGTTCAAGCAAGAAAACTGCATAAGTTGCCGCCACGAGGCGTCACAGCTGACGACGTCCAGTTACATCAACTTGTCCTGAAGGTTATGGCCACTGTTGTCACCAGGGTTGTCTTCACTTCAGTGAACTCTTCACCAGGTTTGGCGTTCGCAGACGGCCGGTTATGATAGCGGCCGCACGCAGCAATTGCGATTTGAATACGGCTGGCGGCTTAAAATGCTCGTTTGAGAGCGCCAACCTCGGACAGCTTGTCCTCTATGGATACGAGTCGTGCATCTACAGTAGACTAGATTCTAGCACGAAATCGAGGCCGAGCGTCTCGACGGTGGCGTCCGCGCCATCGGAATTCTAGCAAAGAAAAGCTGCTGGTCTGCGGCTGGGATCGCATTTGCAAAGGCACGAAATCTGTGGGTACGGCCCGCACCGACGGCACGTTGGATCCGTTCGGCTCTAACTACGAGGCGCTTAGCTGGTGAAGCTTGTGCGGTCCTGACTTCAGTGCAGGTGCCTCACTACAACAGCGACAAAAATGCTCTGGCCATTATGGCCGCCATAGGCTCGCTGTGCCGATCGTAGGATGCCGAGTTGAGCTGTGCCGGGCAGTCTTGACTCGCTTTGACCGTCAAAGCCTGTCTTGAGTATTTTATTTATGTGCTATAAACAATACTACCGTATTGATTCCAATACAAAACGCGATATGTTTTGACGTAATAGTTAATAACAAATGTTCTGGCGGAAAATACGCATGCCGGTCCGCTTCACTGTCTGTTGTCCTCAGTGCGGTCCTCACTCTTGATGATCATTTCCCATTTTGCCGTCATTGGCGATCGCCCTTCCTGGTTCTTACGCGACGTAGCATGAAGCCCGCAGTCTTTTGCTCCCTGGCCGGTGCGGCCATCTTGCTGGCCAACACTGTGGACGCCCACGGACAAATGTTGTTGCCGTCCTACCGCCCGATCACGGCCAAGTACCGTGCAGACTGTTTGTATGGCCTCAAGGGCGCCGGAGACGACGAGCTGGAGTGGGCCCCCATCGAGAACCTGAGCCAACGCGGACAAGCCGATCAACCCGCGGCCGCCACCTTCAACATCTACAACGGCTGCCGCGGTCTCGTCTACGAGTCCGAGAACAACGTGACGGAGATCGAAGCCGGCAAGGAGTTCAACGTCGAGTACTACATCCAGGCGCCGCATCCGGGCTACATGTACCTGAGCATCGTTAAACCCAGCACCGACTCGGACGGAAAGATCACGTACAACCGCGACACGCAGATCGAGTACTTCAGCGACTTCGCCAAATCGGCTGGCACCTTCACGATCACGGCTACGATCCCGACCAATGTGACGGGCTGCGAGAACGCCGGCGATTGCGCCCTGCAGTTCTACTGGCACTCGGACATTGCCAACCAGACGTACCCGACCTGCGCGGACATTACCATCCCCGGAAGCGGTGCTGGTAGTTCTTCGACGACGTCAACGTCGACGGCCACCACTGTCTCGTCGTCTTCGTCATCGTCTGCTTCGACTACCAAGACGACTACGGCCCCTACCGCTACGACGGCGACTCCGAAGGCGACCACCGCTGCTCCGTCGACTGCCACTACGGATGACTCGGAGGCGGCAGGTGAGGCGAGTTACACTGCCGACAGCACTGAAGCGTCCGCGACTGACGCTTCAGCTGAGACAACTACCGACGCGTCCAGTGATGATACCGCTACTTCTACCACGACAGACGCGTCGAGTGATGCCACTGCTGCTACTACCGATGCACCGGAAACCACCTCGGCACCTGCATCAGACAAGTGCTCGGTTCGTCGTCGCCGCCAATAGATGCGTAGACAGTTGAAGAAGTACATGTAGAGAGAGAAGTTTGTGCGTACAAGTGTTTTATCGTGTCTAAGTGAAGAGTGATTTTGAAAGCATTTCAAAGTAAAGTTCCATGTATCAACACCAGATTTCTTACGTTTTCGAGAATCCTCAGTTGGCGTACCGGTACCTGCATTTCGAACGCGTTGCAGTGAAAACAGCAGCTGTGCCGCCCTCATCCTTCAATCTTCGTTTCGCTTTAGTCTTTCAGTCATGACAGATAACCAAATGCCATATCCTTTGCATGCAGAAGCGCAGCGTCAAGCTTAACAGAACCCCCGGCTGATAGATGTAGTGAACGCCTACTCAGACTAGCCAAACGCTTCAACAACAGACACCTTCGAATCCACTTCTACTGCGATGATCCTACCGGAATCCAGAGCTTTTAGTCCGACCGAACTTTGCCGTGGACTTTCGCTCATTTCTCAATTTGCTAGCCTTCGAAGTCAAGTCTTACCATGGTTCTGTTCAAGTCGTTCGTCCCCTCGACGCTAGTGGGCGCCACGCTGCTCGCTACAGCCAACGGCCACGGATACATGACCGATCCGGCCGTCACCTTCCTGTCGTCGTCAACGGACAACACGCAGTTCATCGCCACCATCGAGTCATCGGCCTCCGGATTCAGCGGCACTTTCTCGGGTTCACCGGCGGACAACACGGCCGCCTTCACCACGGCCTTCGCATCAAGCTCGTACACGTCTCTCAAGGATCTGATTAACTCCTTGGCCACGGTCACAGTGACGGACGCTACTTTGACCTGTGGCTCGTGCGACCCAGATGAGACGGCGCAGGCGCTACCGGCGACCTCCGTGGAGTGGTCGCACTCGTCCTCCGAGGGCTTCACCTCTTCACACGAAGGCCCGTGCGAAGTTTGGTGCGACGACGTCCGCGTGTTCCAGGACGACGACTGTGCTGCCGACTATACGTCCGCCCCAGCCGAGCTGCCGTACGACCGCGACGCCTGTCTCGGCTCCAGCACGTTGACATTCTACTGGCTGGCGCTTCATTCGTCGACGTGGCAGGTGTACGTCAACTGCGCGCCACTGGAGAGCACCACATCCACGGGTGCGACGTCCAAGTACGCGGTGGGTTCGAGCACTAGTACGAGTACGAGTACCACGACAGCTTCGAACAGCACAAGCTCATCGACGGCTACTGCAGCGTCCAGCTCGGCTTCGTCAGCGGCAACATCCACTTCAACTTCAACGACTACGACAGCGCCGACGACGGATTCGTCCTCTACGTCGACTAGCACAACGACCACTACGACGTCGCCTACTACTGGTACAGACACGACGTCGACGTCGACTACGAGCACCACAACCACTGCACCGTCAACTGCAACCGGTAGCACCGGCACCTCAAAACAGTGGTCGACATCGTCTACGGGATCCACTACCAACGGAGGCTGGTCGACAACGTCTACTGCTAGCTCGACGACTGGCACCTCGCAAGGACAATGGTCGAGCACGTCTACGACGGGGACCGGTACCGGTAACAGCGACGTCCAAGCGACCACCGGCACGGTCTCACCGAACCAAGGAACTACAAGCGGCGGGTGGGGCAACAACAACAACGGAGGGTGGGGCACTAGCTTTAGCTTTCGCCGTTGAACTGCCGACTCCCGATCGTAGCTGAACGAAATGTGTTGAATCGCCGTAGATAACCGTAACCGTAACGTATCCATACAGCTTTTTAGCACTGTTAATTCGCAGCATAATTTTGCGTGTGATGGCATGCAAAACATCATGGAGGCGGAGATGATGAATCCACCCTGGTCGGGGTACCCCATAACGCACTGATCCCGGATCAGTACGTTATCTTCGCGACATGTTCCAGCGGTTCCGGACGTCAAGTTCCTCTGCAGGACACACTTTGCTGCAGCTGGTGATGCGGAGCGAGTGATTCCTTTGCACATGTAAAGACACACAAGTGGCCGTAAAGGCAAAGACACTCAAAAGAGACCAGAGGAAGATCGCACGCGCGTTGCAGCAGTCGAGAGCGTTGAAGCCAGCTGGTGGGCAAATGCACATTCCGCGATTCATTTCTCGGTGTTTCTGCATGTTATCGAAACTCGTATTTCGCGGCAAAAAGCCCTTTGTTCGGATAGCAAAAGCACTCACAGTTTAATCAGCGTTGGCCCGCACGAGACAAAGGATGAAGACATCTGCCACCGGTTTGACAGCACTCTTGGCGTTCGCGTCCTTCGGCGCCCGTGAAGTGTCCGGTCACGGGTACCTCGTTCAGCCCCTAGCCAAGTTCATCAGCGTCAACATCGACAAGACCCAGTACTCTTCGACCATTGACAGCTACAAGTTGTTCCCGGACGGAACGTTCAACACAGACCCGACCATTAACATCGAGTCCTTCCTGGAGAACTTCAAGAAGTCGGAGTACAAAACCCTCAAGGACATGATTCTTGACAAACAGGTCCTGGTGACGGGTGGCCCAACGGCCTCCTGCGGCTTCTCCGTTCCGGACAAGACCAGCTACGGCGCGCTCAACGACACGGTGTACTGGGGCAGGAGCGATGAGATCACGCAAGACCAGGGGTTCGTGCACATGGGCCCGTGCGAGGTCTGGTGCGACGACAACCGCGCGCAGCAAGATAACAACTGCCAGGAGACGTACAACAACGCCGGAAACGTTGGCGCCGCCCCTGTCCCGATCGACAAGTCCGTGTGCACGGACGCCAAGCGGCTAACGTTCTACTGGGTCGCTATGCACGGCCCGACGTGGCAGGTCTACAGTAAGTTGATGTGGGTTAATGATCGTTATGGAGTTGGAAACTAACGTTTGTTACGTTTGTAGTTAACTGTGTCAACATCAATGGTGCAACTGGAGGCGGTGATTCGAGCTCTAATACGTCGACTACCCCCACCTCCGCAACGTCCCCTTCAACCTCCAACACCATGCCAATGCCTACTCCTACAGCTTCAACGGTCACCCCAACGTCATCCAGCGACGAGCAGGAGAGCACCAACGATACCCCCGAAGTTGAGGCTACAACTGCTCCCGTTTCGACTCCGGCTGCTGCCACGACGCCTACAAATGCGGAAGGCAGCACGGCAAATGAGGCGTCGACAAGTGTAGCCAAATGCTCTCGTCGTATGCGTAGTTAGACTACAGCACTCAAGCGTTGAGAGCAGAAGGGCGGTCGATAAAGAGCGTAGCGTGTATGTGTTGTGATTTAGCTTGAGAAAAGCTTGCGGAAACGAAGTGAATGTTGAATTGTTGTCCAACCGGAGAGTAACGTGGAGTTAGTAGAAGCGTAGACCACCATTGGATAGGAATTGTTATTTGCAAAGCAAACTTGCAGTAATTGAAGACAACTCGTTGTCATTTCAACCAGGAGATGCGGTAAGCACCGGATACGAAACAAATTGCTAGCTTCCTACCCCCCTTTCATTCCAGCTCCCCGGGGAGGAGGGGGCAGGATTCCTCCTACGTAATGGGCGTTAACTGAGAGCTCAAGCCACCTACCTCACTGTGGACCTCAGATTAAATGTGTACTTCACAATATCGTTACATGTATCACGCCCAGTTCGAACAGCAACGAAGTTACATCATTCATGTATTGACCATCGAACGCTACTTTCAACATTCAAACATCACGTCTGATCACACTCTAGCTGCGGCGGCGAGAACACTTGGCTCCACTTGTAGGCTCAGCAGCGGTGGGGGTTGCAGGCGTCACCTCTGGTGTCTCCACCTCTGGGGCATCCGTCGTCGTTTCAGGGGCATCCGTAGCAGTCGGAGTCGACGTGTCCGTCGAAGCACTCGATGATTCCGTCGTCGTTTCTGGGGCATCCGTAGCGGTCGTAGTCGACGAGTCCATGGAAGCACTCGATGACTCCGTCGTAGTCTCCGGAGCATCCGTCGTAGCAGTCGAAGGAGCAGTCGTGGTAGTGGGCGTCTGCGCCGAATCACTCTCACCAGCAACAGCGTTGTCCGTGCCGTTCACCTTTCCCGTGAGCGGGACACAATTCAAGTAGAGCTGCCACGGGAGACCGTGCAGTGCGATCCAGTAGGATTGAATCATCTTGGCGCCGGTGCAAACGTCCACGTCGTACGGCAGGTTCGCCGGTACCTCCGGGTAGTGCAGTGCGCAGTTGGTGTCCGAGAAAGCCAACTTGTCGTCGCACCAGACCTCGCACGGCCCTTGGTGGGAGTAGCCGAAGTCTTTCCACTGCACTTTGGCAGGCAATGCACGCGCCGTGCCGTTCGGGAGGGAGAAACCGCACTCCTTTGTGGCCTTGCCGAACGGACTCAACGATTGCAGCACCATGGTCTTGTCCGCGAGGTCCTTGAGCGACGAGTACTTCTTGCTGGCGTTGAAAGCCGTCCAATACGCTTCGGTGTTGCTCTCAGGAGTTCCGCCGTACGACATGCCGTCGGGGACAGGGAGGTAGTCCTGACCGTCGATGAGACCGGCGTAGTTGGTGGTGGGGTATCCAACCGACCAAGTCGGCATGGGGTCGGTCATGTAGCTGTGCGCTTCAGTGCTGGTGACTAGCACCGAAGCGGCCAGGGCAAAAACAGCGACAAAAGACGAAACCATGGCGGTTGTGTGGAGGTGACGAGAGATTTCGGAAATGAGCAGCGCAAACCAACGGCGCAAAAGGACCAGAAGACTTTGAACTGTTCGTTCGGACCCAACGAGCTTGCCCTTTTTGTGATCTTTTTAGTCGCGGGGATTCCGAGGGTAGGGGGAGCACAGGAAGGCTTTGCCAAGTAGTTTCCTCTGGTCGGCGATACACAAGAGACTCAACGCTTTGAGTCTCAATTGAGACTCGATTTGAGTCCACTGCATCATATGGTAAAGCTGAAGGCTTCATCGACCTGATCGGCAGTTTATTTCTACTGCGAGCGCCCGTAGCCGAAGAATTGTAACTATGGACATGACTGTAAAGCGATCCGATCGTTTCAAGCTGATGTCGAAATTCGACATCATCAATTCCAGGATGGAGTCCGATCCGAGTCGGGTGTGATAACAGAGACCTGACGCGTGCCATAACACCGGCTGGTTACAGCTCGATCAGCTTGTTCAGCTGTTGGACGCAATCCGTCCGTGCGTTCACTTTGGAGGTCCTCTACGGTTGGTAGAGGAGACGTTGGGTGCAACCTCCACGCTGGAAAGCGGGAATGCAGCTCATTCACCGTCAAGTCGACGCTTGAGCTCGACTTCTACCATTCGTGAGAGAACCTGTTAAACCAGCGCACATTGTAAATCATTACGGTAATTCTGTTGTAAACAAGCTCTTCACGCTACATGTACCGGTACTTTAATTTCCTGACTCAAACACGCGTGGTTAGTTACGACGACGACGAACGGAGCACTTGTCCGTCGACGTAATTGGCGCAGCAGTCGTTGTCGCGGGGGAATCCGTAGTTTCTGCTTTCCCTCCAACGTCTGAAGCGCTTGCATCGGCCGTGGTGCTAGACTCCTCGGACGTCGTAGCAGTGGAAGGTGTCGAAGTAGCGGTTGCAGTTGTGCTGGTTGGTGTTGCTGTTGTAGTTGCTGGGGCAGTTGTGGTCGTAGTCGTAGTAGTGATTGAAGTGCTGGCTGCAGACCCGCTAGCGACGCTGCCAGTGAGCGGTGCGCAGTTAATGTACGCCTGCCACGGCAAGCCGTGCAGCGCGAGCCAGTAGGACGTCAGCCGGATCTGTCGAGTAGGACATGCCGTCCGGAATGGGCAAGTACGTGTCGCCTTGAATTGTTGCGGCAAAACTGTTGGTCGACCAGCCCACTGACCACGTGGGGAGTGGCAAGATCATGCTGCTGTGGGCCTTGGTGTGGGAAACCAGCAAGGCAGCAGCCAGCACAAGGGAAGAATGTGGAGTCAGCATCTTGGAGGTCGATGCGCCTTGGAGCGAGGAAGTTTGTGAATGAACGAGGTGAAGACGACAACCTTTTGCTGGATAGAAGGCCCCAAAGCTCATAATTGACTCTCCACTAAACCAGCTGGACGGTTTAAACGCTCGTGTCTGGCGGTGCTGAGCCTGCAGAGGGCATGTGCTGCATTCGTATCGACCAGAACTGTTCCTAGTGTACTGTATAGGATGCCTTCCGGATGCAATGGAAGTGTGTCCTGGCTCAAGTGAGTAGTGTATCTTCGACTACCGGAACAAATCGTTCATGATCGATAACTTGAAAATCATGACCAGATTGATATGAAAGCAAAACAAGAGTAGCTTTTCGATTTTTTGTTTCGCTACCCTTACATACTTACTACACGATGCCGTCTCACATTGGTACACATACACCACTGAATCACACGACATATAGAGGGAGCTTCACTGGTGTTTAGTTACGGCGGTTGCGGCGCACTGAGCACTTGTCGGACGTAGTGGCGCTAGTCGCAGTCGGAGTAGCGGTCGTTGCAGCAGGAGCGTCAGTAGAAGGCGTGATTGTGGTTGTAGGGGCAGTCGTGCTGCTACTGGCAGTAGCATCGGACGCTGCCGTGCTCGGAGCAGTCGTCGCAGTCAAAGCTGAGGCGTCTTCCGACGTGGCATAGTCATCAGTAAAGCTAGCTTCCGCAGCTGTAGAGGCGCTAGAACTAGTCGTGGTAGTAGTAGTAGCTGTCGTGGAGGAAGAAGCGTCATTAACCGTCGAGGCGTCCACGGAGATACTGAGGCCTCCGGTCAGCGGCGCGCAGTTCGTGTACACCTGCCACGGGAGCGCGTGCAGGGCCAACCAGATTGACGTCAGCATCGACGCTCCTTCGCACTTACTGGCATCGTACGGCAGCTTGGCTGGATCGCTGGTGTAGTCCAGAGCGCAGTTCCAGTCCTCGAACACCAACGTGTCATCGCACCAGACCTCGCACGGGCCTTCGTGAGAGGACGTCAATTGATTCCACTCGACCTCTGCAGGGAGACCACGCGCCGTACCGTTAGCGAGCGAGAAACCGCACTCTGCTGTGGCCGTTCCGAACGTTGCCACCGTCTGCAGCACCTGAGTCTCCTTCGCGAATTCCAACAGCGACGTGTAGTTGCTGGCGTTGAAGGCAGTCCAGTACGCCTCCGTGTTGTCGTACGGGTCTGTAGTGTACGACATGCCATCCGGAACAGGCAGATACGTGTCGCCCTCGATCAAACCCGACGGACTGTTGGTACTCCAAGAAACCGGCCACGTAGGCAGCGGCAAGATCATGTTACTGTGAGCACGCACAGAAGCGACCAGGCAACTGGCCACGAAGATGGCAGAACGCGCGAAGGGAGAAGTGATCATACTGAAGTCGCTGTTTCTTGGCTGTAAAGAGCTTGAGCTGATGCGCGGAAAATCGGAAGTGAGACTGGCAGCGGAGCTCGCACCTTCATGGACGCCACTACTGACGCTGGGGGTCCAAACGGGTGCCGTAGTTGCTGCGCGTACATATTCACGTTAGAGTATACTGGTTCGGTGCAAATGCAGTGCATTTTGGCGCATCAGCTGGAAGCCGGTCAGCTCGCACCCGATCCGACATCGCAGTGATGGCCATCATTTCTATCTCGGCCGTTGCCATTCAAAATAAATGAAGAAGTGTGTGATACAGGACAATTGTCAGCATCGCCGACGGAGTGAAAGAACTGCGGTCGAACTCTTCGTACTCGCTGCAAGACAATGCACTGCACGGCGTACATGTACTGTAGTTGCTGAGGCCGAGCACAACAGCTGGTGGCGAAGATCTCCAACTTCAGTTCGAAGTGACCGCGCTACAAGTACATGTAGCGTCTAACTAAACTGAATCATAGTAAAGTCTTACTTAGTACGTTCAACCACGAGTCAATGCGACGCTGTGTATGTAGAGTATTAATGCGTATGCTGACTGCCGGTGGAAACAGCACGACATAGTGTTGTGTACAAGCCAGACGGACTAGAGAAGTCCACGTACGCACGAGACCTTTTGAGCGCGCGGCGGTAGCGCTCTTAAATGCAGCACCAACGTTATCAATGCTTGTATCGATATGCCAGTGTATGGTACAGTGGCCATCGTTGTCATCCACCACTCGGTTTCAAGATCGCACCGCCAGAACAGCAGGCGCCGATGTAGCTGCCAGCAGTGGCACAACCACCACAACGTCAAGCAGCAGTCGCGCAGCGGCACCAACAGAACACGCAGCATAGTCATGAGCTTTCCGGGCATACAGCGTTCCAAGGGTTCTGTTCCAAGGGTTAACAACACCAATTAGATTTTGTACTGAACAGCAAGTTACAACATCCAAACGACATGTTCTTCTACTGACGGGGGACTCAACGCTGAGCAAATTAACTGCGACGGCGTGAGCACTTTTCAGCCGTCGGTGTCGTCGCCGTAGTGGCCACGGGAGCTTCCGTCTCTGTTGTCGTGTCCGTAGTGGTAGACGCCTCTGTGGACGCAGTCGAAGTCTCTTCCGAAGCGGCTGAGGTCGTATCATAGTCTGCAGCAGTGCTAGCCTCCGTGCTGGCTGCCGACGAAGCAGTCGCCGTTCTGGGAGCTTCAGTTGCGGTCGTTGTGCTGGTCGACGGCGTAGCGGTGGTTGCCGTTGGGGCCGTCGTTTTAGCCGTCGTACTGGTGGACGTAGAAGTCGAAGTCGAGCTCGTGGTGCCCGTGAGCGGGGCGCAGTTGGTGAAGACTTGCCATGGGGGACTGTGCAGCGCCAACCAGATCGCTGTCAGCATGGACTTGCCCTCACAAGCTGCCTTATCGTACGGGAAGCTGGCGGGGCTGTCCGGGTAGTTAACTGCGCAGTTCTGGTCCGAGAAGACCAGCGTATCATCGCACCAGATCTCGCACGGGCCGTCATGACCCGTAGTGAGCTTGTCCCATTGAACCTCATCCGGCAAGTCACGGGCTGTTCCGTTGGTCCACGAGTAGCCGCACTCGATGGTAGCGGTGCCGTAGAGCGAGTCCGTATTGACGACCTCGTTCTCCCACACCAGATCCTTAAGAGAAGTGTACTTGCTGGCATTGAAGGCCGTCCAGTACGCCTTCGTGTTGGAGAGAGGGTCTCCTTCGTAGCCCATTCCGGTTGGTACCGGCAGTACATTGGAGCTGTCGATGGTACCCGCCGGACTATTGGTACCGTCTTCGTAGATCCACGTAGGCTTCGGCAGCGACATTTTGCTGTGCGCGTCGGCGGATGCGGCCATAACAGCCACCGCCAGCGCCACAATGTGCGCGGAGGAGGAGAGCACCATCAGGACTTGGAAGCTTCTCTGTCTAACAACCGAGAGGAGATTTGCAGAATGAGAAGATCACAGGGAAAGCAGAGAGCTGTAAAAGGCAACTCGACTCGAGCAAGTCCGATCAGTAGAGGAGCAGGCGTGGAGCAACCTCGGCAGCCTGCGGCTGGAACTCAAGAGCGGTCTTCGATTTGAAGGGAGTGACTGAGGGCACGCGCGTTCGCTGACAGGGCTTGCAACTTGCTGGGCGTTGACTTTACCCGTCAGTACTCACTCGACAGGTTAGCGAAACCAGACGGAATTGCAGCGACAAGTTCGTGTCGTCGATACGCTCTCCATGCACATCCCGTTCCGGAGATCACGAGATGAAATGCTGACGTAAAGGAGCCCGCTGACCGGTTGCAGAAGCAGTGGAGGCACCGACCTCTTTCCACCGGTAACAGTGACGCAATGCAATGCAAAGGCGCCAGAGAGATCATGAGGAAAAATGTATCTGGCGGAGCGGGTGCGGTGCTTTCCACTTGTTCGCAGGATAAGTCTAATTGATGTGCTCAACCTGATCCCAACCTTTGTCGACTATCGACATGGATATGCTCCCCTTCTCAGCAAGGACGGTGGTGCCATTTGATCAAGGCAACATGGAGTTCTCTGGTGTCCGAACGTATCTCCGAGCGGAAATGCACGCATTAGCGCGTTAATTCTTGGGCCCGATGCCAGACACATCCGTGCTCGGTTAATCCATACATATGAAAGTGTTTGACGCAAAATGGACGTGACTTTATTCCGTTTCGCTCTAGGGGATATTCCGACTTACACATACACAACACTACTCGCAAACTCCTGCAGACTAATACCTGTCAGCGATACATGGACAATTGCAGCACACTTAGTGACGACGACGACGCACTGAGCACTTGTCGGCGACCGGAGCAGTCGTCGTGGCCGGGGCCTCCGTAGCATCAGCCTCACCGTCCGTGCTGGTCTCGTCGCCCGTGGAAGACTCCTCCTCAGCACTAGCCTCCGTTTGGGTAGCAGTGGTAGCAGTGGGAGTAGCCGTCGTGGCGGAAGGCGCCGTCGTCTTGGTGGACGTAGAAGACGTGGCGGTGGGCGTGGCTGTCGTGGTGGCCGGGGCCGTCGTAGTCTCCGATGCGCCGCTGGAACTGCTCGTAGTGGTCGAGTTCGAAGTCGACGAGCCGCCAGACAGAGGAGCGCAGTTGGTGTACACCTGCCACGGCGTCGTGTGCAGAGCGATCCAGTAGGACGTCAGCACAGAGGAGCCCGAGCATTTAGCCTTGTCGTACGGCAGGTTGGCGGGCGTCTCCGTGTAGGTGACGGCGCAGTTCCAGTCTTCGAACACGAGCGTGTCATCGCACCAGACCTCGCACGGACCTTGGTGGGAAGCCGTGAAGAAGTCCCATTGCACTTCGTCCGGCAGATCGCGGGCCGTGCCGTCCACGACGGAGAAGCCGCACTCGTTGGTGGCGCTGCCTTCCAGCGTCTGGGCGTCCCAAGCCAGTTCCTTGAGGGACGTGTACTTGCTCGAGTTGAACGCCGTCCAGTAGGCGTTCGTGTTGGACGCCGGGTCCGTGTTGTACGACATGCCACTAGGGACGGGCAGCACGTCGGTGGGGTCGATGGTGCCGGACGGGCTGTTCTGGTTGTAGAATCCGTCGGGCCAGGTCGGCAACGGCAGCGTCATCTTGTTGTGCGCCTCAGTGGTGGCAGCTAGTGCGGCGATGGCCAATGCAGCGGTCTGGACGAAGATGGCAACCATTGTTTAAAGCTTCTGGAGTTGGTGCTGATGCTACAAAGGCGGCGAATTCAAGAATGAACAAGACGACCGGGACGGTGCGTTTGGCGGTCAAGTCAAAAGGCTGGCGAGACAAGTTCGCCGACCAGAGGAAGTCGGTGGCAGGACGTTAGCGACGCTGCGGTGGGGAAAGGAGAGGCCAGTCGAAGCTTCTTGATACCAACTCCAGCACGTTGCCATGCTGGGTAGTACATCGTGCAATCCACAGGCGGTAAGTGTGCCGACTTTGAACTAACCAGCTGGTATTGCAGCAAACAGCTGGTGTCGCCTAGAGAAATGCTTGGAATCCAGCTGTTGCAGCAGCAGAATCAGAATCAGTTCAAAATACCTTCTAGTTTTTTATATCGTATGACTATATCGAATGTATAAGATTTCCATCGATTCCCGAAATGGGAGATGGTGCCGGGCGCCAGCCAACGCGAATCCGGCGCCGAAAATTGGCTCGAACATGAAAGGCGTATTGGCGAACCTACCAGTCTTGTCTTCGCGGCGGAGGCGCGCGTGTAGTGCGCGCGCGATCGGCGTATAAGCACTAGGAGTCGGTCCAAGGGTGATAATCTTGACGGGTTTGGGCAACAGTCGCATTCCGAGAACTTGCGCATCACATACCACAGATCCTATTATATCGCATAAATCGCTGTAATCGAGGGAATGTAAAATGCTGTACATGAATGAAAGGCTGCATGCCGTATGAGAGGTTCTTGTACGGATGCCTTTGTCGCTATCTTCCCCTTCTCTGTCGACGGACAGCAAGAGCTGCTTGACGCGGTGAATCTTGATCAGAAGAGTTTTGCAAACGAGATCATGAATTCTGAGCGGTTCTTGCAATGCGCGTGGCCGATCGGGTCGTCATGGTCGATGGAGGTTCGCAGCTGCACGCATCTACTAGCTGAAGCAGGAGCTTCTGGTCTAACCTACAGACCAGGTGAAGTTAGGCTCCGGACTCCGGAGGCGAGTGGTGCACCGTGCACCGTGCACGCATGCTCCCCGCAGTTGAGCTAGCTAGCAGCTGGTACCTTTGACAGTTCGTCGTCAACGTGCGTGCTCCATTGCAGGGTGGCTTGTCGTCGTGAGCCTCTCACGACGACAACGGACTCCGTTAAGGAGGGGGAAACTCACATTGACCAGCACTGATGGCAAGACGGCAGATGGTTGATACCCCCCTCTCACCATGAGTGCCTGCACTCATGGTGAGAGGGGGGTACAAACAAAGTCAAAAACGCGCTTTTCATTCTCAATGAGCACTACACTACACAAAATGGGGTTTTCATCATGTAGCTACACGAACCGTGGCGTGACTGCAGAAGCTGCTGACTTCATGTTGCTCTAGAAAGTGTTAAAACCAAAGATTTTCTGCGATCCAGCTCCGGTGTTCTGGTACATGTTGTAGCCAGTGTTAGTCCACTGGTTCGTGTTGCCGCCAGTGCTCGATCCCTGGTTAGTGTTTCCACCAGTGTTCGCCCACTGATTGGTGTTGCCACCCGTGTTTGATCCCTGGTTGGTGCTTCCACCCGTGTTCGTTTGCGTCTCCGTGCCAGTGTTGCCACCCTGCTGGTAAGAGCTTCCGCCAGTCGTTGGTGTACCTGTGTCTTGGTCCGTAGTGGAGGTTGAAGGAGCAGAAGTAGCGGAAGGCGACGTGTTGGACGACGGGGTGTTTGCCGATGGAGCGGTGGTAGTCGATGGAGAGCCACCCGAGGCAGGAGCCGATGTGACTGTGGGAGTATTCGCCGATGGTGAACCCGAGGTCGAAGAGCCCCCTCCAGACGAAGAAGTTTGAGCCGCCGGCGACGAAGCAGAGGACGAATCCGTCGTCTTTTTAGTGGAAGTGCTGGTTGACTTACTCGTGGTCGATTTGGACGTTGTGGACCCTCCACCGATAGGAGCACAGTTTGTGTAGACTTGCCACGGGGTAGAGTGCAGCGCGATCCAGTAGGATGTCAGCATAGAAGCCCCCGAACACTTGGACTTGTCGTAAGGTAGCTTTGCTGGAGTGTCGGGGTAGTCCACAGCACAGTTGTAGTTCTCAAAAACGAGAGTGTCGTCGCACCACACTTCACACGGACCCTGGTGGGATGCTGTGAAGAAGTCCCATTCTACCTGCGCAGGTAGAGCTTGAGCCTTGCCATCTACGATGGAGAATCCGCACTCATTCGAGGCGCCACTCGCAAGTTCCTGGGTATCCCAAGCCAATTCCTTTAGCGACTTGTACTTACTGGCGTTGAATGCCGTCCAGTACGCGTCCGTGTTGGAGCCTGGGTCGGTATTGTACGACTTGCCGCTTGGGGCGGGTAGCGCTTTGGAAGGGTCGATAGTGCCGGACGGACTGTTCTGGTTGTAAACACCTTCAGGCCACGTCGGCTGCGGCACAGTCATCTTGTTGTGGGCCTCAGAGGTGGTGACCACGGCAGCGATGACGATCGCAACGATCTTAAGCAGGAAGGCAACCATGAGCGAAGAGGAATCGGCGGAGGAAGTTGGTGGTAAATTCAAGAGTGACAAAATGAAAACATAACACAAAGGGGAAACTATAATACAAGGCGATAAAAGGGAAACAGGTTCGTCGAGGTCGTTCGGGGGAAAGGAGGGGTCTCGGTGCGAAAAAGCAGCAGCAAAGCTTTGGAAGAGAACACGTAACCTTGATATGCCGATCTTTGCTGGAAGTCAACCATCTGCTTTATTATGAGTGATATCCTTCACACAGTGTACATGGCACCGTACACTTAGTTTTTGTTGAATGGATAGAAGGTCATTGAAGACCAAGAGCATATTTAGGAAGGGTAGCTAGCAGACAGATCCTGTGAAGTAGATCATCATACAGGCATACCTCTACCATGTCGTTTCACTTCATGAAGTGATGCTGCGACTGCTCTTTGGAGACTTAAACGCCTTCACTCAACCCAACAATTCAGCCGTGTGTACATGTACGGTCGACATGCCAAACGATAGAGACGATCTGGACATTTTCTTCAGGACAATTGCATTGACGATAGCTGCTATTTCCGAAGGCACAAGACGTACAAAGGAGTTGGTTGAAGAATCAAAAAGGATATTATTGTTCAAACTGCAGTAGTATTTCACGCGACGTGGATACTTCGTTTCGACATTCACTTTCGGAAGATGGAGGCACAACTGCCAAAGGTGACACACGTACTTATCGTCATTGAGGATGCACTACCAGTTTATTCATCAGCATGCAGAGCTCGACTGCAATCGCTCAACGACGCATTGATTGATTATCCATGAACTTGAGTTTAACCTCACGAAATTGGATTGCTTAAGTGTCAGCTTAGAAAGCTATCGATCTAACTTGAGATTGTAGTCCAACAAGAAGAAGAAGAAGTTGATTAACTAGTTAGCAGCACCTCCGCAGCTAAAAGTCAATAGTTGAGCAACCTTTGCTACGATTGGCAAGGAGCTACCTGAGACCTCCAATGGTTGCCTAGCAGCAATGAATTGCTCCTATCTCAGAATAATATTTTCCTTCTCCAACCATGCCGCATCATTCTACGGCTTTGCAAAAACGTTTCAGATCTGGTTTCATTCTTTTCCCTTTTTAGAACCAACAACCAAGTTAACAGTGCGTGCGTATTCGACAGCTGCATGTACTCCAGTATAAAAAGATATCACTAGATGTATTTACTTCGAAGTAGCTACATGCAGCTACGATGAATTCCACACGTGGAAATGATGCTAGTAGCCGTACTATAAAGCTTAAGCCATGGCGTTTGCGGAGAGAGCACAAGTTTGCTGTTTAATTTGTTCGTGGATCGATCAAGTGACAGTGATAAGCCATGTTAAAAGACCATACAGCAGTTTAGCAGAATTGATCCACAGCTACCTAGTAGACAGACGTTGTGTCTACAACAATAAGAACACCAAAGGCAACTGGTACGACGAGTCTCATCTTGCCATTCGCCAGGGATCAGGAAAAATTAATAAGGGTAAAACTTTAATTGCATGTTAAATATTCAATGATTTATTTTTAAGTGAAATGAGCGTATTCTTAGCATTTTTTTAATACGCTTTACAATATTCTCAACCCCGCCCAACTGGTGTGTGCGCTGGTTTTCGTCGAGAAGACCATTCCTCAGCCCAGCCAGCTCTAGTTTCCGACCTTTCGTTCGTTCACCAAGCGCTCGAAAAGCGCAAGACATCGAGATGGTCGGTGTACGTAGATGTTTCGTACGTCCCGCCCATTTCAAACTAGTGTGAACGCTTTTTATCGGCGGCAAAGCTTGTCTATTCCGACTCTCGGAAGCCTTGACACGTGAGATGTTGATGCTTCTTATGAATACAACCGAGACATGTGGGATTTGAGGCAGTCAGACAGTAGCAAGTACGCTCACGCGTAATGCGAAATAATTGCATTTTTCATTGTCCACTCCGCTTGCCTTCCATTAATCAATATTTGCCTTCCCTGCCATTCGCAGACAAACATTTCGGATACTCGTTGCGGTCCAAAGTAGGTATGCTTCATCACGCGAGTGATCACCTCGTACGTGAACGAGGTGATCATGTACAAACAACACAATGTCATCAGCACAATGGTAAAAAGTTGCAATGTGTCAAATACTTCAAAATTGCAAAATAATATTTTTTAAAAATATATTGCTTTGAATTCAATGTAAATGATTGTGTGATTATTGCTTTTACTTCTTTATTAAATTGCAATATTTTATGGGGTTCCTCACTTTGCACATAAAATTGTTTTTAGTTTTTTTTTTATAATTCATGTACTTAATACAAGCTGAGTGGAGCCCCACAATCGGGACTGTACCAGTAGGTGCTGAGTTAAGCCGAGCTATAAAGCTAGCCACCTTACTCTGCTCGTTTTAAAATTCAATCGCGAAAAATATCAAACGTTCTATCGCAAATACATTTTCAGATACATGTATCTGTGGAATCGCAAATGAGAACAGAACGAATAGGAAGAAGGAGGAGATATTACCGTTCCCCGAGGGCTCCTACCGGTAGTAGGAGTCCTACATGTCCTGTACGGTACCGTATAACTCCTGTCCTAAGCGAACCTCAATGTTCACTGTTGCGTAATGATTTTGTGGGCAGATGGTAAAAACCCTAAGAAATAAGGTGTTATCACTACCTTTTGCTATAAACATTAGCTTGAGTTTTATTGCAATCCGGGTCTAGTTACTCGTCTATTTGCGAGTTCCAAGGGTCATAGGGCAGGTAACCGTTTAAAGCCGTTAATTGCAATAGTTGATAAGCCTCTAGAATGAAAATGGCTTTCGAGAAGCCATTGTACGTTTACACGTATATTTTTAGAGCATCAATCGAGAATTGATTTGAACCATATGGCAAAAATACTTCGCATTTATTGGCTATAATAAAAGCTCGCTGTTCGCTTAGGACAGGAGTTATACGGTACCGGTATTTGACGAATTGCAGTCCAGCTGGGATACACCGATGTGATTTGGTTTTGCCGACGTCAGAATCTTGGATGAATGTTCCGCTGCTCGAACGACGACCATTCTCGTTTTTCTTTAGAGCTCAGATCGCTGTACATGTATTGATATACATGTATGGCTTTTTAGCTTTCCTCTATCAGACGCTACTGTAATACTGTACATGTACATCAGCCATTCGGTGGTCCGCTTCCATCTGCCTAGGTATAGTGACCCATTCTTCAAAGGATGTTGCTTTACGCACTGACGATTTTTTTGCGTTCATACACTGGGACACCTGCCAACTGGGACTGGGTGCTGGCTGTCCACTTTCTACTGGCGTTGTAGTGACTGTCCTCAACGTGTTTTGCACTTAAACCTCTGCTTTGTAAGAGAATTTGACCGGCCAAAAGCGCCTTTGGCTTCATCGACTTTACCGGTACTCGACGCGAACAGCAGTGCGAAGTTCCTCCGGTCCACCTGGACCCTAGGTCCTGGAACTCACTTCCTTTGCGATCTGCGCTCACATGTCAACCTCCAGTTCTCCACTGCCTTGGCACTACAGACTGTAGTACAGTACATGTAGACACTGTCTGCCTCAGGACGAAATCTTCCGCTGTTTCGCATGCGTCAATGTGATGTGCCTTCTACTTCGTAAATACTTCGAAGTGATGTAAGTCGGCTCCATTCACGACGGCAAGTTACCGTCGGTAACTCCTGTAAAGGACTTTCGTGCACCAGGTGGTGTGTACGAACTGCAGTCTTCTGCACTTCGAGTCAAAGGCCTTTGCTGTTCGCATCTCTCGATTGCGATTCGCGTCGCCAATTCCACGGCACGGGGTGCCCCCAGCCTCTCGTTTATCCTCATCCCATCAGCTTTCCGTTCCTGCCTCTGTATCGCATGGTCGTAACTCTTTTGTATGGCGTTCACTATGCCTGATCGGGAAAGGCTAGATAAAAGCAAAGGAGCTCTCCGATACTAATGGAGATTTGCGCCTTGGTTTTGATGTACGGAAGTTATCATCCCGCGTGAAATTATGGTACAGTTCAGCAAATACTAAGCACTGGGCACTCGTGAACTTCCAAGCCTCCGTTCTCGTTGTTTGTGGCTTTGTAAGAGCGGAAAATGATCGTCTCCTTCAAGAAAACCTTGTTCGTGTCCGCCGTAGCGGTGGCTCTAGCCGTGAGCGTGGAAGGATACAACGGTGCAGCCGATTCGACTTATGAGGCCAAGCGAATGCTGCGTCTCCAGGCTCAGGATGTCGCAGAGGAGGAAATGGCCGACGACTCGGAGTGCGGGTCTCTGGAAATGGCTGAGGACGATTCCGAGTGCGGCTCGCTCGAGATGGCCGAAGACGACTCCGAGTGCGGCTCGCTAGAGATGGCCGAGGAGAGCGGCACCGGCGACAAGGGCGGTGACAACGGCGGTAACACGTGGACGCAGGCCCCCAGCACCGGCGACAACACGTGGACACAAGCTCCGAGCACCGGTTCGGGCGATTCAGGAGGCAACACGTGGACGCAGGCCCCTAGCACCGATACCGGCGGCTCGTCGAACAACTGGAACGCGGGTAGTTCTACCAACCAGTGGAACTCGGGTGGCTCCACCAACAACTGGGGTGGCGGTTCGAACACCGGTAACACGGACACTGGAAACACGGAAAGCTCTAAGAGCGACGACAACAAGGAGACCAACAGTGACGACAACAAGGAAGCCTCGAAGACCGACGACAACAAGGAGGCTTCTAAGACCGACAACACGGAGAACCAGGACTCCGTGCAGCAGGGCGATCTTGGAGGCGAGGCTGACCCGTCTGAAGTTGCTGGAGAAGCTGACTCGGAGTGTGGCTCGCTGGAAATGGCTGAAGACGATTCCGAGTGCGGTTCACTCGAGATGGCCGAAGACGACTCTGAGTGCGGCTCGTTAGAGATGGCTGAGGAGAGCGGCACCGGCGACAAGGGCGGTGACAACGGCGGTAACACGTGGACGCAGGCCCCAAGCACCGGCGACAACACGTGGACACAGGCTTCGAGCACCGGTTCGGGCAGTTCTGGTGGTGGTAACACGTGGACGCAGCCCCCCAGCACCGGTGGAAACACTTGGACGCAGGCACCTAGCACCGGTTCGGGCAATACTGGCGGCGGTAACACGTGGACGCAGCCCCCGAGCACCAGCTCAGGCAGCTCTGGCGGAAATACCCCTACGACGCAGAGCTCGGGCAACTCGGATGATAACAAGGAGTCCAAGACGCAAAGTTCGGGCAACTCGGATGACAGCAAGGAGTACACCGGCTCCAAGTCGGATATCGACTTCAGCACGTTCCAGGGCGACGCCAACGTCGGTACGGTGTCACCGCAGTAGACGCCTGGAGCTGACTCCTTCCTTTTCTTACGTGAGTGTAGCGTAAAACGTGACGAAAGACCAAGCGCTGCTGAGCGCGCGATAAACGTTGAATGTGCGTGGGTGTACCAGTAGATCTCCAACTGTCGTCTTCTGCGTCTTTTTCTTGGTATGAACTTGGAAGCAGGAGGGATTGTAGCAGTCGGGATACGTAGCTTCTTGGGCCTCGGTAGGTTGTAAATTCACAATCAGAATCGAACGCAAGAGGCTCACAGGTAAGCCTCTTTGATAAGCAGGAGTTGTTCCAAGGCTGTAGTTGGCCAGCTAAAAACTGAGGTCGCCCTCACGTTTGAGAGCTGCGGTGACGTCTTGTGATGATAAAGAGTTGTGACGAATTGGACGCAACTACGGGTAGAGCTAGCACTGGATGGGAGCTTCTACTGAAGCTTGATAACCCAACTTTACAAGTACAATCTCCTTGAGGCAGATCCTACAAGCTATCATTGCTGAGGTTCACGACTGAAGATCTTCAACATTATTTCAGTGCGCCATTGCCTCTACAGGTAGGGTGAAGACTTTACATTTACCCTCGGTGGAAGCAGCCAGTCATTTACTTGAACTTGCCTTGTTGGATGCCGGCTCCGAGCCGGGCTCGACCTTACAGACCTAGATCGTAAAGGCTGTGGTTGTTGTGTAGCTTCGCTGTAAATCTAGCTATCTATCTGTAAATCTAGCTATCTATGTACTGGTACCAACTTGCAGCTGAAAATACCAGAGAGAGAAAGAGAAGGAAGTCTATTGCCCCCCGTTTGGGTCATGTTTCACCCGGACTACCGTAGCCGAAGTACAGTATGATAAAAATAAAGAGTGATGGTCAACTTCAACGTGAACATAATATGTTCACGTTGAAGTTGACCATCACTCTTTATTTTTATTAGTGATATTGCAAACACGTGCACACGTACAAGCAACAGTAATTGCCGTGCCCAATGTGCATTGTGTCAGATCTCGTCGGGTAACTTGTACGCGGGCCATTCCACGTTGGAATGTCCACTACACACTGGGTATCACCTCAACATTCCTGTGCGGCACTCTACATGTACTGTACTGTAAATATTGCGCACTGGTTCTAGCAAATATCTCTGAAAATTGATGCTGGGCTGCACTTGATGATGACTATCTAGGGGAATATATTTGTGCTATTCCATATAGAGACATCGTACCTAACTGGACTGGTTGGTAGAGAATAACTCCCACCAGACTCTCTAATTCTTCTTTTCCCACTCCAAGACACATCTCTTCTTCTCTTACACTCCCCAACACACAAGACTTCCTCTCCATTATCAGACCTCTCTGCCTATATTCTCACTCATGCTACACTTCCCTAATAACTCTGCGCAAATCCTTACTTCAACATTTGTAAAGAATGTTTCTGGTAGTCGCCAACGATTTCCGGAATTTCCAGTCTGGGATATCCACAGTCGTCGTAAAATACCACAATATCAATGATCGAACTATGAAACACCGTCCCATCAGCGTCCTCGCTTTTCCTTTCCACAAACGAAGTCGAGTCATTCGAGTCATTACAGTACATTAGTTGCTCACCACAAATTACAGGAAAGGCGAATCGTATCATCGATTTCAACAAAGATAACGCAAAGGAGTGTCCAGCCACTATCTCAAGGATTTGTTGTAGCTTTAATTTCCGTGTGCTGTTCGAAAGAGACACACTCTCCGCTTGGCCAGTGCGTGCCTCTATCCACTACTGTACAGCCTGGTGCTGCTAGATGCCCTCCCGGCGGTTTGGCTGTTCATTCATTATCGAATTTCCTTTTACCAAGCAACCAGCGACTACACTCCCACACCCAAAGCTTCGCCAGGATGGTTTCTTTCAAGAAGAACATGCTCATGTCCGCTGTTGCAGTGCTTATTGTCGTCGTGGCAGTAAGCGGTGAGAGCTACGAAAGCAAGCGCGCACTCCGGCAGGCAGCCACGGAGGTCGTGGAAGTCGAGGAGGCCGACGACTCTGAGTGTGGCTCTCTTGAAATGGCCGAGGAAAATCAGGGTGGGGACACCAACACTTGGAACCAGGGCGGGGACACCAACCAGGGCGGTGATACTAACCAGGGCGGGGACACCAACCAGGGCGGCGATACCAACCAAGGCGGTGATACTAACCAGGGCGGTGATACCAACCAGGGTGGCGATACCAACACCTACAACCAGGGCGGCGGCACGAACACATACAACCAGGGTGGCGACACCAACACATACAACCAGGGCGGCGAGACCAATACCTGGGGCACGATGAACACTGGCACGACGACGGACACGTCCCAGGTGACTCAGGGTGAAGTTGGAGGCGAAGCGGACAGCCAGAAGGTCACCACCGCTGGAACCCCCCAGTCCCAGTCGAACATCAACTTCAACTCGTTCCAGAACACGAACAACGCCGGCACAGTAGCGCCGCATTAGACGTCTGTGCACTCCATCTTCATTTTTTACGTGACAGTAGCGTAAAACGGAAAAGCAAGCTGTAAACGTTGAATATCTGTTGGCTGGTTTAAATTCCCTATAGTAAATGAAAACAATATACCTCACCTGAAAAATGACGTTTAAATTCCCTGCTTTCGCAATTGCTTTAATGTTGCAGCATGTGCTTGGAGACGAACTCAAAGGTTGATTCATCCATCATTGGATTTATTTAAACCGGGTGAGAGATCGATCGTGTTTCCAAAGATCACTTCCCGCCTGGTTCTCGGTTCCACCGCTTTGTTATAGCGCATCCACGACTATTCTCAATTCGTAGGCAAGGCTGCCTCCGAGCCCCCCAAACTATCCCTCCGTAGTCAGTCATGGGTGAAGTACAATATTCAGTAGTATTTTGCCAAATGTCCTCCCAATAATAATAATTATAATATCCATACCTCAATAATATGTTATTCCGTACAAAAATAAAAATACTATTGATATTTGGGGATTTTTATGTTGGTTTTAGTAAGCGTAGTCCTGTATTTTCGATGGAAAGCCGGCAATAATAATCATTGAGATTCTGATAATATTATATTTAATAAATATAATACAGTAGCAATCTTATTTATTAAAAAATTATCTTATATTAATAATAACCAGGCCGGTTGCCAATTTACAGGACAAAAGTAGCAATAGTAACCCTGAAAATTCTGATTATCGACTTTTTGCATTATACAAATCGGCTTTAGTCGAGGATAGAGCAGAATTTACAGGACGCTAGTCCTGCGAATTGACGCTGAAGCACAACATCGTCCCATGCCCTACGTATTGCGTTTGCACACAGACGCAGAGAGACAACGAAGACAAGCGCGCCCACTCAGCGAAATTGGGATTGCGGGAGAACTGCATCGAGTGCAGTCTCCATTACATGTCAACTAAACTATGTAATACAAAACTTTAGTAACCCACCTTGCTGCTCAAGCAGGGACAAGTAGAGCAGGAGACACGACACAACAACGGGTGTTGCTCAATACTTCACACTCCCACTTCATGTTGATTGCTCCTGAAGAGCTGTGTATTGAGCAACACTTCACACTACGACTACGATCTGCTTAACAGCGACCTACAGAACGACGGCATATTCTTCGGCAACGGCCCGGGCGACCCCATCATGGCCTCGAAGAGAGCAGCTGGCCAGCAACCAGGAGCCCCTCCAAGCCGATCTTCCGAAATTGCCCGGGCAACCAATTCCGGGCGGTGGCTGTCGGCGCTACGTCATACAAGATGAACCGCGGCACGAGCCAGCCGTGCATCGACATGTAGAATTACGGTTGCACCATGGACTCCAAATCGCTGAACGAGGGCTGGAAGGCGTTCGCCATGACCGCCAGCAACAAGTCCAACGAAGGTCATCAAGGATCTGCGCGAAGGAGGCGTGCACGCTGTGTTGGTGAACCCGAACATTGCCGGGTACAGACGTTCAAGCATCTTTCTGGCTAACAAGGTGCACTTTGTGTCTGTGCGCGCTGAGACGGTGATCGAGGACATCAAGAAGAGCCCAATGGTATCCTGGTGACTTGCCTGGATACCATTGGGCTTCTCCTTCACCAGTGGTGAGCATGCGTGTCTAGATCACGTTGCCCGTTGGTACCAGAACTGATACCTGGAGCGCCACAACGTGCGTGCCATGGACACGCAAATTGATGCGATCGGAGGAGCGCGGCGGCTTGCTGAGATTGACGAGACCGTCACTTTGAGTTAGCGGATGGAGTTTTCAGAGCAAACAATTAATATTTTACGATTGTTTTAGCCAATAGATTTGCTTCATTTCTCCATCCTGTAATATCCATAATCCCCCCTTTACAGTGCGGCGCACACTGTGCGCCCAGCACGTGTATGTGACTTCTTCGGCAAATCCTGATCCCAGTCGTTCGCTCTTCTATCTCTGTGTGCCAACGAAGTGCAACCTAGTGGTCCTTGCCATTAAAATCCTAGATTATCTTCTTCTGCAGTAACCTCAATCGTGTTCTTGGCAGTTCCTCGTCGAGAAACTTTCTCGCTCTGCAGGTTTTTCAATCTCCCAGCTCCGCGGCGGGGCACTCCTCACGAGTACCTGTCCTCAGAGAAGTTCACTTCGTGGAACAGGTGGAACAAAGACACCACCTTGAAGGCGGATCGAAGAAACTTCAGATTTTTTCTGGTCGAATCTGCGGTTGCCGAGCGTTGTCTGGTTGGAGGTACGGGTCATGCCATACTTCGACGCCGGAGGGATCGTTGACAACGAAGTGCAACCTGTACAGTGTACAGTATCCGAAACAGTGTAAGCCCTTCTCTGAGGGTTGCGCTAAACCATTTGACGGGCATGTAGAGGTTGTTTCCTTGCCACTCTGGGGCGAATTCTTCACAAACTGCTGTCTTTTGAATTGAAGCTTCTACAAGTTCGAGACCGAAAGTGTAGAGCTTTTACCAGTGCCGGTACTGCGTAGGTTCATGCATTGATGCAAGAATAACCTCGGCAAGCAGCTTAATACGTCCTGAATTCCACGTTGCGAAGGAGGCGCAAGGACTTCTAATATCTGTCACCTCCATTAACCGCTTGCAGATTTGTCCGAAGATGCGCGCGATCGTTGTGCGGTTCAAGAATTTGGCCACAAAATATCACCAGTCCTTTGTTTTTTACTTGGTATTTGTATAAAACTAGTTATCGTCGCTATCCTGGACGGATCCAGATGGATACCCTGACACATGCAAGAGTTTCAAGCTCAGGTACGTGCATCTGTACGTGGTCACAGCTCGCTCCATTAGGAAAAGCACTAAATTTTTGAGCTCAGTGGAAGAATCAGTGCCAACCCTTTTTGCGAAACCCACAAGGAAAACTGCACCTACAATTCGATCAGTTACTATGAAATTCAGAAACTTTCCGCTTGTATTTTACTTCGAAGTACTCACATGCACCACAAAGAAAAGTAGTTTGACAGGTTCTGAGGGTGCGGAAGACCACCGGAACTCCACCGGAACACTGTGCACGCTGTACAGCGCAACGAAATTCGTTGTTAAGCCACCGAGAGCGGCTAGTTTTAAACGCTCTACAAGGCGTGACATATTAATACTTTTTCGCTTTTCATAGTTGCAGTCACGTTTTCCTAGTGTAGCGCTCTTGTCCGATGTAAAGGCCGTTTGCCGATCCAAGGCCAGTTCCGGTATCTGTACTGTCCAGAACCAGAAGCGCAACGTTCATTTTGAGCACGATGGCAGTTGCAGTCAGATTGTAGATAACAGTATCCTGACGTTTTTAAAGTACTTATAAAAGAGATTATACATTTGTATGGCCCACTTTCAGTTTGAAGAAACGCCCACCGCTACACAAAGCTGGCAGGAACCGTAAAGGGAGGCATTATGTTCAACTTGAGCGGACTGGGATGTGCTGGGCCAGCACTGCTGGTAGATGATCCTTTAATCTGCAGGGGCTCCAACTTTTCGTTGTTGAAGCGGGCACTTCACCACTCATTCGCCAATTTCCCTCGTCTCGAATTTGCTGTTCGCGTCTGGATGATTTCCCCCGTCAAGTTACTGTTGGCTTCGGCCCTGACGGCTACAGTTGTCAATGGTCATGGCTGGATGACGAAGCCTGCCGCTACCTTCAGCGCTTCGGCCGGTGACAAGACTCAGTTCATTGCCACGATCGATTCTTCCACCTCAGGGCTCAAGGGCACCTTCAACACCGCGCCGGCGGACAACGTGGCCTCGTATACCAAAGCCTTTAAAACCAGCAGTTACAAATCTCTAAAGGCACTTATTGACGACAAGGCCAAGATCACCGTCACCGGCGCCACGCTCACGTGCGGCACGGCTGAGCCGGACGCCGCCGCTCAACCGCTGCCCGCCACTGTGGAGTGGTCACACTCCGACTCCGAAGGCTTTACGCCGTCCCACGAAGGCCCATGCGAGGTCTGGTGCGACGACACGATGGCTTTCCACGACGACAACTGCGCTGCGAACTTCAAGGCCGCCCCTGCTGAGCTGCCATACGAGAAGAGCAAATGCTCTGGTGCCAGCAAGCTCACGTTCTACTGGATGGCCATGCACGGACCGTCCTGGCAGGTCTACGTGAACTGCGCCACGCTCAGTGGAGGCTCAGGCGGCGGTACAACACAGTCATCGGGTAGTTCCGCCACTACCACGGACTCTTCCTCCGCTGGATCCCCTGCGGCCCAAACGCCGTCGTCAGGAGGTTCACCGTCGACGCCGTCGTCTGGTGGTTCGCCATCGACGCCGACGACGGATTCGTCCTCTGCTGACACTCCGTCGGTCACTCCAGCTCCAGCCTCGGGAGGTTCTCCTTCTACTCAGACTACCCCTGCTCCTGCATCGGGAGGTTCTCCATCTACTAGCACTACCCCGTCGTCCAACACGTCGCCGTCCACATCCACGACGACTGCTCCTTCGACCCCCACTACGGACGAGTCGGACTGTGGCTCGTACGATGTTGCGGGCGGAAGCAAGTCGGACTGCGGTTCGTACGATGTCGCCGGCGGAAGCGCTGATGAGGGCCAAGATAACGGTACACCGACTACCGGTGGAAACACTTACCAGCAGGGTGGCAACACCGACACAGAGACGCAGACGGGCACCGGTGGAGACACCGACCAGGGATCGAACACGGGCACCAATCAGTGGACGAACACCGGCAGCAACACGAACCAGTGGTCTAACCCCAGCGGAAACACGGAACAGCAGTGGACGAATACGGGCACGCAGAACACGGGCATGCAGCAGAACACGTACCAGAACACGGGCACAGGCTCCCAGAACAGCTACAGCTTCAACACTGTCCAGGGCAACCCGAATACCGGAACAGTGGCGCCTCAGAATATGTAGATGTGTCATCGCGAGCTCAGCTCATTTCTTCTTCTTTTTTTTTGCGTAGTGTAGCGTACAATCACGACCAAGAAGAGTCAGCACCACAATGCAATAAAGCGAATATATGTGTGTGATGGTGTCAACCCGAGGATGTCACTCGATTTTAAGAAGAGAGTGGATACTGTGCCCAACTGAAAAAAAAAAAAACCGGTTTCGCGCAGAGCTTTAGGCAGACTCCATCTCTGCATTCTGGACATCACTGCAGGGGCTACACTCTCCGTCAAACCGCACATCGATAGCATAATAGAGAAGGGAGTACTAATACCATTTAAGTGTTTCCAAGCAAACACCTTTTTAGATCTTTATTGAGACTCAAAATCAGGGTTCGGCAGTAGTGGGAATTTTTGAGCAGTAATGATATTGCAATTATTAATACATGTACTACTTGATTCTCAGAATGCTATCGGTACTGTAGTAGTAATTCGACAATTTCACACTTCTTTATCAGTACTATAGCAGTGCTTCTAGTACTACTCGGATGTGGACCACATCTACCAAATCTTCCGCTTGGAAGCAACTGTCGCTGGGTCTTTTCGTTATCAGTGTGGGTCCGCAACTTACTCGCAACGAAAGAACCCGTGAAGAATACGCGCTCCTGGAACGCCGTAGAGCAACCTTGCCCCAGCCATACTCTTGCGAGCTTTGCGATCGACGGAAACTTGACTTCGACCACCTCGGCAAACCAGCGACAGACGTCAACGTTGCTGCATAGCTCTTCAACGTTCCACACCCGGGTATCTTGCTTTCTGCTATGGGTGGTCGATCACCTTGGATATTACGTGGTCACACTCCTTTTTACGAGGATATTGATCTCGAACAGCCTCCATCCAATCCACTCTTAGGCTTAGCCATGCCTCCAGCACGGCATCTTCCCGTGCATTTGCTGCAGACTCTGAATTGCTGTCCTCTAGTGATTGCAAAATGTCTTTTCCGTAGAGTAGCTCTTCTTCCGCATCTGAGCTGTTGTAATCGGCATGTTGCGAGCTCGACGGGCGCGCAGCTGCATCTAGTTGTTGCTTTGTGATGTAATTAATCGCCTTGAAGAACACTCGATGTTCGACCCACAGCAGAGCTTTCGCCTCTTCCAATATTTCACTTGTAGCCTCCTCGTTCTGTCAGGAATGCCCAAGAAGGTTTTGGCCGACGGCCGAGTTCTGGGGTCTTGCAGTAGCGCCATCGTGGCGGCTTTAAAAGGCTTCTGTATTCGCTCCGCAATTTGATGGCGTGTACGCTTGATACCACGCTGCGCTAGCTCCGACAACTCTGGCAGCTTCATTTTCACTCGAGCAAAGTTCCTCTCGTTAGTGCTCGGGTCTCGAGCACCGTCCAAGCTGAACGCAGAGAACTTGTATGAGTTTATTCAGGCAGACATCGCACGCATGAATACATAGAGCGTTGATGCCAAAATTGTCGCCGACTGAGACTCGACAAGGGCTAGCTCAGCCACTCGATACATCACTGCCTCCAGTTGAGCTACTAGCTCCCATTCAGCTCGCGATATACAAGTGAAAACGATCGAATCATTCGCTGAGGAATTTTGGACGAAACGCAGGATAGTTAATAATTGAGCGCCGGGAAAACTTGATAGTAGGACCCACTCGAACGTCGATGCGAATCATAGCGGCCAGCTCGGGTAGCTTATGGAATTGCTGACCTTGCTTGAGACGTCCGTTCCGCTCCGATGATCTACTGGACGCGAAGCAATTGTTCAGTGCGCGCAGTTTGCGTATCAGTAGACCTCCCTCGGTGAACGCTCCTCCTGGCTTCACTACGACACGCCTCTTGGTGCACGATTAGGTCTTCGGATCCATGACATACTCATTCCGCACTTGAAGGTTGTCGAGGCAACGGCAACATGCTAAACATGGTGCATGTTAAACTCCAGTCCTCGGACTGTCCGAGTGTGCACCCCTGAGGTATCAAATGCAAAAAGAGAGAGTGAGATTATTGTGGCCACTAACTACTTATGTTTACAGCAGATCCGCAGCTGCGCGGCGTACCCACCAGATCCTGGCCTGGATCATCATTCTTCAACAGTGCAGTTGCTAAGGAAGGCAGAGTCTCCCGATGTTGTAAGTGTACTATAGATAGAACGGCAAGAAGGGTGTGTAGCAGGTGGCGTGCTCAGCGCACTTTAGAACCTCCTCACCGCAGCTAAAACCTCCAAGGCCCGCCTTCTCGAACGTCCTCCCAAGCTTTCATGACTTCAAGTTATTTTTATCGGCTTCTAGGAGGTTCCTTCGATCTGGTTGGTTTTGCCTATGGCAATGCAGAAGGCCCAGCAACTCGCAGTGGAAAGACCAAGATCAAGCTAGTGCAGAGGAGGAGCCAGTGCAGTCGTTCGAGCTCACTCAAGATGAACTTGATACAAGGTATGGATCTTGGAAACTGTGAAGCTGAACGAAGCGGAGGGAGGGCAGCACTCTGGGCGAGACCGGAGCGGAGGCAGGAAACCACTCGAGGGGAAGAAGGAAGATTCGAAAGTGATTGATTGATCGGAGCTTACACTGTCTTCACTACCTAGTCTGCATCCAATCATTTGGTGCATCCAATCACCAACACTCTGTACTCGTCCAATCATCCTACTCGTCTAATCATCGGTGGCGTAAACAACGTACCGTAATCATCGCGGGATCGTATTGGACCGGTTCGGGTTAACCGGTTAATGGGTAAAACTGGTACACAGTACCCAAGACCAGCAACCCTCAATACGCCCCCTCAATGCGAACACGCGTGGATGCCGAGAGCAGTCGTCAGGTCCGTATGGCGAGGTCCCGGGAGCGCCTTCGTCATGATGTTCGCCAGCATCACAGAAGTCTCGCAATACTCGAGCTTCACTTCACCACGCTTGACTTCGTCGCGGATGTGGTAGTACTTGATGTCGATGTGCTTGGCGCGACCGTGGTTCACTGGGTTCTTCGTCATCTTGATGCACGACTGGTTGTCTTCGCGGATCTTGAGCTCAGGTCCCGTCTCGTCGGCAGCCGCCAGAATCTCGCACAGTAGGCGATGAATCCACTTGCCTTCTTGGATCGCCAGACTGAGCGCGATGTATTCCGCCTCGCTCGTAGACAGCGAAACACTTGATTGCTTCTTGCTGCCCCAACTCACAGGCGCACCCATCAGCATGAACGTGTAGCCTGAAGTGGACTTGCGGTCTGCGAGGTCGCCAGCCCAGTCCGCGTCCGAGTATCCACGAAAGTCGATGTTGTCACCCGGTTTGAAGCAGATTCCGTGCGTCTTGGTGCCTTGCAGGTAGCGAAATATGCGCTTGACAGCAACCCAGTGTTCTTCTTGAGGGTTCTCCATGAAGCGCGACACATAGCCAACTGCATACGCAATATCCGGGCGAGTAGCAGTCATAAGATGCATCAGGGCACGAACAGCTTCGCGAAACGGAGCGTTCACTTTGGTCGCTGCGTCGCTTGGAACCAGTCGAGTGCTTATGTCCACCGGACTTACCACAGCCTTGCACTCGTCCATACCGAAGCGCTTCAGGATATCATCCACATAACGCCGCTGGCACATCGTCACGCTGTCGTCTGGGCCATCTACCAACTCGATCCCAAGCACAAACACGCACTTGCCGCTGTCAGTCATTTCGAAGCGTGTCTTGAGGTCGTTCTTCGTGTGTGAGATCAACTCGGGTGAACTTCCGGTGATCAATACATCATCCACGTAGACCAGTACGAGCACACAATGGCCATCAACAACCTTGATGTAGAGGCACGGGTCGAGGGCCGAAACTTGAAAGCCGATAGAGCACACGAATTCGTCGAAGGTCTCATTCCACACGCGCGAAGCTTGCTTGAGACCGTAGATCGCCTTTACCAATTTCAGGCAGTCGAAGTCACCATCCAGTTCGACGCCTTCAGGAACCACGCAGAACACCAGCTCCTTCATTATCCCATATAGGAAAGCGGTCACCACATCCAGTTGGTCGAGAGGCCAGCCAAAGTACTTGGCGAGTGCGATGATCATGCGCAGCGTCACGTACTTGACCACGGGTGAGAACGTCTCCGTGTAGTCGATGCCATACTTCTTCTTGAAGCCCTTGGCTACGAGGCGCGCCTTGTACTTCTCGATCGATCCGTCCGCTTTGCGCTTGATCTTGAACACCCATTTGGTGCCGATGGCGCGCTGTCCGTTGGGCAACTTGGCAGCTCGAAATACACCACGCAGTCGCATCGACTTGAGTTCCGCGCGAATCGCCTTGCGCCAGTGCACTTGGTCCGGGCCGTTCACCGCTTCTTGGAATGTCGACGGCTCTGATAAATCCACAGCTGCTTCGACGGCGTTGGCACTGGCACGCCAAAACACAGGAGAAGTCGAATCATCGTCTTCATCTTGATCCCCAGACTTTTCTTCTTCGTCGGGTTCAGCTCGGTGCGAGGGGGATACGTCCGGTGCATTTGCTTCCTCTAAGCCAGCTCTGTGGCGAACGGTGCGCGATCTTCTGGCAGTGTCCTCATTGCCACTTGATCGGTTCTTGCGCTTTCCCGCCTGCTGAAAGCTCGTTTGGCGTGGACCATCATCGTCGATGTCGAGGGCGTCAAGGTCCAGTGCAGTACCATCGACGTCTTCATCCGAAGTGGCCGCTGAAAACCCAAACGCCGACTCATCGAAGTTGATATCGCGACTGATCACCACCTGCCCCGCCTCGATGTCATAAACTCGATACGCCTTGGACACTTCTTCGTAGCCGAGGAACAATCCGGCGCGAGCCTTGGGATCCCACATGAGCCGTTTCTCCTTAGGAGTCAGAATGTACGTCCGACAGCCGAACACACGCATGTGCTTCACACTCGGCTTGGACTTGTACACGATCTCGAACGGAGTGTTGTGCTCGATCTTGGGTGACGGCAGGCGGTTCTTCATATAGATGGCCGTCATCGCCGCTTCAGCCCAGAAACACTTGTCCAGCTTGGCGTGATGCAGCATGCTGCGGCCGATCGTGACGATAGTCCGGATAGCTCGCTCTGCTGTGCCGTTCGTCTGGTGCGCGTACGGGACCGTGGTTTGCTGCTCGATGCCTTCGTCTTCGTAGAAATCCTTGAGCGAGTTGGTCGCAAACTCACGAGCGCCGTCGTGCCGCACGAACTTGACCTTCTTGCCGAACTGCTTCTGCACCTTCATGATGTACGTCTTGATGCACTCTTCGTATTCCGACTTGGCACGCAGGCAGAAACCCTTCATGCACCCGCTGGCTTCGTCCACGATCAGTAGCAGATATTTGCTGCCACCCAGTGACTCTTCTTCCATGGGTCCGCAGATGTCGAAGTGGAGCAACTCGAACGTGTCGTAACGACGCTTTTCACGGTTGCTTGGGAACGGTTTTTGGACCATTTTCCCTTGTTGGCATCCGTGACACACGCTTGGTCCACTCGACTTGGAAGGTGCCTTCGCGTCCTTGATCATGTGGTTGTCGACCATCTTGCGAAGCACCTCAATCGGAGCGTGACCCATGCGCGCGTGCAGGTCGACAGTCTTGCCTCTCGTCGCCGCATTCGCCGATCGCTGAGGCGTCTGAAGCCAGTAGAGTCCATCCACGAGGTTTGCCGGCGCCACCACTTGCTTGGAGTCCTTGTGCGCAATCTGCATCTTGGTGCCGTCGAACACGACTTGGAACAGGCCACTCTTGTTGATCTGTGGAACCGAGAGCAGGTTCTTGCTCATGCTCGGCACGTACAGCGCTGATCTCGATCTCGCGCTCGTCGCCGTTGGGCAGGACCACTCGTTCCACGATGGTCCCCACACCCATAATGGCCGTCTTGTTGCCGTCGGCCACCGAAAGTTCGCCTTCGTTTCGCTCGATCAAATTGGCGAACTTGGCCTTGTCGTTGCAGATGTGGTGCGTTGCGCCGCTGTCGACCGCCCACATCCCGAGCATATCCTTGCCCGTCGAAATATCACACTCCAGTGAAGCCGCGAATGCCACTCGATCAAAGCCGTAGTCGTAGTTGTCGTCGTCGTTTCGTCACTGGGCAGTGTTGGCCCCGCGTCCACGGCCATTGCCGCCGCGTCTTGGACCCCTATTCTCGTCCTTCTGCTTGGTCCAGCACTTGTCCACCGTGTGCCCCAATTTTCCGCAGTACGTGCATTGGCGAGACTCTCGGTCGGTGTTGAACGCCTTGGCCGGATTCTCCGTCTTCACCGTCGCCGTCTTCTCGCCTTGCCGCTTGATGTGCTCGTTCGTGAGCACCTTCACGACGTCTTGCAACCGCAGTTCAGCGCTGCTCATCTCCAAGTTGAGCACGACGTTCTCGTAGCTCTTGGGGAGGCTGCGCAACAGGCAGATCGCCACGTCCTCGTCCTCCATCTTGGCGCAGATGCTGCTGAGCTTGGCGCTGATGTTGAGGACCTCATTGCAATGATGCAAGACATTGCCGCCTTCCGACATCTCCATGCTGAAGAGTTGGCGCTTCAAGTAGATGCGCCCAGCCTTCTGAGAACCACCGTACAGCGTCTTCAGGCGCGACCACGCAACCCACGCTTCCTCGCAGTCGTCGACCACATGATGGTAGTCCGCGTCCATGTGGAGCAGCATCAGTCCGAAAGCGATGTTGCTCGACTTGATGTACTCGTCCTTCGCGCGGGAGTCCGTGAAGCTTGGCGTCGTCTCCCGGTTCACCACATGCCACACCGACTTGGTCAGGAACACGCCACGCACGTAGCGGTTCCACGTCGCGTAGTTGTCTCCGTTAAACTTGTCGATGAAGACCTTGGTGGAAGCATCATGGGCAGAGGACATGGTGCTTGGGCTCATAACCTGATACAAGGTACGGATCTTGGAAACTGTGAAGCTGAACGAAGCGGAGGGAGGGCAGCACTCTGGGCGAGACCGGAGCGGAGGCAGGAAACCACTCGAGGGGAAGAAGGAAGATTCGAAAGTGATTGATTGATCGGAGCTTACACTGTCTTCACTACCTAGTCTGCATCCAATCATTTGGTGCATCCAATCACCAACACTCTGTACTCGTCCAATCATCCTACTCGTCTAATCATCGGTGGCGTAAACAACGTACCGTAATCATCGCGGGATCGTATTGGACCGGTTCGGGTTAACCGGTTAATGGGTAAAACTGGTACACAGTACCCAAGATCAGCAACCCTCAATAGAACTGAGTCCTCGCGCGATATCCGACGAGGAGGCTTTGGGTGGCGTCGTTTCCTTCGTGGGTAGTGCCATCTGTACCTTGATGGTGGAGCACATGGGTGTGATTACGGTGTAGTTGTTGGTTACAAGTAAGGTGCCACAGAAAAGAAGGGATGGCTCAACGTAAACTTCAACGGAAGCGAAATCGCCGTCCTGTATTTGCAAAAGGTCTTCAACAGCGATAGGGAGCACAGGAGCTGGAAATACAAGTCAAAAGGCTGCAGATACACCGAGTAACCCCAGTACAAACGGTACTGGTGGTGGGAATCCTGCAGGCAGCGCAGTTCTCGAAGCCCAAGGGTTTTCCTCTCGTGTCAAGTTCCTGAAGCACATGGACTGGGTTAAATATGCAAATGTAAGCCCGCAAATGTCCGCCGCATATTCGTCAATTCTTACAGGGAGTTTATCACTATGCTTGTTGGACTAGGGTAGATCTACAAGAATCCTACCAGTCGGTGGGCAAGCCCCGTACTACCCGTCAAAGAGTCTCAAGAGTTAATGGACATGCGTCAGACAACGGATTACCGCGAATCGAACTCAAGGACTGACACTCTGGCTGCTGTGATACCGATACTTTCGTTGGTAATGGAAAAAGCACGTGAAAAAAACACTGTGGACTTTTCGATTTCATTAAAGATTTCTGACAGCTACCGCTTCCTGTGTTCTGTCAGGAGAGGTTTTTGTATGTGACAGATGAAAAGATCTTCTCTCCATGGCGTGTCCCTCAAGGTGGCAGTGATGCTGCGATCTACTCCCAGAAGACTATGGAGAACGCCTTGGTATGCTGCTCTACAAACATCTCCTTGTGTGGATTGACGAACCTCTACTATTTGCGGACGATATCGACACGTACTTAGACAAGCAGAAGGAACTGTTCTCATTGTTGGACGAGTTTGCCCTGAAACTAAGCGTGAAGAAGTCCAGTTTGTACCAGAAGGAAGTGAAACTGTGTGACAAGATCATTGACGCTAAAGGTGTGCGCCATGACCCTGCCAGGATCGATACTCTCCGTGCAATACCGTATCCAATTACAGCAGGGGAGTTGCAGCAGTTTCTGTGCGTCATAAATGCGTGCGTGAAAGTCTGATTGACAAGTTGCTCCTCTACAACACAAACTGAATGAGGTTTTGGCCAAGACCCGACGTACGAAGTGAGAGGCAGCTGGAATTTCGATTGAACTGAGCGCCAACGAAGAGGTCATGTTTAGCAACGTGAAGGAAATGCTTGCTGTGACTACTACACTTGCTTTTTAATGTGGCATGGGCTTGTTGTGGTTTTCACAGAAACTAATGAAAGAAGACACAAGAACAGGAAGTAATACTGAGGATTCCATTGAGTATCCGCCTTACTGGGACACAATGCTGGAATGCTCGGGCCCTTTCAGTGGCCTATGTGGTATTGCAATCGCAGACAGTGAGAGACATTTAGCAACAGCCCGCTCATCGGCCGTTGCTAATGGATCCGATGAGGTTACAGAAACCTGAGGAAAGGCAAATGGAATCAAACAGCGGCGATCTCGCACCGCGGGGTTTGATGACAACAATGCAGCCCACTGCAGCATCTACACTATCGCTGGGCAAAAGGACGTCAGTGTTTTCTCCGGCCAAGCCAACCACGTCAAAATGAATGACAAAAAAATACTGCGAATTGTCGAACTTGGCGTCGTCAGTAGCCGCGCTGGTGGCGCATATCGTTGGAAAGTCAGAAGGCCAGTAAAGCAGCGATGTAGCGGCCGTTTAAGCAGATCTTGTGTCAGTTCGTGAGCTTGTAGGTGTCGTGGGTGCGCGTGTTACGCAACACGAGGCAAATATCGATGCTGTTGCAGAACAAGGGGCTGCGTCAGTGAAGGAAGATGTGCTTGGTACGATTTCGAATTATTCCATGCAATCGTAAGTGCATTTTTTATGTGGTCACCGTTTGAACTAACTCTCTGAAAATGGTGTTGCGTTTCTCCTGACCTTCTAGAAGTTCTTCCGCTTCATCCAAATCGACGTGAAATCGCTGAACAGCGGCAGAGTCATAATCGTGCTGGACTATCAAGTTATCTTTGCACCGGTGTAGCCAACTGGAACAGTGTATTTCGTTCGTATGTTAAAGACAAATTGTGTTGCACCATACAACTTGCAATCAATTTTCCATCTTCAACGTCACTGTTCATATCAATTTCTCTCCATAGTATCTGGAATCTTCCTTTAAGGGCATCCAACGCCATCGCTACCGGCATTCGAGTTCTTGAATGTGCTTTGTTGAATTAATTAATCACCGGGTTTTCACGTTGTTCATGTGGAAAAGGAGTCAACATGTAAGAGCAGAGCATAACCAGCATCTCCAATGAAATGCATGCCCGATGGCAAGCGTTGCTTGCGTATTTGTGGTGAAGCACGAATAAGAATTTCCGAGAAAGGCGATGTCAGCCGCCAGAGTGGGAGATAGAGACGGATCAAGCGACAGGGGACATACCTGAGCCAAGATACCGGATCGACGACCCGAGATCACGCGTGCGACAGTTCCCGGAACGAAGATGGACCCACGATTGCCCAGATCGCTCCGTGAGATGGATGCAAGACTTTTGGTTCGAGGTGGGGCGATCTAGGACGGCGAAGCCCTGGTAGGTGCGGCACTCGCTGGAGACTATGCTATGGAGATGAGGATAAGCGTCGACACGCCAGGATCCAAGTCGAGTTCGATAGGCTGAGGACGATCAAGGAAGCTGTGAACTGGAGATCCAAGAGCACGGCAAGGTGGTGATCCAGGATCAAGGTGGGACGGGGATCCAGGATCGAGGCAAAAGGTTGGCCCGAGGTCGAGGCACGAGAACAGAGGGTGGCCACGATCAAGGTGTTGGAGGATCACGATCGAGGAGGTGCATGTCGATCGCGATCGAGGGGTAGGTGAGATCGCAATCGAGGATTCCGTGATTGCGTGAGCCAGTTGTGTATCTAGGTGTCAGGTGATCGTAGGATAGCGAATCAGGATGGGACTAGTGGAAATAGGAATAACCATAAACAGACTCAAATTTGCTCTGAACCTCACAAGTGCCTTCGCACACGCCTGGAATCGGGAACTACATTGGCCCTACAAGCGTCTGGAAGGTAAGGATACGTGATCTAGTGTAGTGGTTAAGTCTGGATAATATATTGGCCAGCTTCTCCCTATCTAGTGACCTATCCTTAAGTGCGAGCCCCTGATCGGAAGGAATTTATTGCTTGGCCTGAAGATCACGTCGAATCTCAACCCCTCAAGACCCCCGCTAAAGGAAGCGGCAAGCAACGGAAAGGAAGAGGAAAGATCCCCGATATTGGACTCCTACAAGACCTGGATCAAGACCAGGCGACCGGATCAAGGCTCGAATACTCGCCTACGACCCGGATCAAGTACCCCGAGGTAAAGTGAAGCATTTCCACGTTACCTCAAGCCCCTGCGTCGCGTCAAGACGTCCTTCTCTCACCGCAAGACTCTTCAGAAGCCACCTGGAAGAGCAAAACCCGCCTACCGACGGGTACACAAGGTGAATACTACACACAGCTAGATCACGGATCATCGGGGGACCCCCTCCGTTAGTCGGTGTATGGGCGCCAGTGGTATCGAGACCTGCCTTAACCAGATTTTGGCAGATCCCGCTCCACCACATATTTGCCAATCACACTTCGATTCCACACAGATTGATCGTTGCAACTTCCAGGTCGTACTGAAAAGGCCATAAAGCGTTGATTTGCAACCACGATAGCCATGACGTTGTAGGCAGGAATTCCTTTTCGGTAGTACCATCCCTAAAACGTTGCTGGATGAGATCGCTTAATCAGAGTTCCACCAATAGCCCCTGCAATATTTGGGATACCACACAGCTTCTCAAAGCCTTCGGCTACCTCAATCTTCTCACATGTATCTCTAGGATAGAAAATGCAACGTTTTCGCTCACAATACAGGATGTGAATGATTAGCGTTAAAGCGCGAGAACCGGTAGACTTGCTTACACCAAACGTTTGGCAAACGTCTTTCAGACTCCCGCGCGACCCGAGAACTACCTTCTCCCGTAGAAAAAAACGTTTGATTTCCTCCGATAGAATTTGGGTCACCTCGATAGTATGTAGCCATTTGACTTCGTTAAAGCCCATAATTTCTTCAAAACACCACGCCCAACACGAAAAGCGCTTCGAAATCTTGAGTCGTCAAGTCTTTGGTCATCGTTTTGTCTGAAAAAGTCGGTTCGTAACAGTCTGAATTTCCTCGTTGTCAGCACGTTTCGTTCTACCGTCCAGGTTAAGTAGAAGCGCGAAGGCGCAAACGATAGTACAGACGACAGTATCAGCGAGCTCGTTCTCCATTGTTAGATTCTGAAGTTACAGGTGTTCTTGGCTGGAAACATATTTTTTACAACTCTATTCTCACTTAAAAGGTCATAATATCTTTATTTTTGGAATATCTTCTGCCCCAATCAGATCGTTCCATTCTGTTGGACCGGTGCACCTCTCATGCACGGTTCACTGGAACGGTTCATCGGAACCGTGATTCTATTGGCTAATGAAGAGGAACACTGACTTGGGTGGTCGCGGTGTGAGGACACCCATCTAAGTTCAAGCTGCAACGAGGACACAACAAGGTGGGGCTACTAGGAGGACATTACGAGTAAGACAGGTTTAGTTAACTTTAATCTACTCACTTCGGCATTTGCCACCAACGTCTCAAGCTACGAACCAACAAGCTAACAAGCTCTACCACAAGAACGCTCCTACAATGACGACCAAGCGCGCCGAAATCCTCCTGGGTAGTGGGACCTATTTCCACTGGGAGTATAACATGATGATGACGCTCGCCAGGAAGGGACTACTCGCTCATGTTCAAGTTGTCAAGCCGGAGAACGATATCACTGAGGCGTGGCTGGTGAACGACGCCAAGGCGCTGGCTATCATTGCGCAGGGCGTTGAGTTGCAACACCAGACCAAGGTCCGTTCCGCGAACCGTGCCATGGACGCTTGGAACACTCTTCGGGAGTACTACAACCGTACCACGCTCCACAACCGTGTCACGATGACACAGCGCCTGAACGAGTTCAAGATGGAGGAAGGAACGGTTATGTCGAAACATCTGGACGTATTCCACGAGCTTGTGGTGGGTCTCCAGACGTTGGGAGAACCGGTGGGCGACGCGCGGCAGCTACTGCTGCTGCTCAACAGCCTTCCGCCCGAGTACGAGCTGATCGCACCCATCGTGAAGAACACAAAGGACATCACGCTGATTGAGTTCAAGGAGAAGTTGCTCAAGGAACATGAGCGACTGATGAAGAAGGAAGTCACAGAGAAAGCGTTCCGGGTGAACGGGAATGCTGGACGGTTCAAGGGAGGCCGGGGAAACGGTCGCAAGGGTAACGGTCGAAGCAGGGACGGCGGTGGTTTCAAGGGCAAGTGTTTCAGGTGTGACCAAGTCGGCCAGATGAAGCGGGACTGTCCAAGGAAGAGCGGTGGCACGGACGAAGAAGTGTTTGCCGTGGGCGAGGAACGCCTCGACGTGGTTAATTGACAGTGGTGCGACATCGCACATGACGCCACACCGTGGAGACCTGTTCGATTTCGAAGGAACGGTCTCGGGCATCGAGGTAACGATTGCAGATGGAAAGAAGCTTCGTGTTGCTGGGAGAGGAACGGTCAAGCTGACGGGTGTGAACGGTAAACGCACAAGATGACGGAGGTGCTTTACATCCCGGGACTCGACAGACGGTTGCTGTCGGTGGGGAAGCTTGCGGAGAGCGGTTTAACCGTGAAGTTTCAGCGTTCCTCGTGCATTATCTGGGGTAAGCGTTGCACGATTGCATCTGGCAAAAAGGTCGGCAAGGTGTACATGCTCGACTGTGAGCAGGAAGAGGCACGCTTCGTGGAGTATGCCGGGGCTGACAGTCAGTGGGAGCTATGGCGTGTGCATGGGACACTCCAGTGAGAACGCTATGGCCACGACCCAGCGTGCCACGAACGGTATGCCAGTGGTAAACCGTTCCATGAAATCTTTGTGTGGCGGTTTCATGAAGGGGAAGCATACTGTTGAGCCGTTCCCGACGCGTTCAACGACGAAGACTTCGCGTGTGCTGGAACTGGTCCACACGGATGTGATGGGACCTATGAGAACGCTTTCGAAAGGTGGTGCGAAGTACATTCTGACCTTCGTGGACGACTTTTCGAGGAATGTCGCCGTGTACTTCATGAAGAAGAAAAGCGAGGCTGCCAGGAAGCTGAAGGTGTTCAAGGCGTTCTATGAGAATCAATGGGGAGAACGTTTGAAATGTCTGCGCTTGGACAACGGAACGGAGTTCGTGAACAAGACGGTAGCGGAACTGTGCCGTCGGAACGGTATCATGCACCAGCGCACTGTGCCATACAGTCCGCAGCAGAACGGTGTTGCGGAACGCATGAACCGTACCATCATGGAGAAAGCTCGAAGCATGCTGTACTACAAGGTGTGTCGACGGAGTCGTGGGCGGAAGCTGTTAGCACGGCAGTATACTTGATCAACCGCTCCAGCAACAGCGTTCACTCGGAGGTGACACCGTACGAGCTGGGCTTCAAGGTGAGGCCGCAGATGGAACACTTGCGAGTGTTTGGGTCCCAGGGGTACGCTCACGTCGACGACGCGAAGCGTACGAAGCTCGAGCCCAAGAGCTTCAGATGCATGTTTCTCGGGTACGCTGAAAACGCTAAAGGATACCGTATCTACGACCTGGAAGCATCCAAGGTCAAGGTGTCACGGTCGATGAAGCTGGACGAGCGTGAAGTGGGAGAAATATATGAGTCACCCTCGCCGCAGCCTCAAGGAACGGTTATAAATGTGACCAAGGACGCTGACGATGGAACGGGATGTGCCTATGGAGGACATTGAGGAAACCGTTCCGGATGTTGAGATGAACGAGGCAGAACCTGAGCCGAACGTCGAAGTGTTGCCGTTGCCGTTGCCAGACCGTCTGGAGTTGACTGGACGAGAGATTGAACCGTACCGTTCGCAGCCTCAAGTGTACCACGAGGAGCAACTGGTGTTCCACTCAGAAGCGGAACGGTCACGACGGCCTCGTGAGCCGGTGTTCCTGCTAGAGAACGGTTCAAATGGCGATGATGATCGACAGTCGGAAGGAAGTGACGGACCACTGACCCCAAAGCGTGCTCGGATCGATGAGGATGGGCTGATAGCGGAAGCTGTTATGGCGTACGTGGCAAACATTGTCGATACGACGGATGTACCGACGGCATACGCGGAGGCGATGGCCAGCCCGGAAGCAGACAAGTGGCGAAGTGCAATGGAGGCGGAGTTATGGTCCCATGAGAAGAACGCAACTTGGTCATTGGTATCACGTGGTAAAGGGAAGCGTACCATCGGTTGTCGCTGGGTGTTCGCCAAGAAGCGTGACGAGAACGGTCGCGTGACTCGCTACAAGCCACGGTTGGTAGCGAAAGGCTTCAAGCAGAAGTACGGTGCCGACTTCTTTGAGACATACTCACCAGTGGCGAACATGAACTCGATTTGGGTGGTTCTTGCAGTGTGCGTTGCGTTGGAGTACATCATGGAACAGTTGGACGCGGACACAGCGTTCCTGGACAGTGACTTGGTGGACCGAGTCTACATGGTGGCTCCGAACGGTTTTGATAACGCTGATGACCTAGTGTGCCTGCTGAACAAGGCAATCTACGGTTTGAAGCAAGCGGCAAGTGCATGGAATAAGACGATACACCGTGTGTTCTTGCGGAACGGTTTCAAGAGCTGCGGTGGAGACCAGTGTGTCTACGTCAAGCGTTCCAGGAACGGTTTTGTGTATGTGTACCTGTACGCCGACGATATGATCATCGCAGCCAAGACGGTCGGTGAGATTCGTGAGGTGAAGGACGCTCTCAAGGCCGCGTTTAAGATGAAGGAGCTCGGGGTCTCTAAGTTCATCTTGGGGATGGAGATCGATCACGACCTGGATGCCGGAACGCTCATGATCAAGCAGACCAGGTACATCGACGATGTCGCAGAACGGTTCGGCTAGCAGAACGCTAAGCCGGTGGATAACCCGTGCGCATCAGGGTTGAAGCTGTCCAAGGAACAGTCGCCTGGAACGGATGCGGAGTGTGCTGAGATGCGGTCGAGACCATACCATTCTCTCATTGGGTGTCTACTTTACATCACGACGTGCACACGTCCAGATGTAGCCTACGTGGTGACGCAGCTGTCGAGATTTCTGGAGAACCAGGGGATGCAGCATTGGAAAGCAGCTATTCGCGTGCTGCGATACTTGAATACGACTCGGGAGCACGGAATCGTGTACCAAGGCGGATCGGGGGATGTCACGGTTGAAGCGTTCTCCGACGCTGACTGGGGGACGAACATTGACGACAGGCGTTCCGTTGTCTGGAGTCATGGTGATGATGGGGAACGCTCCGGTAGTGTTCAAGGCCAAGTTTCAGAGAACGGTTGCACTCAGCTCTGCTGAAGCTGAGTACATGGCACTGAGTCTGTGCGTGCAGGAGGTACTCTGAATGTGTGCGATGCTGAAGGACATGGGTAACGAGCAAGGAAACGCTACGCAGATTTGGGAGGACAACCAAGGAGTGCACTGGCGAAGAACGCTGGATACAATTCGAGGACGAAGCATGTCGACATCAAGCATCACTTCACGTGCGAGAACGTGGAGAACAGAATGGTTCAGGTCGACTACATTGACACGAAGCAGCAGCTTGCTGACTTGCTGACGAAGGCCCTTGGCACGAAGACGCTCAAGTACCTGCGCGAGGCGAGCGGCATCAAGGACAAGGCCACCGTGCATTAGCGGTGAGTGAGAGTGTTGGACCGGTGCTCCTCTCATGCACGGTTCACTGGAACGGTTCATCGGAACCGTGATTCTATTGGCTAATGAAGAGGAACACTGACTTGGGTGGTCGCGGTGTGAGGACACCCATCTAAGTTCAAGCTGCAACGAGGACACAACAAGGTGGGGCTACTAGGAGGACATTACGAGTAAGACAGGTTTAGTTAACTTTAATCTACTCACTTCGGCATTTGCCACCAACATCTCAAGCTACAGACCAACACATTCCGACGACGACGTTACATATTCTTATTCCAGATATTCTCGAATGAAACAGGGCCTAAATAGTCGAGGTTTACAATTACCGGTACATCAGACCAAACATTACGAGTTAGGGTTTCCACTACGAAACTATTTGGCTTAATATATTGGAGGAGCTGCCTGAATATTACGCTCTCCCAATTTGAAAGACGGGGATTTCAACAATGTGGTCTCGTGCGAAAAATAAACCAAGGCTCCATCGAATTCATGCTATGATGTAAACTTAAGTTGAGCTGATACATGTAAAAAAAATACTCTAAAAGTACATTCGAGCGAAGAGAGCCGGCCTACCTTCCTTGCTTGGCTTACAGTTGTCTGATGAGCTCCGCTCCGAGTTCAAGAACTTAAAAAAGAGCATACAGCCACAAAATCTCGCCAGTCCTTTGTTTTATACTTGATTTTTGTATCGATCTAGTTCTTACAGGTATCTTGAACAGATCCCAAGGACCATCCACATGCCCGACAAGCAAGAGTCTCAAGCTCAGTTATCTGCACGTGGTCACAGGTCTCCCCATTAGGAAAAGCGCTAACTGTTTTTAACTCAGTGGGGGGATCAGTGTCAATCCTTTTGCATGATTCCCACAAGAAAAAACTGCACCTCGATGCAATTGCACCTCCTCTAAATGTACCATAAACTTAAAAGCATGTACATGTCAACTACAGCAGCGAAAAGCTTATCAACAATTGCAACAGAGTGGTTAAATCTGAAATCTACAGTAGACGATACAAAAGCAGCGTAACGAACCTCAGCATTGAGTTGGCAGTACCACCAACCACCACTTGATGCTGGAAGTCTCGACGTAAAGCTCTTGCCACAGTATTCGTGTTGCTCTCACACCAGTAGAGATACCTTCGAAGAAGCTCCATTAGATCAGATCCCAACGTTTACCAGACTTTCAGGACTTACTTGGAGTGCGGCTAAAAGCAAGTTGTTTGACAGATTCTGAGGGTGCAGAAGATCACCGAAATTCGCTCGTAAGGAGCATTGAAATTCGTTCATAAAGCCTGTTTAACTCAAAAAACACTGCACAAGTCGTAAAGTACTGGTATTTTCATTGTCGCAGCCACGTTGTCGAAGCGTACATGTATTAATCGCAGCGTGTTACTACGTTAACGTTAGACAAGAGGTTATGGCCCACTTTCCGTTTGAAAAAAACGCCCACCGCTACACAAAGCTGGCAGGAAACGTAAAGGGAGTACAAGTGTGTTCAACTTGAGCGGACTGGGATCTGCTCGTGGGTGTTCCTTTAATCTGCAGGGGCTCCAACTTTTCGTTGTTCGAAGCGGGCACTTCACCACTCATTCGCCAATTTCCCTCATCTCGAATTTGCTGTTCGCGTCTGGATGATTTCCCACGTCAAGTTACTGTTGGCTTCGGCCCTGACCGCTACAGTTGTCAATGGCCACGGCTGGATGACGAAGCCTGCCGCTACCTTCGGCGCTTCGGCCGGTGACAAGACTCAGTTCATTGCCACGATCGATTCTTCCACCTCAGGGCTCAAGGGCACCTTCAACACCGCGCCGGCGGACAACGTGGCCTCGTATACCAAAGCCTTTAAAACCAGCAGTTACAAATCTCTAAAGGCACTTATTGACGACAAGGCCAAGATCACCGTCACCGGCGCCACGCTCACGTGCGGCACGGCTGAGCCGGACGCCGCCGCTCAACCGCTGCCCGCCACTGTGGAGTGGTCACACTCCGACTCCGAAGGCTTTACGCCGTCCCACGAAGGCCCATGCGAGGTCTGGTGCGACGACACGATGGCTTTCCACGACGACAACTGCGCTGCGAACTTCAAGGCCGCCCCTGCTGAGCTGCCATACGAGAAGAGCAAATGCTCTGGTGCCAGCAAGCTCACGTTCTACTGGATGGCCATGCACGGACCGTCCTGGCAGGTCTACGTGAACTGCGCCACGCTCAGTGGAGGCTCAGGCGGCGGTACAACACAGTCATCGGGTAGTTCCGCCACTACCACGGACTCTTCCTCCGCTGGATCCCCTGCGGCCCAAACGCCGTCGTCAGGAGGTTCACCGTCGACGCCGTCGTCTGGTGGTTCGCCATCGACGCCGACGACGGATTCGTCCTCTGCTGACACTCCGTCGGTCACTCCAGCTCCAGCCTCGGGAGGTTCTCCTTCTACTCAGACTACCCCTGCTCCTGCATCGGGAGGTTCTCCATCTACTAGCACTACCCCGTCGTCCAACACATCGCCGTCCACATCCACGACGACTGCTCCTTCGACCCCCACTACGGACGAGTCGGACTGTGGCTCGTACGATGTTGCGGGCGGAAGTGGTGATGAGGGCAAAGACAATGGCACACCGACTACCGGTGGAAACACTTACCAGCAGGGTGGCAACACAGGCACGGAGACGAACACCGACAGCAACACGAATCAGGGATCGAACACGGGCACCAATCAGTGGACGAACACCGACAGCAACACGAACCAGGGATCGAACACGGGCACCAATCAGTGGATGAAGACTGGCACCAACACGAACCAGTGGTCTAACCCCGGTGGAAACACTGAACAGCAGTGGACGAATACGGGCACGCAGAACACGGGCATGCAGCAGAACACATACCAGAATACGGGCACGCAGCAGAACACGGGCACAGGCTCCCAGAACAGCTACAGCTTCAACACTTTCCAGGGCAACCCGAATACCGGAACAGTGGCGCCTCAGAATATGTAGATGTGTCATCGCGAGCTCAGCTCATTTCTTTTTTTACGTAGTGTAGCGTACAATCACGATCAGCGATAAAGCAAATAAATGTGTGTGATGGTCAACCTGATTTTAACTCTTTAACTATTTTTTTAACTCCAGAGACTCTGAAACTCTGGATCTCCGAGGATGGCACTCGATTCTAAGAAATACTGTTGACGGCTCGCGAAACGCGTTTACATGCATACATACATACATACATACTGTTGCTCTTAGGTAAGACACACAGTCATTCACGTAGTGTGAATTCAATTAACCGGGTGCACACACTAAAAAATATAGTCGCTTGACAACGAAAAATTACTGGTGAATGTTCAAACCCCAATCACCATGAGTGTTGAAGTGGATGAAATTCAGTCCAATAAAAACCACAACGGGTATACTTTTGCGATATTTTAGTTAGGTGGAACTCCCAACAGTGGTGTGTGTTGGCTGCCGCGAGTCATGGACTACTTAGACATGATCCATCCTTCGAGTGGAAAGAAGAGCGCTGAAGTAGGCCCAATTTCCACTCATTTGAACGCAATTGAGTGGATAACAGCACAAACTTGGAGTTCAACAGCTTCATCCAGCCTGCAACCTAGTACGCTCCTGTTAGATGCTCTCGTTCTCCACGGGCAGTCGTTCCTTTTTCGAAATGCACACTCTCGCGCTGCAATTGCTCCATTTGATGTTGCCCTCCTCTTTAATTTGGCCTGCGTGATGGAAAACCCAGTTGCTACATGTACTCCATGTGTCTGATTAAAAGAATCTGTGGTTTTGGCACCGATTTATCGACGTGAAGATACAGGTACGCATGCCTGACTGCAGTTTGCTGTTCGAACACATGCACCGTAACAGCAACATTGTTAACCTGCTGCTTCTCGCACCCATGCGCGTACACAGCCCTCACCTTCCAGGCAGTCATGAAGACGTGAAGAATTTCAACAACTGGATGCTCGCAGTCCAGTGTAAAGGGCCTGGTCATCGTAAAGTCGAGCCTTTGTTTGCTGGAAAACGGGTTGATCAGAGTAACGACTCGTATTAGCCAGCGTGTTTCAAAGTGAGCATTCACGTTCGTAAGCTTACATGTACTGTACTTCAGTTTGAACTAGATTCCAGGGACATCCATGTACTGTAATACTACAGTGTAGTACACGCCGAGGTGCAAGTTTCAGATCCTGCACTATATCATGCAGCGAGATGCGCCGTAAAGAAGCTCTCAATACAGTATTCATTTCGTACTACAGTAGTACTGCTGGTATGGTCGATAGTTTGCACGCGCGCCAACACGAACAACCGATTCTGGGCGATTAAACCTTGGTACTTCGAAGTAGTTAGCTTAGCGCTTTTTGCTGGATGTTGGCAAGTGGTGTCGGTTGCGCTAAAATGTCGTCGTCGAGGCACTTCTATCGTCTGGTATGCTCAACCTGATCTGGTTTATGAATGTTCGTAATCCCCCTGGTCCTCTGCATTCCACTTGTAGTTTGTATTGATCTCGTCGCGAGCAGATCTCAAAGAGGATTTCCTCACATCCAGCTGGTCAACCTAAATTGACGAGAGTATCCAAATGCTTTTATCGTTACGATGTACTTCGAAGTATACTTTGTCATTGGGGAGATAAGAATTGGCACTAAGATTGTGCTTTGTTTAAAAATTCCTGTTTGGTGTGATCCCGCTTTACTGGCCGATAGTACTGTATATTCATGCAGCGTGGTGTCGACAATATCAACTGTCGCCACCAAAAGGTAGCAGCACGCATGTGTCCGTGTCTACATGTATCACCCCTGTAAGCTTAATTCGTCAAATGGGATCATGATTAAGATTCGAGTAAGTTGCAGAATATTTGGGAATACCTGAGTAATTGCTATACTCAGTACTTAGTACTACTTAGTAAAGGTCACTAACAGAGCCAGGTGGCATCTTGGAAGATGTTCTGCAGGTCGCTGCCCTTTGCAAAGACTCGTAACGTTGCAGTGGTGCAGGCTGGACCGTCGGATCTCTCGTCTTGGACTCAGCAATGGTATCAGCAAAAGTATGCTTCTCACTAAGAAGTTCTCGGAGGATAGGCTGGTTCTGCACGAGCACGCAGGAAAAGGTAAAGGGAGCTCAGCAACTTGAGCTGAGTAAGATTTGCAGTTGCACAACGTGCTGAGTGGCCTCCTCCTTTTTGTTGTTCGAAGCGGTCGCGCTCACAGCCTTCGACCACTCACTCCTCAATTTTCCACGCAGCCCACGCTATAGGAACGAATATGCTGGCCCCCTTCAAGTGTTTGCTGGTCTCAGCCCTGGCTGCAAGTGTCGTGGATGGTCACGGCTACCTGTCCATCCCGAAGGTGAAGTTCACCGCTTCAGCAGGCGACCCGACGCAGTTCATTGGTTCTATCGAAGCCGGCGGCTCCGGTTTTAAGGGCGCCTTCAACGGCGCCCCCAAGGACAACGTAGCTGATTTCACTAAGCAATTCGGATCTAGCAAGTACAAGTCTCTAAAGGAGTTCTTCACCGACAAGGCTAAGGTTTCCGTATCTGGAGCTACCCTCACTTGCGGTTCGTGTGACCCCAAGCAAGAAGCGCAGCCAATGCCCGAGTCCATTGTAGAGTGGTCGCACTCGGACTCGGAGGGCTTCACACCTTCGCACGAAGGGCCCTGCGAGGTTTGGTGTGACGATGTCCGCACGTTTCAGGACGATAACTGCGCCGCTAACTTCCCGATGGTTCCTGCTAAGATGCCGTTCGACCGCGAAGCATGCATGGGCGCCAGCACGCTCACGTTCTACTGGATGGCCATGCACACGCCGTCTTGGCAAGTGTACGTGAACTGCGCGCCCCTCGAGAAGACTACGGGTACCGGTGCTACGTCCAAGTACGCGGTGGGCAGCTCCACCTCAACGGCGCAGACTAACGGCACGTCCAGCGCGGAAACCGACACTCCGTCGAGCCCAACCACTACGGACGGCTCTACCGCCACCTCAGCTTCTTCCGCCGGAAGCTCCAACTCGGCGACCACCCCGTCGACGCCTTCAGCCACTACCGCCCCGTCGACGCCTTCAGCCACTGACGCCCCGTCGACACCTTCAACCCCTGACGCCCCGTCGACGCCTTCAACCCCCGACGCCCCGTCGACTCCTTCAGCCACGACCGCCCCTACCACGGACGAGTCTGACTGTGGGTCTTATGACGTCGCCGGCTCCGAGTCGGATTGCGGCTCGTATGATGTTGCTGGCGGTTCAGAATCCGACTGTGGCTCCCAGGGCCTGGACGTCGCAGGCGGTGAGTCGGACTGCGGCTCGCTCGACGTCGCTGGAAGCGGAGACGCCAGTCAGGGCGCCGGCTCGCAGACTAACTTCGACTTTAGTACCGTCCAGGGCAACACCAATGCTGGTACGGTGGCGCCGTACAATTAGGTTGAAGAAGTGATGTGGGAACTAGAATCCCGACGTGTTGTAACGTAGCGTGAAAGCACCACGAAGCGATAAAGATCAAATGTATGTGTTGGTGTTCGACTATCAAGCCCGAGGTTTCCGCACAGATGGACACTCGCGACTAAAAGCAGTTAATCCGCGTCCCACCTTGACCTGCTAACCCCGTGCTGTCGTGATGGCACCCGTCGTCTGCTGTGCGCGAACGCCCCATGCGTATCAAGAAGCTTTCGTGCTGCAGGACACATCTGTCCTGCTGTCGACCACCTGCCGAACCTTGTTGTCGTGACTGCCGCATCGTCGTCATCTCGTCAGCAGCGTTCCTCTCCTGGAGCACAATACAGTACATGCACTTCCTTCTCAAGCTGTAAGGTCTGGTCTGCCTTCTGAAGCTTCGACCAAGTCAGCACAAGCACAAAATTCATCGCGAGCGAGCACCGTTGGGATCGCACGCGATAACGCTAACAATCTTTTCAGCACCGAGGAGCACCATGTTGAGGAGACCTGGGCGCGACTAGCTCGATCCGATAGTCAAAGCATGGGGTGGGACGGCACACCTGTGCTAGTTGCAGCTGTTTCATCGGAAACGCGAGCTTTTCAATAGAGTCACCGGTGACCACTGCGTGCCTCTACCCAACGCAAGGCAAAAGCCTACGTAGTCCAGCGTCCAGCGTTTCCTCCTGCATCATTCTGCACGGCCAGACAGCAACTCCACCCAGTCACTCGTCGCACCTTTCCCTCGACCCAGCAAACTACATTTACCCGTGGCAACATCCTCTTCACTTCTCGATTTCCGTCGGTCCTGGCAACAAAAAGAGAGATGGTGTCCTGTTCGTTCGCTGCTTTGGTAGTCGCCGCCACTCTGGCTCTGCATGTCGATGCGCACAGCTACATGATCAACCCGATGCCCACGTGGCCCGTGTCTTGGGCTACCAACAACTTCGCGGCCACTATCGCCGGTCAGACGTATCTGCCGGTTCCCGACGGCATGTCGTACTCGACAGCTCCCGAGCTCAACACGGAGGCGTACTGGACCGCCTTCAATGAGAGCTCGTACACGTCGCTCAAGGACCTGGTAGACAAGACGGGCGAAGTGCAGACGCTGTCGCCTTTTGGCACCGCCACCTTGGAGTGTGGCTTCTCGCTCGCCAACGGAACAGCCCGGGACCTGCCGTCCGAGTACGTCGAGTGGAATCAACTCACTGAGGGCCACGACGGTCCGTGCGAAGTCTGGTGCGACGGCGTCCTGGCTTTCGAGGACGACAACTGCGCCGTCAACTACCCGGAAACCCCGTCGCAATGGCCGTACGATGTCTCCAAGTGTAAAGGTGCCTCACAGCTAACGGCCTACTGGATCGCTCTGCACGGACTTCCGTGGCAAGTGTACATCAACTGCGTCCCCCTAACGGGTTCGGTGAATGGCACCACGGTGGCTGCTGCCTCCAGCACTTCGTCGGGCTCTGCTTCGACGACCACCACTGCTCCTGCTACAACCAGCGCCACCCCTACTGCTACGACAACTACGACAACTACAGCCCCTACCAGTACGACAGCGACCCCTACGGCCACTACGGACGACTCTACCGCTGGTGAAGCAGATGACTCCGACTGCGGCTCCCTCGACGTCGCTGGTTCGGACGAATCCGACTGCGGATCTCTCGACGTCGCTGGTTCGGATGAGTCGGACTGTGGCTCCCTCGATGTCGCTGGAGATGACACTGACGACTCGACCTCGACCTCGACGGGCACTTCTACCGGGACTTCCACATCAACCGGAACTTCGACAAGTACGTCGACTTCAACTGGAACTTCTTCATCGACGGGTACCTCTACGTCAACGCCAACGTCGACCACGTCTTCGTCGGTGGCCGGTGAATCCGACTCGGACGAGGTCGCTGGTGAAGCGGACACCTCTAGTTACGTTGAAGACTCGGAGTGCGGTTCGCTTGACATTGCTGAAGACTCGGAGTGTGGGTCACTTGTCATGGCCGAGGACGACTCGGAGTGTGGGTCCCTCGACATGGCTGAGGACTCGGAATGTGGTTCCCTTGACATGGCTGAGAGCACGGAATCTGACGCCGAGTATACGGGATCTACTACGGGCATCAATTTCAATACTCTTCAGGGCGAGAGTACTACTGGAACTGTGTCACCCAAGTAGAGAGCAGTAGAAAAGTGAAGTCTCTCGTGAATTGACGTAGCGTAGTGTTTAATGTGAACAACCAAGTGCCTTAACGCGATCAAATGTGGTGAACGTAAAACAAGTGTATTCTTAACTCGAAAATTGCAGGGATTTCTGTATTTTATTTGTCAAAACAAATATTATTGTGTTTTGTGTTTGGCATATAAATCAATATGCTAATTTATAATTGCAACATTTTAAACAAAATCATTTTAATTGTTCAAGACAATTTTGATTATTTAATATTTTATAAAAATCGAATAGTAAATGAATTTCAATTTATATTGTTTTAGCAAATCATAAAAGCGTTAGTTTTACTTTCACTTTTTGCAAAACACAGAGAAGCTTTTTTTGTCATTTGTTATCGTTTTTACTAAAAAAAACAAAAAAATTACATGCAAAAAATCTCCCGAGATACAGCAAAATGATCATACGTTCGAAGTACACTCAAACTGCGGTCGTTCATTGCCAGGGAACTATTATGAGTCTGCTAAATGATAATCACGAGAGGACCAAGAAAACCAATTAGCAAATTCCTCCATCCTAGGGTAAATCCTTCGTTTAGAGAAAGTAAACTTTACTTGCTTTTAGAAATAGAGCCTGCGAAGTCGAAAAAAACGTATTCTTCGAAGTACGAGGCAGCCCGTCCGTGACGCTTTGATACAATAGAAGAAACTGGGTTTTGTCTGGATTCTTCTTGGGCAAGCTAACGACCTTATCAGCGTTGAAGACGTTCAAACTGGAAAAAAAAACTCAACGAAATACGTGGATCACACGGACTTCTGCTTTGTCAACAGTCCGCGTCCCTGATTAAGGTTCCTCGAGGCGGCGTCGCTATGCTTTGAGTTTCAAATTGTTCAGAAAAAGCGGGTCTAACGTGTGAATCCGTATTAAGACGTTTACCAGTTGTATCCTCTCGCAGAAGTCTACGCGCTGTTGAGTTTCTTGCTGTACCGCTCCAGCATATCGTCCGAGGATGCTACACCTTTGAGCCACGATTTGAGGTAGGCTACTGTTTTCTTCTCAGCTATCCACTTATCCACCAGCGCATCCTGTAACTGTGACGCCAGCTTCTTCGTGCTGGGGACCTTCTCCGCCGCCGCAAGTATCGGCACTAGATCCAAGGTATGGTAATTAGCCAGAAACCCATCGAGCATAGTCGTTCTCTTGCTGGGATAAGCCTGATTCCAGTCATCCAAGTACTTCACCCACAACTCGAATTTCGGGCTCAAAAACACTTTTTCTCCTAACGATGCTTTGTTGAGGTCCAGGAAACGGAACGCCGTATTTGGAGATGTTTTCCACCTTTCCAGCCACTCTTTCATTCGCTCCTTCTCCACCAATTTGGCCATTTTTACTGTGTTGGGGTCTTTCATCGCCTTGTCAATGATGTTGCCGACGCCATGGTCTTGATAGTTGCCGCGGAGTGTCAAAAACCAGGATTCTTCCTTGCCTGGGTTCTTCTTGTTGAAATCGTCCATGTAACCCATCCACTTCGTGAACAATGGACTGCTGAGAACGGAATCCCCAAAATTGTCAAGCGCTACCGACAGAAACGCTTCGTAGGGAGATTTCCCAATGGAAAAAATGCTTTGAGCTTTCTCCAGCTGCAATTTGGCGGCGGAGCTTTCCATACTGGGAAACTTTTGGGCTGCTTGGAGAATTTGCATCATCGGTCTGTCATCGAAAGTTGTCGCCAACGTCGAGAACATAGCAGCAGTCTTGTCAGGGTTCCTGAGACTGAGGGTATTCATGTATGCCAGCCACGTGCCGAAGAGGCGTTGGTTACCAAAGTCGGCCAGTAAATTTCTGTAGAAAGGTAAATTCAGCAGTTTGTACACGTCGTCGACAGATTGGCCACTGTTCAGCCACATTTCCAGCTGCTCCGTCTCGAACTTTGTCGCAATCTTTTTCGTCGTAGATTCCGACTTCCCTGCAAGGAGCATCTTGGCCACCGTTTCGTCGTCGAATGTCCGTGTGAGCGTCTCGATCACAGTCGTTTTCTTTTCCGTAAACTTGACATTGTAAACTTCCGTGTACTTGGTCAAAATGTTGAGCAGTGGGCTCTCCAGCAGAGTTTCCGCTGACGTCTTCAGTCCGAGCTCTACCAGAACGTTGTCTGGCGTTTCCTTCCGGTTGATCCAGAACTGCACAAAAGCGTCCTCCAATTTCGTTCCCATGGCCTCCGTTTCGTCCACTCTCTTGGCAGCCAGGACGATTTTGAACAGATCGTCGTCACTGAAGTATTTCCTCAGCGTTGGGATAATCGATACCATCGCCCCCTCGTTCTTTGCATTCAGATCGTCCACGTACTTGGTCCAGGCACTGAATTGAGGTTCACTGAGAATTCGCCACCCAGCGTAGTTGAGGTTGTACAACTTGAAAACTTCATTGGGATCTTTCCGAGTCTTTACCCAGTGTGCCAGTTGATCAGCTTGCAGTCTGGTAGCGAGTCCCTTGGTGCTTGACTCCTTCTTAGCCCATTCGATCATTTTGTACAGTGTATCATCGCCATACTTAGTCGACAGCACTGAAATGGCGGATGTTCCCTTCCCGGTGGCACTCAAGTCATCGGCGTATAGAAGACACGTGATGAACTTTGGATTTTCGAATAGCTCCGTGATGCGAGTGTTTGCAAGGTTCATACGATAAAAGACACTTTCCGCTGCTTTTCCCTCGCTGAGCCACTTCTGAAGCTGTTCGTTGGTCACTTTCGAAGACTTGAAAAGTTTTGCCAGCTTGTCAGTGCCGGTTACAGAGATCCCTCCAGCTCTCTCCTCGTCGATCGCTCGTAAAAGCCTCGTGGTTGATACGACGCTCGTGCTTGCAACGTGAACTTGGGGTTGGCTGGAAACGTCGGATACGAGAACTCGAGAGCCTTGGGCATCTCCACCAGCAACGAAGGCGAGAATAATCGCACTTGTCAGACAGAAGAAGAAACGCATTGTTGGCTGTGGAGCAAATTGCGATATGCTATAGTATTCATACATGTACTCAAGAGCTGAAGTCTTGTGGTGATCATTGATCACTGAGTCGTTGACATTAATCATTGGTCAATCGTTATCTCGAGATGAGATGATTTCCAGCTTCTCAGTCTACAATACAGTCTGGTAGTCTGTACATGTAATACAGACTACCAAGGTACCTGTGCGGGGAAAAGCAACTTTTCGGAGCTCAAGGTGCAAGAAACATGTCCTACAATAAATAAAATCTTGAAACTTACGCGTATGTATGTACATAACTTCTGGGTCGGGTGGCGCCCATACTTCATCACACGCTTGTTGATCAATTGCTGAATGTGGCTGTCATCCAGGAGTACAGGAAGCACTCGGACTAGGTGCTTGCTTATCGTCGACTGGGGGAGTGGCCACGGCTTCCAAGATGCGTCGCACCAATCCCCACGTTCGCGATGGAAGTGTTCGGAAGCCGTCACAGCTTTCAACCCCGTCGTTAAGGCGGCCTACCGCTTAAGCCCATTGCTGATGCACCTCTCCACTTCATCCGGCCCCCTGGTATTTGCTTGGAGACCCGCAGGAGTCTTGATATGCCGTTACCGGTGGTCCACTCGCTCCACGGGCGGACGACGTCTCTAACACTGTAGCGGGCCTTCCGCCGCGTGTGTTTCCTCCTGGCGATGAAATTTGCACACCCTCCGCTTCCAATCTCCTTGATTCGTTTGCACAATCTTCACATGAACATTCGAGGCTTGCTGGTTCAACTTGCTGACGTACTCGGTGCCGATCCCGTCGGCATCTCGGCGGTACCTTGGTTTAGTGCCGTTTGGAGCACCGGAAGTGTCTGTATAATGAGTTCAATTGACAATCCGTCATTGTTTTAGATATGCATTAAATTCCGGTTCTCTTTGCATAAATCGTCCGGCTTCTAGAACAGTCTCCGTTAAAGCCCTTCGATGTCACTTTCGCATTAGTGTCATGGACACTTTCTTTCCGGACACTTTTAATCTGAGTCTGCATCCATCACTTTCAAAACATCTTACATTTGTAAGTCACCCCGAATCAGATCTCCCTCTCTGTCCCGTTCCAACCGCCCCATTTGCTGTGCACCACAAGCTCCGAATCTAAAAGAGGGGGCAATCATGCGCGTCATTCGGAAATCTGCCAGCAGCTCCCTAACACACAAGATGAACCCTACGCTCGCCGTCGCCGTGAAGAAGGCCGCGCGCTTCTCGCCCGCGGGCCGCCGCCTGTTCTCGTCCGGCAAGGACATCCGCTTCGGCGTGGAGGGCCGCGCCGCCATGCTCAAGGGCGCGGACCAGCTGGCCAACGCCGTGCAGGTGACCATGGGCCCCAAGGGCCGCAACGTGGTTATTGACCAATCGTACGGCTCCCCCAAGATTACCAAGGACGGCGTGACGGTGGCGCGTAGCGTGGACTTCAAGGACAAGTTCGAGAACATGGGCGCGCAGCTCTTGAAATCCGTGGCCAGCAGCACCAATGACGCGGCCGGTGACGGCACCACGTCAGCCACGGTGCTGACGCGCGCCATCTTTAGCGAGGGATGCAAGTCCGTCGCTGCCGGTATGAACCCCACGGACCTGCGTCGCGGCATCCAGATGGCTGTGGACCACGTCGTGGACGGTCTGCAGAAGCTCTCGATGGACGTGGCCGACAAGGAGAAGGTGGCGCAGGTGGCCACCATCTCGGCTAACTCCGAGACGGAGATCGGCAACCTCATCAGTGACGCCATGGAGCGCGTGGGTAAGGAGGGTGTCATTACGGTGCAGGACGGCAAGACGCTGTACAACGAGCTGGAGGTGGTCGAGGGCATGAAGTTCGACCGCGGCTTCATCTCGCCGTACTTCGTCACGGACAACAAGACGCAGGCGTGCGAGATGGAGAACCCGTACATCCTGCTGGTGGAGAAGAAGGTCTCGAGCCTGCAGGCCATCATCCCCATGCTGGAGACGGTCGTCAAGCAGCAGCGTCCGCTTCTGATCATCGCTGAGGACGTGGAGAGCGAGGCTCTGGCCGCTCTGGTGATCAACAAGATCCGTGGCGGCGTCAAGGTGTGCGCTGTCAAGGCCCCCGGCTTCGGTGACAACCGCAAGGCCAGTCTGCAGGATATGGCTGTGCTGACCGGCGCCACCGTCATCTCGGAGGACCTGGGCCACCGTCTGGAGACCGCTACCCCCGAGATGCTCGGTAGCGCCAAGAAGGTGACCGTCACCAAGGACGACACCCTGATGCTGGACGGTGCTGGTGCCCCTGAGGCTGTGGAGGAGCGCGGCAACCTGCTGCGTGCGTCTATTGACAGCACCACCTCGGAGTACGAGAAGGAGAAGCTGCAGGAGCGTCTGGCCAAGCTGAGCGGCGGTGTGGCCGTGATCAAGGTGGGCGGTGCCAGCGAGGTTGAGGTTGGCGAGAAGAAGGACCGCGTGGTGGACGCCCTGAACGCCACCCGTGCTGCCGTGGCTGAGGGTATTGTGCCCGGTGGAGGTGCCGCCCTCCTGTGGGCGTCGCGCAGCCTGAACAGCCTGTACGACTCGTGCGCCAACCTGGACCAGAAGGTGGGCGTGGAGATCGTGGAGCGCGCTTGCCGTGCCCCCGCCACGCAGATCGCCAAGAACGCCGGTCACGAAGGTGCCGTCGTTGTGGGCAAGCTGCTGGAGAACGACTCGGCCGAGTTCGGCTTCAACGCCCAGACCGGCGAGTACGTGAACCTGGTGGACGCCGGTATCATCGACCCGACCAAGGTCGTGCGCACTGGTCTGGTGGATGCCTCGAGCGTGGCGTCGCTCATGATGACGGCTGAGGCCCTGATCGCTGACCACCCGGAGGAGGCCGGTGCGGCCGCTCCTCCTATGGGCGGCATGGGTGGCATGGGCGGCATGGGCGGCATGGGCGGCATGATGTAAGTTGTCATTCCGTCAGCAGCATTTTGCACCATGAACTCTCGCTCTGCGTTTAGTCATGAGGGAGACGATCCGATGTGAAGCGTGGAGCTGTTGCGACTGAACGAAGGGACCATGCAGCGTCGTGTACGTAGTATTTTCCATCTCGAACGCCCTTCGTTCTCATTGCGTACAGAAGAGCGTTAAGCAAAATAGAATTATTAGTTCGCAAACCATAAAAACTTGTGTGAAAAGTGTGTTTTTTCCTGTGACAATCATTCCGTTTCGACTAAAATAAAAAAGAGAAGGAGAAAAAGAAGAGAAGGAAAAAAAAAATCAAACGGCTTCCCGATCTCCTCCCAAGTGATGATGGTCTTCATTCAGCAATTGCCTTAAAAATCAGGATCGTGACGGTAATCCGTACAGTAGCAAAAGTATCCTTGGCCAGTCCCAAGCGATGATGCCTTTCATTTCTGCCCCATGCTTGTCACACTGTATCCATCCACTGTTCATAACCGGTAAGTAAAGTATCTGTACTCATTCTCCAATCCGCCTCAAGAAGCTCAAGTCTCCTGAATCATGACGCTGGACGACGCTTCCTCGGCCTCAGGCGTGCGGCAACGTAAACCCCACGGCCAGACGCCCAATGACGAGCCATCGCTCTCCGAACACGAGAAGTTCCAGGCCAAAAAGACGTTCCAACACGCCGCGCGCTCGCTCGCCCGTACGCAGAGCTGGCACGCACGGGCGGCCGACCATTTGGTCAGGAAGCGGATCTACTCGATCCTGGCCGGCGTCATCATCGGCGTCGTAGCCGTCATCAGTTTCCAGAGTTTCTACCTGGAGAAGCCTCTGATCAGTGAAGACTCGCTGCTCAAGGTGCGGGAGATGTTCGACAACTTTAACTGGTCCGTGAACGTCCGGGAGGAGCTCTTGACGGCCTTTGACAACCGTCCAGCTCTTTTGGGGGTGGCAGAGAAGCGCCCAGGTCTCCAGTTGTTCCAGGAGGAGAATGTCACGGCGTATTCCCCTGTGATATTGGTGCCAGGCTTCACGTCTACGGGTCTGGAGATCTGGAACGGCAGTGAATGCAGCAAAGCGTACTTCAGACAGAGAATGTGGGGCACGTCCAGGATGTTGCAGCAGTTTATGATGAACCAGAAGTGCTGGCTCGAGCACATGATGCTGAGCCGCACGTCGGGGATGGACCCGGACGGGATTAAACTGCGAGCGGCTAAAGGACTGGAAGCGGCTGATTATCTCATTGGAGGCTTCTGGGTCTGGGGCAAGATGGTGGAGAACCTGGCCGAGATCGGATACGACAGCAACAACCTGTACATGGCTGCGTACGACTGGAGACTCATGCCGCATTTGCTGGAGAAGCGCGACGGGTACTTCACTAAGCTCAAATACACGATCGAGATGGCGCGGATGTCGGCTGGAGGCCGGAAGGTGATGCTGGTGACGCACTCGTACGCGACGCAGGTCTTCTTCCACTTTTTAAAGTGGGTGGAGAGCGAGAATGGAGGCAAAGGAGGAGACCAGTGGGTGGAGAACAACGTGGAGGCGTTCGTGAACATCGCAGGACCGACGCTGGGCACGGTAAAGACCGTCAGCGCGTTGATGTCGGGTGAGATGAAGGATACGGCGGAATTGGGCGGACTTTCCAAGTTTTTGGGCTACTTTTTCAGCGTCTCGGCACGTACGCAGCTGGCGCGTTCCTGGTCGAGCGTGTTCTCGATGCTGCCCATTGGTGGTGACCGTATTTGGGGTACTGCGGACTCAGCTCCTGATGATGTGGTTGCTGCTTCTCCACTGGCAACCGGAGAGAACTCGACAGTGGACCCGAAGAAGGTGAAGGAGCATGTGGAACGCTTTGGCTCGAGTGGCCAAGTCGTTCGCTTTGTCAATACGACGCACGAGAACGTGACTGCTGGAGGTGTACAGAAGCTACTGGGCGAACTGGACCCCTACCTTGAGACGTTCCAGTCATGGTTGAGCACGGGAATCGCTGAGGATCCGTCCTTGCCTGAATATGATCAGTTTAAGTACTGGACGAACCCGTTGGAAGCGGCTCTACCCAAAGCCCCCAGCCTCAAGGTCTTTTGCTTCTATGGTGTTGGCAAACCTGTGGAACGCGGATACAGCTACGGAGAAAACCCGCCGCAGGAAGACAACGTGACTGTGAATGGCCATCGCGTGGCTCCCTACGTGTTCAACACCGACATCCAAGACTTGCCGTACGTCAAGGACGGCATCCGGTACACTGACGGTGATGGCACAGTTCCTCTCGTGTCCTTGGGGCTCATGTGTGCTAGTGGCTGGCGGACGGACAAGTACAACCCTGGCGGCGTCGACGTGCGCGTGCGTGAGTACAGGCACAACCCCGTGTCCATGCTGTTCGATGCGCGTGGCGGACCGGAGACGGCCGACCACGTCGACATCATGGGCAACCACGGTCTCATCCGTGACGTCCTGCTGGTTGCCGCTCGAGCGTACGACCGCGTGCCTGAAAACATCACGTCGAGCATTATGGAGATTGCGGAGCGTGTCGGGGAGCTGTAGACTGAGAGTAAGTAGCGTTAAGCTTTAGCGTCCTCATTGATGACTAACAAATGAGTTCTAGCATCATGGAGAAACAAGGCTAAGCGAGACCTCACCGACGGTAACGTCCTCCACGTCGATTGCGGCGGTTGTTGTTCATGCCAGGAGCAGGGGACGGCAGCAAGTGATCCTGATAGCGTTGCTGCGGTTGTTGGCGCTGCATCATCTCCTGTGGCGGCTGCTGTGGCCCAGGTCCATAGTTGCCCATGGGTCTACCTCCTCCACGCTGCTGGAACTGTTCGCCTTGGGGTGGGCCGTACTGGTCGTACGGGTATGCAGAGTAGTTGTCACGACGCACGGGCTGCTGCTGTTGCTGCTGGCCATAAGGAGCCTGCTGGGGCGGTTCCTGGTAGTACGGAGCATCCGCTCGACGCGCATTTGCATTGCCATAAGAGACGGGGCCTGGGCCTCCATCGCGAACTGGAGCAGGGCCAGTGCCAGCTCCGTATCGCGAAAGTGAAGGATCATACGCTGCCGCAGCGGGAGAACCGGCACGTTGCCGCATTGGCTGCTGCTGAGGCTGTTGGTGGAAAACCTGTTGCGGTTGCTGCGGTTGCTGCTGCGGCCAACCACCAGCAGCAGCGCCAGCTCTAGAAGGGCCTCCTTGTCCTACGAAGCGGTCGCCATCCTGCGGCCCCGGGAAAAAAGCGCCGGAAGGCGGCGGGGCGTACCCTTGCTGCTCTGGCATAGAGCCCTGTCGGCCTCCGTATTCATCGTAAGGCGGCGCATTCGGCGCACTGTACGGCTGCTGCTGCTGGAATTGGCGTGGTTGCTGCTGTGTGGGAGGAGCCTGCGTCTGTATCCGTTGCGGCCCGCGGTCATACATTGGCATCTGCTGCTGAGGCGCAGGCTGCTGTCCAGGGTACTCGTAACGTGAATGCTGCTGTGGAGGGGCAGCGGCAGCAGGAGGAGGACCTGATTGCGGGGGCTGGATGTCCCACTTGTTCGAGCGGCCCCGACCACCACCACGCGGGTCGCGATCTCGGCGGCGATTGTTACCATTTCCGCCCCAGTTTCGAGATCCGCGTGGGTCTTGTCGCCCGCCACTACCGCTGCCACGGAAACCAGCGCCACCACTAGAACTACGCGCAGTAGAGTGACTGGAAGTAGAAGAGTCCTGACTGTCTCGGCGTTGCCTGGTAGGAGGGCGACTAGGAGATGCAGAAGAAGTCTGCTTCTTGCTGACAGCTGCCACCTCCGCAGAGCGTTGGTTCTCTTCACGCCACAGCTTCTCAGCTTCCAAGATCAAACCTACAATAGCACGCTTTAAGAAATAACATCAAACCGAAAGAAACACACGTTAGACACTCCGCACAGGATAACATACAACTCGAATCCCACTTACCTGTAAACTGACAACTTCCGCATCCATTGTGACTACCATCTCCGGGATTTTCATGTTCTCGAGCGAAATTTGTTGAGCCTTCAGCGCATTAGCACGATCCAAGGCACAAATCTCGATAAATTGCTGCTGGGACATCTGACACCGACCCGAGAACTCACGACGCTGCTCCAAGTGCTGCGTTTTAAGCGCAATGAGCCCACGGGGATCCGAGAAACCGTGCTGCATCTCCAACGCTACATGGCGGGCAAATAACTCGCTTCCTTCCTTCATTTGCATGCCCACAAGCTCCTGCCACCGGTACAGCATCTCCCGGTCACGTGTGCGTTGGTTGTCCCGAAGATCACGCACTCCTTCGAAGACGGCACTATCCCCGAGGACGTCGGAAAGCCGCTCCAACAGTTCGTTGCCAATTTGCTTCTGTGCCTCGCCATCCGCCACACTATCAAACAACAAGTGCGGACAACTGGGGATAAATGGCAGCGTCATTGGGATGTGCGAGAAGAAGGCAGTGGGCTCAGTAGCTGCTGCTGCGTCGGGTTCTGCTACTGCTTGCTTGGTACGTTTGGCATCTCCAGCAAGACGCGGGTCCGACGGTGCCCTCTTCGCTGTGCGTCCTACACTCTCCACTGCAAGGGGAGACTTAGGAGCCGCTGCAACTTCTCCTGTCTTGTCAATGAAAGCTACGACAGGGTCTACCAGAGAGACAGCTCCAGTGCTGGGGACACCTGCCTGAGCCTGTTGAGGCTGTAACGTACTGGGAAGTGTGGGCTTTGCCGCCACTGGAGTACTAGAAACTGGAGTAGCTACTGCAGAAGTAGGAGCAACAGAGACGCCAAGGGGCGACGTCCCTGGCTGCGGGAACTTGTCCGGCATGACCTGATGCTGCAGCATGGCCAGAGACAACTTGTTGTCCACGTGGGTGCACACAAAGCCATAGAATCTGGCCCACACGGCCTGATGTTCCCTCTCGGGCAGTGTCTGCAAGGCCCGAACGAAGATCTTCTTGGCGTTCGAGAACTTCTTCCTCTGCACGCAGAAGTCTGCGTACTGCAGCCACAGAGCCGCGCTGGATCCAGCCACGGGGCAGCTCACAGCTCTCTCAAAGACCTTGGTGGCCTGCTTGAACTGCCTCAGTTCCATCTCCAGAGCCGCGTAGAGGCGCCAGAGCGCCACAACGGCCGTGCTGCCTCTCGCAGCGCTCATAGCGTCGCTCTGGCTCTGTACGACGGCCACCCACTTGGCCAAAGTATCGTCCACGTCTTTCCGAGCATCAGCCACTTTCTCGTACTGTAAAATATAAGGGAGAAGGGGTGGAAATTAGTGAGAAAAAGTTGAAAAAGCAGATTCTGACGGCTGTAGAGCGAGGTGAGGGCTAAGCGGGGGCTAGAAAGATGCAGGAAAACAAGGGGAAGAAGAGCATACGCACGTTGCTGGAGTGGATGAGCGCCTTCGCTCGCGCCACGACACCCGGCGCATCCCACGTCGACATTTCGTCCGCCATCGCGAGAGCAGGAGCAGTTGTTTGGCTAGAGAGCCACAGTAATGATGGTGTGCGCCACATTAATATAATGTGGTACACCTTCCAAAAGATGTAGCCATCCTGGTTTGAGCACACTTCTCGTTTGGGCACGATAAATACCATGGTGGTCTGCTACAATGGATAGTAAACGCACTCGCTAGAGATATTGTCGTCGGAGAATGCGTGGAGTTCTGGCGGTTTGAACGATTTTTCTGTCGTTTCTTGACGAAGATTGCGCCTTGTACTTCTGGCGTCAACCTCTCGTGGTCAACAGCTCTCTCGTTTATTACATGTACCTGTCGAAGGCTCTTGAGTCAAAGCAGAATTATAGCGATGCCTAACGCACGTCCGAAACGACCTCGATGCAGTGTTCCAGAGTGCACCAAGAGAGCTCAGAGTCAGCGCCTGTGCAAGGCGCACGGAGGGGGTGCGCGCTGTCGCAGCCCAAACTGCCAAACGTTGGCACAGAGTCGCGGGCTGTGCGTCGCACACGGCGGTGGACATCGCTGCTCCGTCGATGGATGTGACAAGCTTTCACAGTACAAGGGACTGTGCTTGGTCCATGGAGGAGGTCGACGTTGTAGCATTCCGGAGTGTCAAAAGTTCCGGCAGGTCCGAGATCTATGCAAGGCCCACGCCAAGGCGCTTGCCAAGTTATCCATCAGCTTCCTCTTAAACCCACAAGCTAACTGAACATGAATAGCCCTTAATCTATCACAGTGGTGTTCTCCATGTGTGACGTTCCCATTTAGAAATCCCACCCCATGAGCCAGGACTATTTCAGTTCCAGGGATTCGTTCCGTCGCTTCAGTCCTTCTCCGTCCGTTGTAACAGCACCAAACCATGGGGCGGAAGAAGCTCGGCGTCGTCAGTCTGGCGCTCATCACGTACTTTAACGTGAGCGGTGGGCCGTGGGGGTCGGAGCCCATTGTGGCGGCCTGCGGGCCGTTTGTCGGCATCCTGGCGACACTTGTGTTCCCGTTTATCTGGTGTCTGCCGTTGGCCTTGTCCTTTGCCGAGCTTTTCTCCGCCTTCCCGACGGATTCGAGCTTCTGCACGTGGGTGGGCAAGGCGTTTGGTCGTCGGATGGGATTCCAGGTCGGGCTTTGGACGTGGATCGCTGGGGGTACGTTGCTAGGAATTGAAAGCTTTTACTAACTACGATCAGTACTTAATTTTTCATGATTTTAAAGTGATCGACAACGCCATTTATCCGTGCCTCATGGTGGATTCTGTCTATGCGGTGCTGGTGGGGCCTCAAGAGCTGCATTCCTTCATGGTTCCGACGTGGATGTATCTCGTACGGGTCACCGTTGCAACTGTGTTCATGCTGCCAACCATTTTCAGCATCGACGCGGTCGGGCGGTTCCTCCTCCTTCTCGGATTGGCGATGGTCGCTCCGTTCGTTGTGCTGGTTGTGGTGAGTCTTCCGCAGATTGAACCGGCCAATTGGTTCGTCGTCAGTGATGCCCCGCGGTGGAGTCAACTCGCCAGTGTGTTGTACTGGAGCTACAGTGGATTCGATGCGGCCGGAGCATACGCGAGTGAGATCGACTCGCCACGGGAGACGTATCCACGCGCCATGATGCTTACAGTTGGGCTTGTTGCTCTCACTTATTCGGTCCCGTTCCTCGCAGCGTCGGGCGTGAACAAGCCGTCGTACAGCTTGTGGAGAGATGGCTACTACCCCATGATCGCCGAGCAGATCTCCGGTCCCGGTCTGCGAACGTGGTTCCTCGGCTGTGCGTTGCTCGGCAACCTCGGCGTCTACATCGCCAAAATGACCAAGAACGGCTTCCTGCTGGCTGGTATGGCTGACCTCGGCCTCGCCCCGAACTACTTCATCAAGTACGTTCTCGCCACTGCCTCGCAATTCTTGTAGCTCGCTCTGACACTTGCTGTCCCTACCAGACGCACAGCATCCAATGGAGTCCCTCGTCGAGCCATCCTGCTGTCGTACGGCATCATCGTGTTCATGGCGCTGTTCGACTTCAACGTGATTCTGGGCGTGGACAACTTCTTGTCCTCTTTGGCTTGTGTCACGGAGCTCTGCGCTGTGGTGCGGCTACGGTTCACAATGCCCACGCTCGTCCGGCCGTACAAGGTCAACATCTCCGATCGAGGGCTCATGATGGCGATGGCAATCCCGTTCTCCATCGGTTCCTTCGTCATGCTCAATGAGCTCACCAAGTCGACGCTCAGTCTGGTGCTCAACGTCATTGCACTCGCTAGTGGCTTGCTTTTCCAACAGTTCCTACATGAGCCACCAGCGTCAGTGTACACGCCGCTGGCCGCTGCTATCCAGCTGGAGCTTGGCACGCCAGCTCCAGGAGGCACATTCGGGATAGTCACGCCCGCGTCGCCGTCCGTTCTGGACCAGGAACTGCAGCTCAAAGGCGAGTGATACACGTAGAACGCCTGCGAGGCGAAATCTATTAGCTCCAGCAACTCGCTGAGGCGTTGAATGCTACAGACGTCGAGCCAATGTGGCCATATAACTCCTATTGTCTTTTGTTAATTGTCGCTTCAACCCCAGCTCTTGCACTTTATTCTGCGTCCAGATACGATACACCACGCACTGCTGGCCCGTGATCCCGGTCCCGTTCTTCGGGATGCACACGAGGTGACAGCAAACGTGTACATACAAACGCGTCTACGGCTGCGTCACGCTCTGTTCAGTTTCCGCCCCTGCCTCATCATCCGAAAGCTTCGTGACTGTCGTCGTGGATACAACTGTTGTCGACGTCGTCTCCAGCGTTGTTTCTGTGCTCGTCGTCTCGCTCAATAGCGTTGCTGACGTCGCAGTGGAAGAGTCGACATTGATGTGCTCCGACAACTCGTGAATCGACATTCGGGTATCATCGATAGGTGATACAGACTCCACCTCAGCTGACCCTGAGGCGCTGTCACTGAGCTGCAAGCCGCCAAACATGTCGGTGGAGGGTCCATTTGAGACTGAAACCGGTTCAGCAGACGTAGTGTCAACTGCGCTGCTAGACAATTGCAGGCCACCGAACATGTCGACGGGGGCTGCAGCCGAGGCAGAGTCCACTGCTGCTGGTTCCGTGACACCACTGCTCAACTGTAAGCCACCAAACATATCGACAGGAGCGGCTAAACTGGAAACCGACTCGGACTGCGTATCAGCTCCTACGTTAACGGCACTTGAGCTCAACTGCAAGCCGCCGAACATGCCCCCGTTGTCAACGGGAATGGCAACGCTCGGGTTCACTTCTTCGGTTGTCAATTCAGCATCACCGGAAGGAGTTTGTTCGTCGTGCTGCTCTTCTTCTGATGACTTTTCGGGCGAGGAAACGGAGGATGTGCTGGCATGGAAGCTGCCGCTCATCTGCAGGCCTCCAAAGATTGATCCAGAGGCAGAGGGCGCAATCACATCTTCATTGCTAGGGATCTCCGGCTTACCAAAGAAAGAGTCCTTCAAAGAAGAGGACGTAGGCGAGAAATCTTCCAGTTTAGGTGGTGCCGCCACTTCTTCAGATGCATGCGCTTCATTCTTGACTTCGTAAGCTGGCTCCGTAGCAGCATCAGCCAGACCCTCATGAGTAGCAGTTGGGCCGTTGCTCATCTGTAGCCCACCGAAAAGGGATGCAGTCGTCGGTGGTTCAGCAATTCCCTCCTTCGGCGACTCGTGTTCCGATTCCTGCGAGTTATGTGACTCGGCAGCCGTAGCAGAAGTCGCGTCACCGGCCTTCATGTCAAGTCCTCCAAACATACTTGAAGCCGTCACACCAGTACTTTGGCTAGCAGTGCCGAGCTGAGCTTGAATGCTTTTCTCTTCTTCTCGCAATGACTGAAGTTCCTCGTCGTAGTTTGCAGCTGTGTCATAGTCTTCATTGTCGGTAGCTAACTCAATTTGTTTCTCAAGCATCACGACTCGCAGCTGAATCGTCTCCAACGACTGTGTCAGCTCTTCCTGGCTGCGTGCCGCACTTACAGGGCTAACCATTTCCTCGTGAGCGTATTCCACCTCAGCCTCTTCTTCCTCAGCAGAATGCTCGTTGCTGTTAGACTCTTCCGCATAATCCCTTGAAAAGCCGTTGTCACGAACATCATACGAAGCTTCCTGCGACACTGAAGCTTCGACGACCTGCTGACGTTCCTTCAATGCTTCAATCTTCTCGTCCAGTCTCGCTGCCAAGTCGTAATCTTCATTTTCCGTGGCCTTCTCGATCTGCGACTCAAGTTCAAGGAGTTGCGCGGCGATGTCCTCTAGCATGGAGCTGCTATCTTCAATAGAAGAAGAGACATCAACATCTGACCCTTCGACATCAATTGCTTTTCCTGTCAAACTGGACCGGGAGACCGAGACATGCTCACTTCCCTCGTTGTCTTCGCCATCAATAGATTCATCGTCATCGTCGTCGTCATCCTCTACTTCATCCTTCGAAGGGTCAGACACATCATATTTCCTTTCCAGCGTCTCCACCTGGAGTATACATGCGTCGTAATCTGCCTGCACCAGTAGCATAGCTGAGGATCGGAAGTCGATACCTTCATTAGCAGCATCACCCTCGCTCTTGCATTTCTCGATTTTCCGCAGAGCTGTTCGCAGATGCTTCGCTTCCTTCCACAACTCTTGCAGAGTTGCCAATTCTAGGTGCTTCTCCATCTCCTTCAGCTCCTTCTTCTTTTCTTCAAACTCCACCTCACGCTTATCAATACGCTCCTTCAGATCTTGAAGCTCCATCTCCACAACTTCTACCATCTCCTCGGCAGTCGAACGATCCTTTTCCAGCGCCTTGATGTCCTTAGAAATCCGGGCTGCCTCCTTAAAGTTCCGCTGAGCTGCTGCAGCCTTCTTCTCCTGCTCCAACCGTGGAATCATAGCTTCTGCCGATGCAATGGCATTCCGGTGAATAGACATCGACTTCTCGAGTTCCTCGTGCTGGTTGCTTAACATAGTAAAGCTCTGCTCAGCAACTGCAGCCGCGTCATGTAGTGAGCTCAGCTCTGCCGTTTGCTGCTTCTTGCGAATCAGAGACTGCTCGCGACGAGTTTCCTGCACTTCCAACACATGCGCCAGTAGCGATGCCGCACGCATTTCCTTCTTGACCGCGCCAATACGCTTGCCAATGACTGAAATATCATCCGCGTACCGCTTCAGTTGTTCCTGGAACTCTTGACGCTGCTGCTCAAGGTGTTCACCATCCGACTCAACCTCTGCCTTGGTCTTCTTAATACCCTCCTCGCGATCAGCAATGCGCTTCAGTTGGCGAGAATAACGTCCACGAACAGTGTCAATATCACGCTGCGCAGTGTCAATTGACGACTGAATTTCTTGGACCCGCTCCAGCTTTTCTTTTAGTTTGCGCTCTAGCTCGCGTACTTCTTCTTCGACGGCCTGCTTTTCCTCAATAAGTTGCGCCTGGACAGCGAATTCGGAGCTGCACTGGTCTTCAATGGTAGATTCAATTTCAGACTTCTCGGCAACGACATTTTCCAGGCTCACTGAAACGTGATGCATTTCAGTATCAATACGTTCCGCTTCAAATTGCAGCTGCTCCGTTTGGTTCGATTCATACAGCTTGTACTCGTTGCGCACGCACGTCCTCTCGGATTCTTGGTCTTCTCTAAACTTCTCAAGTTCACGAAGCGTACCGCGAGTACTCTTCAGTTGGTTTGCAAACGCCTTTTCCTTAGCCTTCACAAATGCCACAAGTTCGCTGTCCACCTTGCGAACGTCGCTTTCAGTTAGTGTGATGCAATGCCGCACACTGTTAATAGTGGCATTCAGTGCATCCGCCTTCTCGAAATCCTCGACTTCGCAAGCATGATGCTGCTGCGCTTCGACATCACGCAAATCCATTTCATACTGCGTCAGCTGGTTCGCGAGTTGAGCCTTACGTTCCAGAAGGCGGTTCTCGTCCTCATTCTGCTTCACCGTAAGCTGGCGGAAGCTAACAGAACTCTCATGGAAGTCACGCAAAGTGTTAAATAACCGCTCCTCCGGGGTTGGAGGAGCTGCTGGCACTGGGGAAGCCGATTTCTTGTAAACTTCAGGAGCAGGAGGTTCCTCAACTGGAGTGTCATTCACATCATCATCAGCGACACTGCTTGGAGTCTTGTGAATGCTCAAACCTGACAACACACCATTCCCACCAGATTCTGCCTCAGTAGATCCCAAAATCTTGGCTGGAGAAGGTGAGGGTGAAGCCGATTTGTGAACCGTAAGTCCAGCAAGCACGCCACCGCCGGAAGGGGTAGTTCCCTTGTGAACTGTCAGTCCTTGCAAAACTGAGCCTGATTTCACTGGAGGCAGCAAGTGAGCTAAATCCGTTGGGTTAGTCGCACTACGCGAGCTCCGAGAGCTGTCGGAACGATCCGACATGAGGCGTCCCTCCCGCTGCTGCTGAATGATTTCATCTTCCTTCAAGTCTCCTCGCTGTAGCGCCGCCGCCGATTCATCCGAGAGTTGTCGGCCGAATCCAGGACGGAAGGTTTTCTTCTTTTTTTTCTTCCCCACCTTGGAGCTCGATCGCGATGTCGTCGTTCCCGTGCTGCTTGTCACGCTTGTTCGAGAATATTGTGAGGAATTCAACGCGTCTGAATTCGTTGAGGCTGCTACATCCAAGTAATTAAAGGATCCTGAGCTCCTGGTGGACTTCCGTTGCTCCCCGCCGTACGTTGGAATCGTCGGCCCTCCCGCAGCTTCATCATGTACAGACGCTGGGGCGGTGGGTGCAACATCCAAGCCGCTAAACAAGCTTCCACCAGTCTGTGCAGGGGGTGCAGCAGCCTTCGGAGCTCCGTAGCCTCCATACTGAGGCTGATTCTGAGTCTGCGGCTGCGGCTGATACCGTCCTGCTCCATTGTTGCCAGCAGCTGGAGGAGCTCTCACTGACATCCCACCAAACATGTCAGCAGGAGGAGGAGCTCCCATTGAGCTATTGTCCTGAGCACTGGAGCCATAGGCTGGCGGGGGATACCCTCCAGCTCCACCAGAAGCTCCTACAGGGTTGGAGGCTGAGGGTCCGGCAGCGTTTTGTCCGCCGTAAGGCTTGGACACTGGGGGCGGCAGGTTAAAGAAGCCTCCGCCTGCAGGAGGCTCGTCGGCCCCATTCTGACCTCCCTGGCGTTGATGGCCAGGGGGACCACCCTTGCCGTCTTCCTTGTTCTTGAAGAACCGTCCGAACATGCTGCGCTGTAAATGGGAGGCCAGTTAGACTTAGTTTCACTATCAGTGAGAGTGATGGTCACTTTTTACCGATGGGCTGGAAACGCGCTCTTGAAGTCAATTCGCGCGCTTTAGTGGCAGCTCTGACGCGACAGAGAGGGGGAAAGCGGTGGAGAACTGCAGATCACAACCACAGAGAAAGGAAACGCCCCAGAGACAGCAGCAGACAGATGCAGCTCCACGTGGCTTCCACTAGTCCTGAGCTCGACGCGGATTAGGCAGTGATTTGATGTTCTGTATGTTGCTCGTATGTTGCGCAATATATCACAAATAGTATTGGATACCGACAATCAAGAATAAAGTACTACTGATTATAGTATTTTGTTAGAGCTATACTACTGATACTTGCTCGTTCGAGCAAGTATCAGTAGTAGTCATTGAGCTGCTGGGTCTGGGAGACACACGAAGACATGCAGTCTAGCCAATAACAATAGCAAGATATGCACGACCCCGACAGCCTGTATAGGGGTTTTAACAGTGTATTTGTCGATGTAAATGTAGGCAAGACAATGGATCCACCTAGTAGTGATAGTAGCTCCACTGCATCGCCAAAGCCGATCGCCTACCGCTTCTGGTGGTTGACGTAGCGCAGTGCGATCAATCCGAGGATGCGGAACAGGATGATACATCCGATCACCACGAAGAAGTAGCGCGTGATATCGTCGTGCTCGAAGCCAAAGTACTGCTCCGTGTACTCCTTGATCGTAATGTGGCCGACAGTAGCAGGCGAGTCAGCCATCGGCTGGCATCCGAGCTGCGAGCCGACGTTCTCGTACTCCTGAGTAGTTTCGTTCCAGGTCGGTAGTTCATCGCAGTCAGAGAACACGAGCGCTTCCATGATCGATAGAGGGAATCGCAGCGGCGAGATCTTGTACAACCACGTGTAGCCCGAAGGGATCGAATAGGCCGGAGGACTGAAACCCATGAACATCATGAACACCGCATTGAACAGCAGTCCAATGATCGCAGCCACCTCTTCACTAGGCATCGCGTAGGCGAACATCATACCCATGTAGACTTGCATGAGAACCATCAGCGAAATCGCCAGCCAAAGAGCACCGCCGTGCTAAAGCCCGTGAAGCCGACGAACGGGTAGTACACTACCGTGAAGAGAGCACCGCTGATGAAACAGTACGGAATTTCAGCTAGCGTCGAACCAACGAAGTACCACAGAGCGTTGTACGTCTGCGCCGCGCGTTCACGGTAGTACGAGGCACGCTCAGAGCAAGCCAGCGGTAGAACGCTCTGGAAAGTCATCATGGCCTGGAAGAGGGCAGCAACGAACACCATGCCGACGCCCGAGTTGAGGCCGGAGTACGAGGCGTAGTCGACGTCCACGAAAATAAGGCCGAACACGACGGCGAGGAACAGGGCCAGGTACATGCGCGTAAGGGTGTAGCTGGGGGTTCGCCAATACATTTGAATGAAGCGCCACACCACAAACTTCATCTGCGTCTTCGAATTGGCCGCACGCTTCTCCGAGTAGACCATCTCCGGGAGGTCCGGGGACGGGACGGTAATGCCTTCCTTCGCCATGTTGGCCACAAGAGAACGGTTGAGTGCGCTGTTACGGAAGCACTCCACGAAATCCGTACTATCAGCAGCTGCGTTACCGACACCGGCACCGATACACTCGAGCATCCACGTAGCCGGGTTGTATCCCAATGGTAACGGAGACACACCAGGGATTCCCTCGAAGTAGTCGATCAAGTTGCGGCACTTCTTGCCCAGGTCGCCGTAGAACACAGTCTCACCGCCACGTTTGAGTAGAAGCAAACTGTCAAACAGGTAGAACACCTCCGACGACGGCTGGTGAATCGTACAGATAATAGTACGACCAGAGTCGGCCACCTTGCGAACACCGTCCATGATGATCTTGGCCGAACGAGCATCCAAACCACTCGTCGGTTCATCCAGGAAAATCACACTCGGCTGAGCAGCGAGTTCCACACCGATCGTCAGGCACTTCATCTGCTCCACGGAGCTGCCACGGATGATCTGGTCGGCGATGTCTTCCAGTCCCAACAGTTCGATACATTCGTTCACTGAGTCGTACTTCTTGGCGTCCGGGATCGAAGCGTCCTGACGCAGGAACGAGCTGAACGTCAAGGCTTCACGAATGGTAGCAGCTTCCGAGTGCACGTCCATCTGCTCGCAGTAGCCTGTGCATCGACGGATAGCGAGGTCGGTGGCCTCGTAGCCGTTCAGCAGGATTTTGCCAGTGATCTTGCCTGACGTCTTACGGCCAGCGATGACATCCATCAGCGTCGTCTTACCAGCACCGGAGGAGCCCATGAGAGCGGTGATCGATCCAGGAACAGCAAAACCATTGATACCCTTCAACAACTCAAGCTGCTCGCTGGGGTTCTTGGGGTTCGGGACGTAGTAGTGCAGGTCTTCGAACGCCATAGTCACGGGGGTGAAGTTCTTCTCGCGAGTGTCGAGCTCAACTACGTAGTCTCCTGTAGTGTTGGACGCCGAGCTCTTAGGTGTCCGCATCATTGCGTACGATTCATCTTCGATCGGCTTCGACATTTTCCGGAGCTTCGTAGCGTAGATATTCCAGCGCCAGGAAGGACATGAACATGAACATGAACATGATGTAGATGACGATCGTGTAGATAATGCCGTACACGATCCAGTACTTCTCCGTCTCGATACCGAACAGATCCAAGTAGTACACGCCCATTGTCATCCCGTAGTCCTTGCAGTAGTCGACGCCGTCAAAGACACAAACGTCCATGTTGTCCGAGCGGTACCGGTTGATGGACAGCGCGCGGATACTCCAAGTCATGGGGCTGATCCAGTGGGCCCAGATGAGGTAGTCCGGAATCTGGCTCTTGGTCACGATGAAGCCGGCAAAGATGATAAAGATAAGCACGGAGACCATACCCAAGGGGGTGACGACGTTCTCGTTCGGGCCGACGGAGCTCAGGAAGAAGAACCACATTCCCATTGCTAGGTTCATGACGAAGAGCACGAACTCAAAGATGAGGAACAGTTGGAACTCGGACTCGAAGCCACACAGCCAATACACCAGCGCTCCGAAGATGAGCGTCTCGACCAGCGCCAACGGGATCTGACTCGCTGAGGTAGCAAGCACATACGACGCCGTGCGGAAGAAGTTGGCGCCGCGCTGCTTGTAGAAGACCTCGCGCTCCGCCATGTACGTTGGAATCTGAGACGATTGACCCATGGACAGGAACATGACGGAGGAGAACACAACTCCTAACACGACCGATACTTGCGTCGGGTCGAAGTCGTAGAACACCGTACAGAACAACAGCCCCATGACGGCGATCATCAACACGCGGCCAAAGATGAACGGCTTGTTGCGGTACGTGATGGTAAGTTGCCGGCGCAGCAACGTCATGGTGCTGTCTATGAACGACTGACTAAACGTGGGCATCGGCTTCATGTTCTTCTCGACGCTTCTCAGCAGCTCCGGGTCGTACGGGGCCTCCAGTGCGTACATGTTCTCCGCGTAGATGTGGGAGTCACGGAACGCCTGTGCGAACTCGCTCGCACGTCGCGGCTGCTTCGTCGGGTGTTCTACTTGGTACTGGTACTGCTCGCGTGTGCCCAGGTCAAGCAAGTAGTCGGCAATGTCGCGTCCAGGCGGACATTTAAAGCCGAGAGACTCGAAGAACCCTTCCACCTGGTTGCACGGGCCGTGGTACATGAGTTGCCCCTCGTTCAGGATCATGACGTCGTCGAACAGCGCGAAGACCTCGGGCGACGGCTGCAACAGAGCGATCACCACGGTCTTACGGAGCGTGTGCGCCACACTGCGCTGTGTGTTGATGATGTCGTACGTGGCGGCACTGTCGAGACCCGTACTGATCTCGTCCATGAGCGTCACGTATTTGGTGCCGAACTCCATCTCACCAGTCGTCACACGCTTGCGTTCACCGCCGGACACGCCGCGGGTCATGGTGTCGCCCACGATGGTGTCCTGACAGTTCTGCAGTCCTAACTGTTGGATGATCACCTCCGGGTAGTGTGCGAACATGGCGTTCGCAGCTCTCAGAGCCTCGTCGTTCTCCTCCGGCGTGCCTTGAGAGAGCATCTTCTTGCCGTGCTCGGAAAGCTCAGCTCCACAGAACTGATGGGCGTACTGCAGCGTCTCCTTGACGGTTAGTACGGGGTAGTGCTTGTCCCGTTGGTTCACGTACGCCACGAACTGCGGCAGCGTCTTGATGATCTGCTCACGGGGACGTTATTGAACGAGATGTCGCCCTCCACAGTGATGTTCTTGCCCATGGGGAACCGAGCGCTGAGCATTTTCAACAGAGCGGACTTGCCGGATCCAGGTTGACCCAGCAACAGGGTGATCTTCCCGGGGGAGAACACACCACTGACATCCTTGAGGATCTCCTTGCGCACTACGCGCTTCTTGGGGCTGATGAAGGTCTTCATTAGCGTGTTCGGGATGGTGGGCAACTCGTTCTTGGAGTTATCATCGTCCACTACGACAACGTCAGCCGTGACCGACAGGTTGCTGAACCGCACGTCCATCTGCGGCATGGAAGAGCCTAACGCCCTGCCGATCTTGGTGGCGATATGGTCATGCAGCACTTGAGGCCCTTCGGCCATCAAGGCGGCGCCGGAGTCGTACCCGAGCCGCTTGCGAGTGGCCGGGGATACCGGAGTCGTCGTTGTCATCGTTGTTTTTCCTGGATTGGCTTGAGAGCTAGTCAGGAAATTCGAGAATGACCTTACTACGCCGGCACGGAGCTTTGCTGGCGAAGATGACAAGACTTGGCAGTAGTTGACGTCGGTTGATGCCGACAAACGACGGCGTCAACTAGGCTACCGTTTACCAGCCCCGCAAGTTGACGGTACTCAGGGTGCAACTACCGGCGCTCGAGCCTTAAAACGGCTGGGCAGCAAATTGTCGGCATCAACCGGCGGCGTCAACTCTACTGTTTACCAGCCCCGTAAGTTGACGGCAACTACCGGTAGTCGAGCCTTAGAACGGCTACAATTGGCCCAAGCAGCCTCGATTAGTGCTGTATTACAACCTCGGGCTGGTGAGAGCCGTAGTTCGAAAAAATGTTTTATGTATATTACCCCTGTGTTAAAAGGAATGAACTCATAGCACTGTGATCTTCTCTTCGATTTCTATAGGCTCTATGCTACGTGTAAACATTTCTGAGGCTATTGACGCTCCAAACGGCAACTTTATGGGCCCTGTACGTACGGGCTACTTCTTCTGGTGGTTGATGTAGCGCAGAGCTAACGCGGCCCAAATGCGGAACAGCACAATGACGCCGATGGTGATGCCGAAGTTGCGCGTGATCTGGTGGTGCTTGAAGCCGAAGTACTCCTCCGTGTACTCCTTGATAGTGATATTCCCCACAGTCTCCGGTGCATTCGTCATGGGCTGACAACCAACCTGCGAGTTCACGTTGATGTACGACTGCGAAGCTTCATCCCATGTTGGAAGGTGGTCGCAGTCTGAGAAGACCAACGCCATCAGGATTGACATGGGGAACTTGATGGGGCAGATATCGTACAGCCACGTGTAGGCGGATGAAATCGCGTACGCTGGGGGGCTGAAACCAACGAACATCATGAAGATGGCGTTGAAGAGGACGCCGACGATCATAGCCACCTCTTCACTGGGCAGCGCGTACGAGAAAAACTGGCCGAGATACACCTCCATCAGCACCAAGAGTGAGCACGCGAGCCAGAAGAGCACAGCCGGAGTAAAACCCGAGAAGCCGACGAAGTAGTAGAAGATGAACGTGAACAGGAAAGTGCTGACGAAGCAGTACGGTATTTCTACGACTGTCGAACCCACGAAGTACCAGAAGGCGTTGTACGTCTGAGAAGCGCGCTCGCGGTAGTATGACGCTCGTTCGGCGCAGCTCAGCGGCATGACACTCTGAAATACTGCCATGGAACTGAACAGCGACGCCATGAACACCATACCCACACCCGAGTTCAAGCCCGAATAGGACGCAAAGCCACTGTTGCCGACGAAAATGAGGCCAAACAGCAACGCCAAGAAGACTGCGAGATACATTCGCGTCAAGTTGTAGCTCGGAGTGCGCCAGTACATCTGCATGAAGCGAGTCACCACGAACTTCATCTGGGTCATCGAGCTGGCAGCTCGCTTCTGACTGAACACCATTTTAGGTAGGTCGGGGGATGGAGTGGTGATCCCCTCCTTTGCCAAGCTTGAGCTGAGCAATTCACTTTGAGGACTGTTCTTGAAGTAGCTCACAAAGTCCATGATATCTCCATCACCGTGTCCAACACCTGCGCCAATGCACTCCAACATCCACGTAGCCGGATTGTATCGCAACGGCAACGGAGACACACCAGGGATTCCCTCGAAGTAGTCGATCAAGTTGCGGCACTTCTTGCCCAAGTCACCATAGAACACCGTCTCACCGCCACGCTTGAGTAGAAGCAAGCTGTCGAACAGGTAGAACACCTCCGACGACGGCTGGTGAATCGTACAGATAATAGTACGACCAGAGTCGGCCACCTTGCGAACACCGTCCATGATGATCTTGGCCGAACGAGCATCCAAACCACTCGTCGGTTCATCCAGGAAAATCACACTCGGCTGAGCAGCGAGTTCCACACCGATCGTCAGGCACTTCATCTGCTCCACGGAGCTGCCACGGATGATCTGGTCGGCGATGTCTTCCAGTCCCAACAGTTCGATACATTCGTTCACTGAGTCGTACTTCTTGGCGTCCGGGATCGAAGCGTCCTGACGCAGGAACGAGCTGAACGTCAAGGCTTCACGAATGGTAGCAGCTTCCGAGTGCACGTCCATCTGCTCGCAGTAGCCTGTGCATCGACGGATAGCGAGGTCGGTGGCCTCGTAGCCGTTCAGCAGAATCTTGCCAGTGATCTTGCCTGACGTCTTACGGCCAGCGATGACATCCATCAGCGTCGTCTTACCAGCACCGGAGGAGCCCATGAGAGCAGTGATCGATCCTGGAACAGCAAAACCATTGATACCCTTTAACAGTTCAAGTTGCTCCTTTGAGTTCTTGGGGTTCGGGACGTAGTAGTGGAGGTCCTGGAACGCTACCGTCACCGGTGTGAAGTTTTTATCACGATCTTCTGTTGGTAGGTCGAGAATGACTTCGCTGGGCTTATCCGTGCCCTTCGGGGTTACGGTGAGTGCGTAAGAATCATCCTCAATCGATTTCGCTGACACGTCGACGTTTTCTGGGGTTTCGTAGCGAACATATTCGAGCGCCAAGTACGACAGGTACATGAAGAACACGTAGATAACGATGAGGTAGATGATACCGTACGCTACCCACGCTTTTCCGCTTGCAAAGTCGTATGTGTTGAGGTAGTACTCGCCCATGTTGAGTCCGTAATTTGCGCAGTAGTCCACACCTTTGTAGACGCAGACATCAAGCTCACTGGATCGGTATTCGTTGACAGCCAGTGCCCTGAGTGCCCACGCAAGAGGACTGAGCCAATGGAGCCAAATCAAATAGTCTGGAATCTGGCTCTTGAGCACGATAAAGCCTGCAAAGATGACGAACACGAGGATAGACGCCATGTTCACCGGCATGACGACGTTAGCGTTCGGACACACCGCAGCCAGGAAGAAGAACCACATGCCCATAGCTAAGTTAGCCAAAAAGACGACGACCAGGAACAGAATGTAGAGCTTCGCCTCGGACGCAAACCCGCAGATCCAGTAAACGATGGAGCCGAAGATGAGTGTCTCCGCTATTGCCAGTGGAATTTGACTGATCGTCGTGGCCAGGACGTACGACCCCGTTCGGAAGAAGTTGGCTCCGCGCTGCTTGTAGAAAACCGTTCGGCCGGAGATGTAGACGGGAGTTTGGGAGCCCTGGCCTAAAGACAGGAACATAACCGTAGCGAACATGACCCCCATGACCACGGATACCTGCGTCGGGTCGAACTGGTAGAAAACCGTGCAGTAGATGAAGCCCATTATGATGACCATCAGCAACCGCCCGATAATGAACGGCTTGTTTCGGTACGTGATCATCAGCGCTCGCTTCTGGAGTTCCCAGACGCTGGCCAACATTGACTGGTGGAAGGCTGGAAGCGGATCGATGATATCCTTCGCACTCGTTACCAGCTTTGGATCGTAAGGCCCCTCCAAAGCGTGTAAAGTCTCCTCATACGTCTGAGTGCGGCGAAAGCACTCAGCAAACTCACTGGCTCTTCGAGGCTGCTTCACAGGATGAGGGACTTCATACCGGTGCTGCTGTTTAGTGCCTAGATCCAGCAGATAGTCGGCAATATCGCGCCCTGGAGGACACTTGAACCCAAGTGTCTCGAAGTACCCCTCGACCTTGCTACACGCTCCGTGATACATGAGTTCACCGTCGTTCAAGATCATCACGTCGTCGAACAGTGCGAAAATCTCCGGGGACGGCTGAAGCAAGGCAATCACCACTGTCTTGTGGAGTGTGTGAGCCACACTGCGCTGCGTCGTGATGATGTCAAAGGTAGCAGCACTGTCCAGGCCCGTACTGATCTCGTCCATGAGCGACACGTACTTCATGCCAAACTCCATCTCGCTAGTCGTCACGCGTTTGCGTTCTCCGCCGGACACACCTCGCAACATGGCGTCCCCCACGACGGTGTCCTTACAGATCTTGAGTCCATACTGTTCCATAACGACATCAGTGTAATGAGCGAAAATGGCTTTGGCATCCTCTAGAGCTCGAAGATCATCATGACGCAAACCCATGTCCAGCATCCCTTTGCCTTTCTTCAGGAGCTCACCGCCACAGAACTTGCTGGCAAACTCCAGCGTTTCGGCGACAGTCAACGTCGCCGAGTGATAGTCACGTTGGCCCACGTATGCCACAAACTGCGGTAGACGATCAACGAGGTCGTCCCTGGGGACACTGTTGAATGAGATATCGCCCTCCAGAGTGATGTTCTTGGCCATCGGAAATCGACCGCCGAGGACCTTCATCAAAGCAGACTTGCCCGAGCCAGGCTGACCAAGCAGCAACGTGATTTTACCCGGCGTGAAGCGTCCACTTACGTTCTTGAGGATTTCCTTGCGCACTGTCAGCTTTTTCGGTCCCATCAGCGTCTTCTTCAGTTCGTTTGGGAGAGTTGGGAGCTCGTATTTGGTCGCTTGGTCGTCGGCGACGACGATGTCAGCCGATAGCGACAGGTTGCTGAAACGAACCTCCATCTCTGGCAGTGGACGCCCCTTTGCCCTCTCGATTCTGTCCGCCATGACTTCGTGCAGACTCTGAGAACCTTTCTCCATGAGGGTTTTGCCCGACTCGTAGTTGAGTTCGGGGTTGATAGCTCGAATTGGTTCAGTGTTCATGACACTGGTAGCTTCTTGTTGACTCGAGTCGAAGACTGTAAAACCAACAATGACTAAAACCATTCGTCGAGGTTGAGACCAAAGCCAGCATTTGTAGCAGACTCTCGTTCATTGGGGCATAATCATTGCCGCGTCCTCATGCTGACAAAGTAGGTTGTCACAAAAATGTTATGCTCAAAATGCTGCTGCACCTCGCTTTTGTATGACTTACCGGTACAGTACCTTGTTAGAGCATCAGCAATGCTTGATTGTTTTCGACGCACAAAACGCCATGCGAGTATGATGCTCTCGGCTTCACTTTACTCGAGGTTCATGTTCGACGACGAATGCGAGCGCGTTGTACTCCACACAGCCACAGCTCGCGCGGCAAAGTCGCACCCAAACCAACGTGTTGTGCGAGCGCTGGTATCTATTATTTTCGGCTACATACGGCTTATTTTCGGCTAAATACGGCGCTTGATCTGTACTACTACTATTTTTCAATCCAAAATCAATGTTGAAGAAAGTATTTTAATTTACTATGGATACTATGTATCAAATAATACTGGAGGAGATACTATAGTATCAGGTACAGCTACAGCAAAAATGTTGTTGTTGATACAGGAACTCTGCATAGAATTGAAGAGACCTAGACTTAGTCATACGTACTCTATCCGTGGCTCACTGAGCAACTACACCTTAGAAGGTCAACTTCAGGCAAAACAATTCTTCGACATCGTCCCGCGGTTGCTGCAGAAACACAGAAAAGGAGCTGTGCTGGAAATCCGTTACTGTACTATTTTTTCCGGTAAGTACCGGTACATACAGAGAAACTAATCAGGTTGCCTAGTACCTGTGGGAGCCCTTAATAAGGCCCTTATTAAGGGTTTAGAGGTCCTTCTTAAGGCGGTGAGACCCTCAAGAAAGGCCCCGACCCAGAAACACTGGAATGGTGCTTCCTTCTCCATTATGCTATCGATGTGTGGTTTGGAGGAGAGTGTAGCCCCTGCAGTGGTGTCCGGGATGCAGCGATGGAGCTCGCCTAAAGCTTGATAGAAGCAACGTGAGCTCAGGCGAAAAAACGAAAAAGTATCCGCTTTATGTTCCCAGTTCTCACTTCCTTTTTATTTTCACCTGAAATACATGAACGGCGCGAGCGTAAGGTTTGTTACGATATGTTTACTGTTTTACATGGCTTACATGGTTTCATCATCAATAACTTTTCGGCATTGCTCTTTTCCGTATGTTTGTGCAATGCTAATAAGTCATTGAGCTTCAGCTGGCATTTCACAACTTGCTCCCCAGCAACAATGCGTCTATTCTATCTGGCGGGTATGGCTATTCTCGCTTTCGTTGCAGGTGGAGACGCCAAAGGCACCCGAGTTTTGGCATCCAACGTTTTCAACCAACACCAATTTCACGGTGCAAGCACGAGCGCCGTATCACCTACGAGGCTTTTACGAACGAGAAGTATTATCGACGAGGAGAGTGCTGGCGGAGGGATCTCTGTATCGGGTACTGACAAACTCGCAAAACTCTTCAAGTCTTCGAAAGTGACCGATGAACAGCTTCAGAAGTGGCTCAGCAAGGGGAAAGCTGCGGAAAGTGTCTTTATCGCATGGACCTAGCGAACGCTCGCATTACGAGATTATTTGATAGCCCCCAGTTCATCAGGTGGCTTCAATACGCCGACGACTTGAGTGCCTCCGGGAAGGGACCATCCGCCATTTCGGTACTGTCGACTCAGTATGGCGATGATACACTGTACAAAATGATCGGATGGGCCAAGAAGAAGACGAACACCGAGGCTCTCGGCACCAGACTGCAAGCTGACCAACTGGAACACTGGGTAAAGACTCGGAAAGACCCCGACGAGGTTTTCAAGTTGTACGACCTCAACTACGTTGGGTGGCGCATTCTCAGCAAACCTCAATTCAGCGCCTGGACCAAGTACGTGGACGATCTGAATGCAAAGAACGAGGGAGCGATGGTATCGATTATCCCGACGCTGAGGAAATACTTCAGTGACGACGATCTGTTCAAAATCGTCCTGGCTGCCAAGAGAGTGGACGAAACGGAGGCCATGGGAACGAAATTGGAGGACGCTTTTGTGCAGTTCTGGATCAACCGGAAGGAAACGCCAGACAACGTTCTGGTAGAGCTCGGACTGAAGACGTCAACGGAAACTCTGCTGGAGAGCCCACTGCTCAACATTTTGACCAAGTACACGGAAGTTTACAATGTCAAGTTTACGGAAAAGAAAACGACTGTGATCGAGACGCTCACACGGACATTCGACGACGAAACGGTGGCCAAGATGCTCCTTGCAGGGAAGTCGGAATCTACGACGAAAAAGATTGCGACAAAGTTCGAGACGGAGCAGCTGGAAATGTGGCTGAACAGTGGCCAATCTGTCGATGACGTGTATAAACTGCTGAATTTACCTTCCCACAGAGATTTACTGGTCGACTTTGGTAACGAACGCTTGTTCAACACGTGGGTGGTGTACATGAATACCGTCAGTATCAAGAATCCTGACAAGACTGCTGCTATGTTCTCGACGCTGACACCAAGTTTTAGAGACAGACCGATGATGCAAATTCTCCAAGCAGCCCAAAAGTTCTCCAGTATGGAAAGCTCCGCAACCAAATTGCAGCTAGAGAAGGCTCAAAGCATTTTTTCCACTGGGATATCCCCCCGCAAAGCGTTTCTGTCGGTAGCGCTTGACAATTTTGGGGATTCCGTTCTCAGCAGTCCTCTGTTCAAGAAGTGGATGATTTATGTGGAGGATTTCAACAAGAAACACCCCACGAAGGAAGAATCGTGGCTCTTGCCACTACGTGGCCACTATCAAGACCATGGCCTCGACAGAATAATTGACAAGGCGATGAAAGACCCCAGCACCGTGAAGGTCGCTAACTTGGTGGAGAAGGAGCTAATGAAGGAGTGGCTTGAAAAGTGGAAAACAATTCCTGAACATGCGTTCCAATCCCTGCACCTTGACAAAGCAGGAGAAAAGTATTTTCGAATCCGAAATTCGAGTTGTGGGTGAAGTACTTGGACGACTGGAACCAGGCATACCCCAGCAAGAGAACGACTATGCTCGATGGGTTTCTGGCTAATTACCATACCTTGGATCTAGTGCTGATACTTGCGGCGGCGGAGAAGGTCCCCAGCACGAAGAAGCTGGCGTCACAGTTGAAGGATGCGCTGGTGGATAAGTGGATAGCTGAGAAGAAAACACTAGCCTACCTTAAATCGTGGCTCAGTCATGTAGCATCCTCGGACGATATGCTGGAACGGTTCACCAAGAAACTAGACAGTGCGTAGAATTTCGAGAGGATACAGCTTTTAAGCGTTTTAATCCGGATTATTCTCCTTCACGGAGGACGACAAAATCGCCGTTTTGATCTTCAAGACTACTGTTAGCTGCTTCGTTTTATCTTGGTTAAGCGTTCTGAGGAGAAAGTTTCGTCGAGATAAGCCTGTTCAACCTTCCAGAGACGTTTCGATTCCTTTGCAATATCGTTTTTACTGAAAGCTTTTTCGCGCTGAAGCTGGCAGTCCGGAGCGCCGAAGATGACGCACAACGGTAAAGCCCAAAGTAGACGCGCGAGCTGAACAACAAGCAGGTAGGGGATCCGATATGAGGGTAACGGATACAGTAGACGTGCATGTCGAGCAGACACTCCATTTCTTGAGGCAGCAAGACAAAAGTTTGGCACGTTGCTAGCAATGGTGTTTAGAGCTCATTGTTTGCCATGGCAAGTCGAACGCGACCTGCACAGACTTTTCGCGCATTAGTATCCAACCAAGCACTTCTACAGCGTCTGTTAAAGCTTAGCAAGCCATGCAAATTGCCTTCGCACCAGGTGCGGCACCTCTCGAAATCCGTCACGCGCTCGGCATAATCACACTGCGAACTGTGTTCGAAAATCATAATTGTGTCAACTCGGAGCGTCAGCAAAGCGCCCAATCTAGCAACGATGTGACGACAAAAGCCCAATATACCTTATTTTGGGGTGGTTAAAATCGACTTTGGGCGGAATAGCATCACCCTGCCGAAAACCGGTCGAAAACAAGTTCTGTCCCGCATTCGCATCCGCATGGCACCCCGTTGCCGACCTACACGCCCTGCTGCGGCAACGCCAGCGCCATTGATCACCTCAGTTCATTCTCCAACTTGACGTGAGTCTGCCACCCCAGCGACTACAGACATGGCAACGCCCACCAAGCGCTTCGGCCTCGAGTCGGGCGAAACGCTCATGGCGGAAGGCTCGGGCGTACTGCACGACCACATCGTGAACAAGATGGAGGTCGCTCTAGGTGGAGAACTCCCGCAAATGGACGTGCGCTTCAAGAACCTGTCACTCACGGCCGACATCGTGGTGGTGGAGGACGACGGCGCTAAGTACGAGCTACCGACGCTGCCCAACACCGTCAAGAAGGCGTTCGTGGGGCCTAAGAAGCGCACCGTCCGCAAGGAGATCCTTAAAGACATCAGCGGCGTGTTCCAGCCTGGAAAGCTCACACTGTTGCTGGGTCAACCGGGATCGGGCAAGTCCGCATTGATGAAGGTGTTGAGTGGCCGCTTCCCCATGGCCAAGAACATCACGCTCGAGGGCGACGTCACGTTCAACAGTGTCAAGCGCGAGCAGATCCTCAAGACGCTCCCGCAGTTTGCGGCCTACGTGAACCAGCGTGACAAGCACTTTCCCACTCTCACAGTGAAGGAGACGCTGCAGTTCGCCCACACTTTCTGTGGCGGCGAGATGGACCGTCGCGGCGAGGAGCTGCTGTCCAAGGGCTCCCAGCAGCAGAACCTGGAGGCTCTGGAGCTGGCCAAGGCTGTCTTCAGCAACTTCCCTGACATTGTCCTCGAACAACTCGGTCTTAAGATCTGCCAGGACACGATCGTCGGCGACGCCATGATGCGCGGTATCTCTGGTGGCGAACGCAAGCGCGTGACGACCGGCGAGATGGAGTTCGGCATGAAGTACGCGTCTTTCATGGACGAGATCAGTACGGGTCTTGATAGTGCAGCCACGTACGATATCATCACCACTCAGCGCAGCATCGCCCATACTCTTCACAAGAACATTGTGATCGCTCTATTGCAGCCGTCGCCCGAAGTGTTCGCGCTGTTCGACGACGTCATGATCCTGAACGACGGTGAGCTCATGTACCACGGCCCCTGTGACCAGGTACAGAGCTACTTCGATGGCCTGGGCTTCGAGTGCCCCGTCGGACGCGACATCGCCGACTACCTGCTGGATCTGGGAACGCAGGAGCAGTACCGGTATCAGACACGGGAGGCCCCGCGCGGCGGCAAGCACCCGCGTTCGCCTAAGGAGTTCGCGGACGTGTTCAAGCAGTCGGTAATCCACACGGACATGCTTACGGCGCTGGATGCTCCTCATCAGCCGAAGCTGCTCGCGACTATCGATAAGCACATGACCCCCACGCCCGAGTTCCACCAGAGTTTCTTTGAGAGCACCATGACGCTGTTCCGTCGGCAGCTCATGGTCACGTACCGTAACAAGCCGTTCGTGTTCGGCCGTTTGCTAATGATCGGCGTCATGGGGCTGTTGTACTGCACAACGTTCTACAAGTTCGACCCGACGCAGGTGTCGGTCGTCATGGGCGTCATCTTCTCGTCCATTATGTTCCTGTCCATGGGTCAGTCGTCGCAGGTGCCGACGTACCTGGCCGAACGCGACATCTTCTACAAGCAACGCGGCGCCAACTTCTACCGCACGGCGTCGTACGTCCTAGCTCAGTCCGTGGGGCAGATCCCGTTGGCTGTGGCCGAGACGCTCATCTTCGGCTCGCTCGTGTACTGGATCTGCAGCTTTGAAGCGGACGTCTGGCGGTTCGTCATCTTCCTCGTCATCCTCCTGGTCATGAACCTGGCCATGGGCATGTGGTTCTTCTTCCTGTCGGCCGTGTGTCCGGACGGCAACATCGCGTCTCCAGTCAGCCAGGTCTCTATCCTGGTCATGGTCATCTTCGCGGGTTTCATCGTCACGGCCGGCACCATCCCCGACTGGTTGATCTGGCTGCACTGGATCAGTCCCATGTCCTGGGCGCTGCGTGCTCTGTCCATTAACCAGTACCGTGCCGATAGCTTCAACGTGTGCGTGTACGGCGGAGTGGACTACTGCGCCGAGTACAACGGCTTGACCATGGGCGAGTACTACCTGCAGATGTTCGACATCCAGACGGACACGGCTTGGGTCGCGTACGGAGTCATCTACGCCTGTGCAGTGTACGTCGTTTTCATGTTCCTGTCGTTCTTTGCGCTCGAGTACATCCGCTACGAAGCTCCGGAGAACGTCGACGTGTCTGAAGCCCAGACCGACGACGACACGTACGCGCTCCTTGAAACCCCCAAGAACTCGAAGAAGGTTGCGGACGGCGACGTCATTTTGGAGCTTCCGCGTGCGCACGAGAAGAACTTCGTGCCGGTGACGGTTGCCTTCCAAGACCTGCACTACTACGTGCCTAACCCGAAGAACCCCAAGGAGACGCTCGAGCTGCTCAAGGGAATCGATGGATACGCTCTTCCTGGCTCCGTGACGGCTCTCATGGGCTCCTCGGGTGCTGGTAAGACGACGTTGATGGATGTCATCGCTGGCCGTAAGACGTCGGGCAAGATCACTGGCAAAATCCTGCTGAACGGCTACGAGGCCACCGACCTCGCTATCCGTCGATGCACAGGCTACTGCGAGCAGATGGACGTGCACTCGGAAGCTGCTACCATTCGTGAAGCCTTGACGTTCAGCTCGTTCCTGCGTCAGGACGCTTCGATCCCGGACGCCAAGAAGTACGACTCAGTGAACGAATGTATCGAACTGTTGGGACTGGAAGACATCGCCGACCAGATCATCCGTGGCAGCTCCGTGGAGCAGATGAAGCGCCTGACGATCGGTGTGGAGCTCGCTGCTCAGCCGAGTGTGATTTTCCTGGATGAACCAACCAGTGGGTTGGACGCGCGCTCTGCTAAGCTGATCATGGACGGTGTTCGCAAGGTGGCCGACTCTGGTCGTACTATTATCTGTACGATTCACCAGCCGTCGTCGGAGGTGTTCTACCTGTTTGACAGTTTGCTTCTACTCAAACGTGGCGGTGAGACTGTGTTCTACGGCGACCTGGGCAAGAAGTGCCGCAACTTGATCGACTACTTCGAGGGAATCCCTGGTGTGTCTCCGTTACCATTGGGATACAACCCGGCTACGTGGATGCTCGAGTGTATCGGTGCCGGTGTGAGCAACTCGGCCGCTGACAGTATGGACTTTGTGAACTACTTCAAGAACAGCCCGTACGCGGCCAAGCTGCAGACGGACTTAGCCAAGGAGGGCGTGACGACTCCGTCGCCGGAGTTCCCCGAGCTAGTTTTCGGCAAGAAGCGTGCGGCCAGCTCCGCGACGCAGATGAAGTTCCTGGTTCAGCGGTTCTACGACATGTACTGGCGCACGCCGTCGTACAACTTGACGCGTCTCGTGATCTCGGTCTTCCTGTCGCTGCTGTTCGGCGTGATCTTCGTCGGCGTCGACTACGCCTCGTACACGGGTTTGAACTCGGGCGTCGGCATGGTCTTCATGGCGTCGCTATTCAACGCCATGGTGTCGTTCCAGAGCGTACTACCGCTTTCGTCTGCGGAACGTGCGTCGTTCTACCGCGAGCGCGCGTCGCAGACGTACAACGCCTTCTGGTACTTCGTGGGCTCAACCTTGGTGGAGCTCCCGTACTGTTTCCTCAGTGGTTTGATCTTCACCGTCATCTACTACCCTATGGTTGGGTTCCAGGGCTTTACCAACGGCGTTCTCTTCTGGCTCAACTTGTCCCTGCTCATCACGATGCAGACGTACTTCGGCCAGTTCTTCTCGTACGCGCTGCCCAGTGAAGAGGTGGCGTCCATCATCGGCGTGCTCATCAACTCGATCTGCTTCCTCTTCATGGGATTCAGTCCCCCGGCGTACGCGATCCCGTCCGGCTACCAGTGGCTGTACAAGATCGTCCCGCACCGATTCGCGCTCTCGAACCTCGTGGCGCTGGTGTTCGCCAAGTGCGACGAGCTTCCGACGTGGGACGAAGCCTCCCAGTCGTACACGAACGTGGGCTCGGAGCTTGGGTGCCAGCCGATGGCCAACTCGCCGGTCACCGTCGGCCACATCACGCTCAAGGGGTACACGGAGGAGTACTTCGGCATGTACTACGACGACTTGTGGATGAACTTCGGCATTGTCATCGCTTGGATCGTGGGTTTCCGTCTTCTGGGGCTGCTGTCGCTGCGTTACGTCAACCACCAGAAGAGGTAGAGGAATCGCGAATGCCTGCTCAATAACGATCCTTGTACACAAGGGCCAACCGCGATACTAAAGTCTGCATCTCAATACACATACAAAAAACAACATTTTCTTTCAGTCTAAAGCGATGTTGATGGCAAAAGGGAATCCAGTGCTCGGTCGTGTCCCTACAGCGACGGCGTGATTGTGCTCGAGACGGGTGCCAGAAACATCGTACATGTACATGTACATGTATCAACGACTGTTTTACATCCGCTCCAAGTGTTGGCACGTTGCGATCGCAGTTCATGTTGTTGCCATATTTTTCGAGCCTGTCGCAGTCCAGACGTTGATGTCCAAGCCATCATCAGCTTGTCGATGCCAGCTTTTTGGTGGGGCAGCTCCAGTGACGATTTGCTGCTGTCCTTGAAGTAATCGAGGCTGCTTCGGCCAATTGCAGCCGTTCTCAGGTTCGATTACTTAGGGCATCTTGGGGTTTTGGATCCAGAAGTAATCGCTCTTCAACATCCTACATGTACATGTAGTTGCACCCTGAAGATGTCGGCGTACATGTACTGGGCTGTTTCACTTAACAGTAGCTTGGTTGACGCCGCCATTTTCGGTTGAAGCCATGCCGTGTCCAGACTGTCAAGTCTTGTGGTCGTCACCATCAAAACTCGGTCCGTGTCGGTTTAGCAAAGTCATTCTCGAATTTCCTGACTAGCTCTCAAGTCAACCCAGGGAAAAAAAACAACGATGACAACGACGACTCCGGTATCCCCGGCCACTCGCAAGCGGCTCGGGTACGACTCCGGCGCCGCCTTGATGGCCGAAGGGCCTCAAGTGCTGCATGACCATATCGCCACCAAGATCGGCAGGGCGTTAGGCTCTTCCATGCCGCAGATGGACGTGCGGTTCAGCAACCTGTCGGTCACGGCTGACGTTGTCGTAGTGGACGATGATAACTCCAAGAACGAGTTGCCCACCATCCCGAACACGCTAATGAAGACCTTCATCAGCCCCAAGAAGCGCGTAGTGCGCAAGGAGATCCTCAAGGATGTCAGTGGTGTGTTCTCCCCCGGGAAGATCACCCTGTTGCTGGGTCAACCTGGATCCGGCAAGTCCGCTCTGTTGAAAATGCTCAGCGCTCGGTTCCCCATGGGCAAGAACATCACTGTGGAGGGCGACATCTCGTTCAATAACGTCCCCCGTGAGCAGATCATCAAGACGCTGCCGCAGTTCGTGGCGTACGTGAACCAACGGGACAAGCACTACCCCGTACTAACCGTCAAGGAGACGCTGCAGTACGCCCATCAGTTCTGTGGAGCTGAGCTTTCCGAGCACGGCAAGAAGATGCTCTCTCAAGGCACGCCGGAGGAGAACGACGAGGCTCTGAGAGCTGCGAACGCCATGTTCGCACACTACCCGGAGGTGATCATCCAACAGTTAGGACTGCAGAACTGTCAGGACACCATCGTGGGCGACACCATGACCCGCGGCGTGTCCGGCGGTGAACGCAAGCGTGTGACGACTGGTGAGATGGAGTTCGGCACCAAATACGTGACGCTCATGGACGAGATCAGTACGGGTCTCGACAGTGCCGCCACGTACGACATCATCAACACACAGCGCAGTGTGGCGCACACGCTCCGTAAGACCGTGGTGATCGCTCTGTTGCAGCCGTCGCCCGAGGTCTTCGCGCTGTTCGACGACGTCATGATCCTGAACGAGGGGCAACTCATGTACCACGGCCCGTGCAACCAGGTGGAAGGGTTCTTCGAGTCTCTCGGCTTTAAATGTCCGCCTGGACGCGACATTGCCGACTACTTGCTTGACCTGGGCACACGCGAGCAGTACCAGTACCAAGTAGAACACCCGACGAAGCAGCCGCGACGTGCGAGCGAGTTCGCACAGGCGTTCCGTGACTCCCACATCTACGCGGAGAACATGTACGCACTGGAGGCCCCGTACGACCCGGAGCTGCTGAGAAGCGTCGAGAAGAACATGAAGCCGATGCCCACGTTTAGTCAGTCGTTCATAGACAGCACCATGACGTTGCTGCGCCGGCAACTTACCATCACGTACCGCAACAAGCCGTTCATCTTTGGCCGCGTGTTGATGATCGCCGTCATGGGGCTGTTGTTCTGTACGGTGTTCTACGACTTCGACCCGACGCAAGTATCGGTCGTGTTAGGAGTTGTGTTCTCCTCCGTCATGTTCCTGTCCATGGGTCAATCGTCTCAGATTCCAACGTACATGGCGGAGCGCGAGGTCTTCTACAAGCAGCGCGGCGCCAACTTCTTCCGCACGGCGTCGTATGTGCTTGCTACCTCAGCGAGTCAGATCCCGTTGGCGCTGGTCGAGACGCTCATCTTCGGAGCGCTGGTGTATTGGCTGTGTGGCTTCGAGTCCGAGTTCCAACTGTTCCTCATCTTTGAGTTCGTGCTCTTCGTCATGAACCTAGCAATGGGAATGTGGTTCTTCTTCCTGAGCTCCGTCGGCCCGAACGAGAACGTCGTCACCCCCTTGGGTATGGTCTCCGTGCTTATCTTTATCATCTTTGCCGGCTTCATCGTGACCAAGAGCCAGATTCCGGACTACCTCATCTGGGCCCACTGGATCAGCCCCATGACTTGGAGTATCCGCGCGCTGTCCATCAACCAGTACCGCTCGGACAGCATGGACGTTTGCATCTATGACGGCGTCGACTACTGCAAGGACTACGGGATGACAATGGGCGTGTACTACTTGGATCTGTTCGGTATCGAGACGGAGAAGTACTGGATCGTGTACGGCATTATCTACACGATCGTCATCTACATCATGTTCATGTTCATGTCCTTCCTGGCGCTGGAATATCTACGCTACGAAGCTCCGGAAAATGTCGACGTGTCTGAGAAGCCGATCGAAGATGAATCGTACGCAATGATGCGGACACCTAAGAGCTCGGCGTCCAACACTACAGGAGACTACGTAGTTGAGCTCGACACTCGCGAGAAGAACTTCACCCCCGTGACTATGGCGTTCGAAGACCTGCACTACTTCGTCCCGAACCCCAAGAACTCAAAGGAGCAACTTGAGTTGTTGAAGGGTATCAATGGTTTTGCTGTTCCTGGATCGATCACCGCTCTCATGGGCTCCTCCGGTGCTGGTAAGACGACGCTGATGGATGTCATCGCTGGCCGTAAGACGTCAGGCAAGATCACTGGCAAAATCCTGCTGAACGGCTACGAGGCCACCGACCTCGCTATCCGTCGATGCACAGGCTACTGCGAGCAGATGGACGTGCACTCGGAAGCTGCTACCATTCGTGAAGCCTTGACGTTCAGCTCGTTCCTGCGTCAGGACGCTTCGATCCCGGACGCCAAGAAGTACGACTCAGTGAACGAATGTATCGAACTGTTGGGACTGGAAGACATCGCCGACCAGATCATCCGTGGCAGCTCCGTGGAGCAGATGAAGCGCCTGACGATCGGTGTGGAACTCGCTGCTCAGCCGAGTGTGATTTTCCTGGATGAACCGACGAGTGGTTTGGATGCTCGTTCGGCCAAGATCATCATGGACGGTGTTCGCAAGGTGGCCGACTCTGGTCGTACTATTATCTGTACGATTCACCAGCCGTCGTCGGAGGTGTTCTACCTGTTTGACAGTTTGCTTCTACTCAAACGTGGCGGTGAGACTGTGTTCTACGGCGACCTGGGCAAGAAGTGCCGCAACTTGATCGACTACTTCGAGGGAATCCCTGGTGTGTCTCCGTTACCATTGGGATACAACCCGGCTACGTGGATGCTCGAGTGTATCGGTGCCGGTGTCGGTAACGCAGCTGCTGATAGTACGGATTTCGTGGAGTGCTTCCGTAACAGCGCACTCAACCGTTCTCTTGTGGCCAACATGGCGAAGGAAGGCATTACCGTCCCGTCCCCGGACCTCCCGGAGATGGTCTACTCGGAGAAGCGTGCGGCCAATTCGAAGACGCAGATGAAGTTTGTGGTGTGGCGCTTCATTCAAATGTATTGGCGAACCCCCAGCTACACCCTTACGCGCATGTACCTGGCCCTGTTCCTCGCCGTCGTGTTCGGCCTTATTTTCGTGGACGTCGACTACGCCTCGTACTCCGGCCTCAACTCGGGCGTCGGCATGGTGTTCGTTGCTGCCCTCTTCCAGGCCATGATGACTTTCCAGAGCGTTCTACCGCTGGCTTGCTCTGAGCGTGCCTCGTACTACCGTGAACGCGCGGCGCAGACGTACAACGCTCTGTGGTACTTCGTTGGTTCGACGCTAGCTGAAATTCCGTACTGTTTCATCAGCGGTGCTCTCTTCACCGTAGTGTACTACCCGTTCGTCGGCTTCACGGGCTTTAGCACGGCGGTGCTCTTTTGGCTGGCGATTTCGCTGATGGTTCTCATGCAAGTCTACATGGGTATGATGTTCGCCTACGCGATGCCTAGTGAAGAGGTGGCTGCGATCATTGGACTGCTGTTCAATGCGGTGTTCATGATGTTCATGGGTTTCAGTCCTCCGGCCTATTCGATCCCTTCGGGCTACACGTGGTTGTACAAGATCTCGCCGCTGCGATTCCCTCTATCGATCATGGAAGCGCTCGTGTTCTCTGACTGCGATGAACTACCGACCTGGAACGAAACTACTCAGGAGTACGAGAACGTCGGCTCGCAGCTCGGATGCCAGCCGATGGCTGACTCGCCTGCTACTGTCGGCCACATTACGATCAAGGAGTACACGGAGCAGTACTTTGGCTTCGAGCACGACGACATCACGCGCTACTTCTTCGTGGTGATCGGATGTATCATCCTCTTCCGCATCCTCGGATTGATCGCGCTGCGCTACGTCAACCACCAGAAGCGGTAGACGATCGACGGTGGCGATGCAGTGCTACATGTACTGCACTGTACTAGGTGGATCCATTGCATTTACATCGACAAATACACTGTTGCATTTAACCCATATACAGGCCAGCGTTGGAACGAAGGTCGCAACATCAGGGTGACCATAATCTAGTGTACTTTGACTAACGTTTCTTGCTGACCTCGCATCGACACGACGGTGCTGACGCCGTGGATTCACTTGAGCAGAGGAGCGACTGTGAAGTCTGAAGATCCAGCTAACAAATGCAGCAGGCATCATCTCTCGATGATGGCATGTATCTGCCATCATCACGGCACCGCCGGATCGGATGTCTCTCGCTATTGTTATAGTCTTGCCTGCATGCTTTTGTTTTATCTGGATAGTCGGTAGCACGGATTAACCTCTGTATTGCGATGAAGCAGAGCCATTACGTATTGAAAATGATATGCGCTCAAGTGCGAGTCGCGTTTCAGGCGGTGCAGGTGGTGCTGGCCATAATCGGCAAATCAACGAGCGGCTCGTCCCGCATGACGCACGCATGATCACAGGAGGGGCTGCTATCGGATACAGATACACGTCGAAGTACATGTACATGCATGTGCACATTTCATGGATGTAGGTATTGCACCAAGTGCGAGTGAAGTGAAGTCTTACGAGAGGAAATCGCAACGGCAGCATTATTGTCCCGATTTTAAGAACCTAGATTCGTTACGGTCGTAACGCCGCATGGTCAGCCAATCACAGATCCCGCTGCGATATTTTCGAGATGATGCCAAGCTCAGCAGCTTCTATTTTCGGGTGATGATGGCGCTTCAGCCTTATTTGTGGTTGCGGTCTAATTTTCCACATTTAGATCTAACGGGATTAAAGTCAAAACTGAAGTTTGGTTGCCACAAACAAGAGCATCAGCCCACGCCGTGCCGCCACAATCGTCAATGTGTCACGCAAAGCGGTAGTGCTCGCTTACGACCGCTGCAACTGGACCAAACTGCACGGTTTACCCGTACAGCGCTAGGCGTGATCGTTCTGCGTCTGTTCGTCCACCCCATGCTGGTTTGACAGTTCCGGTCGGTCCTCACTCACTTTCCATTCTACTGCGCAGCGCACAAGTAGCACAGCAGCCAGCATGGACATTTCCACACAACCGTCGCCGACCACGGCCAAGAAGCTCGGGCTCGAGTCTGGTCAGGCCCTCATGGCCGAGGGCCCGCAGGTCCTGCACGAGTACGTCGCCTCCAAGATGGGTGCCGCCATGGGCCGTGCCATGCCTCAAATGGACGTGCGGTTCAACAACCTGTCGGTGAGCGCCGACATCGTCGTGGTGGACGACCCGGGCGTCAAGCACGAGCTACCGACCATCCCGAACACCATGAAGAAGGCGTTCGTAGGCCCCAAGAAGCGCGTCGTGCGCAAGGAGATTCTCAAGAACGTGAGCGGCATGTTCGCCCCCGGCAAGATCACGCTGCTCCTGGGTCAACCCGGTTCCGGCAAGTCGTCGCTGCTCAAGATGCTCAGTGGCCGGTTCCCAATTCAGAAGAACATCACCGTGGAGGGTGACATCACCTTCAACAACGTACAGCGTGAACAGATCATCAAACGTCTACCGCAGTTCGTGGCGTACGTAAACCAGCGTGACAAGCACTTCCCCATGCTCACTGTCAAGGAGACGCTCGAGTTCGCACACAAGTTCTGCGGCGGCGAGCTGTCGAAACGTGGTGAAGAGATGCTGTCCAAGGGGTCCCCGCAGGAGAACCTGGAGGCACTCGAGGCGGCCAAGGCCGTGTTCGAGCACTACCCGGATATCATCATTCAGCAGCTAGGACTGCAGAACTGCCAGAACACCATCGTCGGTGACGCCATGACCCGCGGTGTGTCCGGCGGTGAACGCAAGCGTGTGACGACTGGTGAGATGGAGTTCGGCACCAAATACGTGACGCTCATGGACGAGATCAGTACGGGTCTCGACAGTGCCGCCACGTACGACATCATCAACACACAGCGCAGTGTGGCGCACACGCTCCGTAAGACGGTGGTGGTGGCCCTGCTGCAGCCGTCACCCGAGGTCTTCGCGCTGTTCGACGACGTCATGATCCTGAACGAGGGTCAACTCATGTACCACGGCCCGTGCAGCCGTGTGGAGAACTACTTCGCCGACTTGGGCTTCTCGTGCCCGCCGGAACGCGACATCGCTGACTACTTGCTGGATCTGGGAACGAGCGAGCAGTACCGGTACCAGGTGCAGAACTACCACACGAAACAGCCTCGCAGCGCCGGCGAGTTCGCCGAGTTCTTCCGCCGGTCGAACGTCCACCGGGAGATGCTCAACGAGCTGGAGGCCCCGCACGACAACGACCTGCTGCGCAACGTGGCGGAGGTCATGGAGCCGATGCCGGCGTTCCACCAGTCGTTCGTGGAGAGCACGTTGACACTGCTCCAGCGTCAGCTCATGGTGACGTACCGTAACAAGCCGTTCATCTTCGGCCGTCTACTGATGATCTTCATCATGGGTCTGTTGTTCTGCACGGTGTTCTACGACTTTGACCCGACGCAGGTGTCGGTGGTCATGGGTGTCATCTTCTCTACAGTCATGTTCCTGTCCATGGGCCAGTCGTCTCAGATTCCGACGTACATGGCAGAGCGCGACGTGTTCTATAAGCAGCGCGGAGCCAACTTCTTCCGTACGGCGTCGTACGTGCTGGCCACGTCCGTGAGTCAGATCCCGTTGGCCGTCGTCGAGACCATCATCTTTGGCTCGCTGGTGTACTGGATCTGCGGCTTCGTAGCGGAAGCCAAGCTGTTCATCATCTTCGAGGTCATCCTGCTACTGTCGAACTTGGCCATGGGCATGTGGTTCTTCTTCCTGTCGGCCATCGGCCGTAACGGTGATATCGCCACGCCCTTGGGTATGGTGTCGGTGCTGGTGTTCGTCATCTTCGCTGGTTTCATCGTGACTAAGAGCCAAATCCCAGACTACCTCATCTGGGCGCACTGGATCAGCCCCATGACGTGGAGCCTCAAGGCGCTCGCTATCAACCAGTACCGCTCGGGACCGATGGATGTGTGCGTGTACGATGGCGTGGACTACTGCACTGAGTATGGCCTCACGATGGGCGAGTACTACCTCGGTCTGTTCGGTATGGACACGGAGAAGGAATGGATTGTGTACGGCGTCATTTACACGGTGGCCATCTACGTGGGCTTCATGTTCATGTCGTACCTGGCGCTGGAGTTCATCCGCTATGAAGTGCCGGAGAATGTCGATGTGTCGGAGAAGACGGAGGACAGCGAGTCGTACACGATGCTGGAGACGCCCAAGAAGAAGAACGCGACCGACACAGTGGACGACTACGTGGTCGAGATGGACACGCGTGAGAAGAACTTCACCCCCGTGACGGTCGCCTTCCAGGACCTGTGGTACTCGGTGCCGAACCCGCACAACCCGAAGGAATCGCTGGACTTGCTGAAGGGTATTAACGGTTTCGCTGTTCCTGGATCGATCACTGCTCTCATGGGCTCCTCCGGTGCTGGTAAGACGACGCTGATGGATGTCATCGCTGGCCGTAAGACTGGCGGAAAGATCACCGGTAAGATCCTGCTGAACGGCTACGAAGCCAACGACCTCGCTATCCGTCGATGCACGGGATACTGCGAACAGATGGATGTGCACTCGGAAGCTGCTACCATTCGTGAAGCCTTGACGTTCAGCTCGTTCCTGCGTCAGGACGCTTCGATCCCGGATGCTAAGAAGTACGACTCAGTAAACGAGTGCATTGAGCTGCTGGGTCTGGAAGACATCGCCGACCAGATCATCCGTGGCAGCTCCGTGGAACAAATGAAGCGCCTGACGATCGGTGTGGAGCTCGCTGCTCAGCCGAGTGTGATTTTCCTGGATGAACCGACGAGTGGTTTGGACGCTCGTTCTGCTAAGCTGATCATGGACGGTGTTCGCAAGGTCGCCAACTCCGGCCGTACCATTATCTGTACCATTCACCAGCCGTCGTCGGAGGTGTTCTACCTGTTCGACAGCTTGCTCCTACTCAAGCGTGGTGGTGAGACTGTGTTCTACGGCAACCTGGGCAAGAACTGCCGTAACCTCGTCGACTACTTTGAGAGCATCCCCGGCGTTGCTCCGCTTCCGAAGGGATACAACCCGGCCACGTGGATGCTCGAGTGCATTGGCGCTGGTGTGGGCAACACGTCCGGTAACCAGACCGACTTTGTGGATACCTTCAACAAGAGCTCGTACCGCCAGGTACTCGACAATGAGATGGCCAAGGAGGGCGTGACCGTTCCGTCGCCCAACCTCCCCGAGATGGTGTTCGCCAAGAAGCGTGCCGCTACGTCTTCGACGCAGATGAAGTTCGTGGTGACCCGCTTCTTCCAGATGTACTGGCGCACGCCGACGTACAACCTCACCCGTATGATCCTGGCCATCTTCCTGGCACTGCTGTTCGGTATCGTGTTCGTGGACGCGTCGTACGCTTCGTACTCAGGCCTGAACTCCGGCGTCGGCATGGTGTACATGGCCTCGCTGTTCCTGTCCATGACTGCCTTCCAGAGTGTGTTGCCGCTCGCCAGCTCGGAGCGCGCCTCGTTCTACCGCGAGCGCGCGTCGCAGACGTACAACGCGTTCTGGTACTTCCTGGGCTCGACGCTGGCTGAGATCCCGTACTGCTTCATGGTCGGCGCTCTCTTCACGGTGGTGTTCTACCCGATGGTGGGCTTCACGGACGTGGGCGTGGCCTTCATCTTCTGGCTGGCCTGCTCTCTCAGCGTGCTCATGCAGGTGTACATGGGTCAGATGTTCGCGTACGCGATGCCGTCGGAGGAGGTGGCGGCTATCATCGGTCTGTTGTTCAACGCGATCTTCATGACGTTCATGGGCTTCAGTCCGCCGGCGTACGCGATCCCGTCGGGCTACACGTGGCTGTACAAGATCTCGCCGCTTCGCTTCCCCATGTCCATCCTGGTGGCCCTCATCTTCTCCGACTGTGACGAGCTGCCTACATGGGATGAAGCCTCGCAGTCGTACACGAACGTGGGCTCGAAGTTGGGCTGCCAGCCGATGGCGGACTCCCCCGTGACGGTGGGCCACATCACTATCAAGGAGTACACGGAGGAATACTTCGGCATGAAGCACAGCACGATCACACGCTACTTCTTCGTGGTCATCGGCTTCATCGTGGCGTTCCGCGTGCTGGGGCTTCTCGCGCTGCGCTACATCAACCACCAGAAGCGGTAAATACTATACCTCAACACATCGAAAGTACTATAGTACTTCCAAGTAGAAAAAAACATTACTACATGTAGCTTTTCCGGAAGAAGGCTGGCAACAATACAAAATTTGCACATTTTCCACCAGTATCCACAGTGTTTAACCCGAACTTCATCGTCTTCCGAAAAAGGATTGCAGCCACTTCATGGTCCTCAACATTCACATGATATCCGACTTCCCGATTGCGCCGTGGATGCAAAAGTAAACTTTTGCCACCTTGCCACAAGGATAATCGCTCGTCTCATGCATTTCACCCAATCAGAATACTCGATTCTGATTGTGCCAAACGAAAAACTTGGATCCCACGATAAACATTACCACGCACAACATCACGAAAGCAATTGACACCTGCCTACAAGTGCCTCCAACCGACAATTCATTCCTCAATTTGCCAGCAATGGGAGTGGCAACGACAGCTTCTAGCGAGGCAAAAAGCATCGCGTTCGACTCGGGCGCCGGCCTGATGGCCAAAGGCCCCGAGGCATTGCACGACCTCATGCTGTCGGACATTGAGGCGGCCACGGGCCGTTCGATGCCGCGCATGGACGTGCGTTTCAGCAACTTGTCCGTCACAGCCGACATCGTCGTGGTCGAGGACGACGGCTCCAAGCAGGAGCTGCCCACGCTGCCCAACACGGTGAAAAAGGCGTTCGCCGGTCCGAAAAAGCGCTCGGTGCGCAAGGAGATCCTGAAAAACGTCAGTGGCGTCTTCAAACCGGGTACCATCACTCTGCTGCTGGGCCAACCGGGATCGGGCAAGTCGGCTCTGTTGAAAATGCTGAGTGCGCGCTTCCCGGAAGCCAAGAACATCACTGTTGAGGGGAACATTTCGTTCAATAACGTCCCTCGCAAACAGATCCGTGACCGTCTTCCGCAGTTCGTTTCGTACACGGATCAACGTGACAAGCACTTCGCGCCACTTACAGTGAAGGAGACGCTGGAGTTCGCGTACCAGGTGTGCGGTGGAGACATCACGAAGCGCAAGGAGTTTATGGCCGCTCTACCGTCCGAGAAGGAGAACCTGGAGGCTCTGCAGGCTACCAAGGCCATCTTCCAGCATTATCCGGACGTGATTATCCAGCAGCTCGGACTGAAGAACTGCCAGGACACGATCGTAGGCGACGCCATGATCCGCGGTGTGTCCGGTGGAGAGCGTAAACGCGTGACGACTGGCGAAATGGAGTTCGGTATGAAGTTTGTGTCGCTCATGGACGAGATCAGTACGGGTCTCGACAGTGCCGCGACCTTCGACATTATCAAGACTCAACGCAGTATCGCCCACAAGTTGAACAAGACCGTGGTGATCGCTCTATTGCAGCCGTCTCCGGAGATCTTCGCGCTGTTCGACAACGTCATGATCCTCAACGACGGCGAACTCATGTTCCACGGCCCGTCCAGCAAAGTGGAGGGCTACTTCGAGTCGCTGGGCTTCAAGTGTCCCCCTGAACGTGACATTGCCGACTACCTACTGGATCTGGGCACCCGTCAGCAGTACCGCTACGAAGTGGAGCAAGGATCCAAGGCACCACGTCTCCCTCAAGAGTTCGGAGACAGTTTCCGTCAATCGGCTTTGTATCAGGAGACGCTCGCTGCTCTGGAAGCTCCGCACGAGCCGGAACTGCTCAAGACGGTGAAGGAGAACATGGACCCGATGCCTAAGTTCCAGCAGTCGTTCCTCGAGAGCACGGCGGCGCTCTTTAGGCGTGAGATCATGATCACATACCGCAACAAGGCCTTTATCTTCGGTCGACTGCTCATGATCATGGTTATGGGCTTGTTGTTCTCCACCATCTACTACGACTTCGAGCCAACCGAGGTGTCTGTGGTCACGGGTGTGATCTTCTCCAGTGTCATGTTCCTGTCCATGGGCCAGTCATCTCAACTGCCGGTTTTCATGGCCAACCGCGACATCTTCTACAAGCAACGCGGTGCCAATTTCTACCGGACTTCGTCGTACGTGCTGGCGAACTCCGTCGCAGGAATCCCGTTGTCGTTAGCCGAGACCGTCATCTTCGGCACGCTCGTGTACTGGATGTGCGGCTTTGCGGCTGAGGCTGGTCTGTTCATCCTCTTCGAGCTCATCCTGCTTCTGTCGAACTTGGCCATGGGCAGTTGGTTCTTCTTCCTGTCGTCCGTGTGCTCGCACGAGAACATCGCGACTCCGCTGTGTATGATGTCCATCCTCATCTTCATCATCTTCGCGGGCTTCATCGTGACGACGGACAAGATCCCGGACTACCTCATCTGGGCCCACTGGATTAGTCCGATGAGCTGGAGCATCAGGGCGTTGGCCATCAACCAGTACCGCTCGAGCGCCTTCGACGTGTGCGTGTACGGTGCGATCAACTACTGCGCAGACTACGGCTTCAACATGGGCGAATACTACCTGAATCTGTTCGGTCTCGACACGGGCAAGGAGTGGGTGGCCTATGGCGTCATTTTCCTGGCGGTCATCTATGTTGTGTTTATGTTCCTGTCGTACTTGGCCCTGGAGTATCTTCGCTACGAAGCTCCGACCAATGTGGACGTATCGGAGAAGGGGGCGGAGGACGGATCGTACGCGCTGCTGGAGACGCCAAAGGCCAGTCTTTCTGACAACGTGGTCGAGTTGCAGGTGAACTCGCACGAGAAGAACTTCGTGCCAGTGACGGTCGCCTTCCAGGATCTGCACTACTGGGTGCCGGATCCTAAGAACCCCAAGAGTGAGCAGCTTGAGCTACTGAAGGGCATCAACGGCTACGCTGTTCCTGGATCGATCACTGCTCTCATGGGCTCGTCCGGTGCTGGTAAGACGACGCTGATGGATGTCATCGCTGGCCGTAAGACTGGCGGAAAGATCACCGGTAAGATCCTCCTGAACGGCTACGAAGCCAACGACCTCGCTATCCGTCGATGCACGGGATACTGCGAGCAGATGGATGTGCACTCGGAAGCTGCTACCATTCGTGAAGCCTTGACGTTCAGCTCGTTCCTGCGTCAGGACGCTTCGATCCCGGACGCTAAGAAGTACGATTCGGTGAATGAGTGTATTGAGCTGTTGGGTCTGGAAGACATCGCCGACCAGATCATCCGTGGCAGCTCCGTGGAGCAGATGAAGCGCCTGACGATCGGTGTGGAGCTCGCTGCTCAGCCGAGTGTGATTTTCCTGGATGAACCGACGAGTGGTTTGGACGCTCGTTCGGCCAAGATCATCATGGACGGCGTTCGTAAGGTGGCTGACTCCGGCCGCACCATTATCTGTACAATTCACCAGCCGTCCGCTGAAGTGTTCTACCTGTTCGACAGCTTGCTCCTACTCAAGCGTGGTGGTGAGACTGTGTTCTACGGTGACTTGGGCAAGAACTGCCGCAACTTGATCGACTATTTCGAGGGAATTCCTGGTGTGGCTCCGCTTCCGAAGGACTACAACCCGGCTACATGGATGTTGGAGTGCATTGGTGCGGGCGTTAACAACTCGGCGGCCGATGAAATGGACTTCGTGGACTACTTCAACAAGAGCTCGTACAACCAGCAGCTGACGACCAACATGGCCAAGGAAGGCATCACCGTTCCATCTCCAGAGCTGCCAGAGATCGTGTTCGACAAGAAGCGGGCCGCTAACTCAGTCACTCAGATGAACTTCGTGGTTACCCGCTTCTTCCAGATGTACTGGCGTACGCCGAGCTACACGCTCACCCGGCTGATCATGTCGCTCTTCCTGGCTCTGGTCTTTGGCATCGTCTTCATCAACCCGGATTACGCGTCGTACGCTGGCCTCAGCTCTGGAGTCGGTATGGTGTTCATGGCTGCGTTATTCCTTTCCATGATGGCGTTCAACAGCGTCATCCCGCTTACGAGTTCGGAACGCCCGTCGTTCTACCGTGAACGTGCCTCGCAGACGTACAATGCGTTCTGGTATTGGCTTGGCGCCACGCTGGTGGAAGTCCCGTGGTGCTTCGCCAGTGGCCTCCTGTTCACGGTCGTGCTGTATCCTCTAGCCGGTTTCACCGAGTTCTTGACGGGCGTTTACTTCTGGGTGGCCATCTCTCTCACTGTGTTCATGCAAGTTTCACTCGGCCAGTTCTTCACGTACGCCATGCCGACGGAAGAAGTGGCGGCGATCATCGGAATGCTGTTCAACAGTGTCCTCATGATGTTTATGGGCTACAACCCGCCGGCTTCCTCCATCCCTCAAGGCTACCAGTGGCTGTACACCATTTCGCCGCAGAAGTTCCCCATGTGCATCCTGGTGGCGTTGGTCTTCACCAAGTGTGACGAGCTGCCGACTTGGGACGAAACCACGCAGTCGTACATCAATGTCGGCTCGGATCTCGGCTGTCAGCCGATGGCCAACGCCCCAGCCACGATCGGTCACACGACGTTGAAGGAGTACACGGAGTCGTTCTTCGGCTTCAAGTACGACGAGATTGGCCAGAATTTCGGCATTGTGGTCGGCTGCATCGCGCTCTTCCGAATCTGGGGACTGTTGGCTCTGCGCTTCGTCAACCACCAGAAGAGATAAGGCCTTGATATTCGCCAGGCCAGTGGGTACTGTTCTTGATTGAAAACAAAACTAATTCAATTGTATGCTTGACTTGAAAATGCTATTTTGGTTGAAGTTGTTTTCGGGTTTCGGTATCCGAAAATATGAAGATATCATGGTATGTAAAATTTACTTAGGTTGAGTTCTGCGCTACATTAGCCACCGGAGAAGCAGGCAGGGAGCAAAACAGAAGTACCGGTAACCTTCATTTTGCTTTGCTCTCCTGTGAACATTATCTCTAATGTCTCTAAGCTTGCAATATTACTATCGCCTTTATTTACAATTATTGTTGTTAGTGCGACAATGTGACCAAGCTAGAAACGTTGTCAAGAGTGCATGTAGGTTACTACCAGTAACGATAAGTTGATTGGGCTCGTCAGTGTGAATTTTTGCTGCTGCTGGCGTCAACACTCGCCAGTCGAACGAAGGTCATTGTTGAACGTGTAGGTACCACCAGGCGACTATAAATTTCTACATGTGCACGTACAGCAGTGTATAATGGCCCGATTCCAGGAAACGGCGGACAAAATGAGAATTCTGCTGCTCCAACAAAGAGGCAGACATGAGCGATGAAACATTGTAAGTCCATCCATGGTTACGCAAGTTGCGACGCCAAAGGCAGCAAATTGTTGGATCAAGCAAACACTTCAGCGTTCATTCGGGGCCATAATCAGGGGACCAATTTTGTCCATTTGTAGCACGTCGCTGCCATCATCATTTTTTCAGCTACAGTCGTGCACCTCTTTTTCAGCGCAATAATACCTATGTAATATACAAGGTTTCAGCTCCTATTCCACATAACCAATACAATAACCAAGACAATAAGATCGCATTAGAAAGGGTATAAGGTATACGAGTAAAACTGTTTTTAACCTATGACAAAATCACCCCTAACCACCCAACGATTATGTTGTCGAGTCTCAACGTAAAAGGCGGTACGGCACTTTGGTTTGACGGATCCCATACATTTTGACTGCTTGTTCGATTGTGTTCCCCCTCTTTACTTGCCACCCATGCGCTGCAATCATTGATGCAACAGCAATTGTCTCCGGATGTGCGTTGTACTTCAGTTTCGGCTCTTTCCAGCCTTTGCCATTCTCCATTTCGCCTTCGAGCACTCAAGCGAACCAGAACGAAATGGAAGGAAACCAGCCTAAACATCTCGACTACGACTCAGGAGCAGCCATGATGGCCCACGGTCCGCACGAACTGCACCGTCACATGGCTTCCAAGATGGAGGCTTCTCTAGGCCACCAAATGCCTCAGATGGACATTCGCTTCAAGAACTTGTCGCTCAGCGCCGACATCGTCGTGGTGGACGACAACAGCTCAAAGCACGAGCTCCCGACCATCGCGAACGACCTCAAGAAGATGTTCGTGGGCCCCAAGAAGCGCACCGTCCGCAAGGAGATCCTTAAAGATATCAGCGGCGTCTTCCAACCGGGTAAAATCACGCTGTTGCTGGGCCAACCGGGCTCGGGCAAGTCGGCACTCATGAAGATGTTGAGTGGGCGGTTCCCCATTGAGAAGAACATCACAGTGGAAGGCGACATCACGTTTAACAGTGTCAAGCGCGAAGACGTCATCAAGACGTTGCCCCAGTTCGTGTCGTACGTGAACCAAAGGGACAAGCACTTCCCCACTCTTACAGTGAAAGAAACGTTGGCGTTCGCGCACCAGTTCTGCGGCGGTGAGTTCCTGCGTCGTGGTGACGAACTGCTGTCGAAAGGAAGCGAGAAGGAGAATGTGGAGGCTCTGGAAGCCACTAAGGCTTACTTCAGCCACTACCCGGAAATCGTGATCCAACAGCTCGGCCTTCAGAACTGTCAGGACACGATTGTCGGTGACGCCATGCTCCGAGGCGTTTCCGGCGGTGAACGGAAGCGTGTGACGACTGGCGAAATGGAATTCGGCTTGAAGTACGTGTCGCTCATGGACGAGATCAGTACGGGTCTTGACAGTGCCGCCACGTACGACATCATTAACACACAGCGCAGTGTGGCGCACACTCTTCACAAGAACGTGGTCATCGCGTTGCTGCAGCCTTCGCCCGAGGTTTTCTCTCTCTTCGACGACGTTATGATCCTCAACGAGGGTGAACTCATGTACCATGGCCCGTGCGACCAGGTGCAGGACTATTTCGACAGCTTGGGCTTCTCCTGCCCTCCTGAACGAGACATCGCTGACTATTTGTTGGACCTGGGCACAGCCGAACAGCATCGCTACGAGATGCCGAACTTCGCGACCAAGCAGCCACGTCAAGCCAGCGACTTTGCCGACGTGTTCAAGCGGTCGGATATCCACCAGAACATGCTGAACGCGCTGGAAGCTCCTCACGCTCCGGAATTGCTGCAAGTTGCAAGTGAAAACGTTAAACCAATGCCGCAGTTCCACCAGGGATTCGTGGAGAGCACGCTCACTCTACTGCGCCGTCAATTGATGGTCACGTACCGTAACAAGCCGTTCGTCTTCGGTCGACTGACCATGATCACCGTCATGGGGCTGCTATACTGCACGACGTTCTATCAGTTCGACCCCACGCAGGTGTCGGTGGTCATGGGCGTCGTCTTCTCTTCTATTTTGTTCCTGTCCATGGGGCAATCGTCCCAGATCCCGACGTACATGGCCGAGCGCGACATCTTCTACAAGCACCGGGGGGCCAATTTCTTCCGTACAGCCTCGTACGTGCTGGCCACGTCGGCTAGTCAGATCCCGTTAGCCATTGCTGAGTCCGTCATCTTCGGTACACTGGTATACTGGGTCTGTGGCTTCAACGCGAACGCGGCGCAGTTCATCATCTTCGAGGTTGTCTTGTTCATCATGAATCTCGCGATGGGGATGTGGTTCTTCTTCCTCTCTTCTGTGGGACCGAACGCCAACGTGGTCACTCCGTTGGGCATGGTCTCGGTTCTGATCTTCATCATCTTCGCTGGTTTCGTGGTGACCAAGAGCCAAATCCCGGACTACCTCATCTGGGCCCACTGGATCAGTCCCATCAGCTGGAGTCTGCGGGCTCTGGCCATCAACCAGTACCGCTCCAGTACGTTTGACGTGTGCGTGTACAACGGCATCGACTACTGCTCGCAGTACGACGGACTCACGATGGGCGAGTACTACTTGGGCATGTTCGGCATCGAGACGGAGAAGTACTGGATCGCGTACGGCATCATCTACTCCCTCGCCATCTACGTCATTTTCATGTTCATGACCTTCTTGGCGCTGGAATTCCTGCGGTACGAAGCTCCGGAGAACGTCGACGTCTCGGAGAAGCTGGTGGAGGACGACGCATATGTGTTGGCCAACACTCCCAAGAGCAAGAACCAAACTACTGACGTTGTGGAGCTCCACGTCGATCGGGAGAAGAACTTCACGCCAGTGACTGTCGCCTTCCAGGATTTGCACTACTGGGTGCCGGACCCGCACAACCCGAAGGAGCAACTGGAGCTACTGAAGGGCATCAACGGCTACGCTGTTCCCGGATCGATCACTGCTCTCATGGGCTCTTCAGGTGCTGGTAAGACCACGTTGATGGATGTCATCGCTGGCCGGAAGACTGGTGGTAAGATCGCAGGTAAAATCCTCTTGAACGGATACGAAGCGAGCGACCTGGCCATCCGTCGAAGCACAGGCTACTGCGAGCAGATGGACGTGCACTCGGAGGCTTCCACTTTCCGTGAAGCCTTGACGTTCAGCTCGTTCTTGCGTCAAGACGCTTCGATCCCGGATGCTAAGAAGTACGACTCAGTAAACGAGTGCATTGAGCTGCTGGGTCTGGAAGACATCGCCGACCAGATCATCCGTGGCAGCTCCGTGGAACAAATGAAGCGCCTGACGATCGGTGTGGAGCTAGCTGCTCAGCCGAGTGTGATTTTCCTGGATGAACCAACCAGTGGTTTGGACGCGCGCTCTGCTAAGCTGATCATGGACGGTGTTCGCAAGGTGGCCGACTCTGGTCGTACTATTATCTGTACGATTCACCAGCCGTCGTCGGAGGTGTTCTACCTGTTCGACAGCCTGCTTCTACTCAAACGTGGCGGTGAGACGGTGTTCTTCGGTGACTTAGGCGAGAACTGCCGCAACTTGATCGACTACTTCGAGAACATCCCGGGCGTGGTCCCTCTTCCGAAGGGATACAACCCAGCCACGTGGATGCTCGAGTGTATCGGTGCTGGTGTGGGCAACACATCCGGTAACCAGACCGACTTCGTGGAGACCTTCAACAAGAGTTCGTACAACCAGCAGCTGGAGAACAACATGGCGAAGGAAGGAATCACTGTGCCGTCTCCGGACCTTCCCGAGATGGTCTTCGGCAAGAAACGCGCTGCTGATTCGATGACGCAGATGAAGTTCGTCGTGTGGAGGTACATTCAGATGTACTGGCGTACGTCTGCGTACAACCTGACGCGTATGATCCTGGCGGTTATCTTGGCTGTGCTGTTCGGCCTCATCTTCGTCAGTGCGGACTACGCGTCGTACTCTGGCTTGAACTCTGGCGTCGGAATGGTCTTCATCGCGGCGCTGTTCAACTCCATGATGGCGTTCCAGAGCGTTCTCCCGCTTTCTTGCTCGGAGCGAGCGTCGTTCTACCGTGAGCGCGCGTCGCAGACGTACAACGCGTTCTGGTACTTCGTGGGCTCAACGCTGGCTGAGATCCCGTACTGCTTCATCAGTTCGTTGATCTTCACGGTCATCTTCTACCCGTTCGTGGGCTTCCAGGGCTTCACAGCTGCTGTTCTCTTCTGGCTCATCCTGTCGCTCTCGATCCTCATGCAAGTATACATGGGAATGATGTTCGCGTACGCTTTCCCCAGTGAAGAAGTGGCTGCCATCATCGGAGTGTTGCTCAACTCGGTCTTCATCCTGTTTATGGGCTTCAGTCCTCCGGCGTACGCGATTCCTTCGGGCTACAAGTGGCTCTACACGATTTCGCCCATGAAGTTCCCTCTCTCTGTCATGGTGTCGCTGGTCTTTGCGGATTGCGACGAGCTCCCGACGTGGAACGAGACGACCCAGAGCTACGAGAACATCGGCTCGAACCTCGGCTGCCAGCCGATGGCCAATCCGCCGGCCGACGTCGGCCACATCACGGTCAAGGAGTACACGGAGGAGTACTTCGGCATGAAGCACGACACTATCGCCCGCAACTTCGGCGTTGTGATCGGGTGTATCGTAGTCTTCCGTATCCTCGGTCTGTTGGCTCTGCGCTTCATCAACCACCAGAAGAGATAGACATTTAAAATACAATAAAACTTACCTTGTCGCCTTCAGAAATTCACTAAAAACACATTGACAATAAGGTAAACCGTTCCATTTCACTCCTTCTCCTCGTCACTGTCACTGCTGCTGTCACTGTCGACGTCAAGTTCGTCCTCCAACGGACTCTTTCTAGGCGGCAAGCCCTCGTTCTTCTCCAGTAGCTCTCTGTCCATTAGTCTGGGCAGTGCCAAGTCAATATAGTACTCTTCACTCAGTAGGGCATCCACGATCTCGTCCACGTGTGTGAGCTCCCAGCCGATGACGTTGCGCCTGCGAATCTTGCGGTAGTCGCTCAGCAGCGGCTCCAGTAGCGTATAAACTTCCAGAGGTTTCCCTACCAGCCGCAAGTACACGGCACCAAGCACCGTCACGTACTTGTAGTCGTCGTTCTCGATAAACTGCTTCACGACCTCCAGTTCTGGCTGCAACTGCAGCATTTTCAGCAATAAACAGAGGAAATGGGTGGGCTGCTGGTTGCCACCGAACGTTCCGCCAAAGTCCTGCAGCTCCACCGCTTTGTCCACGAGCGTCTCGGCCGTGAGACCGAAGCACTGCTCCTTCCAGTAGATGCTGGCGTAGATGCGATTGCGCATGATCTTCTCCACCAGCGTCTGCGGGTTCACGCCGTGCACGCTCTGCGCGCCAGGAGCCGTCGCGTTCATGGTTTCTTGAGTCCCGAAAATACTTAGATGAAGAAGAGTGAACTACTCTAGCATCGGGAATAATTTTTGTTTGGATAGATTTACGAATTTAACACTTTAATGATTTCAAGACAAAATTGCTAAATTGAGTTTAGTTTGACACGAATGCAAGTAGCCAATCGGATTCGGGTATCAAGCTGATGGCAAGCGCAACAATCGACCGACGTGGGGCTGTGCTGGCGAAGGGCGTACTGGTCACGGTACACGATCTGTATGGCAGGGCGCTGCCGTTGTGGCCGTTGGAGACGTATCTGCATGTCGTGCGCGGTTATAACGTGCAGCCATTTCGCTTCCAGCCGCGCAAGCAGGATCTTGCCACTTCGGGCAAAGGTGCAGATGAAGTGGGCACCAATTTCTGATACCGAAGATAAACGCTAATTTCGGGTTTGCAATTTGGACAGAACTGGCTGCGTTCTTAAAGAGGCGAAAGCCCCATACAACAGGCGAAGCGATTAACTTCCTGACTCATGGATATGGAGCTTTGGTGCTGCGGGTGAGCGAACATTGAACACTTTGGGTGATGGAGGTGGAAAATTAAGTTGTTAATCTCGTTTTATTTTGATGATAGGAAGCGTTCCGGTCTGTGGATTGGAATTATACAAAGTCTAAAGTGGTGATGCTAGCACCTCCCAATCGAGGGTACGTTAGGACCGCTGAGGATAAAGGGTTTTGTGGGGTTTTGGCGATTTATATACCGGAACATTTTTGTTTTGCAGGATTCGGTACCACAAATCGATGAAGAAGTGCGTTGGTGTAGCTGGATATGGTGGAGTGGCAGCTGAAGAGCTGGCGACATTAAATGCTGAAGATCTGGACGAGCGGCTTGGAAAGCTACCAAGAAGATGTTATCCGCTGGTGCTTGCTGGAAAACTGTGCTTAAATCCATTCAATCAGCACAATTACCCGAACGACGGTCTGGTGATGGTTGAGGAGACGGAGATACCAGGAGAGTTTCGACAGCAGGTGAGAGCTTCGGCGTTTATTCCTTGAGCCAAGGAATAAAAAAGTTTACAGACTGACGGTTCCGTTCCGAGTTAGGTTATGGGCGCTCCACACTTTTTACTACCCTCCCACCCAGTGGCCATTGGGCTCACACAGTCGTTTCTGGAGGCATGAAAAAATGAATTTGGTTCTAACATGTTGAATTTGTTGCCATGGCCGAAGAGCATTCAGAACAGCGTCTATAATACTTCGAAGTGTATACGATTGAATAGAGCTAGATATTATAATATAGCTCTCTATCAAGTGAGATCGTTGTCCATTGATAAACAAAGTAGGCTAATGATCCGGTCATATGGCTTATACGCACGCTGTTCTACAGTATACTTCACCAGGATTGCCAGAACGTCTGCTCTATCGCGGACGACCTCGATGTCCGCGCAGCGGATAGCACTATCATTTTCACTTGCAAAGAATGCTAGCATTGGTTTAGAAACAGTAGTAGTGGATTCAAGCTTTACAGGCATGCAAGCTACATACAAAGATTAAACTACCTTAGTGAGCAGTTACCGGTAAGTTTAATGATGTAACGTTATTGTTAACGTGCGCGTCTCGCTTAAGTTTCATGATGTAACGTTATTGTTAACGTGCGCGCGTCTCGCCCACGTGATCAATATTCTTTTGAATGAGATAAGCATAGTTCATCTTTTTAGTTATCTCCCAACAGATCCTGCTTTTTATCTCGAGGTAAAACAAACGACGCAGATCTACCGTCATCGGCGGGAAAATGACAAAATCTGGCACAATACCAAAATGACTATCATATTCTGCGTCCAACTGACAAAATTTGGCACTACTCCATCATTTAGGGCACTGCTGACCACGGTAATTGCGCCAACAACACGAAACCGTGCTGTCATGGATTCCTCGCAGTGGCGCCGCACATTGTTCCGAGTTCGACTTCCCCTAAATTAGAGTTAAGACTGTAGTCTTTTTTTTTAATTTGGCCTGACGAAGCCACGGCACGTCACACATGATTACATGGTACACGTACATGTTCTTCAAATACACTGTACATGCAAGAATGCAAAGCCCGTATGGCATCTGTCCCAATCTCGAGATCACAAAGCTTACCGTATCGGGCATCGGCTCCGACTTAGGTGGCATTTAGCAACTTGCTCCACCGGCAACAATGCGTCTCTTGTATCTGGCAAGTGTGGCTATCCTCGCCTTCGTTGCAGGTGGAGACGCCAAAGGCACCCGAGTTCTCGAATCCGACGTTTTCAACCAACACCAAATTCACGGTGCAAGCACGAGCGTCGTATCACCCACGAGGCTTTTACGAACGAGAAGTATTATCGACGAGGAGAGGGCTGGCGGAGGGATCTCTGTATCTGGTACTGACAAACTCGCAAAACTCTTCAAGTCTTCGAAAGTGACCGACGAACAGCTTCAGAAGTGGCTCAGCAAGGAGAAAGCTGCGGAAAGTGTCTTTTATCGCATGGACCTTGTGAACACTCGGTTCACGAGATTATTTGATAGTCCCCAGTTCATCAGGTGGCTTCAATACGCCGACGACTTGAGCGCATTCGGGAAGGGACCATCCGCCATTTCGGTACTGTCGACTAAGTATGGCGATGATACACTATACAAAATGATCGGATGGGCCAAGAAGAAGACGAACACCGAGGCTCTCGGCACCAGACTGCAAGCTGACCAACTAGAACACTGGGTAAAGACTCGGAAAGACCCCGACGAGGTTTTCAAGTTGTACGACCTCAACTACGCTGGGTGGCGAATTCTCAGCAAACCTCAATTCAGCGCCTGGACCAAGTACGTGGACGATCTGAATGCAAAGAACGAGGGAGCGATGGTATCGATTATCCCGACGCTGAGGAAATACTTCAGTGACGACGATCTGTTCAAAATCGTCCTGGCTGCCAAGAGAGTGGACGAAACGGAGGCCATGGGAACGAAATTGGAGGACGCTTTTGTGCAGTTCTGGATCAACCGGAAGGAAACGCCAGACAACGTTCTGGTAGAGCTCGGACTGAAGACGTCAACGGAAACTCTGCTGGAGAGCCCCCTGCTCAATATGTTGACCAAGTACACGGAAGTTTACAATGTCAACTACGCGGCGAAGAAAACATCAGTTATCGAGACGCTCACACGGACATTCGACGACGAAACGGTGGCCAAGATGCTCCTTGCAGGGAAGTCGGAATCTACGACGAAAAAGATTGCGACTAAGTTCGAGACGGAGCAGCTGGAAATGTGGCTGAACAGTGGCCAATCTGTCGATGACGTGTATAAACTGCTGAATTTACCTTCCCACAGAGATTTACTGGCCGACTTTGGTAACCAACGCCTCTTCGGCACGTGGCTGGCATACATGAACACCCTCAGTCTCAAGAACCCAGAGAAGACTGCTGCTATGTTCTCGACGTTGGCGACAACTTTCGATGACAGACCGATGATGCAAATTCTCCAAGCAGCCCAAAAGTTTCCCAGTATGGAAAGCTCCGCCGCCAAATTGCAGCTGGAGAAAGCTCAAAGCATTTTTTCCACTGGGATATCTCCCCGCAAAGCGTTTTCGTTGGTAGCGCTTGACAATTTTGGGGATTCCGTTCTCAGCAGTCCTTTGTTCAAGACGTGGATGGGTTACGTGGACGATTTCAACAAGAAGAGCCCAGGCAAGGAAGAGTCCTGGTTCTTGACACTCCGAGGCAAATATCAAGACCATGGCGTCGGCAACATCATTGACAAGGCGATGAAAGACCCCAGCACAGTAAAAATGGCCAAATTGGTGGAGAAGGAGCGAATGAAAGAGTGGCTGGAAAGGTGGAAAACATCTCCAAATACTGCGTTCAGTGACCTGCACCTCAACAAAGCATCGTTAGCAGAAAAAGTGTTTTTGAGCCCGAAATTCGAGTTGTGGGTGAAGTACTTGGACGACTGGAATCAGGCTTATCCCAGCCAGAAGACGACTATGATCGATGGGATTCGGGGTAACATCCATGACTTCGATCTCGTGCCAATGCTTGCGGCGGCGGAGAAGGTCCCCAGTACGAAGAAGTTGGCGTCACAGTTGCAAGATGCGCTGGTGGAGAAGTGGATAGCAGAGAAGACAACACTAGCCACGTCAAATCGTGGCTCAGTCACGTGCCATTCGCGGATGATATTATTGAGCGGTTCACCACGAAACTCAACAGTGCGTAGATTTCCGAGAGAACACAACTTTTAAACGTTGGGGTTAAATCGGATAAAGAAATCACTTCTCCTTTTGCAACGTGCCCAACTGGATGCCCCAAATCCAATTGCTTCCACGGAGTCTCTGAAGGTGCGACCATGTCAAAGTAACAAGCATTGTACCCAGACGTCGCCTACGGCTCAATCGTGTAGCATCCTCGGACGATATGCTGGAACGGTTCACCAAGAAGCTACATGTAGACAGTGCGTAGGATTTCGAGAGGATACAGCTTTTAAACGTTTTAATACGGATTCTTCTCCTCTTTCAGCTCGCCGAGCTGGATGGCCCAGTTAATTTCCTTCAACGGAGCCTCTGATGGGACGACAAAATCAACATCATGACGGACATGCCCAGTTTCTTCAAATATATACGTAAACCTGCCGCAGTTGCCAAACTCTCAATAAATCACTAGCACCGGCAGCACACTCTCGGTCGGCGATACTGGAGTCTAAGAGACTACCTTTGCCAATTCCTCCCGCAAATAGTCAGATTCTTCCGGGGGTCCGTTTAACGTTACGACACACAAACCACACACAATTTCGACCATACAAACTCCAAATGAAAAACCCATGTTGAAGTTGAAACGTGGAAGTCTTCCGGACACTCCTCTTCGGATCATTCTCCAATCTTCCTCGTCGTGATCAAGCGTCCCTTCCTTCCTAGTCTCCACTCCTACAATGGTCGCCCGTGCTGCTGCGAAGAAAGGTTCTGTGTGGCTCAGCGATCCCTCGGTACGCCCCCCCTTCTCCCCCCACTTCAACGTATCTCTAACCGATTCTCTGTCCTCTGTAGACGTATCCGCTGCTGGCTGCGCTCGGTGTGGCCACTGTCATGTGTCTGTCCACGGGCGTTCGCCACCTAACGGCGAGTCCAGACGTCAAATGGGACCGCGAGGTCCGCAAGAACCCGGAGATGGCGCTCAAGGACCGTTCGGAGTGGCGCTCACACCGCAAGTTCATCTCAAGCATGCACTCGAACGCCGTCAACGCGTATCATGACAAGTAGACGTCGTCAGCTGTGTCTTTTCAGCGAACAAAACTTTGCAAACCATACCAAAAACAAATGAAATAGCACGTCTTTGTCATGCGCCTCCTAATACCTTCTCGTTGGGCCAGTATCAGTGTCAGCTAAGCTCAAAATCCTAGCGCATCCACACCACAGGGCGTCGTCGTTCAGCACGGCGTTTCGCCTCGAGCCAAGGCAGTATCCAGTGAACTACGTCCGGGTCAGCAAACCGACAGAATCTCGTGCGAAATTCACCATCTGCAGTGTTGGAGCTTGCAAGGACGAAGGACATCAACTTATGTAGAGCATATCGGACACTGGCCGTCTGAATTCTTCAGCTACAGTACACATGTACCCGAAATCAAGGTCGGACCAGCTTTAGGCGGGGCAGCCGTTGCTGAACAATTGCCGAGCAAGCTGTTCTATTGAACTGACGAGCGTTTTGATCTCCGATCAATGTTCATGGTGCTTCGTTTCATCTTGGTGTGCGTTCTGAGGAGAAAGTTTCGTCGAGATAAGCCTGTTCAACCTTCCAGCGACGTTTTGATTCCTTTGCAATATCGTTTTTACTGAAAGAAAGCTTTTTCGCGCTGGAGCTGGCAGTCCGGAGCGCAGAAGATGACGCACAACGGTGAAGGCCAAAGTAGACGCGCGAGCTGAACAACAAGCAGGTAGGGGGTCCGATATTAGGGTAACGGACGCTGACTACTTCAGCTGGCAAAAAACCACGAAGACGCAGCAGTCCAGCGATCTTATCATAGGCCACAAATGCGACTCCATAACAAACAGAGCGCCACAGCAGTGATGGTTGACAACTTCCGGGCCTTTGACTCACAGTCAACGCAGCAAGCCAACAAACACGCACTTCAACATGCCGCCTGTCCTTTTACTGGTCCCTGATTCCCTAGCGTCTCGCAGGCTGCGACAAGGTCAACCCGTCCCTATGCAGACAAGTGGAACCAGGTCAGTCTTTATGATCCCCATGAGCATGTACTAGTAGCACCTCGCACTGCACGAAGCTGTCTGTACAGTGCACTATGAACTAATCGACTCTAAAGTCTAGCTGAGCCCCCAAATCGAACTGAACTCCACGCTTTCGACCGTTTCGCTGTCTACCATCCTACGCCTTTCTGCTTGGTCTCTTCTATCAATTTACATATCTAGCCTTATATGCACTGTTTCATCACACTATGTACACCACACCAACTATAACCATACTGAAATCAAGCCTATCAAGTTGAAGCGAACCGTCGTTTTGCGTAAATTACAGTTGGATACACCCAAAGGTATCTGCTCACTTATTTCTTCCTCACTCGAGAACGTGTCGGGCATGGCGGAAGCGTCGCCGTCTCGGAAACCGGCGGCGCTAATGGAGCCAGCGCGCGCTCTGGCCAGCCATGCGCCGAGTGTCCGAGTGGCGCTCACTCCCACTCGCGCCCAGAAGAAGCGTCGAGTCCCTAGCAGCACCAAGAAGCGGCCAATGAGCAATAAACGCCGTGAAGAACGACTCGCGTCTGCCCATGAGCTGCAGAGACTTCACGCGATTCATAAACGACAGGAACAGGAGCAGGTGCGCACTGCCAGACAGCGGTTTGTACCGGACAGTGAAGATGAAGACGTTGCAACATCCGCTTTGCGGTTTGTGACGCTTCCGCCCAAGTTGGTGACGAGCATTTCAGAGGGAAGAGCCAACAATTTGCCCAGTAGGAGGAGGCAATTGCCCCAACAACAGCTTCCAGGGGCGAATTCAGCCACGTACTTAACGAGAGAGATGCTGGTTCGAAAGTACTTAGACGGGAGGTCTCCAGGGCAGAAGAGAGTGGATTCCGTTTCTTCTGCATCGTCTCGTGCTCCCAGTGACGCTGCTGCACGTGCTGCAGCGGCCTTAGAGCAAGGATTGATGTCTTCGCAGACGTTCTCGACCTCTGCAGTACTCACGGATGACGCGTTGGTGTCAATTGCAAGGCGAGCCAAGAAGCAGCTGGAAGCGGTCTCCAAGCGGCAAGTGATGGTGGGCAGGTGGAAGAGGATGGCTCGGTCCAAAGCGGACTGTCAGATGTTCGAGTCCGTCAGCAAGGCCAAAGATCAGTACAGCGTCGTGGCCAAGATGAACTTGCCCTGCAGTCTACGAGAGATCATGAGCGTCTTCTCCACAGACAACGAGGCCGAGTTCCACCGCAGCATGGAGGCAGTTTTCGGAGATCAGTACGTTTACGGTGTCAATGTACGCACAGTGGACTGCGCTCCATACGTTGGGGGAGTCAGCTCTACCCTGCGCTCGAGAGCTGAAGCCCGAAGAGCCTCAGAGCCTGCAGCCTGGAGAGCGAGTGAGGGCTCGTCCGGTGCAACGATCCCACCGCTACGATCCGCCAAACTGAAGCTGAACGCTGTGTCTCTTATGCAGAAAGACCGTTTGGTGTGGAAGCAGCGCAATATGACGTTCCTAGATTACCTGGAGGAGAAGATCGAGACGAAATCGGTCACTCGCGTGATGCAGACCATGGATATGCAGGACGAAGAGCTGGAGTTCAGTTCCGTCACCATGTCGTCGCCGACAGCTGCATCCAGCAGCCAGGAATGCTACTACCAGCAGCATAACCAGCATGGAGTGGATTTACACCAGGAATTGAAAGGAATTCTAGCTGGATACGTGATCCAGGAGGACTCGGAGGAGAAATTCACGCGTTTCTTCTTCTACGCGACCCACCGCCACCGCCCCTCAGGTCTCCACGGACAGACGAGAATGCCTCGATCGGCTGTCCACCTGTTGCGAGCCATGGTGAACAAGGTGTGTCTACTTGAGACTGTCGTGCTCCGTCGTCGCTTGGGCTACTACCCTTTATCTCGGTTACCGACGTCTGACGATGAGGTTACGATGGCTTCGTACTGCGCTACCTGTTACACGCCCTTCAGTATGCTGCGGAAGAAATATTTTTGCCGGCTGTGTGGTCACTACACTTGCCGGAAGTGCTCGGACCTTCAGGATGTCGAGAAAACGGTGGGGCTGGTGGAGAAACACCGCGTGTGCGTGTCCTGTGTGCGTCGGGTGAGCTACTGCGTGTTTAGCGTGTGTGCCTTCCCCCCGAAGATCTCGTCCAATGTCAGTGGCAGCAGTTGGACGTCAGCACGATCTCCTGAACCACCACAGATCGAAGTGGAAGACGACTTTGACCCGCCCATTATGGATGACCTCGCGTCGGAGGACATTGAAGACGTTGAAGTTGTTCATCCGAACCAGTCCGGGGCGATTGTGGGTTTTATGTCGGATTTATTGCGTGGGAAGGACAAGAAACAAGAGATCAGGAGGCAAGAGCTCGCTACCCAAAAGAGACAGCGACTACAGCTCACAATAGACGACCTCGGATCATGGGCTCCCAGCCCTCTTCTCGACGCCCAGAGCACACCAAAGGAGTCGATCTCTCTCCTTGATGATAGCTTCTGCACGTCACATTCATCTGCGAGTTCTCGCTCACGTGATTTACCTTCGTGGATCTCTCCATCGCCGACGGGAGCGTAAGGAACCACATGGAGTGCCGATACCTATGTATTTTTCTTCCTCGAACGGAGAGGAAGCCACCTGTATACAGCTACCAGCGCACTGCTACAGTGTACACGCTTGAACTGTGTACGCTGGCAGCAACTTGTTGACCTGTTCTTATGAATTTTGAAGCGAGCACCTAAATAATGTAAGAGTTGCCGTATTCGAGAGCAAAGCTTTTGGAAGAGTTTTAAATCCACCACTGTTTTGTTACTTTAGTGGGGCAAGACATCCTCCACGTATTACATGTAGCTACACTCCACTAGTGTTGGTCCTTGTGACGTATTACAGGGAGGATTGCATCGATCTCATCCTGGGAAACGCCAGCATTTTGCAGTCGTTTCCTTGCCATCGCCGTCTCCTCAGCGACTCTGACCCTCTTCAGGGCTTGCAGAACGGAAGCTTGTAGTATCTCCTTCTGCCCTATCGCTTCTTTCTTTCTTCGTTCAAGCTCAATCAACTGAGCGGATTGGCTCGCTTGATGCGCTTCGAGGTCCTTAACGTCCCGGTCAAGACGAACCAGTGCGTCATCCACTGAGTTCATCCAGGCAGCCATCGCATCGAGGCGTTTGGGTCCACAGAACTTCTCAAATGTAGCTGAAGGATCTGTAAGCTCGCTCTTCTTCTGGTTAATTGTATTGACCTTCTGCTGCAGTTCGCGGTTGGCCTGCGTGTCCTCCAGCACTCGGTCGGGCGCCACCCACTCGTCTTGTCGCTCAGATCCCGCCGGGTATTGTACCAGAACCTGACCCGATCTTTCAGCAGTGCCTTCTCCGGTCTCGATGTCGATCTGGAGCTCTTTCACCTCCGCATCCAGCAGCACGGAGTCGTGGGAGACCAGGACGGTGTCGCCGACCATGACGGCCATCTCTGGATGGTACAGTATGTACCGGTAACGGGCGGTTTGTAGATGGGAACCTACAAATTTCCGTTACGTTGACAGAAGATCTAGATCACCATTAGCCAATCACAATCATTGAGGAAAGCTGCAGCTTATCGATGAGTCCTCAATAATTCCATGCTCAGCAAGCAGTGCTGGGGGATACATGCCGCCGACAACCCGGTTTTCTTCTATTTATTATGTCACTATTACAAGATTGGTAGGGTGTATCGTGTTCCTGCCCTCTATCTCTCTCGTCAACGGAATAGCGGTACACTTTAGCACCGCAATGGAGTCATCTAGCAGCGGCGGGTAAAATGTCGTCGATCTCTTTCTGTGAGATACCTGCATCTTTGAGCCTCTTGCGTGCCATTGCTGTCTCTTCGGCAACCTTGACTCTCTTGAGATCCCTCGCGACCTCCACCTCTAACTCCGCCTTCTGCACCTCCGCTTCCGCCTTCCTCTTCTTGAGTTGCACGTTGCCCACCTCCTGACTAATGTGATCCCGTACGAGACCCTTCACCTGCTTATCCAGCTTCGTAAGCGAATCGTCCAGTGTCTTCATCCATCCTATCATCGATACAAGCCGTTCCGACCCTGGAAGCGTACTAGGTCTCTTGCTGGACACGTCCTGTTGCGATGGCTGCACCCCATCTTGTTGCATCGGTCGTGGCGGTTGCACCCCATTACCCGTAGCACCGTGCATCAATAGCTCCTGCTTGGCTTTCTTCTGGCGCTCACGATTGGCCGGCGTGTCCTCCAGCACGTTCTCGGCCTCGATCCACACGTCCCAGCTTTCAGACCAGTCCTTGAAGTGCACAAAGTATCGATTCACGCCGCTGTTTCCGTCCGCTTCCTCGAGCTTGAGCACTTCGGCGTCAAAGATGAGCAGGTCGTAGTACACGAGCACCGTGTCGCCGGCCTTAATCCCCATCCTCCGGCTAAGCTCCAAATGCAAGTGGCTCTGTCTCTAAGAACGTGCACTAAACATTTCAACCAATCAGAAAAATACATTTGTGTAGACGTCATCTTGAGACGGAGCAGGAACAAATTATCCCTATTACAAGACCTGTTAACTTGCGTTTGTAAGTTGCATTATTTATTTATTCAACGAATCATACTTTTTACAAATTAGCTATGAGACAGGTTGCACCGAGAATTTCAACCAATAATCTACAACAAAATTGAAGCGACCAGTCAAAAATCCCCACTCAATTAGCCCCGAAGCCAGTACAGTACCCAGGTGTAGCGAGCATGGCCACCAAGGGCGAGCACGAGAAGCCGGAGACGGTGGACGACGAGCACCAGCCGGTCTGCAGTCTCGTTGAGCGTAAAATAACCTCTACTTTGGAGTCGTATTGACCTGGTTAATGTGCAGATTGTGAAGAAGGTGCGGCTGGACGTGGACGCCAAGGTCGCGGAGGACGTCAAGAAGGTCAAAATCGACGAAAATGCAGCCCCGCAGCCGGAAATCGGCGGTCACGAGGTCTGTTCTAGTGGATTTAGTCGAGTTATCCTTGATATTGGGACAGTATCTGATACATTCGATGATCAATTTAGGAAATTGCTGATGAGAAGAACTCCACGACAACGTCGCCCGTGAAGGAACAGGAGACTGGCGACGATACGAAGGAGAAAGAGGAGAAGGTGGCTAAGCCAAACATTTCGGGCAGCGCCTTTGGTGGATTCAGCGCCTTCAGTGGTAAAAACGCCTTTGCGACGTTTACGACTCCGGCAGATTCCAACGGCTTCGGCACCAAGGCTTCGTCCTCGACAGATACGGGCTTTGGGGGGTTTGCTACCTCAACTCCCAGTGGATTTGGGGATTCTACTCCGTCAGCTTCTTCGGATGCGACTACCTCGAGTGGATTCGCTTCGTTCCAGAGCAAATCCCCAGTAACCTTCGCGTCGTTCGCAGCAGCGCAGCCGACGACCGATGGATTTGGCGCGAAGGCGTCCGCGGCATCGGCAACAGACTTCTCAGATGCGGAGGTAACAAAGAAGGCGGAACCCGTTGTGCCGGCGTTGACGGAAGCTGAGGTACGCGAGTATTGAAGTGTTCTTGATGCTACATAGGGCAATATCTCACGTTATTTTGTTGCTACAGTTGGCGAACGGAGAAGAAGGCGAACAGATTTTGGTCGAGGTAAGCACTTTAAGTCAGTACGGGGCTATGATGGGCCTAAGCTAATTTTTCTTCACGCAGAAACGTGCTAAGCTGTTCAAGTTGGTGGAAAAGGACTACGCAGAGGTCGGTATTGGCCCCTTGCGGGTCCTGAACGCAAAGGACGCGAAGGTTGACGAAGACAAATCAACTGCGCGAATTGTGATGCGACGCGAGTCGTACCCGCACGGACCCGGTACGAAGCTTCTGATGAACGCGAGCTTGAGTTCCTGTCTGCTGTGCGAGAAGAAGACAGAGAAGACGATGCTGCTGTCTGTGCTGGAGGCGAATGAAGACCCGGAAGCCGAGAAGCAGTTCGTCCCAGCCACATATCTGATGCGGTTCGGAAGCCCAGACGACCTGGACGTGGTGATGATGCGGATCCAGTCGCACACGAACTCGACAGCAGTCGCGTCTTCCAGTTGAGACTGAGGGTGACCCGCTTGAGCTGTAGAGCTCAGCTCAAGCCGTGTAGCGATATTGGTCCAGCTGACGATTGGAGAAGTCAAAAAGTGCTGGGCGTATGCCGGTCGGGTCGGCAGTGCTAGAAGATGAAGCCATGCCGTGATACCAGTGACATGCTACCTTCAGTGCGCAGTTATCCGTTAGATAAACAAGTTACAGGTGAAATCCATTCCTCAACTTGTTCATGCTTCACACCGATCGGTACATGTACATGTACATCAATTGACGATCACCGAAATGAAGTTGACATGACTACTGAAATTTGACTACCATGAAGTCACAAAAAATATCCACAGTCGCAGCTAGGTCATAGATTCGCTTCTTCCTCAAACGCTGTCAGTATGGACCCGCTCCTCTCTGCTGCCGGCAACGGACACCTCGATAGTGTCAAAAACATTATCGCCTCGGGTTCTGACGTTAACGTCGCCGCCGCTGACGGCCTCACGCCCTTGATATCCGCAATTCAGAACGACCACGTATCAATCGTCGAGCTTTTAGTGGAAAACGGAGCCGATATCAACCAAACGGACTCGGAGGGGGACCCTCCGTTGCTCATTGCGGCAGCTGAAGGTCATGTCGAAATTGTGCAATTGCTGTCGAAAATGGGGGACGATGTCGAAAAAACCGGCAAGGACGCGAACACGCCTCTCATCTCTGCAGCGAAAAACGGCCGGTTGGAAGTGGTGCGGTGGCTATTGGAACAAGGGGCAGACATCGACCGGACCAACGAACTCGGGTCTACTGCGCTTTTGAGGGCTGCAAGTGGTGGGCACATTGACACCGTCAAGTTTCTACTGGAGAAGGGGGCAGCTCTCGACGTGCCCACTAAGGATGGGTACACGCCGTTTCTCTTTGCTGCTCTCAATGGACACATGGAGGTGCTGGAGCTTCTGCAGGAGAATGGAGTGGACATTGAGCATTCTACGAAGGAAGGGTACACCGCTCTGCACTTGGCAGCTCAAGAGGATCAAGTCGATATCGTGAAGTTTTTGGTTGAGAAGAAGGTCAATGTTGAAGCAGTGGATAACAGTGGAGCCACATCGCTATTACATGCTGCAGTAAGGGGAAAGCTTCATGTGATGCGATTCTTGCTGGAATACGGGGCTGACATCCACGCTACTGATTCTACTGGAGGCACAGCTCTTTATTGGGCTGCTGTAAACGGAGACGTAGACATCGTTAAGCTCCTTCTACAGAAGGATGCTGTTGTGAATGCTGTCAAGAAGAATGGAATGACTCCTCTCATCTCTGCCTCTTCGAATGGGCAGACCGAAGTGGTGAAGTTACTGTTAGAGCATGGAGCAGACATCTCATTAGGGAGCAGCGTCGGTGCTACTGCCCTCAATTACGCCGCAGAATGCGGTCATATCGATGTGGTTTCTGCTCTGCTGAAGAACGGAGCTGAAATTGATGCAGCGGACAATGAGGGAGCTACACCTCTATACTCTGCTGCAAAGTTCGGGCACACCGAGGTGGCGCGTCAATTATTGGGAAGAGGAGCTGCAGTTGACAAAACGGATGAAGATGGATACAGTGCTCTTAACGTTGCTGCTCAGAATGGGCATGTCGACACCGTCGTCACTCTACTGGAACATGGGGCGGATATTGACCATGTGACACAAGATGGCTTCACTGCATTGGCAGGATGTTGCTCGAAAGGGAAACTCAATGTCGCCCGGTTGCTGATTGATCACGGAGCAAGCGTTGACCCAGTAGCAAAGGGAACGGAGAACCCTCTCATTGCTGCTACTAGCAACTATCATGTCGCTATTGTACGTCTTCTTCTGGAAAACGGAGCGGACACGGAGAAACCCTATGGAGATGGCTACACTGCTCTCTATTGCGCTGCCCAATATGGCTACATTAACATTCTGGAAGCTCTTTTGGAGCATGGAGCTGTCGTCGATGCCCAAGGTAACGGTGGCTACACTGCTCTGATTTGCGCTGCCCAATATGGCTACGTTGGCGTTCTTGAAGTACTTTTGAAGCATGGAGCTGCCGTTGATACCAAAGGCAACGATGGATTTACGGCGCTGTTAATGGCGTCGTTATATGGCCATTTGGACGCCGTTCGTACGCTCTTAGAGCATGGCGCTGCTCTTGAGTTGTCCGACCCGTCTGGATACACTCCGTTGTTAATGGCAGCCGCGTACACGCAAGTGGAAATTATGAAATTGCTATTGGAAGCTGGAGCGGATGTGAACGCTCAGGCTCGCAACAAAGAGACGGCGTTGCGCTTCGCTACCTCTGCAAACACAGAGTGCGTCCGGCTGTTGTTAGATGGAGGTGCTGACATTAATTTGGCTGGTAGCAACAATTGTCCTCCACTGCAACGTGCAGTAACGTCTGGTCTTGTCGACGTGGTGACACTTTTACTATCCAGAGGTGCCAACTGCAACTCTGTGGATGATGATGGAGATACAGTCCTTCACGAAGCTGTTTTAAACGGACATTCAGAGATTGTTCGCTTGCTGTTAGAGCGTGGAGCTAGTGTGAATGTGACGAATGGGATGGGCTGGACGCCATTGACTCTAGCTTCTCAACGTGGCCATACCGACATCGCGACTCTCCTCATCGAGAAAGAGGCCAATGTGGATGTAAGAACTTGCGATGACCGGACGGCATTATCCCTTGCAGCTGAGGAAGGCCACCTAGAGGTTGTGCGTGTCCTTATACAGGGAGGAGCTTCTGTCAATGTGCTCGACTCGGACAGTCAAACTCCATTGATGAGAGCCGCATATAGAGGGCACGAGGAGATCGTTCGTCTACTGATTGACAACGACGCAGACGTGCTGATAACGAACAGCAGCGGCAGAACTGTAAGTGAAATTGCTCGCTTAAACACCAGGTACGATGTATGGAGACTTCTTACGGAGCGTGAAGCTCAATCCAGATTGAAAGGGGTCAGCAATCCCACGCAGAGTAAACCAGACTGGTTCATTGCTAGTCGTGAAGTTCGGAAAGAGCAACATCCTTTCTCTGCCGGTTCCTTTGGTAAAGTGTATCGAGGCTGGTGGCTTAGCACTCGAGTGGTGGTCAAGACTGTGACTGTGGAGACGGAGAAAGAGAAGCGAATTTTCCATCGAGAGGCGAGAATTTGGCAGAAGGCCAGACACCCAAACATCGTCCCGTTCTTCGGTGCTTGTGATGAAGGATCCACGTACTTCTTCGTGTGTGAGGAGGCCAAGAACGGAAAGCTGTTGGACTACCTTTACCATGCGCGAGAAGAAGGAAGATCGCTAGTGTGGCGCAAGTTACTGGAAGCTGCTCTGGGACTTCATTTCTTGCACGAAAGACACGTCGTCCATAGTGACCTCAAGTGCAACCAGATTCTCGTGAGCAAAAATGGTGTAGCCATGTTGACGGACTTTGGCTTAAGCTTCTTGGTGACGGAGCAAAGTGGCGACGAAGAGACTGTCGGGGCCATTCGGTGGAAAGCTCCTGAGATGATCCGCAAGGACAAACCAGTGACGCCCAACGCCCACTCTGACGTATATTCTCTGGGTATGTGTGTGGTGGAGGCTGTGACTGGCGAAGTCCCTTGGGGCCAAGTGCCTGATCCAGTGGTGAAATTCCACGTGACACGGAAGAAATTCTTGCCAAAACCGAAAGCTTTCAAGAGCGATGCGCAGTGGGAGTTGGTGGAGAAGTTGTGTGCGTTTGAACCGTCGGAGAGGATGAAGTTACTGGAGGCGATTGAAGTGATTCGAGGCTTCGCAGACGAAGAGCGATTCCAGGAACGACTACAGATGATGCAACAAGACGAGCACGAAGCTGTCGACTTTATAGCGGACGAACCTCCCAAGGTCGCCAAAATCTCGTCAATGGGGACTTTGCCGAAGGTTCAATCGGCCAGGACATTAATGCGAAGAGGGAAAGAAAGCGGGACTTTGACGGCGGCAGCCTGAGTGAGCGGTAGTACATTACCTCCCGCGACTGGAGTTCCTCAGCGCCTTGGCCATTGTCCACCTTCTGCACCTTGGCTAGCCAGCAAGTTTGTTGAGGTGCCACCTTTCTCGCGAACAACCGTAGCAGAAGTACCTTTCGACGAGAAGTTCTCGTTGAAGTTCTCGTTCTTCTTGCGAGTGTTTTTAAAGTTTTTACGGTGTAAAACCTTCTTCCAACCCCCCAAAAGGTTTTTACAGCGTAAAAACTTCTGCAGCAAAATGTGTAGAATACAAACTTCAAATCAAATTTGTGCATTTGACTATGTGCCCCGGCTTTGAAAACAATCTTTCTGGACGAAAATACAATTGAGTCACTTACAAACTTCAAGTCAAAGGGACTAAATAGGACCAAATGCCCTGCACCGGCTTTGTCCAATACCCGGCCAATCAGCGGCGCCTTACCATCCGATACAAACTTCAAATTAAATCTAAATGCCCAACGACTGGTCCACAAAACGACTGGAAGCTGGCAGAGCCCCCGTTCGAATCCGCCGGGCATCCCCACTTTCTCATTTCGCAATTGACGCGGGTCTCCAGTGTAACGTGCTGGGCGATGAAGAACACAAGCTCCCTCTTCTGAGAACTATAAACCATGCGGAAGACAGCTGCATCCGGAATCATTATATGCAACCACCGAGTCCAGCCATACCAAGCTTTGTGTACGTGTCTACATGTCGTGTATCAGTGTATATTTGTATATGTATGTATATTGGAGTGCGATGATGAAAACAGTGTCTGATTTGGCTTGTACCAACTAGCCGTGAAGAGTCGAATATATCACTATCACCCATAAAATGAGCTCTCCATCTCATTACCACTGTATATTCTGTATTTCGAGAGGAGTGATGACCACATACTTTGGTCCGTGTTCATGATCTGCCTTATGGCAATGAAATTGCTCAAAGTTCTGACCTCTCGACTGCTATATATCCTATATTTTACATGTTTTGCTTCTTTATACTCCACGCCGGCAATGTTCTGCAGCCTCTCGGGTCGACAGTTAAGGTGTGCACGGCGTTCTTCCGACTTGCGCTGAAAAGTTCGAGAAGGGGGTCTTGTTGTGTGCACTGGAGCTGTCCATACCTGGGTGGTGAGCATTTGTAATTGGAACCGGTACTTTTTCACAGAAGCAAGAGTGACAGCGAGCTTACTACGGATTTCGCTGCTGTGTGGGATTCGGCGCTGGTTTCTTCTGTCTGAACTGCTTTCGGGTGGTGATGGTGGGAGGTTCCGGCGTTCGAGTCTCCTGGTGCGGCAAAGTCAACATAGCTGCTTATATCCTTTTGATGTATATGGGGTCCTTTACTGGTTGTTTGTGATTAAAACATTCATGCACCACTCTGAAAGGAGTCGCGGAGAGCTTGCTCGAAGCGTTCTTTGTGTCGATAAACCGAACACCTAAAGAATCGGATGAAACAACCGTTTGATATTCATGTTTGGATGTGGGGAGGCTGGAACAATTGGTCGCTGATGAGGATAACCACTTATCATTACCACCTAAACAACCCTTTGGTCTTCGGACAAACGTGTGGACTACCATACACCTGTGTTTCTGAGGCGATATGTTCAAGCGTTGATATATTGTATGTTTGTATGTTTTGGGTTCTGATGAGAGAGAGTGACGATAAACTTGTTTTAGGATTCCCCTTCATGAAAGCCGCCTACATCGGCATATATGATGAGCATCCATTATCCGACTTCTCTCTTCAGCATCTTTATATTTTTTGTGTGTCTTTCGACCGGGACGACGAGGATTAAAACTATCCAACACAGACCTGTTCTGAAATTACGTGTGGATACCTTTAACATGCATCACCATATGAGTCGTCCCAACTCCATTTAACTCTGCATCTTCTCAAGGCAATGATTATAAACATTCTCAGACCTGTTCTGAAATCACGTGTGGAAACTTTAACATGCATCACCATATGAGCCTTCCAAGTCGTAGTAAAACCTCCGAACTCGTTTAAGTCTTTAATCTACTCGTATTTCTTCTTTACTTTCTCTCTTCGTTCTTTATCAACTTGAACTCGCTCCATTCTTCACTGCTGCTGCTGCTAGAGCGTCGAGAATAATCGTCTTCGCTCGTTGGTAGTCGAGAGGATCAAGTGAGTACAAATCCTCACGCGCTCGGTCTCCGTACCGGCCGAACTCCTCCAAGTCGCTTGACCTCAGAATCTGCTCTGCAACTGTGCGCTGTAGCTGCTGCATCTGCGCCGGAGCCAATTTCTCTTGAGCCAGAGCCAGCAGCTCAAAAGCTTGGCCTGCAAACCGCAGCGACTCGAGTCGGAGCGTTTCCACTGGCCATCCGTCGTGTCCTGGCAACACAAAGTACATGTCGCCCACCTTCCACATCGGAGCTCTCCATCGAAGATCATCCCAGGGTCGGGAGGGCCACAGACAGTAGTTCCACCGTAAGAATCCATCCAGCTCGAAGAAGAAGGTGAGGTATCCGACGAGTTCCCCTTCAACAAGGGGCGAGGACACGAACTGGTTGGGGAAAGCTGGGCCGCAACAGACGTACCAGCACACGTGACCTCCACGAGCTCGAGCGTCGTTGGCCAGTCGACGAGTTACTTCGAGATCGGCGCACGCTAACGGCAGGAGAGGGACGTAGTCGGCTACTTGAGGCGGGGAATAGGCTGGAGAGAAGAATTCCGAGTGATTCACGGCCAATTTGATGCGGAAAGTGGGTGCTAAGCGCTGTAGGAACCGCAGTTGTTCGTGGAAAACTGCCACGTCGCGTGGTTCATCGGCGCAGACGCGTACACGATCGGCAATTTCCAAGGCGACACAATGGGCGTAGAACTGCTCGATGAACGCTTCCACTTCGGAAACGCTTCTCAGATAACGCACACGCTGGGTCGTTCGATCTTGACACCGGATCCGCCAGCCATCGATCACAAACGCAGGAGTTTGGGCGGTAGCAGGCGACGGAGGAGGGGAAGATCCGTTTGGCTGGTCTTGACGCGAAGATACAGTCGGAGAAGCGAGTCCAGAGCCTGATGACGAGGTTCGACGACGCGCTTCGGACGCTGGAGCGGGGTCAGGAGCTGATGCAGTCGGAGGAGGACGAAGGTGCTGCGCTGTGAGTTCAGCGGGGGCGTTGAAGCCTGCGACTGGGTCGCGCCACACTGACAGAAGGCCAAAAACCTCGATTTCCTGGTCCAAATGGTGGCGAGCAGCCAGCCCCAGAAGCCGATCGAAGTGGGTGAAGTCTATTGTCAGCGGAACTCCATGAGCGGAATCCTCGTACACATCCAGAATGGCGTGCTCAAACAGTGCCGAAGCGTTCTGTTCCTCCATGTAGCACTGCTGACCTGCCCAGGGCATCTCCGTTGCTACAACAGACAGACATTTCTGACCCATTTCCGAGAGCGGAGCCATGTACCGATCAATGAGTTCAAAGTGCCGAGAGCTCCACAACGCCACTCGATGCGCTCTCGCGACTGCAGTCCAGTGTTGCCACAGATCCAATCGAAACCGCCAGTTGCTTGGATTCGGCAGTCGAACGTCCACCACGCGCACTGCGAAGCTGCTGGACCACGTCAACTGTTCGTCTCGAAAGCCTGGCTCTTGTGTAAACACTCGCAGGGGCAACTCATACACGCCTGGGTCCAAGCTTTCTCCCACCCGAACCCTCAGATACACAGCCTGCTCCCTTGCAGCTTTTGCACTCACCCCCGTGCGCTCTAACGTCTCCATGACTAAATCCGAATTCTCATCTTCCACACTCCCCACTACGAAAGCTTCCACTTTCAGCTTATGAGGAGGAACGAACCTCGTGTCCACTGCAACTCGAGCTCTTGGCCCATGACCTAACGGCAACAGCCAGTTACTAGTGTCCGTTGTCAGTAGGAACGGCACATTGGATCTCAATCTCAACTGCACCCCAGTCACTTCATTCCTCGCTGCTGTAAGCCGCACACCTTCAGGAAGCTCCACATGAGCAGTAGAAGACGCCCAAGCCACACGTCGATTCCCCGATCTACTGGCTGTTTGGTCTCCAGCTTGAGCTGCTTCGTTTACTTGAGCTGCTTGATTCTTCTCCGTCTCTTCGTCGAAAGGTTCGTCGTCCTCCATATCTGCGCTGGGATCTGCGCTTTTCACACTTTTAGACATGGCAGGAGCGAACTGTGTCAATAGCCACATGCTCTGGGTGGACGGCAAAGAGGGTCCACTCAGAGAAGCGTCCACCACATCGAACGAGAAGCTTGTGGAGCGTGGAGGGACCGCGACGTTCAAATGACTGGGATCCTGGTACGGCAATTGCCTTGCAAAGTCGTCGAAGGACTCAGTACGACCGGATGGACCTCCTTCCTGCTCTAAGTTCTGCTCTTGCTGCTCCAATTGGCTCTCAATCTCCAAAGAAGACGACGAACTCATAGATTCGTCGTTCGACATGGACGCATCATCGTCTGCGTGGTCTTCTGGCGCGTTAAAGCTCCCACTGGCCGAGCGGATGCGCTCGTCTATGCTTCCTTGTCTCGTGAAGTCCCCACTCTGCTGCTGAGCGCGTGGAGAGCCGTCGCCAGACGTGGTGCCGCCCATGGACGCCATAAGCTGTAGATCGCGGCTTTCCAGCAGACTTTTACGTTAAAACGAACCGTTTTAGGAAGTAAAAGAATGTTATGTAGAATACTCAATTATGATGGCCAAAACATTAGTTATGTGGACTACATCATAATGATGTGTTCTACACTAAGGAATAGAAATGGCTACAGTGCGCAATCCATTCATCATGGTGCTGTTCGTGCTGTACGTGAAGGCGGATCTCGAGAACGTGGAGACGTTGGCGGCGCCGCCGCTGCACCGCTGGTGCCTGGACGTGAAGGAGCCACGAGGTGATGAGAAGCGGGAGGCTGTGTTTGTGTCGGACGAGGAGACCGTGGACGTGGCTGGAGGAAGAGGCGAAGTGCACTTCACGCTCAAGTGGCCAGGAGCCAACAAACCGTCGCAGTTGACGGTCGTACGGGACGTGAAGAAGCTTACGAGGGAAGTGACGGGCACTGATTCGGGGGAGTTTGTGCCTTTCGTGGGCTTCGAGTGCCGTGGACTCGAACCGTACGCTTGGCACCCGGAAAGTGGCTACCGAGTCATTTCCGCTGGTCGACACGCTGCGTTTGAGGACGTGGATCTGAGTGATGATTGGTGCGACTTTGATGAAGAAGGAGAACAGTCAGTGGGGATCTACAGCATCGAGTGGAAGTTTGAAGTGCACAAGTAGAAGGAACGAGATGGGATTCTACCCGTAGTTTCTTGTTGCTAAAATGCCAATACATTTTTTCAGCTTTGAAGTTTTAGTAAACTATGGAGCGAGGTGGAGGGAGTCTTGCGAACCGAGACGTACGAATTCTTCTTTCTCGTCCAGGTCTTTCTGGATCTCTTGGGCGATGTCGTTCAGCAGAGTGTCGAAATCCCAAGGTTCGTCTTCTTCTGATACCTGGTTGAGGAAAATATTAGACGTTGAGAGTAAAGAAAGCAGGGAGGTGTGTGTGTGACAGCGTACAGCTCGATCAGGGCAGAGAGCGCTGGTCAAGAGGTGCAAGTCGACGCCGTGGGTCTAAATAGAATTTGTTAGCAAGAGGAAAGAAAAAAGAGAGGAAGAGAAACTTACCTGAGCACTTGGGAGGGCGAACTTGATGTCTCTGTCGAGCTGTTTCAAACTTTGCACAGCTCGCGTCGTGTTACGTGGAGCCTCCGCGACTACACACACAACAAAAGTTCTTAATCATTTACCAGTCGGAGTTTTGCAGCTTGCAACCGACTCACCCATTGTCGTGATATCCGGCTCGCGTTCTTCTTCTTCTAGGTCCGGGATCTCTACGATATCTGATCGACAATCAAAGAGCACAAAGCCCTTAGTTTATCACCTCCAGTCTCTGCTCAGTTAAATACCTACCTGTAGTCTCATCGTCCTCTTCGAAGTAGCGATTCTTCTGGTTGCGCCGTTCGCCACCCGAAGCTGCAGTCTCCGGTCCTTTGCGACGTCTCCCTCCACGCTTCGCCTCGCTCGTCGTTGATCCAGTTGAAGCAGGAGTCGCGTCAGGGTCTGGGGTTCCGCCACTTTCCTTGTCGTCACTTGCTAGCGTCGTCTCATTGCCCCAGCCGATGCTTGCACGCATCGGAGGCCTCTTGGCGTCGTCTGCCAGCACCGTATCATCTTCTTCTACATCAAAGGCAGCCCGACCACGCTTAGCATCTCCGCTGTAGTCGGCATCTTTGCTCTCTTTGGCGCCTGAAGGCATATTGATGGTAGCAGATGCTAGTAGTGATGAAGTTGTTGCGACGCTTCAAGATCAAATTTACAGATCATGCACATTTTTCTTTTTAATTTTCAATGCAACAAATTGTGATTGCTAGCAATTATAACTGGAAAATAGCGACGTTGGCAGAAATGTATTCCAGTTGTTGGTTTACTACATGGAACATCTACTTTGCCTTTGCCTGGAGAGTCTTGATGAGATCGTCAGCGCCGAGTTTCTGATAGGCTTTGTACATGACCCACATGCCGGCAAACTCGTCCGGAGTAGTCTGTTTGAACATTCGAGCGAAAATCTGGGCCTTGGGTAGTTCATCCCATTCTTTGAACATGTTGATCATGAAGGTGAGGTTCTTGGACGCCTCGTCGGCGGCGTCGTCCACTTTACTGATGTTTCCAATCGCTCGTTCTTCGCTGTCGTCGTCGGTGGTGGAAACCCGCAGATTCCTTCGGACTTTCGGCCCTAACTCTTGAGTTTTCGAGTCACGTGTCACCGCAGCATCACAGCTCGCAAGAAGAGCTACTGCAGCCAGAAGAAGCGCATGGTAGAACTGAGGGCTACGGAGCAAATTAGCGAATGAGCCGCAGGAAAGTTGGCCGTTGGTGTGACTGATAGCCGGAGCGTATTACTGTGAATAGTTATAGATTCCTCATCCTTGAGATTATCCTGCTGAGCACGGGAGCACTGACAGAAACATCAGTGATGTGTACATGTACAGCCTCATCCTAAGACATTTACAGCACTACTTCTCATTATGACCGCAAATATTTCGAAGCGATTAGAGAGGTACCAAAGTGTAGGAAAGATTTTTTTTCAGTTTAAAATTTCGTTTTTTGTGTGGCTGTAACACTTATGCGAGGGTATAAAAGTAAAAGCAGTCGAAACGAGGAGATCTGCCACCACCTCATCACTTTCTTCACGAACAGCGCACTGATCGACATCGTTGCTTTCATTGAAGCGTTCAATTGATCACGTGCTAAATTTTTACTCGAGTGGAAGTAAACTATATATTAGCAGTTAAAGAGAAAGAAAAGCGGACAGACTTAAAGGAGGTACGAGGAAATGACTGCAAGTGCAGCAACTCCCAGTGAGATCGTCGCCATTTGGGCAGAGGAAAAGTCATTGCGAACTTGGGCATCGCACGCATCACAAAGGATCGTGGCCCCATTGGAAGCGTCCGCAAGCGCCGAGTCGTTGGCAGCGCAGACCACACACGAGTTCCCCACGCAGTTGTACAGACACGTGCACTCCCCATTGAAACATCCCGCATTGGAGCCATCTCCACAGTCCACTTCGTCACACTCGGTACCCGCGCAGTATTTACCGTTGGCGTCGTCCTCACAGGCGCATGTACTGTTGCCCAGACACGTTCCCATGCTGTTACAGGCCTCGGTATCTCCCTCCGAGCAGATCTCGCATTGTGGTCCACTCCAGCCACCGTAGCAGACACACTTACCACCTTCACAGCCGCCGTTACCAGCGCAGGTTTTCGTACACTTGGCGAAGATCGCAACGATTTCCTCGACGCTGGTGGACGGTAAAGTCTCTAACAAAGCCACACGCTCGTCAATCGGAGTGGCCCAGTCGTCCTTCACGAAGCCACCAGTGTCAGCTGACTGAGGGTTAAACGCCCAGTAGAAAGAGCCGATGGACTTCTCCTCCAGATACGAAGACACTGCGTTCGCCCACTGTTTGTTCTTGTCCTTCATCTGAGACCCCCAGGAGCCAACTACCACTGCCTGGCCAGTCTCTTTAGGCACAAAGCCGAAGTACTCGTCCCAGAGATCCGGCATATTGTCTGGGAAGCTCGTGTCGCTCCACCACGGGGACTTGTAGTCCACACCAGGGGAGATGAGATGCGGACTGTACACGAGTCTCTCCATGTTGCTGAGCTTCACTGGGTAATCTTTGGCTCCTTGTAGAGATCCTCCCGCTTGTCCCCACTTCATACTCACCCCCTTAATATTCGTCTGCACTCCTTCGACGAAGATCAATAACCGAGGACACTTCTTCAGCACTGCATTGCCGATCTTGGCCGCCTGTAAGTTCCAGTCCGTGTCTTCGTCTCCTTTGCCCCAAGTAGCTTTCCCCTTAGGTTCGTTTTTAATGTCAATAGCGAACACATTCCAAGCGCCAGGGTCCTCGCAATATCTCGAAGCGAGCTTGGTCAACGCGGGGGTGATGTCACCAGGCACAGCCACGTCCGGGAAGTCCGGCTCCGACGCCTCAATGCGGTGGCTGTCGAACATGATGAGGATGTTGCGTTTACGGGCCTCCCTCACAATAACGTCTAGCACTTCGAGGTAACTCTTGCCTGCAAGGGATGTAGAGCCTCCCGTTTGTGTGCTCTTGACCTTAGGGTCGTCTACTACGGAGTCCATGGCCAATGGGAGTCTTAGGGCATTGATGTCGTAGGAAGCGAAGAGGTCTAGCGCATCGCCGATAGTGGTGGCGGACGGCCACAAGCCCTGTACTACCAGTTCGATGGTCTCTATAACGAAGAGCAGTTAGTGTTAGATGACGTTAATTGGCAGCGGAAGTGGCCTGGAACGCACCAGCGCCGAACCAGTTGATTCCTTTGATGTGGAACGTCTCGTTATCGGCCTTGAGCTGTCCGTCCACCGAGCGGAAGTCGATGAAGCTGCTGCCGGCATCGCAACAGGAGAAGACGGAGGAGAAGAGCCCCAACAGGCCCAGGAAGCGCACGGAGAGCGTCATCGACGGAAGCACGAGTGGGGGGACGCTCTGTGTTCCGTGCGGTTGCTAACGGCTGGAGCGAAATGTGATGCACAATTTTAGTATTTGTTTATACAGGGTTTTAGGTTTTGAGTTCATTTACACTAGAGTCAAAGCGAAAGCGCTACGAATGATATCGATAATAGAAGGATATGTGATTGTGAACACTTTGACTAAACAGACTGTTAAGCAGGATCGAGTCAGAGAGAGTGGGACCAAGTGAATTTTCACTGTGAAACGGACAGCGAAAACAGATGCCATAAAAATATGGCCATTTAAATAATGGACGGTCCCAAACCGTTCCTTATTTTTAATGGCCGTATTTTTATGATCCCTTTTAAATGCCCTTATTCACAGCTATCTCTCTGAATCAACATGTATGGCACATGCACATGTATGTAAACGCGTTTCGACAGCCGTCTTACCACTGAAGTGGCTCAATTTCCGCATGTGTCGGGATATCTCTCATTCTCTACGTTTCGCTGTTCTCTCGGCTAAGAGTTCATTAAGCGGAGTTGAGAGTATGCGAGCGAGGCTTGTAATAGTCGAGTGTTAGGAATGAATGAAATCCGAAATTGAGTTTTATTGAGTTAGTTGTTCTTGTCTTGCTTTACTAGCTCCTTCCTACTTGCCTTTTCGTACTCCTCCTAATCACATGTAAATCCATACACGGAAGATACATTTCGTCGGCAACGCTGATAATCGTCACAGGCGTTGATGACGAAATTCACTTGACTTTTGTATGTGGACTGGATATGCACAAATCAGACCCTGGCATTAACCATACCAACCATTGGAGATCAGCCAATCAGATCGCACCATCCGAGCCACTTCAACTTATGACCCTTCAGGGTACACGCCTGCCACGCACCAACCGCGTGCCCCAAGCGCGTGCCCAAAAGTAGGAACCTAGACGAAGTGACAGTGAAGTGCAATCATAACACCCCCACTCAATTCGACGTTTCGAGCTTGGGTCCGACGTTGCTGGCCATCATCAGGTAGCGCAGCGTCTTCGCTGAGAGACCCTTGGTCAAGTAGTCAGCGAGTTGGTTCTTGGACTCCACGTAGACCAGCCTAACCTCACCACTTGTCACCTTCTCGCGAATGAAGTGGTAGCGAATGTCAATGTGCTTGGTGCGGGCTTGGTAACCAACGTTCTCCGCCAAAGCCATGGCACCCTGGTTGTCCTCGTAGATCACCGTAGGGTCCACTTGTTCGTCACCGATGTCCTTGAGCAGTCGACGTAGCCACACCACTTCCTTGATGCACTCACTGAGAGCCATGTACTCCGCCTCAGTTGAGCTCAGCGCGACCGCCTTCTGGAAAGTCGAACACCGCACCACAGGAGCACCACACAGCATGAGCATCATGCCACTCACCGAGCGTCGGTCGTCGCGGTTACCAGCCCAGACAGCGTCCGAGTAGGCTGTCAGCTCCGTTCCCAGTAACCCGTCGTGCGTCCTTGGTCTTCAACAGGTAGCGCACTACCTTGATGCCAGCATTCCAGTGTGCCTCGCCGGGGGTTTCCAGGAAGCGATTCAACTTAGTAACAGCAACTGAGATGTCGGGTCGAGTACCGCATGCCAGGTACATGAGACTACCGATGAGCGATCGATACGGCCGTGTCTTCATCTTGGCATTGTCCTCATCAGTCTGCGGTCCATTGTCCTTGGTTAGGTGCAGACTTGGATCCACCGATATCAGACTTGGCTTCGCATTCTCTTGACCGAACTTCTTGACAACCGATTCGGTATATGCGCGTTGCGAGATGCCCAGAGTCTTGCCGTCCATATCGTAGTCGATCTCGATACCGAGGATGAAGCGAGCACGTTCGAGGTCCTTGATCCTGAACTTTCCAGCAACACCAGCCTTCACGGACGCGATGACTGCCTTCTCGCGTGATGCGATTAGCATGTCGTCGACATACAGACACACCACACACTCGTCGTGACCGTCACCCCTAGTGTAGATGCACGGGTCTGCGTCGGCGGCCTTGAACCCCATTCCTTTTAGGTGGCTGTCGATCGTCTCGTTCCAGACACGCGATGCCTGCTTGAGACCGTAGAGACTCTGCAGTAGCAGACATATGACGTCATCCTCGCCTTCGGTCTCAGCCAAAGTGAGTAGCTCCCGTAGACCCTCCGGTAACTCCATGTAGATCTCCTCCTCGAGCTTCCCATACAGAAACGCAGTGTCAACGTCACACTGTTCGATCTCGAACCCTTCTGCACAGCACTTAGCCAGTACTGCACGGATCGAGTTAAGGTAAGCCACCGGTGCGTACGTCTCTTCGTAGTCGATACCGTGTCGCTGCGAGTATCCCTTTGCCACTAGACGAGCCTTGTGCCGGATGACCTCTCCCTTCTCGTTGCGCTTTAGCGCGAACACCCAAGACAACCGATTGGGCGTTGGTGAGCCGGCCTTGGTACCAGCTTCCACGTCTTGTTTGCAGTAAGCGACTCCAGCTCACTTGCAATTGCGTTCTTCCATTCGTCTTGGTCCTCGCTAGACGTCGCCTCTGTGTACGTCTTGGGGACTCCTCCGATGCAACCATAGCTTGACCATCTTCCAAGGTCAGTAGGTCGCCGCTTGGTTTAACTCGGTCTTGAGTCATCTTCAGTCGCTTGGTGCCAGTTGTCGATGGCATGACGATCTGCTTCTTGGTTGCGCCAGCTTCTTCAGGATCATCGATTTCATCAATGTGGCGAGTGCGCGACCGAGTAATCATGGGGTGGGTGGACTCGTTTGGGACGATCTCACCGTTTTCGCTCACGTCACGTTGAAGTGGGATCACGTCACCAGCTTCAACAACAGCCGGGACGATCTCCATCGAGCTCGTTGACGGTTGTCCACTCACGACAGGCACCTTGGACACTGGTTCATCGTCATCTTCCACGAAATACTGGGGGTTCGTCGTTTCCAGGAACTTTACAGTGCTCACGACTTGCACCTTTCCCGTCGCCACATTGAGAACCCGATAGCCTTTCACACCATCTTCGCATCCCATGAAACGACACTTGAACGCCTTGGCACCCAACTTGCGGCGTTTCTCGTTGGGGATGTGAGCGTAGCCCAGAGCACCAAACACCTTGACGTTCTTGAGCTGTGGCTTCGACTGGTACACAATCTCGTAGGGCGTCTTCACAGTCACAGAGTTGGGGATCCTGGTGATGACCCAAGCTGCCGTGTTCACTGCCTCTGCCCACCACTTCTTGTCGATGCTCTCATGGTAAAGCAGACAACGAGCCATCTCCACGAGGCTCCTGTTCATGCGCTCAGCCAGTCCATTCTGCTGAGGCGTGTACGGCACCGTCTTCTCATGTTTGATACCGCTGCGGCTGAGGTACGCCTGGAATTGTTGACCAGTGTACTCACCACCATTGTCCGAACGCAGGCGTTTGATCTTCTTGCCCGTGGCGTTCTCGATTGCTGCCTTGTAAGTCTTGAACTTGGACAGCACCTCCGACTTCGCCTTCATGAAGTGAACGGTCACGTGGCGCGAGTAGTCGTCAATGAATGTGACAACGTACGTGCAACCACCAGGTGTTCTCGTCTGCATAGGACCCAAAACGTCCGTATGCACCAGGTCAAGAACACCTGCACTCTTGACGACCTTCTCCGGATGTCTCAGAAAGTCGTCCGCTTTCATTTTGCCCATGCAGCAGCCAGCGCACACGTCGTCCCCAGGGACTCCACCCGTAATACGAGGTACTCCTTCTGCCATGATTAGTAGCTTCTCATAGCGCTTGCACGGGATGTGGCCGAGTCGGGCGTGCACTACAGCCCATGGCTCCTTACGAGAGGTCGTTGCAGCATGACACACCTCGTCCCCCACTGTATTCAACTTGTAGATGTTACCACATCGCTTGGCCTCCATAACCGTAGATCGCCAAAGCGAAAGACACATTTGTCCTTGCTGAACTGTGCCACGACGTTCTTCTCGGCTTGCTTCGACACCGAGATGAGGCTTCCTTCAACTTCAGGGATGTACAGGACATCCGACAGCTTGACAGACGTCCCGTCCATCAGCTTCAACCCGACGGTGCCCTTTGCAACAGCGTCGATCTTCGAGCCATCCGCGATCGTGATGCGGGCTGGCGTCTTTAGCTCCTTCATGGACAAAACCTTGCCCCGGACGCTGGTCATGTGCGAGCTTGCACCGGAGTCGACGAGCCATTCAGACTTGACCATCGTACTCGTAGCCATGAACGAGTAGTCGTCGGACGCTTCCTCTTGCGCCGCTTGCCCTCGTTCCTCGTCGGTCTTCTTCTTTCGGCACTCACATTCTCTGTGCCCTTGCTTCTTGCAGTAGAAGCACTTGCCGTTGAAGCGACGCTTGCCTCCGAAGTCCTTCTTCTTCGATGCGAAAGCCTTCTCTTGAGCCGATGACGATTCATCCGAAGCTTGAACACCAGAGAGGACTTGAATCGCGTAGGCCAGCGACACGTTAGGCGTATTTTCGAGGACAGTACTTATCATCTTGTACTCGTCCGTCAGACTGCCAAGGAGCAACACGAGCTGGCGAGTCTCGTCCAGATTCTCACCGATCGTCTCCATCTGGAGGGATCTCCTTGAACTGATCGACGTGGGTGGCGAACTTGGTCCCGGGCTCCATCTTGAAGTTGTTCAACTTCTTGGTGACGAGAAGCCGGTTCTTGAGAGTCTTCTTGTTGAAGTGCTCCTCGAGCATCGTCCACGTCTCAGCGGCAGTCAGCGCTCCACGGATGTAGACTTGGTACGTGAGACTCACGTCTCCAGCGATAACACCAAGTGCCTTCAGATCGTTGGTCTTCCATTCTATTAGCAATAGCAGTGGCTGATGGCGATAGCAGTGCTACTGCTATTAGCACTGCTATAGCACTGCTATAGTACTGCTATTGGGTGGTGGTCACTAAATCAGATCAATGACACTGATCTCGTCACTGAATCAGATCAGTGACACTAATCTCGATACGCAGGAGTTTCACCCTGGAGCTCCAACTTGGAGTCCAAGCGATTGTGACGCTACAGTTGCTGCCTTGCGCTCGTTCGATGGCGATCTGTACGCAGGCAGCTCATAACAAGTGAATCTGTCGAAAACATGCGCTCCTGGAACGCTGTGGAATTTCCTAGGCCAAGCCATACACTTGCTAGCTTCGCGACGGAAGGGTATTTTGTCTGCCCGACGTCGGCAAACCAACCACACGCGTCTAAGGTATAAGGTAAGCCTTATCTGCTGACACAACTTCTCGACATTCCACACGCACGCGCCAAACTTCCTGTTCCACGTGGTCAACTTTGGTAGGATCAGTTCGCACTCGGCCTTGTTCAGATACTATCTTCGCGACGTCCTGCCATTCGAGGCGTAGCGATAACCACTTCTCGACTATATCATCTGCCTTCGCATTCAGTGTTGCATCAGCTGCGTTTTCCTGTGCGAGGCGAGAAACTTCCTCGCCGTACAGCAGCTCCAGCTCATCGTCTGGAGCTGAAGATGTCGCCTTGTGGGGTATTGAACGCTGACGCCAATGCATTGGTTTCGGAATCAACTGTAGCGCTCATTAGCTTGTACATTGCACGATGTTCTTTCCAGAGGAGGTCAATCTGCTAATCACAGCGAAGTGAAGTGGAAAATGAGCGTGCTAGAAGGCAGGCGAGGGGGTTGAAAGGCGAGAAGATCGTGGTTGAAGCTGGTACTGCTTATAGCACTGCTATCGCTGAAACCTGAACTCAATAGTAATAGCAATAGTACTATTTTTTAAACTGCTATCGATCCCTGTCCACAGTATTTGCCACATATGCGTTAGCGCCGGACAAGTGAGAAAACAATGTTCCAATGTTTCAATTGAATCGCAGCCGTCCCGGACACAAACTTGTGCATTCGGATTGCTAGTAAGCATGAAGAAGATAAAATTTAATTTTTAGAAGTATTATTTTTAGAACCGCAGAACTGTAGCCATGATGCACACCAAGATCATACCATGTGATTACCACCCAAGTCAGTCGTGATAGCATTTCGAGAAGCCCAGTTACCATTAATCATTGACGACTGACATACTATCAACACCAATAGTTCGTTGTTATTACCCGGTCATAAAGCCAAACGATGCGACTTCACTACCTGACGATGGTCGTTTTTGTCATATTCACCGCCTTAACGGGATCGACAGCCAGGGTTTCTGCCCACAATGTGCGTGGCACTGACGTTTCTGTCTCGAGAACGTTGCGAACAAGAAAGGCTCATAGCGGCGAGGAGGAGAGAGCGGGAGGAGGAGCCATCTCCGTCTCCACCTCCGAAAAGCTCGCGGCCATCTTTAAATCTTCAAAAGTGACGGATGAACAGCTCCAGAAGTGGCTCGACAAGGGAAAATCTGCCGAAGATGTGTTTTATCGCATGAAGCTGACGAAGGCTCGTGCGTGGATATTCAGCAACCCTCAGTTCAGCAAATGGGTCCAATACGCCGATGACTTGAGTGCCACCACTTCTGGGAAGGGAACATCGGCTATTTCAATATTGACGGCCCAATACGGCGACGACAAGCTGTACAGTTGGCTTAAGGCAGCCAAGACGTCCTCGAGCTCAGAGGAACTTGCCTCTAGATTGCAAGCTGACCAGTTGAAGCGCTGGATAGCGGTTGGAAAGGACCCTGAGGAAGTCTGCAAGCTCTACGACCTACAGTACGCATCGAGCCGTCTTCTCCGAGACCCTCAGTTCAGTGCCTGGGCCAAGTACGTGGACGATTTGAATGCGAAGCACGAGGGAACGATATCAATGATCCCGACGCTGAGGAAGTTCTACAGTGACAAAGAGCTGTTCAAAATGGCTGAGGCAGCCAAGAGCGTCGATGAATTGGAGAGTGTGGGCCTCAAGTTGGAGAACGCGTTCGTTCAATTCTGGATTAACGGCAAGCAAACACCAGCGAAAGTTCTGGCTGAGCTCCGACTAGAGGCGACAGCGAACACGCTGGAGAGTCCACTATTCAGTCTGTTGGCCAAGTTCACGGATGCTTACAATGTGAAATTCCCTCAGACAAAGAAGACAATGATCAAAACGATCACAGACGCATTCGGCGATGAGAATGTGGCCAGGATGTTGACTGCAGTGAAGACGGGCGACTGGAAGGTAAAGAAGATCGCGACGGAGTTGGAGGCTGCGCAGTTGCAAATGTGGCTGAGCAGTGGGAAATCCGTCGACGATGTCTACGATCTGCTAAATTTGTCATACAAAAGGCTACACTACGACTTTGGCAAGAGTCCTCTCTTCACCACGTGGATAACGTACATGAACACCTTCAGTGTTGAAAACCCTGAAAAAGTTTCTCGAGTGCTCTCGACAATGGCGACGCAATTCGATGACCGACCAATGATACAAATCCTCCAAGCAGCTGAGAAGTTCCCCAGCATGGAAAGAGTCGCAGCAAAATTGCAGCTACAGCAGGCGGAGAAACTTTTTGCCACTGGAGTTTCCCCTCGTAAGGCTTTTATGACGGTGGCGCTTGACAATGTCGGGGATTCAGTTCTCAGCTCTCCTCTGTTTACAATGTGGATGAGTTACGTGGAGGATTTCAACAAAAAGAACCCAATGAACGAGGAATCCTGGTTCGTGCCACTACGAGCCAATTACAATAATGTCGACAGACTTATTGAGACAGCGAGAAAAAATCCGAAAGGGGTCAAGATTGCCGATATGGTGGAGAAAGCGCAGATGGATGAGTGGCTTACAAGGCAAAAGCCTCCGAAACACGTTTTTCATTTCCTGAATCTCGATAAAGCAGGAGAAAAACCGTTTTCCAGTCCAAATTTCGAGTTGTGGGTCCAGTACTTGAACGACTTTAACAAAAGATACCCGGACGAGAAAACGACGATGATCGATAGCATCAGGGCGAACTACCAAGACCTTCGTCTAATACCGATACTCAACGAGGCAGTGAAGGTTCCCAGCACAGAGAAACTGGCCAAAAATTTGCAAAATGTTCTGCTCGACAAATGGGTAGAGGAGAAAAAAACTGTTGCATACCTCAAGCAGTGGATCGGTTTTATGCCATCCTCTAATGTCTGGATTGAGCGGTATACCGAGAAACTCAGCAAGATGTCGTAGATTGGCACGTTAGTTACTGGTTTTGAAATGCATGTACCGCAAAGTAAATTTCTTGTTCTTAGGCCGCTATTCGACGTAGCACAGTAGTGAAAGCAATGGAAGACATAATCGACTCGAAAATTGTTGCGAGGGGATAACGTGACCGGAACACTCTTTCTTGCTGAGGTCACTTAGCCTAAACTAACGACTCCGAGCACCATATAAAGTGGAAGCGTCAGACGATTTTTCCCGCTTTTTCTTGGTCTGGCCCAACCTCTGAGAACATACATAGCGCTTTTGCTGTGAAGATGCAAATTTATATCTATTGGAACAACGCAAGTACAATCGGACCGCTCATTTTCCTCGATCGAGTCGCGTTTTCGTGATCTGTCCGTATACACTGTACTGTACAGATCCATTCACGTCAAGACTCGTTCACTATCCAATTCGGTTTTTTTTTCCTCTCCTGGCATATGTTGACGCCCAAGTGGTCTCCGAAGCTCTTGAACTGAGTGTGACCCCCACCCGAGCCTTGTGAGTCTTAAGAACTACTGATATCGAGGACAACGAGGAGAGAGCAGGCCTTTTCGTTTCTGTTTCCGATAAAGTCAAGTCCTGGCTTGGGTCTCCCACACAAGTTACGGCCGAGAAGCTTCGGGATTCTTCTTCTTTCAGTGCGGTACATTGTTGTCATTTAACCACCTAGTTAACGACATCCCTATGAAGCTTCGGGATTGGCTCGACAAGGGCAAGTCGACAGATAGTGTCTTTGTACGGATGGGCCTCAACCGAGCAGGTGAGAAGCTCCAAGTTTAAGTCGATGGGTCCAATACGTCGACGATTTAAACGGCAAAAACTCGGAAACGAAGGCGATTTCGACTCTGACGACGCAGTACGGCGACAACACCCTGTATAAATTAATTGATGCCGCCAAAGCGATTCCGGGAACGAAAGATCTGGCTTCAAAACGGCAACTGGAGCAAATGCAGCACTGGGTAACGGCACGAAAAGACCCAGACGAGGTCTTTCGCCTTTTCGACCTTGAAAAAGCAGGAGGTCAGATGCTAAGCAACCCAAAATTCACAGTTTGGGCCAAACGTGGACAATATGAACGCCGAAACGCCAACGACGGTGCTTCCGACACTCAAGAAACATTTCTATGAGGAGGCCCTGTTCCGATATGTTCGGAGACGCGAGGAGCGTGGAGGAAACAAAGAAAATTGCTTCGAAATTGGAGACGGAACTGGTTGAATCCTCGATAAACAAACTCAAGACGCCCGAGAAATTCCTCCAAGAGCTCGGACTTAATTCAGACGCGTTTACAGTCCTGCAAAATCCGCTTTTGACTACTTGGGCGAAGTATCTAGATGGCTACAACGTGAAATTCCCCCAGGGGAAGACAACGATGATCACGGCCAAGATGATTGCTGCAGCAAAGAAACAGGACGTGACGAAAGGAATTGCAGCGAAGTTGGAGACTGCACAGTTACAACTGTGGATCGGTACCGGCCAATCGATTGACGACGTGTACAAGACCCTGAGACTTTACAGGAGTGCTGACGATTTCAGAGGCGACGCGTTCCTCAGCACATGGGTTTCGTACATGGATCTCTCCATCAAGGCAAAGCCTGACGAGTTGTCGTCGATGTTCTTGACACTGGAAAAGCGGTTTAGTGACCGCCCTCTGATGCAAATCCTCCAAGTGGCTAAGCAGTTCCCCCACTTGGAAAAAACTGCGACTGAAATTCAGACGAAGACGATTCAGACGATTCTGACGAGTAAGCAACCGCCCAGGGAGGTTTTCATGCTGCTAGGGCTGGACGAAGTCGGAGATTCCATTCTCAGCAACCCCGTGTTTAACCAGTGGATGAATTACGTGAAGAGTTTCAACAAGGAGTTGCCTAAGCGACAGGAGTCGTGGTTTAAGCCGCTTCTGGCGCATTATCAATGGGGTGGAGTCGAGAAAATGATTGACAAAGCGAGCCAAATACGGTGAAAACCTCTGAGAAGGTCGAAATTGCGTGGCTGAAAAACTTGATCGAATGGGGGAAAACACCAAAAACCGCTTTTATCTCGTTGAATCTTAAAAGCAGTGACAATCCTCTTGCCAGCACAAAATTCACGGTATGGGCAAGATATCTGAACGCGTTCAACAAGACGTACCCCGACAAGAAGGTTTCGATGATCGTTGGCCTCAGGGAAATTTACACCGACCGAGTTTTACTGCAGGTTTTAAATGCTGCCAAGAGCGGCCGAACCGAGAAATTGGCCACCGACTTGCAGAATGCGCTTCTCAACAAATGGCTAGCAGCGAAGAAGACTCCCGAAGCACTAAAGCTCATGCTTCACGGCGTAGTAAACTCTGACGACATGATCACACGATACACCACCAAGTTTCACAAGCTTGGATAGAAAATGAGAATGTAGCCATGTTCACATTTCATCTCACTTAGGCTGCCGCCATCAAAGTCCCACCTCCTTTCCCCCTGCGCATTAATTTCCTGGCCGATTGAACCTTCGCTATAGTCCCCCTTCCGGAAATCTGAGCGATCTTTGGAGATTCGTCCGCTATGAAGTCGGTAACTTCGCGTTACTCTTGTTGCATAATCTGTAGTCGTTCCTGGAATCGCTCTTCGTCTGCAAAGCCTCGAATGGCTGCAATCGCCTCCAGCAACTTCATCCTCTCCGACGGTCAAACGCACACAACTTCTCCACCAACTCCCACTGCGCATCGCTCTTGAAAGCTTTCGGTTTTGGCAAGAATTTCTTCCGTGTCACGTGGAACTTCACCACTGGATCAGGCACTTGACCCCAAGGGACTTCGCCAGTCACAGCCTCCACCACACACATTCCTAGAGAATACACGTCGGACTGGGCGTTGGGCGTCACTGGTTTGTCCTTGCGGATCACCTCGGGAGCTTTCCACCGAATGGCCCCGACGGTCTCTTCGTCGCCACTTTGCTCCGTCGCCAAGAAGCTCAGACCAAAGTCCGTCAACATGGCTACACCATCTTTACTCACGAGAATCTGGTTGCACTTGAGGTCGCTATGTACGACGTGTCTTTCGTGCAAGAAATGAAGTCCCAGAGCAGCGTCCAGTAGCTTGCGCCACACTAGCGATCTTCCTTCTTCTCGTGCGTGGTAGAGGTAGTCCAACAGCTTTCCGTTCTTGGCCTCCTCACACACGAAGAAGTACGTGGATCCTTCATCACAGGCTCCGAAGAACGGGACGATGTTTGGGTGTCTGGCCTTCTGCCAGATTCGCGCCTCTCGATGAAAAGTTCTAGTTTCTTTCTCAGTAGCAACAGTCACGGTCTTCACCACGACTCGGGTACTAAGCCACCAGCCTCGATACACTTTACCAAAGGAGCCGGCAGAGAAAGGCTGCTGATCTTTCCGAACTTCACGACTGGGAATGTACCAGTCCGGTTTACTCTGCGTGGGCGTGCTGACCCCTTTCGATCTGGATCGAGCTTCAGACAACTTCATCAAAGTGGGCAATATTCATCTGTGCAATTCGCATGGGCGATTTCACTTGCGGTTCGGCCGCTGTTGTTCATTATCCCCACGTCTGTGCCGTTGTCAATCAGTAGACGAACGATCTCCTCGTGCCCTCTGTAAGCGGTTTTCATCGATGGAGTTTGGCTGTCCGAGTCGATAACATTGACCAAAGCTCCTGCCTGTATAAGAGCACGGACGATCTCGAGGTGACCTTCCTCAGCTGCGAGGCTTAAAGCCGTCCGGTCATCGCATGTTCTTATGTCCACAGTGGCCTCTTTCTGGATGAGGAGAGTCGCGATATCGGTATGGCCACGTTGAGAAGCTAGAGCCAATGGTGTCCATCCCATCACATTCGCTACATCCACACTTGCTCCATGCTCCAAGAACAGGCAAGCAATGTCTAAATACCCGTGTAAATCAGCGTCGTGAAGGGCCGTATCTCCATCATCATCCACAGAGTTGCAGTTGGCACCTCTGGCTAGTAAAAGTGTCACCACGTCGACAAGACCAGTAACTACTGCGCTTTGCAATGGAGAACAATTGTTGCTACCAGCCAAACTGATGTCAGCGCATCCATCTAGCAACAGACAAACACATTCTATGCTTTCAAAGGCGGCGAAGCGCAACGACGTGTCTCTGTCGTGTGTCTGAGCATCCACATCCGCTCCAGCTTCCAACAGTAATTTGACAATTTCCGGGTGCTTGTATGCGGCTGCCACCATCAACGGAGTGTTCCCGGCGAACTCATGCAGTTCAAGAGCAGCACCATGCTCTACGAGCGTACGAACCATTTCTAAATGACCATACAACGACGCCATCAGCAGGGGCGTGAAGCCATCATCTGCTTGGGCATCAATGACAGCTCCATTCTCCAGTAGTAAATTCACCACTTCTCCAGTAGTAAATTCACCACTTCGGTCTGACCGTTCGAAGCGGCAAAGATAAGAGGAGTTGATCCATTTTCCTTGGTAGCATCCACGACAGCGCCCGCTCCCAGAAGGAGCTTAACGACGTCTACGTGTCCATTCCCAGCAGCATAATAAAGAGCTGTGGCACCAGTAGAATCAGTAGCGTGGATGTTAGCCCACAGTCCAGCAAGAACTCTACCACGTGACTCTTCCCCGCGAATGCAGTACGTGATAGCACTGTTAATCCATCGTTATCCACTGCTTCAACAAGAAGCCCCTTCTCAACCAAAAGCTTCACGATATCGACATGATCCTCTTCAGCTGCCAAGTGTAGAGCGGTGCATCCTTCTATTGTAGAATGCTCAATGTCCGCACCATTCTCCTGTAGTATCCACATGGCCAAAGAGAGCGGCAAAGATAAATAGTGTGTACCCGTACTTAGTGGACACGTCGAGCGCTGCCCCCTTCTCCAGTAGAAACTTGACGGTGTCGATGTGCCCACCAGCTGCAGCCCTCAAAAGCACCGTCGACCCGAGTTCGTTGGTCCGGTCAATTTCTGCCCCTTGCTCCAATAGCCACCGCACCACTTCCAACCGGCCGTTCTTCGCTGCAGAGATGAGAGGCGTGTTCGCGTCCTTGCCGGTTTTTTCGACATCGTCCCCCATTTTCGACAGCAATTGCACAATTTCGACATGACCTTCAGCTGCCGCAATGAGCAACGGAGGGTCCCCCTCCGAGTCCGTTTGGTTGATATCGGCTCCGTTTTCCACTAAAAGCTCGACGATTGATACGTGGTCGTTCTGAATTGCGGATATCAAGGGCGTGAGGCCGTCAGCGGCGGCGACGTTAACGTCAGAACCCGAGGCGATAATGTTTTTGACAGTGTCGAAATCTCCATTTCCAGCAGCGGCAACGAGTGGATATAGACAGCTTGGAGACGGAGATGATAGCGCTTCTACAGTTGCTGTAGCTTGTTGGGTGTGTTTCGAAGAGTGACTTCAAGACAATGATACAGAATATTTCGACTTTACGGTAGTCAAAATTCAATTTGATGTCTTCCACCTAATCGATGTGGCTCACACAAAATTTTATTTTCGGTTCCCGCCAACAGCTTAGTGCTCCACAGACAAAAACAACTCTTAGTTCTGTAGCCATGACAGTGAAAGTGGGCGACACGGTGCTGGCCTACCATGGGCTCATGATCTACGACGCCAAAGTGCAGAAGGTGGACAATGGCCAAGGCGTGGAGGAAGCCCCAGGCGCAGGAGGTAACCCCACAGCCAACACCCAGTACTACCTGCACTACCAAGGTTGGGCCAAGAAATGGGACGAATGGGTCCGTCATGACCGCGTGCTGGAGGACACGCCGACCAATCGGGGGCTGCAGAAGAAAGCCAAGGAAGATGTAGCCAAAGCCAAGAAGGAGAAACGTCTGGCCAAGAAGAAGAAGATCAGCTCTGCGGGAGTGGACGCCCCCAGTTCCCGTAAATCTCCGTTTAAACGGTTGAAACGTAGTACGGAGAATGACTATGAAGAGTTCCCTGGACCGGAAGGAAACAGTGAGGACGGAACTTCCGCCAAGCAGATCAATATCCAGATGCCGTTTTCACTGAAGAAGCAGCTCGTGGAGGACTGGAAGAACGTGACACACGCCCCGCATAAGCTCGTGCCATTGCCCAGAAAGCCTAATGTGAGTCAAATTATCAAGACGTATCTGGAATTCAAGAAGGGCAAAGTGCACGATGGAGAAGCCAGTGAGGAGAAGGAGTACAAGAACATTGAAGGCATCATGGAAGGCGTCCAGTCCTACTTTGACCGTGCACTGAGCTCCATCCTTCTCTACCGTATGGAGCGTCGTCAGTACCAGGAGCTCCGACAGAAGCAGGGAGAGGAAGTGCCGCTGTCGCAGATCTACGGGGCTGAACACCTCATTCGACTCTTCGGTGAGCGGTTTTTCACTGACTGTATTGTTGTTTTTTATGAGTTGTACTGATTGAATGCTTTGATACATTTGTAGTGAGATTACCTGTGCTTCTGGCGAGCTCCAACATTTCTCCCCGCGAGCTGCAACAGATCCAGGCTCGCCTCAACGACTTCCTTAAGTTCATCCAGAAGAATTCGGCCGCTTGGTTCGTCACGGAGTACGAGGCTGCGTCGGACAAGTACGTGGAACAAGCCACTGCATCGTCCTAGATGTAGCCATCTACGTATTCTCAGTACATTTCGCACTTAATCGCACACATGGCTACAGTTTTCATCCAATTTTCTTCTAAACGGCTAACTCTATCATGTCGGTGACGCACTGGACTTGGAGTATGTTTCTCTCCGCCGTCACAAGCTGGCAGGCCTGGGTCATAGCTGCCGTAATGCTGTACGTTGCTTTCCAGCTCCATTTCCTGCCTGAAGGTTTGGCGCGAGTTGTAGCCCGAGTCTACTTCTACCCGACGTGGCCGCTTACGTACCTTTCCAGAAGAAAAAACTACTGGACGCTGGTGGACTCCCATGTCCTCCTGGGGGCAGCGCCAATATCCTTCATGCCTCATGTGGACGCTCTTGTGTCTCGAGGCGTCCGTGGAGTTGTCAACCTTTGTGACGAGTACGCGGGTCCTGGAAAGCAGTACAGACGCCACCACATCCAGCAGCTTCGTCTCCCTACAGTGGATCATTCGGAGCCTTCGTTGGCAGCACTGGAAGCTGCGGTGGCTTTCATTCGTACCCAGAAACAACGGGGAGTGAGGACCTACGTGCACTGCAAAGGGGGCACTGGGCGTAGTGCTGCGGTGGCACTATGCTGGTTGGTGGCCAATCGAGGAATGACTCCACGCGAGGCTCAAGACTACCTCAATGAGAAACGCCATGTTCGCAAGTCATTGTATCTGCAGCCGAACGTGTTGGCATTCTGCAACAAGATTCAAACGCCGAAAGCAAGCGACAAACAGGAACAGTCCAAGGTTTCGTCGGATGGAGAAGCGGACAACTGAGCAGTGTTGAATTTTCAAGATAGAGCTTTTCAGTGCATTGCTGGGTAATACTTCGAAGTACTTACAAATCAAAACGCCGTCGCTGGTTCCTTCTTGGCGTTCTGTTCTTTCAGGTGCTTGACTGCGACGTCTTCAAAATTGAAAGTCACGAAACCTTTCGTGTGCATGCGGTCAATCAATTTGTGGCCGAAAGCGAACGCAGGAGTGAAGAAACCTCCTGTGACGGACGGCGTGTCGTTCGTGTCGTCGCGAAGGTCCTTCTTGGCCAAACAGAAGGCACATTCAGTGACCATCCGTATCGTCATGTAGTAGCCTGGATCCCCCTTACCAATTGCCTTCAGCTTTGCAGCTAGTTCTCCATCTTCCGTGTATCCGTTAGCCTCAACGATGAAGCATCCACCGACCATCAATTCCTCTGACGGACCTTCACCAGGAGCAGGAGCCAGCTTCTGGATCAATTTGCGCGTCCACTTGAAGTACAGCATACCAGTAAGCACCACGGAGACGACCGTGATCAGTGCTTGGGTAAATACACCACCCAATGCGAATCTCTCGCAGTACACGAAGCGCTTGCCGTAGAGGTCATTCAACAGGTAGTTCGATCGGTGAACGACCGCTTGGTTCATTAACTGGCCGAGGAAAAGGGACGTCCAGCTCCCCGCAGTCTTGTCGAAGCGGACACGGATATCAACGGAGTTGGCATCCACGAGTCCTTGAGCTTTCTTCTGCTTGATAGTCTTCTCGTCCGTCAGCACAAACGGGTTGCAAGTCTCGGACAACTCCTTGCTCGTTTTGCCTTCTACCATCTGAAGCACCGAAGCAAAAGTACCCCCACTCACGCTGCCTTTCGAATCCGTGATGAGGAAGTCCACTCTCCCAGTCTTTGTCTCCTTATCGTAGAGCTCGCGGATTCGAGCAGTGAGCGCATAGGCCACAAGATCAGATGGTGCTGAGTCCACTCCACAGGAGTTCACGATAATCGCACCGCTCTTAGCTGCCACGTCCTGGTACTTGCGAATCATTTCACGCACCCACAGCATCTCTCCAGAGAGGTCGCAGTAGTGCACTCCGTTCTCGGCACACAGTTTAACCAACAGCTCGCCGTAAAGCGTGTACGGCCCCACGAGCGACAGCACCACTTTGGTCTGTTTTATCATGTTCAGCAGCGAAGCCTTGTCGCTACTATCAGCAAGTAGCGTCGGGATCGCAGCGATGAGCTTGCTGTTGACCTGTGGCAGCTTGACCATGAGTTCTTCCTTCAACGCCGTTAACTTGGCGGCGCTACGTACTGCCAGCGCCCATTTGACCGCGTTCGGGGATCCCAGAGCCGATTCCGGTTCTGTGATCAAGTGTCGTGCGGCCAATGCGCCCGTGAAGCCCGTCGCACCAAACACCACCACGTCAAAATGATTGCTCATAGTTCAGGGGCAAATTGCCTTGATGGAGGCAAGTTGAGAACTGACAGGCACGCCAAAGGTAGCGGAAACGATACCTTTGGATGCTCGGATAAGCCTCGGAAACACGCACTGAGTACCACTTGACCTCTACGAGGCCAACAGTGTTGTGGTCCGCTGGAGCTGTCATGCAATCAGCCACGGTAAGGCCTACATTCAAGACACACAGGCATTCATGTACTGCAATACATGTACATGTACATGTAACAGACAAAGTCTATCCAGCGGCGCTGGCCCAGCGCTACAAGTATTACCTTTCGCATAATAGTCATATTTGCTTGCTCACAGGTCGAACCATTGCTGTGCTCTATCAGTTCTCGTAGTAGTTGCCAAACCTGTTGTAGATCAACTCGCGGTCGTACTTGGAGCGGGCGCTTTCGTCGGAGAGCACGTTGTACGCAGCTGTCATTTCCTTGAACAAGTCTGCGTGAGTCGACGTCTTCGCTTTGTCTGCAAACGCAATATACACCGGTAAGTAGCACTCCCAACCAAATCCATCACAAAAGAAACTTACCCGGGTGATACACGAGCGCCAGCTTGCGGTAGGCCTTCTTGATTTGGTCAGTCGTCGACGACTTCTCGATCCCGAGCACATCGTAATGTGTGCGGCGCTGGGTCTTTGGAGCCATGAACGAAGCCCGACCACCAGATCCGGACGACTGCTGTCTGCTGCTACCGTAACTACTTCCATTGTTGCTGCTCGTATTACGCCGGAAGTTCTCGTAGAACCTGTTGTTATCCCATGACGATTCTCCCCATTGGTTTTGGCGCCGCTGCCGTTGCTCGCGTTCTGCACGTTTCTTCGCTGCTTCCCGCTGCTTCGCTTCTTCTCGAGCTTTGGCGATCGCAGCCTTCGCCTCGTTTCGCTCTCGACGAACATCTGCAGTGGTGTCAATAGGCGTATCACTTGACTGCTCGCGGAGATACCGGTCAAAGTCCTTCACTGCCTCGTGGAACATCTTGAGCGCAATGTGGCACCGAGCTCGACGGAGCAACGCACGGGGATAGCTCGGCTTCCGCTGCAGCGCTTCGTTACAGTCGAGGATCGCAGTATGATACCGCTCCAACCCCATTTGCGCAGCGGCACGATTGCAATAAATAATTGCGCAGAACTCATGGTGTTGTGGGTCAATCTGCACCGCCTCCGAGTAGAATCGGACCGCTTCCTGGTGCTCTCCTCGCTTGAATCGTTCGTTGCCTTTATGTTTGAGCTGCTTCATTTCTTGCCACTGACGTTTCAATTGAATCACATGAGAGCTGCAAGGTGCCACAGCTTCCAAAGCATTGAGTATCTGCACTGCATCTTCGACTTTATTCTGGTAATGAAGTGTTGTTGCCCACAGTAGACCCAAATCAATTCCAACGATCGTAATCTTGTCCTTATGCGACTCGGCGCTCCTTCCACCTCTGCTCGCTCGCGTTGATTGCTGTTTCTCGATGATCGATGTGCAAAACTCAACAAGTAAGTCGAATTCTCTGTCATATCCAAGATCATAACACAAGCGTTAGATTTACCAACTCAAATCCAAGTTGAACTGATACACACCTTTGATGAAGGAGGATTTGGCCCTTCTGAACCTGGAGCTTCCGACTACTTGGCGCAAGCGCCAGAGCATTGTCGGTATGTACAAGAGCTTGTTTGAAGTCTCCACAGTCAACATACCACTTGATCTCTCCTTGTAGCACCGTCAGCTTCTTAATCGTTGCTTCCATTTTGGAAAGCGAGGCAAGGTCCGCTAGGTCACTGCTCTTAACTTTACCGCTGTTCCCTTCCATCAACTGCCTCGCAGTATCCAGATTTGCTTGTGCATGGGCTGTATCACCCAGCAGGACTTGTATTCGGCCAAGACGAAGGTACGCGCGAGCGTACGTTGCGTCAACTTCGATCGAGCGCCGACATTCCTGCTGAGCTTCAGTTATCTGCATCAGCATCATTAAAGATGCCGCTCGGTTTGCGTGGAGTTTTGCTTTGTCCGTCCTTATCTCGCTGGAATCTTCAATTTTGTCATGATATAGAAGCGAGTCGAGAACCTCAATACTCTGGCTGTAGTATTCAGCGGCCGCTTCGTATCTTTTTGCAAAGTGAGCGACACCTCCAAGACGCTTCAGTTCCTCCCAGTCACGATCGTCTTCACTGTCCATTTCAGCATCACCTTCAACGTGATAATTGTTCCCAGTGGTCACCGGTGCCGATCTCGGACGGCCCCCACGAGAACCAACATTCCGTAGCGCAGCGCGAAGAATTCGGCGTGATCCAGCAATAGCAGGACGGGTTCCTTCTTGATGGGCCTTGGAAGTTTGCGTGGATGCATTCGGCGCGAAGAAAACGGGTGAGCGGCTTGCGTTTTGGGAGGATGGCGCCGTCGGTGTGTTTTGCGGTATCTGGAAGAAACCAGCTTTCGTTGTCACGTCTTGTTGTTCGGCCTCGTACCTGAAAGGGTAAGCAGGTGGAGCTGTAAACGCAACTTTCTTCGCCGTTGGTCTTACCACATTAGAATGGGTTTCTCCATAAGTAGGTATCACAAATGGATCCGCAGGGGGGCTGCGATCGTAGCGCCGTATGCGTGCGTTCTTGCGGCTTCGTCTATTTTGAATTCCGAAAGGCGATGGGGTTGTCGAAGACGAAGAGGCAGAATCGGGAGATGGCTCAGGTTCTTTTGCACCAGGCTTGGCGCCAGATTTTCGAGGACTGTTCTTGTTGGTGAACATCCCGCTTTTCCTGGGGCGCCGTCGCGAATTTTTGTTCGAACCCAAACTACCCATCTGGAAGCCATCAGTAGCTGAAGTTGACACATTCCCGGCTTGATGTCCTGGGAAATAAAAGTTGGCTCCGTTGGTTTGAGAAGTGGTGTCTGATTCCCCAAACTCGAATGGATGATGTGACGTGCCATTCCCGAACAAAACCTGTTTGGATGTGCTTCCATTGGACGACGCAGGAGTGGCTGGGTCACTGGTTGAACCAAATAATCCGGCCTGGAATGGAGCCTCTCCGAATGATGTGCCATTCAAGTTTCCAAACGTAGACGACCCGCTTGTTCTCTTGGCAGACGGCTTTTTTGGGTCCGCTGTTTCCTTGCCATTTTGACATGAGCTAGCTCCAGCTAGCCTAAACGCGGTTGCCGGAGATGAGGACGATGGATTAGGATGTTCGTGCGTGGATGTGGCAGCTGGAAAAGGCGAAGTGCCAAATGTTGTTCCCGATGACGAGAAACTAAAGAGCGGGGCACTTGATTTGCCTTTCGGCGCGGGTGCAAATACTGGACCCGTTCCAGTCTTCGTCTTCCGGCGATCAGAATTGCGCTGATGCGTGCTTGGCCCTGGTAAACCTGTCGTAAAACCCGTAAAAGGAGCCGCAGACTCCTTGTCCTCAAACCTTACTGTTGGCGTCGCACCAAAATGCGCGTTGGATGCCCATGAGGACCCTGGAACTGTACTGGCTGAAGCTGCTTCCGTCTCCGACGTGTGAGATACCTCGTTACTATTTTGTCTGGAGAAGGTAAACGGCTTTCGATTCTTGTACGATGATCCAAACAGAAATTCCGAATTTGTCGGAGTTCGACCTTTAGGTTTGGCTTGTGGGCTTGGACTTGTCATGTGAGTGTCGTCTCCCTCATCCGCAACGTTCACAGGAGCAGGTGCTTTCGAGGCGAATGTTACTCTACGAGCGCCTTGTCCAGCAAAGTTGTACGGTTTCGGAGCCTTTTTACTCCGACCCATTGTAAATCCACCGTCCAGCGGAACAAAAGGTGAGCTAGCAGCCTGCTGACTTGGACTGCGCATGTGCGTATCACCTGTAGAACTTATCATTCCAAACGTAAAATCCGGTGTCTTAGGTGCAATTCCAACATTCTGCTTCGCACTGAAAACAGGTATCTCCACTGCTGGAACTCGAACTTTTGTTTGCTTTGCAGCTTTTGCTTCCTTGTCCGTCGACTGTTCCATCGAAAAGGCTGCTGTGCTCTGCTGTTCACCAGTCGACAACGTCGAGAATCTGGGTGTTACCCCAGTTGGGCGGTGTTGAGCTGTGGGCGTCCGTCTCCGCGGCTTCGCCTTCTTTTCTGCAACCCCCGCTTGAAAAGTCCACTGTTCCGCTTCCACGTCGAAGAAATTGGGTCTGTCTGTGTCCTGCTGTTGGTCCCCATTTAAATTTGACTCCTGCTGTACTGCGTGCTCCTCTCCCTCGTTCTCCTCTTCTCCAGTCTGTTCACTGCGTCGTTTAAAAGGATTGTCCTCAAATGCTTCACTGAGGTCTTTCCACGCGTAAAAGACGCCTCCATGCTCCTCCTGGGTTAAATCGATGGGCTTATCGTTTTCTGTCCCGTCCAAACTGTCCAAATCGGCGTCTGCGAAGGCCTCGTGGATCCTATCGCCATCATTTTCGCTCTCCGTCGTGTCCAGATGCTCCTCGCCCATGTCATTATCCGGGTCCAGGTCTTCTGTGGCCACAGAGCTCGTGACGGAGCCTACATCAACCAGGGACGCCTCGGAAGGAGCGTAATCCTCGTCTTCCTCGTCTTCGTCGCTGTCTGGGGACCGCATAGGGTACGAGAATGAGTCGCTGGGGCTGCATGGGGCCTCTCGCTCGTCGTCCGAGCTCTCCGGGTACTCTACGAGCCGCACCATGGGACGCAGGAGGCGCTTCAGTGCGGAAGGCTTTTGGAGCCGTTATGCAGAGTGAATGTATGGCTTCGAAATGCTAGCGATAGTCACTTAGTGGGATTAGTGACATGTATCTTGATATTTGAAAGTGAGGAAGTTGCAGATGGTTCAAATGGTTGCTATACCGAGGTGGTCTTGAAACATAGGTTGCAGTCTTTTTGATACGTGTATGTAAGGAGGTTGTTGGAGTCTAAAAGTCTACGAGCGCTTGGCCTTCTTGCTGTTCTTCTTGGCGGCTGCAGATGTCCGTCTTTTGGTGGGCTTCTTACTGTCTTCAGGCTTTTCGTTGTCGCTGTCCAGAGCGTCTCCAGCCTGTTTCCACGCCACATCTTCCGCTGCCTCGACGTCGACGTCTCCTGCTTGTCGGACACGACCCACTTCAGTGCCGTGCTGGTTGTCCCAGTCCTTGAGCTTGGCGCCCATCATGAAGTTGTCCTGCACCACGGACCAGGAGCTCTTCGCAGCAGGCTTCTCCGTGGATTTCTGTGAGGCCTTTAGCAAGCCCAGGAAGTTGTCCTTGGACATCTCCTTGACCTTCTTGTCGTTCTTGTCCTCCTTCTTGCCGCTTTGGTGCTGGTGCTTCTCAATAGCGTTGAACAGCGCCACCACACCTTTAGTCGCAATCATACGGAGCTTCCTGTCCTGCACAGCGGTCGTATGGCTGGGTACCGCCATGTCCTTCTGCTCGCGCTCCCGCTTCTCAGCAGCGCTAAGTCTCGCCGTCTTGGTCTCCATCTTCTCGCTCTGGATCTCGCGCATACGCGCCGTTGTACGCTTGGCCAGGATCGGCTGCGCATCTTCCGCCACATTCTGCGCCAGGATTTTGCTCATGGCGTCTCCAAAGCCCACGGCGTCGTGCGTCTCGGCGTCTCCTTCATCTTCAGAGCTCTGGGGTTCAACATCCTCCTCTCCATCGCTTCCAGGTGCATTGTCACTGGCAGATCCTTCATTGGAAGAGGCTGCGGCATCCACCTGCGGCTCCTTCTCCACCTTCTTGGGCGTTGACACTTCCGCCATAGCTGTTGATGTTTGATTGTCTATTGAGCGCAGTGGCCATTCGATTGGTGGTGTGGTGGACATCAGTTTTGTACATGTGGTGTAAATTTGAAGTTGCTTTCCGTTACAGTATGCTGTTTCAAATCCTAAAAACGTTTAACGTTTTTAGGCGGCGACAGTCTGCGCTGCAACTTGGTTTCTCGCCTGAATCGACCGACTGATAGAATGCATCTTTGCCAGAGCAGCCACACTAGCCACTGTCACCTTTCCCCGTTCATGTGGTGATTTCCCGCTCATTTTCTCGTCGTCCGGCACCTCATCTTTCATCGCTTGCACTCGTTCCTGGAATCGCTCTTCGTCTGCAAAGCCTCGAATGACTTCAATCGCCTCCAGTAACTTCATCCTCTCCGACGGTTCAAACGCACACAACTTCTCCACCAACTCCCACTGCGCATCGCTCTTGAAAGCTTTCGGTTTTGGCAAGAATTTCTTCCGTGTCACGTGGAATTTCACCACTGGATCAGGCACTTGACCCCAAGGGACTTCGCCAGTCACAGCCTCCACCACACACATTCCTAGAGAATACACGTCGGACTGGGCGTTGGGCGTCACTGGTTTGTCCTTGCGGATCACCTCGGGAGCTTTCCACCGAATGGCCCCGACGGTCTCTTCGTCGCCACTTTGCTCCGTCGCCAAGAAGCTCAGACCAAAGTCCGTCAACATGGCTACACCATCTTTACTCACGAGAATCTGGTTGCACTTGAGGTCGCTATGTACGACGTGTCTTTCGTGCAAGAAATGAAGTCCCAGAGCAGCGTCCAGTAGCTTGCGCCACACTAGCGATCTTCCTTCTTCTCGTGCGTGGTAGAGGTAGTCCAACAGCTTTCCGTTCTTGGCCTCCTCACACACGAAGAAGTACGTGGATCCTTCATCACAGGCTCCGAAGAACGGGACGATGTTTGGGTGTCTGGCCTTCTGCCAGATTCGCGCCTCTCGATGAAAAGTTCTAGTTTCTTTCTCAGTAGCAACAGTCACGGTCTTCACCACGACTCGGGTACTAAGCCACCAGCCTCGATACACTTTACCAAAGGAGCCGGCAGAGAAAGGCTGCTGATCTTTCCGAACTTCACGACTGGGAATGTACCAGTCCGGTTTGCTTCGTGTAGCAGGGACGGCGCTTAACGTCGGAGTTGTCGTGTCTACGGTACTGGAGTTGGTCTGGTACTCGATAAAAATGGCTCGGATCTTGTACCTGCAGTTCAAGATAGCTATCTCTGCTGCCGTTCGGTCAAAACAGTCAACTCGATTCACATCTGCGCCACTGTCGAGCAGAAGACGCACGATCTCTTCATGTCCCCTGTGCGTGGCTTTCATCAGTGGCGTCTTCTCATCCGAGTCTGCCACATTCACATCAGCTCCGTTGTCTATGAGAAGTCGAATGATCTCTAGATGGCCCTCATCTGCTGCAATTGCTAACGCTGTTCGGTTGTCCTGTGTTTCTCGGTTCACTTGGGCTCCTTTTTCCAGAAGAAGCGTGGCGATATCAACATGACCGAGTTGTGAAGCGATGATCAGTGGGGTCCACCCGACACCATTTGCCACATTAACGTCCATATCACGGTCCAATAGCAAGTGAACTGCCTCCGTCCGTCCTCCGACAACTGCTTCGTGGAGAACAGTGTCTCCGTCGTTGTCTTTAGTCGATATCTCCCTGTCAAGTGGGAGTAACAGCTTGAATGCTTCCATGTGTCCAAAACCAACCGCATTCTGAAGGGGTGAACAATTGTTCTCGCCGCGCTCGTTGACATCTGCCCCGTGGTCCAGCAATAGCTGAATACACTCGGTATTTCCTCCAGCCACTGCAAACTGTAGTGCATTGTCCCCATTCTTCGCTTTGAGATCCACAGAAGCACCAGATTTTAACAAAAATCCCACCAATTCTGAGTGTTTATTTACAGCTGCCAATATCAGCGGAGTATTCCCATACTCATCGGCCAGACCAATGTTACCGCCATGATCCACGAGCACGCGGACAACATCCAAGTGACCAAATAGCGCCGTGATGAGGATCTCGGTGGATCCATCAGTAGACAATGCGTTAATGACGGCCCCACCCTGCAACAGAGCCTTCACAACATCGACGTGACCAGCTTGTGCAGCAATACCAAGCGCCCTGTAGCCTTTGTCATCCGCTTGCTCAGTATCAGCTCCATGTTCCAACAACAGGCGAACGACATCCAAGTAGCCTTTCTGAGCCGCACAAATGAGCGCAGTTCCCCCTAGTTTAGTCGCTTGGGTAGTCGTTGCTCCCTTTTCCAACAGAAACACAACCATATCGACAAAATCATTATCAGCGGCCCAGAGAAGCGCAGTGGATCCATATAGCGTAACAGCATTGACAGAGGCGCCCTTTTCAGTAAGTAAACGTGCAAACTCGACATTGTTCTGTTGAGCTGCGCAGATAAGAGCCGTGCTGCCATTTTCCTCCCTCTGTTCGATATCAGCTCCGTTGTCCAACAAGACTCGAGCGACATCGATATGACCATTCACAGCTGCGATAATGAGAGGCGAATTCCCATTATTTGACGCTTTGTTGACATCCGCTCCACTCTCCAGTAGAAAGCGCACAGCACCAACGTGACCCATTTCCGAAGCCCAAGCAACTGCAGCGAAGCCATCATTGGCCACCTTCATGACGTCAGCGCCCTTGTCTATCAGCAAACGCAGGATATCGGTATGTCCTCCTGCAGCAGCATTCATTAATGGCGTCTTCCCGTCATTAGAAGGCAAGTCAACGGCAGCTCCTTTCTCCAACAGAAACTGCACGATTTCAGTGTGACCTTTTCCGGCTGCGTAGAGGAGCGGACTATAACCAAACGAATTCGTGAGGTCGACCTTCGCCCCATTCTTTAGAAGGAGCTGGACTGTAGTGCCTTGACCAGCTTGAACAGCAGTTGACAGAGCCGTGTTTCCAGTGCTGTTTACACTGTCGATTTCGTCCCCAGAGTCCAGAAGGAGCTGGATCACATCCACATGACCATTGTTCGCCGCCCAAAAGAACGCTGAGTCTTTCGCATCGTCAGCTTTCTTCAAGTCCGCTCCGTTCTCCAAAAGGAAGCGTACAACAACCAGTTGACCCTTTTGAGCAGCTGAAATGAGAGGTGTAAACCCCCTTGTCGTTGTGGTATCGACTCCAACCCCGATTTTTAGCAAGAGACGCACAGACTCCAAGTCGCCAACCTCTGCAGCCCAGTTGATCGCTGTGAATCCGTCCTCGTCAGCTTTGAGTACGTCAGCTCCTTTGTCCACCAAGAACCGCACGACATCCGTACATCTCTTTGAAGCAGCATACACCAGTGGGGTGACCCCGCTGTTCGTTGCTCGATCAATAGTAGCCCCTTTCTCCGCCAGAAACTCCACAACATCTATGTAGCCATTCTCAGCAGCCCAGAGGAATGCGGTTGACCCATTGTCATTAGGGAGATTCACGTCCGCTCCTCTCTCTAGCAGGAGTTTGATCACCCCCAGCTGACCTGTCTTGGCCGCACGGATTAGTGGCGTATTGTCATATTTACACTTCTTCTCCACCTCGTCTCCACTATCCAACAAGACCCTCACAACCTCAACATGTCCCTCAACAGCAGCGGCGATCAACGCAGTGTCTTCTTCTTCGTTAGCCTTGTTCAAGTCCGCTCCCTTCTGCAAAAGGAGTTGCACCACATCCACAGATCCATTCTGAGCAGCATAAAACAGTGGAGTGGACCCTGTAGGATCCCCAAAGTTGATATCCGCCCCGTGCTCCAGCAGCAGCCGAACAACGTCGAGGTGCCCGTTCTTGGCAGCAACGTGGAGCGCACTGGACCCATCTCCATCGGAGCCATTGATGTCGATCTCCGTCTCCAGGATCTTCTTTACAGCGTCGAGGTTTCCATCGCCTGCGACGAGAATGAGATCAGAGACGACTGCCATACTTGTTCGGCACAAGGATTTTTTTGGAATGTGCATCAAATTGGACATGGTGTGAAGATGACTTCATGGTAGTCAGTCACTTCAACGTGAACATGTATACCGTATACCTTACACACAAAGTGCTATACGTCACAAAATAACCGCGCCAATCTACGAAAACTTGTTGAGTTTCTCGGTAAACCGCTCAATCCAGACATTAGAGGATGGCACATGACCGATCAACCACTCAAGGTATGCAACAGTTGCCTTCTCGTCTACCCATTTGTCGAGCAAAGCATTTTCCAAGTTTTTGGCCAATTTCTCCGTGCTGAGGACCTTCTTCGCCTCGTCTAGAATCCGTATTAGACTGCGGTCGATGTAGTTCGCCCTGATACTATCGATCATCGTCGTTTTCTTGTCGGGGTATTTCTTGTTGAAGTCGTTCAAGTACTTGACCCACAATTCGAAATTCAGGCTGGAAAAAGGTTTTCCTCCTGCTTTATCGAGATGCAAGAAACGAAACACGTCTTCCGGTTTTTTGTATTTCCTGTACGTGAGCCACTCGTCCATCCGCGCTTTCTCCACCATATCGGCAATCTTGGCTCCTTTCGGGGTTTTCCTTGCTGTCTCAATGAGTTTGTCGAGATCATGGTTTTGATAATTGGCACGTAAAGGCAAGAACCAGGATTCCTTCTTCGTTGGGTTCTTTTTGTTGAAATCATCCACGTAACTCATCCACATTGTAAACAGAGGAGAGCTGAGAACGGCATCCCCAACAGTGTCAAGCGCCACCATTGTAAAGGCTTTATAAGGGGAAACTCCAGTGGCAAAAATCTTCTCCGCCTTCTGTAGCTGCAAAGTGACCGCAACGCTTTCCATGCCAGGAAACTTCTCGGCTGCTTGGAGGATTTGCATCATTGGTCTGTCCTTGAATTGCGTTGCCAGTGTCGATAGCAATCGAGTCACCTTGTCAGGGTTTACAACGCTGAAGGTGTCCATGTACGCTATCCATGTGGGGAAGAGAGGATTCTCACGAAGGTCGTACAAAAACCCTTTGAATGGCAAATTGAGCAGGTTGTAGACATCGTCGACGGATTTCCCACTGCTGAACCACATTTGCAACTGCGCAGCCTCCAACTCCGTCGCGATCTTCTTCGCCTTCCAGTCGTTCGTCTTCACTGCGGTCAGCATCTTCGCCACTTCTTTGTCTCCAAATGTGTGCGTGAACGTTTCGATCATCGTCATCTTCGTCTTTGGGAATTTCACATTGTAAGCATCCGTGAACTTGGCCAACAAACCGAATAGTGGACTCTCCAGCGTGTTCGCTGTCGCCTCTAGTCGGAGCTCAGCCAGAACTTTCGCTGGTGTTTGCTTGCCGTTAATCCAGAATTGAACGAACGCGTTCTCCAACTTGAGGCCCACACTCTCCAATTCATCGACGCTCTTGGCCGCCTCAGCCATTTTGAACAGCTCTTTGTCACTGTAGAACTTCCTCAGCGTCGGGATCATTGATATCGTTCCCCCGTGCTTCGCATTCAAATCATCCACGTACTTGGCCCAGGCACTGAATTGAGGATTTCGAAGAAGAAGCCCTCCTGCGTAGTTGAGGTCGTAGAGCTTATAGATATCGGCAGGGTCCTTCCCAATGGTTACCCAGCGCTCCAACTGGTCGGTTTGCAGTCTGGAGGCTAGTTCTTTTGAGCTCCAGTCCCTCTTTGCCGCTTTCAGCATTTTGTACAAATAGTCATCGCCGTATTGAACCGTCAGTGTCGAGATCGCGGATGTTCCCTTCCCGGAAGCGGTGGCACTTATTTTATCAGCGTAGTCGACCCATTTACTGAAGTGGGGGTTGTTGAATATCCACGTGCGAGTCTTCGCCAGCTTCATGCGATAAAAAACAACATTGGCAGATGTTCCTATGTCGAGCCACTTTTGGAGCTGTTCATCCGTCACTTTCGAAGACTTGAAGAGGGCGGCGAGCTTTTCGGTGGTGGGGACTGAGATCCCTCCTCCTGCTCTCACCTCATCGCCACTATCACCAATAATTCTTGTTCGCAAACTTCTCGAGATAGAGACATCAGTGTCACGTCCAGTGTGGGCAGAAACTGTCGGTACCGTCGAGAAAGCTTCCGAAGTGGCAGCGACGAAAATGACAATAGCGATGCTCACCAGGTAGTGGAGACGCATTGGCTTTACGGCTGGTCAATATATTGCGATATGGTCGTCCGTCGGCAACAACGATGAAGTCGCTACAGTAAGTTTCACAGTACTCCGCACCTCTTGGTTGTTTGGTGGGTTAATGGTACAGTACATGTATTCGGATCTTCAAGATCATCTTGGGATTTGGTCTGTATCATGCTGATGCAATTCAACAGTAGCGTAATCCATGACGATATTCGATGGTCAATATTAATTGGTTTGTGCATGTACGCCAGGTTAATTAATCATGTACGGCAGCACATTTTGATGACAACTTGTTTTACTTGGAGATTTGATCTCATATTATCTGCTTTGTGCTCCAGCAGCAATCGAGTTTTTGGCAGCAACGTTCAGCGCATTGGATTCATCTCCATCGGAGTGCATCTCCAGGATGTTCGTTATCCCTTTAAAGCGTCAAGGTTGCAGATCAGAGACGGTTTGGTCGATTCAAGGATTGTTTTTGGACGGTACAGCAATTAGTGAAGTGAACAGCCAACCATTCTAACGAGCAAGCTAAATGCATCAACATCAGTGACCCGTAAACAGAGTACAAATATACCTGTATAATGTATACTCCGTTACATGCCAGCAGTTGCAGCTTTGCTTCATTTCAAAGCCACTGCCATTTCTTGTTTCGGCATTCATCTGATTGGAATATTGACGGCGAAGCGCTTAATCGAGTGCTTACACGCTTGGGATTCGTGTCAGAACAGACTGAACTTCTTCCAAACCTCCCATGTAAGCTCCAACAATTCAATCACTTTCGAATCTTCATTCTACCCCTCAAGTGTCTTCGCTCCGGTCCCGCCGTCTGCGACGTCCCTCCCTCCGCTTCGTCCAAGCTTCGTGTCCAAGATCCATACCTTCCATCAGGTTATGAGCCCAAGCACCATGTCCTCTGCGCAAGACGCCTCGACCAAGGTCTCCATTGACAAGTTCAACGGGGACAACTACGCGACGTGGAACCGCTACATGCGTGGCGTGTTCCTGACCAAGTCGACGTGGCATGTCGTGAACCGCGAGACGACGCCAAGCTTCACGGACTCGCGGGCCAAGGACGACTACGTCAAGTCGAGCAACATCGCGTTCGGACTGATGTTGCTCCACATGGACGCGGACTACCACCATGTGGTCGACGACTGCGAGGAAGCGTGGGTTGCGTGGACGCGCCTGAAGACGCTGTACGGTGGTTCGCAGAAGGCTGGACGCATCTACCTGAAGCGCCAACTCTTCAGCATGGAGATGTCGGAAGGCGGCAACGTCTTGCATCATTGCAACGAGGTCCTCAACATCAGCGCCAAGCTCAGCAGCATCGGTGCCAAGATGGAGGACGAGGACGTGGCGATCTGCTTGTTGCGCAGCCTCCCCAAGAGCTACGAGAACGTCGTGCTGAACTTGGAGATGAGTAGCGCTGAACTGCGGTCTCAAGACGTTGTGAAGGTGCTCACGAATGAGCACATCAAGAGACAAGGCGAGAAGACGGCGACGGTGAAGACGGAGAACGCGGCCAAGGCGTTCAACACCGACCGAGAGTCTCGCCAATGCACGTACTGCGGAAAATTGGGGCACACGGTTGACAAGTGCTGGACCAAGCAGAAGGACGAGAATCGGGGCCCAAGACGCGGCGGCAACGGCCGTGGACGCGGGGCCAACAACATCCAGTGGCGAAACGACGACGACAACTACGACTACGGCTACGATCGAGTAGCGTTCGCGGTTTCACTGGAATGTGGGGTTTCGACGGGCAAGAATGTGTCCGGGATGTGGGCGGTCGACAGCGGCGCAACGCACCACATCTGCAACGACAAGTCCAAGTTCGCCAATCTGGTCGAGGGACATGAAGGCGAGCTCTCCGTGGCCGACGGAAACAAGGCTGCCATAATGGGTGTCGGGACCATCTTCGAGCAAGTGGTCTTGCCCAACGGCGACGAGCACGAGATCGAGATCAAGAACGCGCTGTACGTCCCAAGCATGAGCAAGAATCTGCTTTCGGTACCTCAGATCAACAAGAGTGGTCTGTTCCAAGTCGTGTTCGACGGCGCCAAGATGCAGATTGCGCACAAGGACTCCAAGCAAGTGGTGGCGACGGCAAACCTCGTGGATGGACTCTACTGGCTGATGACGCCTCAGCGATCGGCGAATGCGGCGACGAGTGGCAAGATTGTCGACCTGCACGCGCGCATGGGTCACGCTCCGGTTGAGGTGCTTCGCAAGATGGTCGACAACCACATGATCAAGGACGCGAAGGCACCTTCCAAGTCGAGCGGACCAAGTCTGTGTCGTGGTTGCCAGCAAGGGAAGATGGTCCAAAAACCGTTTCCAAGCAACCGTGACAAGCGTCGCTACGACACGTTCGAGCTGCTCCACTTCGACATCTGCGGACCCATGGAGAAAAACTCGCTTGGTGGCAGCAAATATCTGCTGCTGATCGTGGACGAAGCCAGCGGATGCATGAAGGGTTTCTGCCTGCGTGCCAAGTCGGAGAGCGAAGACTGCATCAAGACGTACATCATGAAGGTGCAGAAGCAGTTCGGCAAGAAGGTCAAGTTCGTGCGGCACGACGGAGCTCGTGAGTTTGCGACCAACTCGCTCAAGGACTTCTACGAAGACGAAGGCATCGAGCAGCAAACCACGGTTCCGTACGCGCACCAGACGAACGGCACGGCAGAGCGAGCTATCCGGACTATCGTCACGATCGGCCGCAGCATGCTGCATCACGCCAAGCTGGACAAGTGTTTCTGGGCTGAGGCGGCCATGACGGCCATCTACGTGAAGAATCGTCTGCCGTCACCCAAGATCGAGCACAAGACTCCGTTCGAGATCGTTTACAAGTCCAAGCCGAGTGTGAAGCACATGCGTGTGTTCGGCTGTCGGACGTACATTCTGACTCCGAAGGAGAAGCGGCTCAAGTGGGATCCCAAGGCTCGCGCCGGACTGTTCCTGGGTTACGAAGAAGTGTCCAAGGCGTATCGACTTTATGACATCGAGGCGGGGCAGGTGGTGATCAGTCGCGATGTCAACTTCGATGAGTCGACCTGTGGACTTTCACCGACGATTTCCGATGAAGATGTCGACGACCTGGACTTCGAATCGCTCGACATCGACAATGATGGTTCCCGCCAGACGGAGTACACGCAGGCAGGGAAGCGCAAGAGCCGCCCGAGTGACGAAGATGAAGCTGCCAGAAGACCGCGAGCTGTGCGTCATCGACCTGGACTGGAAGAAGCAAGTGCGCCGAACTACTCCTCTCCGCATCGAGCAGACGCAGACGAAGAAGAAAAGTATGGAGATGAAGATGACGATTCGACTCCACCAGTGTTTTGGCGTGCAAGTGCCAATGCCGTCGAAGCAGCTGTGGATTTATCCGAGCCGACGACGTTTCAAGAGGCGGTGAACGGCTCGGACCAAGTGCACTGGCGTAAGGCGATTCGCGCGGAACTCAAGTCGATGCGACTTCGTGGTGTGTTTCGTGCTGCCAAGTTGCCCAACGAACAACGCGCCATCGGTACCAAGTGGGTGTTCAAGATCAAGCGCAAAGCGGACGGATCGATCGAGAAGTACAAGGCGCGCCTCGTGGCCAAGGGGTTCAAGCAGAAGTACGGCATCGACTACACCGAGACGTTCTCGCCCGTGGTCAAGTATGTGACGCTACGCATGGTGATCGCACTCGCCAAGTACTACGGATGGCCTCTCGATCAACTCGACGTGGTGACAGCTTTCCTATACGGGATAATGAAGGAGCTGGTGTTCTGCGTGATTCCTGAAGGCGTCGAAGTGGATGGTGACTTCGACTGCCTGGAATTGGTAAAGGCGATCTACGGTCTCAAGCAAGCTTCGTGTGTGTGGAGCGAGACCTTCGACGAGTTCGTGTGCTCTATCGGCTTTCAAGTGTCGGCCTTCGACCCGTGCCTCTACATCAAGATCGTTGATGGCCATTGTGTGCTCGTGCTGGTCTACGTGGATGACGTGCTGATTACCGGAAGTTCACCCGAACTGATCTCACGCACGAAGACCGACCTCAAGACACGCTTCGAGATGACCGACAGCGGCAAGTGCGTGTTCGTTCTTGGGATCGAGTTGGTGGACGGCCCGGACGGCAGCGTGACGATGTGCCAGCGCCGCTATGTGGATGACATTCTCAAGCGTTTTGGTATGGACGAGTGCAAGGCCGTGGTGAGTCCCGTCGACATAAGCACTCGACTGATTTCAAGTGACGCAGCGACCAAGGTGAACGCTCCGTTTCGCGAAGCTGTTGGTGCTCTGATGCACTTGATGACTGCCACGCGCCCGGACATCGCGTACGCCGTTGGCTATGTGTCGCGCTTCATGGAGAACCCTCAAGAAGAACACTGGGTTGCGGTCAAGCGTATCTTTCGCTACCTGCAAGGCACCAAGACGCATGGGATCTGCTTCAAGCCGGGTGACAACATCGACTTTCGTGGATACTCGGACGCGGACTGGGCTGGCGACCTCGCGGACCGCAAGTCGACTTCCGGCTACACGTTCATGCTGATGGGTGCACCGGTGAGCTGGGGCAGCAAGAAGCAATCAAGTGTTTCGCTGTCTACGAGTGAGGCGGAGTACATCGCACTCAGTCTGGCGATCCAAGAGGGCAAGTGGATTCATCGCCTGCTGTGCGAGATTCTGGCGGCCGCTAATGAGACTGGACCCGAGCTCATGATCCGCGAAGACAACCAGTCGTGCATCAAGATGACGAAGAACCCAGTGAACCACGGTCGCGCCAAGCACATCGACATCAAGTACCACCACATCCGCGATGAAGTCAAGCGTGGTGAAGTCAAGCTCGAGTACTGCGAGACTTCTGTGATGCTAGCGGACATCATGACGAAGGCTCTCGCGGGACCACGCCATACGGATCTGACGGCGGCTCTCGGCATTCGTGGGACTTCGCATTGAGGGGGCGTATTGAGGGTTACCGGTTTGGTATCGGTTATTAACCGTGAACCGGTTAACCCGAACCGGTCCAATCCGAACCCACGTTGATTATGGTGATTACGGTAAGTTGTTTACGCCACCGATGATTAGACGAGTAGGATGATTGGACGAACACCGGTGAGTGATGGTTGATTAGATGCACTAGGTGATAGGACGCAGGGTCGCGTGTCTATAACAGTAGGGTGTAAGCTCCAACAATTCAATCACTTTCGAATCTTCATTCTACCCCTCAAGTGTCTTCGCTCCGGTCCCGCCGTCTGCGACGTCCCTCCCTCCGCTTCGTCCAAGCTTCGTGTCCAAGATCCATACCTTCCATCAGTGCCAGATCGAATGGGTCACAGCTACTTGCGTTGGATGAGGGGCGGCAACCCGATCCGATGTCACGAGTTGTTCTTGAATATCCGGCAAAATAGCGAGGAGGATATCCCACTGAAGGCCATGCTGGAAGCGTCGATGTACTTTTACTGTTGAGATCAGGGTACGACGGCCCGGAAGCGAGTGTCGTGGCGACGGCAACGGCCCCGCAACCAACGCCAATTGCGACTCCTTCTTCATGGACATGAAAATGGACCACACCCGTTTGACTTCGGTTGTGACCTGGAGACACACCCGACCAAGAAGAGGGTAATCGAACACATTGAGGAGTTCGTGTTCCAGGACAACGCATGGAAGGAAGTGTCGGGAAAAGCCTTTTGCAAGGTGAACGACGACTGTACAATTGGCACCCTGGGCCGACGGCGGTCAAGAGTTTTGATTCAAGAATTATCAAATGTGTGAAATACCGCTGCGAATGCAGCTGCTCGACGTCGTGGGGTGGCATGCGCCGCGCTACTGCGCTGCTGGATTCAGGAGTAGTAGTGCCAATATATGTAGCTTGTCCAGTCGTGCGTGTGGGCCCGCAATGGGTTGGAGCACGATCGCAATGAAGAAACTTGCTGCGCTCTTGATCAAGACGAAGGAGCAGCTGGCTGTATGGCGGACTATTAACGACGGCCACTCTTATAACCGGAGGCCGGCCGTCAACTATCCCGAACTTCGCATCATCACTGGCTGCAACTGGTGTCTTAGAAGTACTAGAATTACCCTATTGATCGGTCTTCAAAAATGTACTGAAGTAATTGCTACTGTCGTTATCCCTCCAAATACGGTATCCAGAGCTGCCCGGGCAACGCACAGCATTAGTTTTTCCTGGTTATTCTATTGGCTGGGTGAACCGCTGAATCGTTCAAATTACTTTTGAACGTGATACACCGTTCACGCTATTTAGTCGTAGTTTGAATATAGTCTTACTTTCGTACTTTTTCGTGTCACCACTCAAGATGATTTTCCAGTAAACGTCTCAAAATTGCACAAAGAGTGTGTATTTGAGCAGTTCTCGACGAGCCGGATCCAATCATAGTCTTAGATGCTCGAAATTTTAAATATTGTAATCACTAGAGCCTAAACAAAATTCACTTTTCGCCCACGAAAATCGTACACCACTATTAGTCAGCCTATGACTAAATAGCGTGAACGGTGTACTGGATTTAAAATTGAAATTGAATTGTAAAATAGTTCCTCCTTCTGGATTTTTTGTGAGCGATTGCTCGGTGCTTGATCCCCCCTGTTGGCGAACTTCATGCCACAAATCGTGGGCCTGAGCCCACTGGACCACCAGGAGGTCCCTCTTGCCGTAGCTGTAGTAGTCCTTGCCATAGCTGTATTAATAGTCGTCCTTGCCGTGGCCATAGTCGTCGTAGTCTAGCTTTTGTAGCCGTAGCTGAAGCCGCCACCGTAGCCCTTGTAGTCGTAGTCGTCGTGGTTGTGGTCGTAGCCGTTGCCCTTGTGCTCGAAGTCGTCGTGCTTATGACCTGTAAAACGACAAAAGACCAGTGAATATTGCTTGTGCTCAGGCCACGGGTAACAGTACAACCTAATCACTCACGTTGCTGGAAGAAAGCAAGAGCTTTAAAACACCAAAGGATAATTTGCATATTTGGAGGACTTAAAACACACTAGGGTTATCACCATTACAGGTGAAACGATGAAGTTGAATGCTTATCAGTTTTGTTGTAGCACGACACGCTGTCGTTTCATTGAAGGCAAGAGGACGTTGAGCTTGTTAACCGGATTTGCTACCGCGAAACTTGGAGGTCGCTACGCACAGTTTTTTTGGTGTTATAGTTACTTATGCCCTTTTGCGACTCATGTGAGAATATAACGACCTTATTATTATGCCTTACTATTACGTGTGAAACGCGCCATTAATTTATCCAATTTTCTAAAAACAAAAGCAATACTAAGTACCAACAAACTTGCCCGGGTAATCAATGTCAATACCTGTTCTCTGGATTTTAATCTTGAGTCCATCCAGAGTTGTAGGATGAATCCGAAAACTGGTACCAATTTTGAAATGTTCGCACCAGACTACATACTGACCACTAATACTAAATGGTCTAATCATTTCTTACCGAAATCCGATGTTGCTTGTAACTCAATACACATTCAACAGAGTGATGGTCATGAATGGCACTCACACGAGCAACATACGTACAGCGATGGTACAATGCATATTAGTACTATGCAAATTAGTACTATTAAGAGAATCACAGTAGTACTATAAAGTTGTTGCGAAACGAATACATGGTGAGGAACGACATGCTCAAAAGATACTGTATGTGGCAGTCACTATGGTTGCCATGGAGCAAAGTTTTCACGGCCGACTTAGTTACTGCAGTCACGAGACGTTAGTGCGAATTGGAAGCAACACACAAAGTACTATTGAATTGCTTCCTTAGAAGTCAAGGCACGTCAGTTTTGAAATTGAAAGTGAATTTAGTACTGGGCAGTAATTGTTTGCCTTGTCGCTTACAAGATTCACTTCAAGTAAGTAAGAATGATTTGATTATTAATAACTAGTTAGCAGATTTATCGTCTGTGTGAGTCTCTCTTAAACTGCACTGCCGTTCAGCTCGAGCTCCTCGCTATGCAGGTAGATTTGTTGACAGTGCCGATGAAATGAGTTCATCAAACCTTGAGTGCTCAGTTGTTGTGCTTCAGTCTCCTTGAAGTGAATCTTGTTTCGCAGACGCCAAGTAGCATGGAAACAGTTGCTGTGTGGACTCTCCACAGTAGCAATAATACTTTGTGTTGTTATTTTCAATCCGCATTAACGTCGCGTGACTTCAGAAAAAGTAGTAATCGCCGGCCGTGAAAGCTTTGCTCCATGGCAACCATAGTGCCTGCCACATTTCCTATAAACCTGGGCACGAGAAGAACCAGTGCTCCAGCGTTTCAATTGCCACGCATGACTCCCGAACGCACTGCTGGATCGTAGGGTTGAGCGACTTGAGGAAATACAGCTTTGACCCGACAATAAGATCTCCATAGATCAGCGTTATCGTCGTCACAATCAGCTACTAAGTGACAGTCTGTAATGAACGAATAAAGTAGTACTTTAAATTTGCAGCTCCCCGATGTGAGTCAGCTTTGAGCAGTTTTTTCTGAACCTCTCCCTCCAGCCCAAGGACGTCTAAATGGTGTCGTTTTGACGTTACTCGTCAACTCCTGGGCCCCGAGTCACACAACTTCCCGTCACCGGGTCCGATGCCGCCAATGTTGTTCTTCTTACAGTGCTGCGCTTTTGTCAGATGCGCTAGACATTATCTCGATATGCCGCGATCCACAACGCTCTATAAGTTGGAAGCGTTGTGAATCACGAATCATCCACAAGTTACTCAATTTCTACTTCTTCTTAGTATTACGCATTTGTACTTTGGAAATCATTACTACTTTTTTACTTTAAATGGCCAATGCCAAACTACTACCAATTTGCTCTGGTTTAAAAAAATCCAGAGCTTCCCCGTGCTAGCACGGCGTTGTATAAATATTGTGGGTTTTACTCGAAATTGGATTGAGTGGTTGGTTAATCGCTCCGGAGGAACCCGCCCTGAAACCGCTCATCCCATCTTATCGCATATGCATGGACAGAGGAACCTATGTTATATCATACAAATATGCAAATACACAAGGTTGCCTTCAGCCTTGAAGACAAGACGACCAGCGGGCGAAGGAGCTCAGCTCCCGGAGCTGTTGCTCGGAGGCGAATGAACATGTCGTTTTATATGTTAGACTACTTGCGTCGCCATACCCAGAGAGACGATGCCGATCCGCCAATGCAGAGAGCACTGCACGACGATCGTCTGGCACCGGAATACGCTTGCCATTCGCTTGTGCGTGTTCGAACATCCCTGTGGACTCATAATCCGGAATCTACTGTAGTTGCCTATCGTGGTTTCAGTCTTTGTGAACACGTGCACAACCTCCTAAGCTCGTAAAAGCCGTACAGACAGCGGAGCATTGTGTTGGGTGTGCGTGCCCCGTAGTCGCTGCTTTCATCATGATACAGATTCATTTACGTGCGAAACTATGATATAATGTGTTTATCAGAAGCATTGTTAACAACGTTGTGCGAGTAACTTCGCTTCAAAGCAAGCATAACTCGCACCACGATCCCGAACAGCACCACCGCCGATGATCGAGCCGTCCGCAACTCACTGCAACTTCAATTTGCGGAAAGCGAATTTTAACCAATCACTGATCGCGTGAGAAGTTGCCCAATCGGCCACCACATCCAAATTTAGCCGGGATTGACAATACATCATGTACCGGTGTGTGCAACTTGCATCAACACTCAGACATGTATCTTGGGATGGGACTGATGTCGCCGCCACATGCACCGTAATCTTTGTGGGTTTCCGGATGTTAAGAGCGTTGTTGGCTTTCCACCACAGCTTTATTTTGCTGTTTGCAGGCTCACTTCGCAACTTGCACATCAAGGCTCAAGCTTTCAGCGTCACTGCTCAAGAAAACCCCGATGCGTCTGACTTACATCGTGCTCGTATCTGCGGCCTCCATCTTCTCTTGCTGTGAGGGAGCATCCGCCGTCAGTGACTCGAAGAGTTTCGCAATCCCCCAGAGTCACGTCCAGACCGAGAACAACGGTAACCGGTTTCTGAGTCCACCAAGATGCTGAAGAAGAGAGGGCCGGGGCCCAACTCGCTAAATCGCTTTCGGAGAAGTTCACCAAAGCGGCCGAGAAACTGACCAGGAGCAAGTCGCTGAGTGAGCTCTCAAAACTGGACGATGTGGCGAACCTCAAGCCTATTCCTGGGAAGGAGGGCAAGTTGCTAATTGAGGTTTTAAAACTGGACGACGTGGCGTACCTCAAGGCGGGAGGTAAGTGGAAACTGGATGACAACGAGGTCAAGCGGCTGAGTGAGCTCTCAAAAATGGGCGACAAGACGGCCCTCAAGGTTATTCACGGGGAGAACAACGCCGTATTCCAGCGCATTGAGAGCATGGGTGTTAACCCAGATGGAATGTTGGCGAGGATGAAAGAATTGGATATCGTCGACCTTACACTCCTGAAACATTACACGAAATACTGGATGGCCAAATACCCCAGCTGGGTTAGTAAAGTATAGGATTAGCGCTTTCATCTTAACTCTATTACAGGAGCAACGAACTGTTAAAAAGGTGAATACATTGAGAAAGCTAAAAGGACACCTGTCTTAGAAATTCGACTAAAAGTTCAAGCGAAACTACTTCTACACTAACGTTTCCACCATTGATAAGTGAGTGTTATCGCCGATATTTTATCGGTAAAAAGATGAACTGCGCGTCGATGGACTCGATATCCAAGTTGTTTGTCGGCTCATCCAGAATCAGAATGTGTAGACGCATCAGGATCAGCTCGGCGATCACCACACGCGCCTTCTAACCGCAGGACAGCAGACAGTTCTTGATCTCGTTCCGCGTGGCCCTCGAGATTCGACTTTGGTGTAAGTAACCAGCGCCATTCCAAACCCTACTACGGCGGCTTCGGCTACGAGTCTGCCACATCGGGATCTGGTGTCGATGGTGGTGAGAAGAAGGAGTCTGCGACTGTGGCCACCGACGCTGACAACACCAAGTCGGTGGAGAAGGAGAGCAAGTCAGCAGCGAAGCCGAAGGAGGAAGCCAAGTCTGAGTCCAAGGACAAGTCGAAGGGCAAGTAAAGAGAACAGAAGATGACGAAGAAGTAGTCGACGAGCGAATGGCAATGTAGCTCGCGGAAGAGTGTAGCGTAGATTAAGAAAACAGTAGCGAAAGCGAAATCTGTAATTGATGTGTTCATTGAAATTCTGGTTGAAGTGCAAAGAATGGCCTTTGCAAAAACATACGCACTTTGTCAAAGCCAACGGTATGACGCTGAGTGATTGATTACCTGCATGAAAGTCGGATTATTAGACCCCCCCCCCCACCTTCCTTCTTGATCACCTTTTGTTGAGTATTGTACTTATCGTCACAAAGCAACTTCCCTGCAACGAAACACGCCGCCGACATAACCATGTCGCTAAGTCTTACGGAAGACGTCGATACCTTTGAAGCTGCAATGCACTTCGTGGATGCATACGTCGAGGCTGACGCTACAAGCTCCGAGCACAGAAGCGACGATGACTTGGCGCTCACACTCGCGCTGGACGGACTCCCGTTGTCCACGGAGCTGAAACTGGTCGACACGGAACGGAATTTGGCTAATACGACAACTAAAAGAACAGCTAAAAGGAGAGTCAAGAGACCAGCAAGCTACAACCCCAACCATGCGCGTTCGAGGCAACGGAAGGACCTTCTGCACCTCCGAGAGAAGTTTGTGGAGCTGGAGCAAGAGCTCAAGGTGCTGCAGAGTACTCGCCCACTCACGACTCAGACGGCAGTCAGGGTTGATGGAAACAACCGCAGCACCGAAGCTGTAGATGTTCCATCGCTGACAAACTTCAAAGCTTCCGAAGTGTGGAAGGAGACGGCGAGCCATCAGGTGGAACAGAGATTGAAGTCTGAAAGGGAGAACCACCGGCTGAAAGTGGTGCTGGAGGAACAGATCAAGATTGGCAAAAGTCTGCACAAACTACTGCAAGCCACGTCGAAAACGCAGGCGGGGGTCACGTAAGTTAAAGTGACTTTTTTTAGTAGTGAATATGATACCGACAATTGGCATGTGCCATAGCTTTCCTTCGACATAAAGATTTCTATGTCAAGGAATCTGCCGCTACGTGTCGTAATGGCGTTTCACTCGGTGAATTTCTCTTGCCTCCCGCATCATCTCCTTTCAGCCTTTACCAGCAGAAACTATCGACCTCAAGTCTATTGAATATGGTCGTCCGCAACTTGCAAGAGACTATTTGAGATTGACGGCTACGACAAAGGTGGTTCTCCGTAGCCATCAATGTAGGCAGAAACCCACCACACCCCTGTGTCGAACGAAGCCCACACACCGCACTCTCACTTCGCATTTCGCGTTCTCCTCGCCACTCGACAACAAACCGAAGAAGAAAGCCAACCCAAGCAACTCCGTCGACAGGATGCAATCCTCCAAGACCCTCGTTCTACTCGGCCTGTTGGTCGTCGCCTCCTCCTTCCAAGTGGCCGACGCCCGTCCATCTCCGGCCGGAATGACCTCGCGTCGTCAACTCGGCTCCTACAACGACTACGGACGCCACCGGCACAAGCACGACCACGACCACAAGAAGAACCACCACCGCCACGACCACGACCACGACCACTCGCACTACCGTCGCCGTCTAGAAGACAAGAACGTCAAGGACAAGGCCACCGAGTCGTCTGACTACAGCTACGGCAAAGACGACTACAAACACGACGACTACGGCTACGAGCACAAGGGCTACGGCTACGACCACGACCACGACCACGACCACGACCACGACCACGACGACTATGACTACAAGGGCTACGGTGGCGGCTTCAGCTACGGCTACAAGAGCTACGGTGGCGACTGCGACGACTATGGCCACGACAAGGACGACTACAGCTATGGCAAAGACTACTACAGCTACGGCAAGAAGGGCTACGACTACTACCCCGACTACTACTCGTCGTACGGTGGTGGCTACGGCTATGGTGGTGACGTCGGCTACGGATACGGTAACGACAACGGCAACGGCAACGGCTACTACCCGGACTACTACTCGTCCTACAGCTACGGCTACCCGAGCTACCCGAGTTACCCTGGCTACGGCTACGACTACGGCTTTGACTACCCCTACTACGGCGGCTTCGGCTACGAGTCTGCCACATCGGGAACTGGTGTCGATGGTGGTGAGAAGAAGGAGTCTGCGACTGTGGCCACCGACGCTGACAACACCAAGTCGGTGGAGAAGGAGAGCAAGTCAGCAGCGAAGCCGAAGGAGGAAGCCAAGTCTGAGTCCAAGGACAAGTCGAAGGGCAAGTAAAGAGAACAGAAGATGACGAAGAAGTAGTCGACGAGCGAATGGCAATGTAGCTCGCGGAAGAGTGTAGCGTAGATTAAGAAAACAGTAGCGAAAACGAAATCTGTAATTGATGTGTTCATTGAAATTCTGGTTGAAGTGCAAAGAATGGCCTTTGCAAAAACATACGCACTTTGTCAAAGCCAACGGTATGACGCTGAGTGATTGATTACCTGCATGAAAGTCGGATTATTAGACCCCCCCCCACCTTCCTTCTTGATCACCTTTTGTTGAGTATTGTACTTATCGTCACAAAGCAACTTCCCTGCAACGAAACACGCCGCCGACATAACCATGTCGCTAAGTCTTACGGAAGACGTCGATACCTTTGAAGCTGCAATGCACTTCGTGGATGCATACGTCGAGGCTGACGCTACAAGCTCCGAGCACAGAAGCGACGATGACTTGGCGCTCACACTCGCGCTGGACGGACTCCCGTTGTCCACGGAGCTGAAACTGGTCGACACGGAACGGAATTTGGCTAATACGACAACTAAAAGAACAGCTAAAAGGAGAGTCAAGAGACCAGCAAGCTACAACCCCAACCATGCGCGTTCGAGGCAACGGAAGGACCTTCTGCACCTCCGAGAGAAGTTTGTGGAGCTGGAGCAAGAGCTCAAGGTGCTGCAGAGTACTCGCCCACTCACGACTCAGACGGCAGTCAGGGTTGATGGAAACAACCGCAGCACCGAAGCTGTAGATGTTCCATCGCTGACAAACTTCAAAGCTTCCGAAGTGTGGAAGGAGACGGCGAGCCATCAGGTGGAACAGAGATTGAAGTCTGAAAGGGAGAACCACCGGCTGAAAGTGGTGCTGGAGGAACAGATCAAGATTGGCAAAAGTCTGCACAAACTACTGCAAGCCACGTCGAAAACGCAGGCGGGGGTCACGTAAGTTAAAGTGACTTTTTTAGTAGTGAATATGATACCGACAATTGGCATGTGCCATAGCTTTCCTTCGACATAAAGATTTCTATGTCAAGGAATCTGCCGCTACGTGTCGTAATGGCGTTTCACTCGGTGAATTTCTCTTGCCTCCCGCATCATCTCCTTTCAGCCTTTACCAGCAGAAACTATCGACCTCAAGTCTATTGAATATGGTCGTCCGCAACTTGCAAGAGACTATTTGAGATTGACGGCTACGACAAAGGTGGTTCTCCGTAGCCATCAATGTAGGCAGAAACCCACCACACCCCTGTGTCGAACGAAGCCCACACACCGCACTCTCACTTCGCATTTCGCGTTCTCCTCGCCACTCGACAACAAACCGAAGAAGAAAGCCAACCCAAGCAACTCCGTCGACAGGATGCAATCCTCCAAGACCCTCGTTCTACTCGGCCTGTTGGTCGTCGCCTCCTCCTTCCAAGTGGCCGACGCCCGTCCATCTCCGGCCGGAATGACCTCGCGTCGTCAACTCGGCTCCTACAACGACTACGGACGCCACCGGCACAAGCACGACCACGACCACAAGAAGAACCACCACCGCCACGACCACGACCACTCGCACTACCGTCGCCGTCTAGAAGACAAGAACGTCAAGGACAAGACCACCGAGTCGTCTGACTACAGCTACGGCAAAGACGACTACAAACACGACGACTACGGCTACGAGCACAAGGGCTACGGCTACGACCACGACCACGACCACGACCACGACCACGACGACTATGACTACAAGGGCTACGGTGGCGGCTTCAGCTACGGCTACAAGAGCTACGGTGGCGACTGCGACGACTATGGCCACGACAAGGACGACTACAGCTATGGCAAAGACTACTACAGCTACGGCAAGAAGGGCTACGACTACTACCCCGACTACTACTCGTCGTACGGTGGTGGCTACGGCTATGGTGGTGACGTCGGCTACGGATACGGTAACGACAACGGCAACGGCAACGGCTACTACCCGGACTACTACTCGTCCTACAGCTACGGCTACCCGAGCTACCCGAGTTACCCGAGTTACCCTGGCTACGGCTACGACTACGGCTTTGACTACCCCTACTACGGCGGCTTCGGCTACGAGTCTGCCACATCGGGAACTGGTGTCGATGGTGGTGGGAAGAAGGAGTCTGCGACTGTGGCCACCGACGCTGACAACACCAAGTCGGTGGAGAAGGAGAGCAAGTCAGCAGCGAAGCCGAAGGAGGAAGCCAAGTCTGAGTCCAAGGACAAGTCGAAGGGCAAGTAAAGAGAACAGAAGATGACGAAGAAGTAGTCGACGAGCGAATGGCAATGTAGCTCGCGGAAGAGTGTAGCGTAGATTAAGAAAACAGTAGCGAAAACGAAATCTGTAATTGATGTGTTCATTGAAATTCTGGTTGAAGTGCAAAGAATGGCCTTTGCAAAAACATACGCACTTTGTCAAAGCCAACGGTATGACGCTGAGTGATTGATTACCTGCATGAAAGTCGGATTATTAGACCCCCACCTTCCTTCTTGATCACCTTTTGTTGAGTATTGTACTTATCGTCACAAAGCAACTTCCCTGCAACGAAACACGCCGCCGACATAACCATGTCGCTAAGTCTTACGGAAGACGTCGATACCTTTGAAGCTGCAATGCACTTCGTGGATGCATACGTCGAGGCTGACGCTACAAGCTCCGAGCACAGAAGCGACGATGACTTGGCGCTCACACTCGCGCTGGACGGACTCCCGTTGTCCACGGAGCTGAAACTGGTCGACACGGAACGGAATTTGGCTAATACGACAACTAAAAGAACAGCTAAAAGGAGAGTCAAGAGACCAGCAAGCTACAACCCCAACCATGCGCGTTCGAGGCAACGGAAGGACCTTCTGCACCTCCGAGAGAAGTTTGTGGAGCTGGAGCAAGAGCTCAAGGTGCTGCAGAGTACTCGCCCACTCACGACTCAGACGGCAGTCAGGGTTGATGGAAACAACCGCAGCACCGAAGCTGTAGATGTTCCATCGCTGACAAACTTCAAAGCTTCCGAAGTGTGGAAGGAGACGGCGAGCCATCAGGTGGAACAGAGATTGAAGTCTGAAAGGGAGAACCACCGGCTGAAAGTGGTGCTGGAGGAACAGATCAAGATTGGCAAAAGTCTGCACAAACTGCTGCAAGCCACATCGAAAACGCAGGCGGGGGACGAAATAGTCCACGTAAGGTGAAGTGTTTTAGTAAGATTAGTGAATACCAACAATTGGCCGGTCAGCAGTGGATTTCCTTCGACTGAAAAATGTCTATATCAAGCAATCTGCCGCGGTCTTGCGGAGCGATCCTTCATTCATAACCTCCATTATTCTTGGGAGAACCACATCGCCAGGTACCCGCGTTATTGTCGTGAACCGACAAAATATAGCAGTGAATTTGGAGATCTGCACGAGAGTTTTGAGTACAATTCACATTATGGGAAGATGAAGGACAGTCGTGGCGAATGCGATAACTGCGGAAAGCATCGAACATCATCGACGACGGATATGGCAACTCTAACTACGGTTCTACAGGCCAGCTCTGCGGCGCGGCTACGGCCAAGGCTATGCATATGTAAACGTGGATTGCAACAACGACGATGGCAAAAAGTGCCGCCACTGCCACAACACACATACAGTGCCTGCAGCTCTTAATGCATGCATTCCTAATCGTGTTGCTTTGCATCCTCGATTGGATACGCGCTTCAACACAGCTGCCAACGGTGGCTCTAAATATTTTAATCCAGATCCCTAAAGTTGGGAACTCAGCCCAAATACAACACTGCGTTTGTAATCTGGCAAGTAGGTAGCGTTTCCTCCTCTGAAAGTACAGGTACACACACTGACCGCACTCACAGCATCCAGATGCAGGTTGAATCCCGCAACTTCGTGATATTTCTACCAATCCAAAAACCGCAATAGCGCAACTTTATCCGACCTCGGGCTTCACGCAACGTAAATTCCTCTTCGTGCAACATAACTTCCTCAAGAGGGCGCCCCCTTCGGAGAAATCGAAGAGCGCCATCTTGGCCATCGCCTATTGTCACTCGTCGACGTCGCGCTCTACCGGACCTCGTACGGCACGCCGCGGAGTGCACCAAGGCATTTCTGCTCCAGCTCTCTCCCTCCTACCTGTGCGTGCAAGTCCCACTTCCCAGTGACCAGTGGTTCGCCCGCAATCGACGTCTGAAGTCAGCCAACCCTCGTTACTCTGCATCTAGGCGATGCCCGAGCACGCCACGGGGCGCAAGGGCACGCCGCTGCCCATATTTGTGGGTGGAGCCAGTGGGCGACATGCGCCGCGCAAGAAGCCGTTCGTTAAGCGCGGCAGTCGCAGCCGGAGCGGCGATGAACGAGAAGCTCCATCACCCAACCGGAAAAAAGTGCTTTTGACCGAGCGCCGCACGTGGAACCTGCTCTGGGCCTTGTTCATCGTGGCCTTCGTGATCTGCATGGTGTGTCTCGTGACTTTGGGGCGTATGGTGCAGGACGGGACCATCTCCAACAACGAAGTCAGTGGGGGAGACGGCACCCAACGCGGACTCTTTGCTGTGTGGAAGGAGAACCAGATGCTGGCGAAACTGAAGCGCCTGTCGCACATGTTCACGTCGGTGGATGAGACGAAGGTGAAGAACCAAGTGACGAGGCAAGAGCTGAGCAATTTGGGAGACTACGAGTGCATTGGCTGGAGACAAACCACGAACTGCACGCCAGCGGGAGAACGGGAGTTTGCGAACGACAAGAACTGCTCGGAATTGATCCCCAATGGTGTTTCAGGGTACTGCGAGGTGCGCAACACGAGGACGGGGGAGTCGAATCGTGTGTTGGCCATGCACTGCGATTCGTTGAGACCTGGTGTGCAATTCAAGTGCGATATGTTCCAAAGTCTGTTGAGCTACAGCATCATGTCCACAGACTATGAACACGACCCGAACTTTTCGTACGTACATACTCAAGACGTTTTCCGAGCGACGAACAAGCTGTCAGACACGCCGATACCTCTCGGAGTCGACGGATTGAAGAATGAGAGCGTCGGGCAGATGGAGTTATCGTTTGATCGCGGTATCGTGTTTGTCATCTATGAGAAGCTGCTTCTTGGAGCGTATGTGAGTGTGCGTTCGCTTCGCGCTCTTGGCTGTACGCTGCCGATCGAGATGTGGTACAAAACGTCCGAGACAAACGTGGAACATCCGCTGTTGCGGCTCATGGTGGAGGAGTTTGGCGTGTATCTGCGTTTGATCGAAGATCCGTTGGCCACCCACTTCTACACCAAGTTGCATGCAATCTTCTACAGTGCTTTCGACAATGTGTTGCTGCTGGACGCTGATAACTTTGCGGTGCGCGACCCCAACTATTTATTCGACACGCAGGAGTTTGTGGAGACGGGCGCGATCTTCTGGCCGGACTTTTGGAAGCCGGGCAACACCATTTTCAACATCCACAAGAACAGCTACGTCTGGGACTTCTTCGGACTGGACTATGTGGACATGTTCGAGCAGGAAAGCGGCCAAGTGATGATTAACCGGCGGATGCACTACAAGGCCTTGAACGTGCTCATGTACTACGGCTTCTCGCTTCCTCGCGCCCACGAGGAGTTACGGCTTGTATGGGGAGACAAAGATCTGTTCCGGTTCGCCTGGCTTAAGTCCAAGAGCTCGTTCCACATGACGCCGCGCCCGCCAGGCTCGGCCGGAACGAAACACCCGGACTACGATCTGTTTTGTGGAGTGACCATGGTACAACACGATCCGAGCGGACGCGTCATCTTCCTGCATCGTAACACAGAGAAGCTCACGTACGCCAACAACCGGATTCTGTGGACTCACATCCAGCAATACAAGCGCACGTCCAGCTTGGCAGACTACTACGTGCGCGGAGCCAACGGCGGCAAGGTCTTCCCGCAATTCAAGCGGTGCTTCGGCAAGGATGTGCACTACGAGAAGCTCTTTACGCTCAAACCAATGAGCGCCTTCCCCTTTGAGAACCTCGAGGACGATCTCTTACGGTTCGCTGCGGCCGGCGCTGAGGTGCTTCGGCTTGCTGGCTACGAAGAGAAGGACGAACAGGAGGAGCAGACCGACGAGAAGAAGGAGGAGTGATAGAAATGAACCGTCGAGTAGGAATCTCTAGTGCAGCCTTACTCATGTAGATGAGATCAGACAAATAGCATAAACGCTTTATTAGGGGAAAAACTCAATTCTACGTCGAGTCCAACAGTTAAAACTGAAACACAGCAATGTGTCGGTCGTGCGGCGAAAAGGCAAGTTCTGAAGTTTCTGAGACTGTCGCCACGTATTGTGCACTTGTAAAACTGGGAAATAATTCGTGTCGAGTTGTCGGTCAACAGTTCCTGGATATTCCAGGCTTGTCGTAATGCAGTCGCCGCAAGTAATTGACCGCCGGTACGCCGTTCCTGGAGGACTATAGAGACTATCGGATACTGTACCTGTAGAGGGCATAGAGACCCCTTGCGTGTTGATTTGCATCATTATTTACCAGCGATGCGAAATGTTAGGGAATCTTACGCCACTTTGTGTCAACCGCCCATAGTGTCCATTTGCGACGTTGCCAATTTCATGAGAAAATGCTTGTTGTGGCACTGTTTGACAGCGATCGTCACCTCCAGACGGTGTCAGCCACGACGATGACAAGATCCCCCGCTCACGCACGCTTCGATGGAACGAGCGATTCCCGGAACGATTTGTGCGCTGATGGCCGCCCCCGCTCTGCGCCCCCAAACAGCGTGTTGACTCGGAACGAATTTCAGGCTGCAAATGCTGCAAATGAAAGGAGCTCCACGACCCGCGAATCCCCAGCTGGCGAGCAAGCCGGAGTGTCATCGCGAGCCTCTGGCTGCGACGGCCCGACACCTGTAAACAGTTATCGTGCTCCACCAGTTCTAAAATTGCTCGCTGTACTCAAATTCTGGTGCGACCAGACTAAAAATATCGGAACCAACCCAGCCAGGATACATCCAGCAATAAAACTACATGCACTCGTTATCTACGCCGTGCGTGGCAGGCTTCCGGAGGTAAACTATCCCTACATGTAACATGTCATGATTATACGCCAAAGGCAAAATGTCTCGAGCAAGATAAAATCAGTTTTACACAACAGCTGGCAAATGATCTGGATGTGGGCTGCTTTTGGTTCGAATTACCCTGGGTAAAACCCAGGTAAAAACCCAGGTAAAACCCAGGTAAAACCCAGGGTAATTCGAACCAAAAGCAGCCCACATCCAGATCATTTGCCAGCTGTTGTGGAAAACTGAAGCACCTATTTGCTTCCAACGTCATTGGTCAAACCGTCCATAATCTCCCTTCTGATTGGCTGAAACCGGGCTTAACTTCACCCAGCTGAAACGCCGCCCATAGATAGGCCACGGTGGAATTTCCACTCCGCTGGCTCGTGCTCAACGATCAACCGCTCCACTCGCCAATTTGCCTAATAACCCGCTGCCAATTCCTAGGATACGAGTCCCAAGTAGATGGAAAAAGCGGACATTTCACAGATTAAGGCGCAGTATGTGCCCGTGCAGGACCCAAAGGACAAACAGCTCAAGGGTTTGTGCAGTGGCGGCCGCATGCAGCACAACAAGATGTTCGCCTTCTTCTTCCTCATTGTCATGAGCTGCGCACTGGGGCTCATCTGTGTGGCGTCGCTCATCCAGCAGCGAGACCTCCAGCTGCAACGTCTGGCAGTGCACAGTCTCCATAGTAATGGGGAACAGGAAGGCAACGGACTGAGGGGACAAATGACGGAGCTCATGCAGCAGCCGGCAGAAGATGACAGTCCAGAGGTGGATCCGTTGGGAGACGACCTCAGTAACTTCGAGTGTGTGGGCTGGAAGGCCCAGCGAGACTGTGCGCCCGACGGAGGAGCCGATCCTGACAATGACAGAGCGTGCAACGCGACGGTACACAACGGAGAGAGCGGATTTTGTCAGATTCGACATAAATCCACTGGAGAACTGCACCAGGTCATGAAGATGCACTGCGACTCGCTACGTAATGATGTGGGCTTTCGATGCGAGGAATTCGCGACCTTTTTAAACTACGGACGGAAAGCTACCGAGTATGTGCACGACAAGACGTTCTCGTTGGAAGGTTGTAAGAAACAATTGCTGGACGATCAAGTGACTGCAGCGATGAGCGAGAAGCCCAAGCTGGCAGATGGAGACTTGGTCGACAAGATCCGTCGTGGCGTTGAGTTGACGCGTACGACGGCTCCACCAAGGGATATCCAGCAGTTGAGAAAGGAACTGCAGATTGTACCCACCCCTCCGATGTCGTACAAGCGAGGAATCGTCTTTGTAGTGTACGAGAAGATGCTGCAGAGTGTGTACGCCTCGTTGAGGTCTCTACGCTCCATGGGCTGCACTTTGCCGGTTGAATTGTGGTACAAACGCTCGGAGACGGATCCGTCCCACCCACTGCTGCGAGAGCTCACGGGACGATATGGAGCGTTCATGCGCGAGATCAGAGACCCGCGAGCCTCCAGGTTCTACACAAAGACGCACGCAGTATTCTACAGCGCCTTCGACCAGGTGCTGCTCCTTGACGCTGATAACTTCGCAGTGCGTGATCCAACGTATCTCTTCGATACACCGCAGTTCCAGACCGAGGGCGCCATCTTCTGGCCTGACTTCTGGCGCCCTAAGAAGACGATCTTCAATATTCAGCCTACGAGTTTCGTCTGGGAGGTCTTCAATTTGCAGCCGGTGGACATGTTCGAGCAGGAATCCGGTCAAGTTCTGATCGACCGTAAGATGCACCTCAAGGCGCTCAACGTACTCATGTACTACGCGTTCAACCCAAGCATTTTCGAGCGTTTGCGGCTCGCTTGGGGCGATAAAGACCTTTTCCGGTTCGCGTGGCTCAAGACGGGCAGCTCCTTCCACATGATCGCGACCCCACCCGGATCGGCAGGTGTTAAACTGCCTGACCAGAACATTTTCTGTGGTGTCACCATGGTGCAGCATGACCCGGAGAGGGGGATTGTTTTCTTGCATCGTAACCAGGAGAAGTTGTCGAGTGCGAACCGTGAGACGGTCTGGGCCCACATCCAGGACTTCCGCATGGACAAAGTGGACCTGGACGAGTATGATGTGCGTGGCGCCAATGGCGGTCGATATTTCCCACAGTTTAAGCGCTGCTACGGCAAGGATATTTATTACGAGAAGGCGTTCACGGTCAAGGCCATGGAAGAGCTACCGTTCGCTGGTCTCGAGCAGCGACTGCTGGGCTTCGTGCAAGAGGCAGCGCGTATCGACGGCACATTTGAGGAGAAAGTGAATGGCATTGAAGGACAAGATGTCGCCGACGTTGCCGATCCTGGGCAGCTATAAGGTGCCAAAGTCTGGTTGAAAGTTTACCAGCCTTGTTTTCAAATACTACCCCACTCTGTATAGTAAGGACATCTACCGGTCGTGAGTAAAACTAAACTAAATTTCCTCAAATATTTGTCTCAACTATGTTAAAACCAGGGCGAAGCAATCGCTCACAAAAAGCATCCAGAAGAAGAAGGAATCATTTCACAATTTAGTTTCACTTTCAAACCTAATATCACATTCAAAATCCATTCAAACAATTCAGTAGTTCACCTAGCCAATAGAATAACCAGGAAAAACAAGTTAATCATCTGAACTACCTGACTCGAATCCCAAGCGCTCCGCCGTCAATATTCCAATCAGATGAATGCCGAAACAAAAAATGGCAGTGGCTTCGAAATGAAGCCTGCAAGTTTGAGACATTTGGCGTCAGAGCCAACGATGGTCGATCGATGGGAGTCGGTAAAACAACATTGGGATTTGGCCATTTTGGAGATTTTTGTTTTGGATCAACCGTGGATCAGGTCAACTTTTGGATCAACTTTTTCTCTTCAACTTATGGATCAACTTTTAATACAATATTTCAGTTATCGTGATTTTATATTACAACTTTAATCAGATTTTTTTTCTTTAGAGTTTTGCAATAAAGGCAAAGGCCACAAATACATTTTTCATTGTACTTTGAGGCCTTATAGAGGCGCCTTGACAACCGGAGCGCAGCTGAGGTCTGTCAGGGGACGGCGCATAGGTTCCGAAACAAGAACTTACAATCTAATCCGCGCGGGATCCTTGCCCGCCACGAGCGAAGCGAAGTTGGCGGTGCAAACGCCGCGCAACTGAGGAGCGTAGCGTGGGCTCCTCGATTTTTGGCCGCTTTAATTATAAATTTCCCTTTTAAAATTAGGGAAAATTATTAAAATGCCCCTCATAGTTTTTTCTTTTATTTAAATGCCCCTCAAGTTTCAAAATTATTAAAATGACCCTGATCCTTCGGTGCGACCTTTCGATCGACCGGTAAGTTAGGCGTATCCTCTGAATCAACATGGAGCCGTCCACTGACTCGGTCGGGGTCAAGGTCGGGCAAACGTTTGCGTCCACGCAAGACCTTATCACCAATCTCTTTGTCACGAGCTGCCAGGGAGGATTCGAGATCAAGACACAGAAGGGCGACACCACAAGACTTGTATGTGTCTGCGCTGAACGAGAGAAGTATGGATGCCCTTGGATTGCTGCCAGAACGTCGAGACGGCAGACCTCATCTTTTCTGTGGAAAGCGAGACTAAAGCCTACATCGTGGAGCTGGAAAAATAGACCTGCACGTGCCTCCATTGTCAAGACATGTTTCCGTGTCAATCCAAATGGCCGGGCTGAATGCGGAGGACTTCATTGACGTAAGCTACTCAACTCACTTCCTCCGGAAAACGTACCAGGATGGCGTTGTTCTCGTATCCTCGAACGAGCTGGACGAGGCTGATGAAGTCGAGGTAACCCTTACTCAAGTCAAGCGCGGAGTTGGGCGACCTGAGAAGAAGCGTAAAAAAAGAAAGACTGACCGATTCCAAGCCGACCGTTGCATTGGTCAAACTGTGGCGTCTCTGGTCACAACAAGCGGAAGTGTACGAGTTTAATCTCAAGCAACAAGTCCTAAGCTGTTGCTTGCTCTATGACGCTAGTGAATGTATATGAGGTCAACCTGTGAATCTATAAAGTTAGTGAATGTCAATGAGTAAATCAATCCGTAGGGTCAGGGGCATTTTAATAAAAGAAGAAACCATGAGGGGCATTTTAATAATTTTCCCTTAAAATTATGTATTTAGTGTACATTTGATTTGACGTTTGACGATGAGAAGTACACGACTCGCCCGATGCCTCCGCAGCGTGACACTTCGAGATACATGTATTCCTACGTGCCGCTTACCGGCGTCTAAACTAGACACGGAGCATTTCGAGACTAACCTCAAGATGTTCAACGATCCCTCCGGCGTTGAAGTATGGCGTGACCCGTACCTCCAACCAGACAACGCTCGGCAACCGCAGAAAAAATCTGAAGTTTCTTCGATCCGCCTTCAAGGTGGTGTCTTTGTTCCAGGAATTTCCCTGTTCCACGAAGTGAACTTCTCTGAGGACAGGTACTCGTGAGGAGTGCCCCACCGCGGAGCTGGGAGATTGAAAAAACCTGCAGAGCGAGAAAGTTTCTCGACGAGGAACTGCCAAGAACACGATTGAGGTTACTGCAGAAGAAGACAATCTAGGATTTTAATGGCAAGGACCACATAAAATCTCTTCTACTACTACTAGTGTACATTTGATTTGACAGGTAAATACCCGCATAATGGATACCCGCATAATGGATCAACTTGCGGATCAACTTCTCCGTTGAATTACCTCAATTTATGACAGATTAGCTTAATTTGTAACTAAAAAGTTGATCCTAGAGTTGACCTGATCCGCGGTTGATAAAAAAAAAAGGTTATCGCCATTTTACCATCAATGTAGCTCATCGGCAACGTTGATTTTACTTCGTTTTTGTATTGAAACTGGAGAAGGGAGGGGTGAACGGTCACCGCTCAAAGCAAGCCTTCGGAAGAGAATTCGAGCAAACAACGTGAGATTTTCAGTGCGATAACCAGAAATGGCCATCGTCATGGATTACTCTACTGTTGTATTGCATCAGCATGCTACACACCAAATCCCACGATCCGTAAACATTGTACATGTACTAGTACATGTATTATACATGTGTAGTTCGTAACAACGACTAGCATCGTCGCTAACATTTTGAGAGCAGGGCGTTGGCACTCCACTCAGTGGAGTCCACTGGCAGTGTTTTGTTTTATTTATTTATTTTGTGGTGTCCACTGGTCCAGTGGATGCGCCGCCACCTCTGGCTTCTAGGTGTGTGGAAGAGAGTGAACGCAGTGAAAGCTGCTCGACGCGATCGAATCCGAGACAAAAAGCTGCGACGACTTGGCGTTGCTGTCTTCCCCTTGGAGACACGAAGAGTTCGCTGCTCGCTTTATCGTACCAAACCGAACGAGTCGGAGAACGATCAAGAAGACGGGACGTACGAGCTGGAATTTCTTGACTCCTGTCGGTCCTGGGGATGTGTCGTCAGTGTTTCACCACAGGAAATCGACCAATTAATCGCAGAGGAGACCCAACGCCAGACGCTACAGGTTCAACTGGGGTTCGCAATAGAGATGGCGGTTAAGAAGGAACCACCGATACCGGATCAGCTACCGCGTGGTTGGAAGCATGAGAAAACCGGTATCGTGAGAGACTCGGTTGCATACCCGGTACTACAGCCGAATATCATCCTTCTCGCACTAGCACGAAGACTGATAGGTGACCAGAGGCCTGGAGTCTTGCACTTCCACGTTGATCCGGCAGAAACATTCCTGGGACAGGTGGTAGCTTCCTTGCAAAGATCGCTCACAGAACTTCACTCACACAGTGTTTTGTCTTGATGTTGCAGCTCGTCTTCAGAGGAGCCATTCGATCTCAACGCAGCGATCAGGAAGAAACGTCCATACAGCACCATGTCGTGAAAGCTTTGGAGTGGGCTGGCGCCTTCAAATTCCTCGTGTACACACCCTCCACGCCCTCTCGAAGCCGATACGATCTCGATGCCTCGTTCATATTCACAGTTCTTCAGTTTTTACGCTTCCAATCAATGAATTTGACCCCTGATGCCGTAGCAGAGAGGAAGAATCAGCCGGAGAATGCCTTCCACATCATCCGTCGCATCTTAAATGGCCCCCACAAGATCCTAGCGCTTCGGTGTATCCTCAGTTACGTGTTGAAGTATGGCGTACAAACTCCTATGTACGAAATGATGCCACACGTGATCGCGGAACGACAGCGCGAGAGGGATGAAACTGAGTCCAAACAGCGAGAAGCTCTACAGATTCGTGAACAGCAGCTTGTAGTGAAGGTGCAGAAACGAATGAGGCAGCTTTTCGCCATGAAAGCTCGGCTTCAGCTCGCTCTGGTACGTTGTTTTCTCCAATTAATTCCGTGGGTAGTCCTTGTGTTGATTCTGGAACTTCATAGGTATCTTACTCGAAGCAGTTGGACCGAGAGACTGGTCGGTTCGTGTACACCAGCGCATTGACAAGATGGATATTAACCCAGATGAAATGTTGACGAGGATGAAACAATTGGACGGCGACAGGATCAGCTACGGGAATAGATTATTCCTGGACCACTACACGACCTACTGGATGGCAAAATATCCCACCTGGGCTAGCAAACCGGCGAATTAGGGCATTGCTACCTAGTACTAAAACAACGAATGCAGCGCAGTAGCAGTTTCAAGCCGAAAAGTAAGTCGTAAAATAGCTAGCTTCGAAGTAAATCTAGAGTTAAACGCTTGTGTTCTACATGGTAGAATAATATATGGTTTTTATCTCGTCTCTGTCAGGTCGTATTGCTCTCAGCAACTTAAACACACAGATGGCCGCCGAGGACTCAATCAATGTCCTCCCGCCGGTGCCACGTGAGTAGCCCCTATTTGTATTACCGTAGGTTTAGCTAGTTACAGGTGCTCGTCGTCGCTCTGCGTCTTCTTCAGCAGATTCAGGAGTGTCGGCTCCGCCGCTAATTCGGAAGTGACCTCTGCTCTTCTTCGGCTAATTGAGAAGTGAAGCCTTATGCTTGAGATCCTTCACGGCCGTCTCTTCAGGTTCGACCTCCGCCGCTCGTTACTGGGTGCATCTGAGTTCAATGGGTTAAAGATCTTGTTGAAGTTGTAAGCGTCGTTGAAGCCGTCTTTGTCCTCGCTGCTACTTCAGGTCCTCAAGAGTATTCCAACTCTTACTGTAGGATAAATGTATTTTGGACGGACAGCCTAGCCCTATATTAAACTGGTGCAACGGGGCAGCCAATGACCGTATTATATTTACCGATTTTCCATAGTTTCAGCGAATCAAAATATTCTAGGGGTAGGGTACCCTAGCGCCAACTTATTTCTGGGACGTTGGTTTCTTACAGTGCAATACGCTTTACTGAAACCAATATAGATGCGTACTTACTTAATAAATGCGTTTTCGCCTGCTGCGATTACACCAGGAATAGCCTGTTCCTCGACACTTCACCGAGCTCTAGAACTCTTCTTTGTTTGTAAAAATATGGAGAACGCTGTTAGTAGGGAGTAAAAGTTCTGAGTTGGCAAGCTAGATTCGTTAGAAAGTGAACTATTTGGTCAGGAGCTAGCAGCTGAAAAGTATTTTGCAGAGTTTCTGGAGTCCGTGGGGATGACACCAAGTGCTTTAGATGCGCTGCATAGTTCACTTTCTAACGAATCTAGCTTGCCAACTCAGAACTTTTACTCCCTACTAACAGCGTTCTCCATATTTTTACAAACAAAGAAGAGTTCTAGAGCTCGGTCAAGTGCAGGACTGCTATCGAAATCGACGGCGTTGGGATATTTTTCGCAAACACTTAACATGCTTTGAGAGAAATATCCATCCTCGCTGTCAGACTCTCAACGGATTGCCAAGGTCCGAGACAAAATGTCGAGCAACATTGAAGAACGCAATCTGCGGACCAACGTTCAAACGAATGATGCTCCTGACTGTACTGTCCACGATCTGTGTGTACTAGTCGAGCATTCAATCCTACATGCAGAAGTGGCTACAGGGCTGAAATCTGTGCACGACGCGGCTTTACTCAACATGATGTGGCACACATTTGGGAGGGCGATCGATACTTGCTTTGCCCGCAAGCAGCAGCTGTCCATCGCGGCGTCTGGAGAGCTGTTCCTTCACATCGCTCGAATCAAGACGTCCGTCGTCCAGGGTGTGTCTGTGTTCAAGTCGCCGGAGTGCTGGCAACAGTGTATACTGCATGCTTTTGGTATGCTGTTTGTCTGTTATGATGAGGCGTCTGAGTATCTTTTCCCTTTGCTTCCGCGATATGTGGAGCCAGATCTCCCTGGAGGGCAAACATACACGCAAGAGGAGGCCGTGGTGTACTGGGAAAAACGGGAAGATACCGAAGAAACCATGTCAACTCTCCCTCAAAAACGACAGCGAAAAAGGCCGAACGTGGCGAGTTATATCACAGAGGTTATGAGGGATACAATACTGGAGTTGCCGCCTAACACTCGACAGTCAATCACGCAGAACATGTCGAGTCACTCCTTGCGTCGTGGTCCCGCTGCGTACGCTAATGCATCGCCGAAACTCGCTATTCAGTGGATATCCACCCGTGGCGCGTGGCTTCTTGAATCATTGACGAAAGCGTTTGCCTACATTGGAACAACGTCGAAAGAAGATCAGAGTGTTGGGAAAGTGCTAGCTGGCTACGAAGCACCAGACTTACCAGTTGTAACGCCGTCCATTTTCGATCTGCAAGATCGTCTACCGGTCGCTGAGTACGGCCAGCTCCTCACCCTCCGAGACGAGCTGTTCAGGAATGTCCTTGGGTCTCCTGATGCGCGCTATAACGTTGTCAGCGATGTCGTCAACGCAACGTTCGCGGCACTGCTGATACATCTGAAAGAGGTTCTCGATGCCACTCGCAGCAGCACATCAGCGCAGGCGCGTGTCTCTAAGTACGTGTATGAGCTTGGACGCGGTATTGAGGCCACAAATACTCGGCTGGGATCTTCCGTGTCGATTGCCAAATGCTGTGAATGGGGAGAGCACTTGAAGGCACGCTGGCGTACGGCAAACCACGCTCAAATGGGGAGGGCGGTGGCAGGAAACGAGAAGCAGCTCGCGTCAATTCTGGAGAGTATGCTTGGCCAGTTGTCATCTATCAACGATCGTCTCGCCCGTCTCGAAGACTTGCAAATGGCGCCAAACGCTGGCGGAGGCCCTCGCGTTTCAACACATGCAGATGAACTGAGGAGCGCTTCGGTCGTAGCCCCATTGAATACAGTCCCTGCACAAGCTACCGCGACGACGCTGGTCGGTTGTCTGCTGAATTGGTATGTCAACCACATCTGGGAAACAGTCAAAGGCAAGCAAGAGCAAAATAAGCGAGCAGAGGCAAAGGCAGCTGTAAACATCATGGTGGTACTGTACCAAGACGCCTTCAAAGTTCCTGCTGAGCTGTCGAAAGTCGATGCTGCAGCGTACCAGAATTGGAAACACTTCGTATGGGAGCTGGCTTTGAAGATGGACAGCGCAGCAAACCAGCGACTACAGAGCTTCGACCATAAGAAGAAACCCACAGGCAAAGCTTCGTCGCTTCGGAAGCGCTGGAGACAGCTGAAAACATCGCATTCCGACGCGTATCGCTCACTTGGTGCTCAGTACCTTGCTCTGATATCCAGCGGCTCCGTTATCGACCTGTGTACACCTCAGTCACATTTTTGGTCCGCTTCCGACCTTGTATAAGCACTCGCAACACCCCTGGTACGCATATCCACAATACACAATACATACATAACACATACGCTACACATCAAGGTTAAACAGTATTGCCCCCGGCTGGAATCGAACCAGCGGCCTAGAGGTTTCACTCTCGCTCTACCACTGAGCTACGGGGGCGTGGAGTTATCCAGAAAGCAAGCAGGCACGAACCACAGGCTTGGGGCGAGGAGACTTGATGGGGGCTTGGAATTTTGCTGAATGAGAAAGAATCAAGCTGTCACAAACACCACCCAAGCCTTTACCGTGCAATTCATTTAATTGGAAAACCGATTCATTGAATTGAGCAATGCACTTATTTTGTGCATTCTGGAATGGATAAGTTGACGCTGATTGGACACATTTCGTCTGGTATGGCCCAGCCACTCTGTATGCTTTCCGTCTGGAGGCGTCCGGAATCCCATAATTACTGTCGGAGAATCCAAATTCGGTCACTTGGTTGGGGTAAGCTTCTTGGTTTGGGTGGATCGAAACCCATTCCTCGAAGAACTGAAATCACTGCATTGCCGTTCAGCTCGAGCTCCTCGTTATGCAGGTAGATGTGTTGACAGTGACGATGCAATGAGTTCAACAAACTTTGAGTGCTCACTTGTTCTGTTTCAGTCTTCTTGAAGTGAATCTTGTTGCGCAAACGCCAAGTAGCATGGAAGACAATTGCTGTGTCGACTCTCCACAGTAGCAACAGTACTTTAAGCTTTTCTTTCCAATCCGCATGAACGTCTCGTGACTGCAGAAAAACTAGCAATCGCCAACTTCAGACTTTGTCATTACAGTACGCTGTAACTTCGCTAAACTCATAAATTATGAGTCATAATTTGGGCGTATGATGAAGTGTTGTGATATCGACAATTGGCGTGTGATGGTTTCGCCACCAATCGAAAGAATGATTTCCGTGTCAAGAACTCTGCCGCGACGGGTCCTCCCACATCATCACCTTTCACCTCAAGTGTTTCGGTGGCACCTCTCACTTCCCGTTTCGCGTTCACTGCGCCACTCAAGCGACTCCATCGACAGGATTCAATTCTGTCCACCGATGCCGGCAACACAAAGTCGGTAGAGAAGGAGAGCAAGTCAGCAGCGAAACCAAAGGAGGAAGCCAAGTCTGACTCCAAGAATAAGTCAAAGAGCAATTAAAGAGAGCAGAAGATGACAAAGAAGTACATGTAGTTGACGACCGAATGACAATGTAGCTCGGGGAAGCTTGTAGCGTAGATCAAGCCAAATCCCTTAGATGTGGCCAAATCGTATTAATTATTGCATTATGACAATAGAAAATGACAATGATTGCAATTTAAGGTATTGGTCAGATATGCATAAAACACTTATTGCATTTTGATTTTCACAAATTATTACTAATTTCAATAATGTATTGTTCTCAGTAAAACACGTAAATTGTTTAAAAGTATTCTCAAAATGTTATTGATACCCAAATATTGTCAATGGCTTTTAGTCCATGTATTTATTGCAACTTCCACTAGAAGGGCAAAACCACGAGGACGGCGCGCGTTCCTGGCCAAAAGCAACACCTGTGAAGCCTCTGCCAAGACGAACAAAAGAAGCCCACCAGCACATACTCGTCGTCTTTATCTTCAGTATCGACCTGTTCCTACGAATTTCGACGATACCCTCCTCTTGGCCAACGACCAATTGCTAGCGGAGACGGAAGAATTACTCGCATCTTATCAGGCCCCAAGCAAGGAGGTAGACGCTAATTCTTCATCAAGTAGTGCTAATTCGTCAGAAGAAAGCAAACACAACGGTGTGTCCGGAAGCGTCGTGCGGATCAAAATGCCCAGGCTGCTAAACGGCGCTTACGGTATCGTCAAAAGCTGCGAAATGAAAAAGAAACGTTAACGCAACAAGCGAGTGAGCTGTCCAGCCAGCTAACAAACTTGCAGACTGCCCAAGCGGAGATCAGAGTGAGACAAGCGGGGTATTTCATGTTAGGAGCGTGGAGAACGATGGCTACGCGTCAATTGGAGCGACGAGTGGAAGCGGAGCAACAGCAGAAGCTCAAGAGCTAGTCGTGGGCAGAGCGAGGCTACTGCAGCAGATGCATACATTATTGCAGGGCAGACTGTAGAATAGTCGGTCCGACCCTGTTCTTTTATGTGGCTCGATGGAGAGGAATGAGGATCCTGGCAGCTCCGAGTTGTTTAAAACGTTGGTGTCCGAACTGGATGGACATTATGCTCGAACTGATGCGGTTTTCGCTGACTTGGAGTTCAAGACGGCAGATCCAGCTACGTACAGCCTCACTAGAAAGTGGCAGGATGGCGTCTCGTATTTTGACAGTGCGGACCGAATGGTTTTCCCGCATAAGTTTGAGCAAGCCGCTGACGTTATTTCGATCGTGATGATGGCCGACCACGAGGCCGACTTTGAGAGTATCCGAAGGCAGGATGTGAGGGATACTGTAGCGATGACGTTCGAGATGAAGTACAAGCTCAGTCCACAGAAAAATGCAAATTTTGTGGTCTATGGCGTAACAAGAAGATACCGAGGAAAGGACCGCTTGTTGTTTTTATGGCGAGGCTTTACGGAAGGACGTGGGGAATTCGAGGGCTGTCAATCGAATGAAACATTTTGGATGGTAGTTCGACCGTCATCGGCTGTGCCAGATGCGGATTGTGGTGATGAGTCTACAGTTGCCGACTGCTACTCGCGTTAGGTGCCAATAAATGTTGGAAGTAAAACCGGATCCGACGTGGATTTAAACCGATTTATGAAGATTATCGCTGAATCGGGCGAAGAAGAGTCCAAGCAGATGACGGAAATGATGAAAAAGCTGATGGTGAAGGAGGACCAACCAGCACATTCGGCTTAACCAGTCAATGCTATGTCGAAATGTAAGTTTGCTTAATAAGTGAATAAGGGACTGTAGAAGTATGACTTTAACGGTTTTGTGCTCTCAGTTTGAACGACAAGTTGTTGTTTCACTGTCGTTTGGGTTGGCGCATCAGACTGCAAACTACAAAAGTGCACTTAGTTCACTAGAGTGAAGGTCATCAGGCGTTTCTACCAAGATGGGTTCACTCTACCTTTGCGCCCCAAATCTTCCGTCATTCGGCAAGTTCACATCTTCGCCACACCCGCTCCAAACTGACTCAAACGACGCACAGCAACATGTTAACAAACCCGGAAGTTTGGGCTGTGGAGGGAGTTGTTCACTCCGTTCTGTTCTACTTGGACTCGTCCAGTATTGACAATGTTGTCAACTACATTCAAGCAACAACGGAGCTCCACGAATACCTCAAAGACAGTGAACTTTGGACCAAGCTATCTGAGATGCACTTCGGTGGTCGACGACCCTCAGGGCTGCAAGTTGAACGCCTTTTCTCTCCAATTCGCGATTGGGAATGGACCAACCGTGACTGCACATGCGTCGAACTGGAGGATTTTCTGCGCTCATTTGACGATTGGAAGCGCTTCGATTCTGTGGTGACGGTCGTGAAAGGCGACATCGAACATATCGACTCTATCGAAGACAAAACACTGGACGGAATTGCGTTCCCGACGAATTCGTATCTACTGAATCCTCATGTTGCAGCTGCTGGCGCAGTGTTCCGTCGGGCTGGAGCTGGCCTTGAGCAGTTTATTGGCGACCAATCCTTCCGAGAACGACTTGCGAACTGGGCGGGGTGGCTGCCAGTAGGCTCGGCGATTGCCACTCCTGGCTTCGAAGCTGGTGTGGAAAAGCTCATCCACTGTGTGGGTCCCAGTGTGAGTGAGGCGAATTGCTACGAGCTATTAGCTGCGACATACGAGAATGCCCTCAACTGTGTGGTGGATGAAGATCTTCACTGTGTCGGGATGGTATCTGTCTCGACGGGTAACCTTGGCGTCCCTTGTGTTCAAGGTGCCCAAGTGGCAATGCGAATTCTCCGGAAGTTTGTTACCACGCGCAACTGGGATGGTAAAATTGCCATTGTTTGCAACGACGAGAACGTTCTGCAAGCGTTTGCTACTGAAAAAGCTGCTATCCTCAAGAAGTTCAACGTTATCCAGCCAATTTCAGACATCGACTCTGTTGGTTGGTGGCCCGGCAACCACGAGTTGGCTTAACTACGAACACATTACGCGTTCCATGGTTGTCTATACCTTTACACAAGGGAGAAAATGCTTATTTGGATAATACAAATAAAAAATCAATGCTGATTCACGCGGACACCTTTCTATGAAGATAGCTTTCATGTGTCGCGGTGATAATTTCACACCAGGTGCCGCCTACCCGTCCCAAATATCCCCGTCATTCTCGAGTAGCGCCAAAACAGTATTGAATTCTTTCATGGAAGTACTTTTCGCAGTAGTAAACGCTCGCTCTTCATTGCACACGACGGCGACTTTTCCCCTCCATCTAGTCCTTCCCAGAAACATCTTGATCGTTCGCATAACCACTGGACCGCCTTCTTCCGGTAAAATACCAAGGTTTCCCGTCGAGATGGGTTCCATCGCCCAAGCTCCCGAAATGCTTTGGCAAGAAACGCGCTGCTGATTCGATGACGCAGATGAAGTTAGATACATTCAGATGTACTGGGGTACGTCTGCGCAGAACTTGCTATAATGACATTGCCGTACCTTTCGAGGCTCCATGGAAGGAATTGGATTTGGGGCATTAAGCTCGACAAGTTGATTAAAACCTTTTAAAGTTGTATCCTCTCGGAAATCTACGCACTGTTGAGTTTCGTGGCGAACCGCTCAATAATATCGTCCGCGAATGGCACGTGATTGACCCACGATTTGAGGTAAGCTAGTGTTTTCTTCTCTACTATCCACTTCTCCACCAGCGCATCCTGCAACTGCGATGCCAACTTCTTCGTGCTGGGGATCTTCTCCGCCGCCCCAAGCATTGGCACGAGAGCCAAGTCATGGATATTACCCCGAATCCCATCGATCATAGTCGTCTTCTGGCTGGGGTATGCCTGGTTCCAGTCATCCAAGTACTTCACCCACAACTCGAATTTTGGGCTCAAAAACACTTTTTCTCCTAACGATGCTTTGTTGAGGTCCAGGAAACGGAACGCAGTATTTGGAGAATGTTTCCACCTTTCCAGCCACTCTTTCATTCGCTCCTTCTCCACCAATTTGGCCATTTTTACTGTGCTGGGGTCTTTCATCGCCTTGTCAATGATGTTGCCGACGCCATGGTCTTGATATTTGCCTCGGAGTGTCAAGAACCAGGACTCTTCCTTGCCTGGGCTCTTCTTGTTGAAATCGTCCACGTAACCCATCCACGTCTTGAACAAAGGACTGCTGAGAACGGAATCCCCAAAATTGTCAAGCGCTACCAACGAAAACGCTTTGCGGGGAGATATCCCAGTGGAAAAAATGCTTTGAGCTTTCTCCAGCTGCAATTTGGCGGCGGAGCTTTCCATACTGGGAAACTTTTGGGCTGCTTGGAGAATTTGCATCATCGGTCTGTCATCGAAAGTTGTCGCCAACTTCGAGAACATAGCAGCAGTCTTGTCAGGGTTCTTGATACTGAGGGTATTCATGTATGCCAGCCACGTGCCGAAGAGGCGTTGGTTACCAAAGTCGGCCAGTAAATCTCTCCTAGAAGGTAAATTCAGCAGTTTATACACGTCATCGACAGATTGGCCACTGTTCAGCCACATTTCCAGCTGCTCCGTCTCGAACTTTGTCGCAATCTTTTTCGTCGTAGATTCCGACTTCCCTGCGAGGAGTATCTTAGCCACCGTTTCGTCGTCAAATGTCCGTGTGAGCGTCTCGATAACTGTTGTTTTCTTCGCCGCGTAGTTGACATTGTAAACTTCCGTGTACTTGGTCAAGATGTTGAGCAGTGGGCTCTCCAGTAGAGTTTTCGTTGACTTCTTCAGTCCGAGCTCTACCAGAACGTTGTCTGGCGTTTCCTTCCGGTTGATCCAGAACTGCACAAATGCGTCCTCCAATTTCGTTCGCATGGCCTCCGTTTCGTCCACTCTCTTGGCTGCCAGGACGATTTTGAACAGATCGTCATCACTGAAGTGTTTCCTCAGCGTCGGGATAATCGATACCATCGCTCCCTCGTTCTTTGCATTCAGATCGTCCACGTACTTGGTCCAGGCACTGAATTGAGGTTCACTGAGAATTCGCCACCCAGCGTAGTTGAGGTCGTACAACTTGAAAACCTCGTCGGGGTCTTTCCGAGTCTTTACCCAGTGTTCCAGTTGGTCAGCTTGCAGTCTGGTGCCGAGAGCCTCGGTGTTCGTCTTCTTCTTGGCCCATCCGATCATTTTGTACAGTGTATCATCGCCATACTGAGTCGACAGTACCGAAATGGCGGATGGTCCCTTCCCGGAGGCACTCAAGTCATCGGCGTATTGAAGCCACCTGATGAACTGGGGACTATCAAATAATCTCGTGAACCGAGTGTTCACAAGGTCCATGCGATAAAAGACACTTTCCGCAGCTTTCTCCTTGCTGAGCCACTTCTGAAGCTGTTCATCGGTCACTTTCGAAGACTTGAAGAGTTTTGCGAGTTTGTCAGTACCAGATACAGAGATCCCTCCGCCAGCCCTCTCCTCGTCGATAATACTTCTCGTTCGTAAAAGCCTCGTGGGTGATACGACGTTCGTGCTTGCACCGTGAACTTGGTGTTGGTTGAAAACGTTGGATGCCAAAACTCGGGTGCCTTTGGGGTCTCCACCTGCAACGAAGGCGAGGATAGCCACACCTGCCAGATAGAATAGACGCATTGTTGCCGGTGGAGCAAGTTGCTAAATGCCACCTAAGTCGGAGCCGATGCCCGATACGGTAAGCTTTGTGATCTCGAGATTGGGACAGATGCCATACGGGCTCTGCATTCTTGCATGTACAGTGTATTTGAAGAACATGTACGTGTACCATGTAATCATGTGTGACGTGCCGTGGCTTCGTCAGGCCAAATTAAAAAAAAGACTACAGTCTTAACTCTAATTTAGGGGAAGTCGAACTCGGAACAATGCGCGGCGCCACTGCGAGGAATCCATGACAGCACGGTTTCGTGTTGTTGGCGCAATTACCGTGGTCAGCAGTGCCCTAAATGATGGAGTAGTGCCAAATTTTGTCAGTTGGACGCAGAATATGATAGTCATTTTGGTATTGTGCCAGATTTTGTCATTTTCCCGCCGATGACGGTAGATACATGCATGCGTCGATGACGGTAGATCTGCGTCGTTTGTTTTACCTCGAGATAAAAAGCAGGATCTGTTGGGAGATAACTAAAAAGATGAACTATGCTTATCTCATTCAAAAGAATATTGATCACGTGGGCGAGACGCGCGCACGTTAACAATAACGTTACATCATTAAACTTACCGGTAACTGCTCACTAAGGTAGTTTAATCTTTGTATGTAGCTTGCATGCCTGTAAAGCTTGAATCCACTACTACTGTTTCTAAACCAATGCTAGCATTCTTTGCAAGTGAAAACGATAGTGCTATCCGCTGCGCGGACATCGAGGTCGTCGTGGGCTGACCGCGATAGAGCAGACGTTCTGGCAATCCTGGTGAAGTATACTGTAGAACAGCGTGCGTATAAGCCATATGACCGGATCATTAGCCTACTTTGTTTATCAATGGACAACGATCTCACTTGATAGAGAGCTATTTTATAATATCTAGCTCTAGTCAATCGTATACACTTCGAAGTATTATAGACGCTGTTCTGAATGCTCTTCGGCCATGGCAACAAATTCAACATGTTAGAACCAAATTCATTTTTTCATGCCTCCAGAAACGACTGTGTGAGCCCAATGGCCACTGGGTGGGAGGGTAGTAAAAAGTGTGGAGCGCCAATAACCTAACTCGGAACGGAACCGTCAGTCTGTAAACTTTTTTATTCCTTGGCTCAAGGAATAAACGCCGAAGCTCTCACCTGCTGTCGAAACTCTCCTGGTATCTCCGTCTCCTCAACCATCACCAGGCCGTCGTTCGGGTAATTGTGCTGATTGAATGGATTTAAGCACATTTTTCCAGCAAGCACCAGCGGATAACATCTTCTTGGTAGCTTTCCAAGCCGCTCGTCCAGATCTTCAGCATTTAATGTCGCCAGCTCTTCAGCTGCCACTCCACCATATCCAGCTACACCAACGCACTTCTTCATCGATTTGTGGTACCGAATCCTGCAAAACAAAAATGTTCCGGTATATAAATCGCCAAAACCCCACAAAACCCTTTATCCTCAGCGGTCCTAACGTACCCTCGATTGGGAGGTGCTAGCATCACCACTTTAGACTTTGTATAATTCCAATCCACAGACCGGAACGCTTCCTATCATCAAAATAAAACGAGATTAACAACTTAATTTTCCACCTCCATCATCCAAAGTGTTCAATGTTCGCTCACCCGTAGCACCAAAGCTCCATATCCATGAGTCAGGAAGTTAATCGCTTCGCCTGTTGTATGGGGCTTTCGCCTCTTTAAGAACGCAGCCAGTTCTGTACAAATTGCAAACCCGAAATTAGCGTTTATCTTCGGTATCAGAAATTGGTGCCCACTTCATCTGCACCTTTGCCCGAAGTGGCAAGATCCTGCTTGCGCGGCTGGAAGCGAAATGGCTGCACGTTATAACCGCGCACGACATGCAGATACGTCTCCAGCGGCCACAACGGCAGCGCCCCGCCATACAGATCGTGTACCGTGACCAGTACGCCCTTCGCCAGCACAGCCCCACGTCGGTCGATTGTTGCGCTTGCCATCAGCTTGATACCCGAATCCGATTGGCTACTTGCATTCGTGTCAAACTAAACTCAATTTAGCAATTTTGTCTTGAAGCCACTATGGTATTAAATTCGTAAATCTCTTCAAACAAAAATTATTCTCAATGCTAGAGTAGTTCACTCTTCTTCATCTAAGTATTTTCGGGACTCAAGAAACCATGAACGCGACGGCTCCTGGCGCGCAGAGCGTGCACGGCGTGAACCCGCAGACGCTGGTGGAGAAGATCATGCGCAATCGCATCTACGCCAGCACCTACTGGAAGGAGCAGTGCTTCGGTCTCACGGCCGAGACGCTCGTGGACAAAGCGGTGGAGCTGCAGGACTTTGGCGGAACGTTCGGTGGCAACCAGCAGCCCACCCATTTCCTTTGTTTATTGCTGAAAATGCTGCAGTTGCAGCCAGAACTGGAGGTCGTGAAGCAGTTTATCGAGAACGACGACTACAAGTACGTGACGGTGCTTGGTGCCGTGTACTTGCGGCTGGTAGGGAAACCTCTGGAAGTTTATACGCTACTGGAGCCGCTGCTGAGCGACTACCGCAAGATTCGCAGGCGCAACGTCATCGGCTGGGAGCTCACACACGTGGACGAGATCGTGGATGCCCTACTGAGTGAAGAGTACTATATTGACTTGGCACTGCCCAGACTAATGGACAGAGAGCTACTGGAGAAGAACGAGGGCTTGCCGCCTAGAAAGAGTCCGTTGGAGGACGAACTTGACGTCGACAGTGACAGCAGCAGTGACAGTGACGAGGAGAAGGAGTGAAATGGAACGGTTTACCTTATTGTCAATGTGTTTTTAGTGAATTTCTGAAGGCGACAAGGTAAGTTTTATTGTATTTTAAATGTCTATCTCTTCTGGTGGTTGATGAAGCGCAGAGCCAACAGACCGAGGATACGGAAGACTACGATACACCCGATCACAACGCCGAAGTTGCGGGCGATAGTGTCGTGCTTCATGCCGAAGTACTCCTCCGTGTACTCCTTGACCGTGATGTGGCCGACGTCGGCCGGCGGATTGGCCATCGGCTGGCAGCCGAGGTTCGAGCCGATGTTCTCGTAGCTCTGGGTCGTCTCGTTCCACGTCGGGAGCTCGTCGCAATCCGCAAAGACCAGCGACACCATGACAGAGAGAGGGAACTTCATGGGCGAAATCGTGTAGAGCCACTTGTAGCCCGAAGGAATCGCGTACGCCGGAGGACTGAAGCCCATAAACAGGATGAAGACCGAGTTGAGCAACACTCCGATGATGGCAGCCACTTCTTCACTGGGGAAAGCGTACGCGAACATCATTCCCATGTATACTTGCATGAGGATCGAGAGCGACAGGGTGAGCCAGAAGAGAACAGCAGCCGTGAAGCCCTGGAAGGCCACGAACGGGTAGAAGATGACCGTGAAGATCAACGAACTGATGAAGCAGTACGGGATCTCAGCCAGCGTTGAGCCCACGAAGTACCAGAACGCGTTGTACGTCTGCGACGTGCGGTCACGGTAGAACAACGCTCGCTCCGAGCAGGAAAGCGGGAGAACGCTCTGGAACGCCATCATGGAGTTGAACAGCGTCGCGATGAAGACCATTCCGACGCCAGAGTTCAAGCCAGAGTACGACGCGTAGTCCGCACTGACGAAGATGAGGCCGAACAGCACAGCCAAGATAACCGCCAGGATCATACGCGTCAGGTTGTACGCAGATGTACGCCAATACATCTGAATGTACCTCCACACGACGAACTTCATCTGCGTCATCGAATCAGCAGCGCGTTTCTTGCCGAAGACCATCTCGGGAAGGTCCGGAGACGGCACGGTAATCCCTTCCTCCGCCATGTTGTTCTTCAAAGCGCGCATCCAAACCACTGGTCGGTTCATCCAGGAAAATCGCAGCGAGCTCCACATCGATCGTCAGGCGCTTCATCGGCTCCACGGATGATCTGGTCGGCGATGTCTTCCAGGCCCAGCAACTCAATACACTCGTTTACCGAGTCGTAGGTCTTAGTGTCCGATCTCGAAGCCTCCTGACGCAGGAACGAACTGAACGTCAAGGCTTCACGAAAAGTGGAGGCCTCCGAGTGCACGTCTATCTGCTCGCAGTAGCTGGTGCTTAGTCGCTCACTTCGAAGCCGTTCAAGAGGATTTTACCTGTGATCTTACCGCCAGTCTCCCGGCTAGCGATGAGTCCATCAACGTCGTCATACCAGCACCTGAAGAGCAGTGAATGACCCGGGAACAGCCTAGCGCAGCAGCCGCTTGTAGTGGAAGCGTTGAAGGCTTTGAGTTTCAAATTGTTCAGAAAAAAGTGAGGACAACGTGTAAAGCCGATGCTTGCTACATTTGACGACCTGCATGGCCATCGCGATGTTTCAATCGACATTGTCGCACCATTGCTCCGTGGGCATCCAGCCCGGCAAGTTGAAAGGGAGAAGTGATTTCTTTATCCGTTTTAAGGTTGCATCGTCTCGGAAATCTACGCACTGTTGAGTTTCGTGGTGAACCGCTTAATTATATCGTCCGAGGATGCACGGCTAATGAGCCACGATTTGAGGTAGGCTACTGTTTTCTTCTCTGCTATCCACTTCTCCACCAGCGCATCCTGCAACTGCGACGCCAACTTCTTCGTACTGGGGACCTTCTCCGCCGCCGCAAGCATTGGCACGAGAGCCAAGTCATGGATATTACCCCGAATCCCATCGATCATAGTCGTCTTCTGGCTGGGATAAGCCTGATTCCAGTCGTCCAAGTACTTCACCCACAACTCGAATTTCGGGCTCAAAAACACTTCTTCTGCTAACGATGCTTTGTTGAGGTCCAGGAAACGGAACGCAGTATTTGGAGAATGTTTCCACCTTTCCAGCCACTCTTTCATTCGCTCCTTCTCCACCAATTTGGCCATTTTTACTGTGCTGGGGTCTTTCATCGCCTTGTCAATGATGTTGCCGACGCCATGGTCTTGATATTTGCCTCGGAGTGTCAAGAACCAGGACTCTTCCTTGCCTGGGCTCTTCTTGTTGAAATCGTCCATGTAAGCCATCCACTTCGTAAACAATGGACTGCTGAGAACGGAATCCCCAAAATTGTCAAGCGCTACCGACAGAAACGCTTTGCGGGGGGATATCCCAGTGGAAAAAATGCTTTGAGCCTTCTCCAGCTGCAATTTGGCGGCGGAGCTTTCCATACTGGGAAACTTTTGGGCTGCTTGGAGAATTTGCATCATCGGTCTGTCATCGAAAGTTGTCGCCAACTTCGAGAACATAGCAGCAGTCTTGTCAGGGTTCTTGATACTGAGGGTATTCATGTATGCCAGCCACGTGCCGAAGAGGCGTTGGTTACCAAAGTCGGCCAGTAAATCTCTCCTAGAAGGTAAATTCAGCAGTTTATACACGTCATCGACAGATTGGCCACTGTTCAGCCACATTTCCAGCTGCTCCGTCTCGAACTTAGTCGCAATCTTTTTCGTCGTAGATTCCGTCTTTCCTGCCAGGAGCATTCTAGCCACCGTTTCGTCGTCAAATGTCCGTGTGAGCGTCTCGATAACTGTTGTTTTCTTCGCCGCGTAGTTGACATTGTAAACTTCCGTGTACTTGGTCAAGATGTTGAGCAGTGGGCTCTCCAGTAGAGTTTTCGTTGACTTCTTCAGTCCGAGCTCTACCAGAACGTTGTCTGGCGTTTCCTTCCGGTTGATCCAGAACTGCACAAATGCGTCCTCCAATTTCGTTCGCATGGCCTCCGTTTCGTCCACTCTCTTGGCTGCCAGGACGATTTTGAACAGATCGTCATCACTGAAGTGTTTCCTCAGCGTCGGGATAATCGATACCATCGCTCCCTCGTTCTTTGCATTCAGATCGTCCACGTACTTGGTCCAGGCACTGAATTGAGGTTCACTGAGAATTCGCCACCCAGCGTAGTTGAGGTCGTACAACTTGAAAACCTCGTCGGGGTCTTTCCGAGTCTTTACCCAGTGTTCCAGTTGGTCAGCTTGCAGTCTGGTGCCGAGAGCCTCGGTGTTCGTCTTCTTCTTGGCCCATCCGATCATTTTGTACAGTGTATCATCGCCATACTGAGTCGACAGTACCGAAATGGCGGATGGTCCCTTCCCGGAGGCACTCAAGTCATCGGCGTATTGAAGCCACCTGATGAACTGGGGACTATCAAATAATCTCGTGAACCGAGTGTTCACAAGGTCCATGCGATAAAAGACACTTTCCGCAGCTTTCTCCTTGCTGAGCCACTTCTGAAGCTGTTCATCGGTCACTTTCGAAGACTTGAAGAGTTTTGCGAGTTTGTCAGTACCAGATACAGAGATCCCTCCGCCAGCCCTCTCCTCGTCGATAATACTTCTCGTTCGTAAAAGCCTCGTGGGTGATACGACGTTCGTGCTTGCACCGTGAACTTGGTGTTGGTTGAAAACGTTGGATGCCAAAACTCGGGTGCCTTTGGGGTCTCCACCTGCAACGAAGGCGAGGATAGCCACACCTGCCAGATAGAATAGACGCATTGTTGCCGGTGGAGCAAGTTGCTAAATGCCACCTAAGTCGGAGCCGATGCCCGATACGGTAAGCTTTGTGATCTCGAGATTGGGACAGATGCCATACGGGCTTTGCATTCTTGTATGTACAGTGTACAGTGTACACTGGATGTGTGTGTGTGTGTGTGTGTCTCTCTCTCTCTCTCTCTCTCTCTCGAAATTGATCTGTAGCGGGTTTTGCTGCGGTTCATTCAGCTGCATGTAAAAAAGATTAAGCTACCTTGTAACGTTAGTATTGTGCGCGTCTCGCTCACGGAACCTGTGGTCAATATTCTTTTATGAGCTTAAAAATTAAGCATAGTGTATCTTTTTTTCAGTTATTCCCAAACATACGGACGCAAATCTACCGTCATCGCAGATGACATCGGCGCGATAATGACAACATCTGGCACTAGACCAAAATGATTACTTGAGGAAAATGTTCGTGTGTACAATGTACATGTCATGCACAGGTAGGTAAAAGTTGATTAACTTTAGCTGGACATACGTCTTGAAGACCTATGCTACATGTATTACCAGCGTCTCACGAGCTTCGAGGAGTCCATATTCGTTGTCGTGGGAAGTTACTAGGGATGTGTACTTCTATGAAAAACGTTGTGCAAAATTGATGTTGTATATGAATTTTGTCGTGCAGAATGACCGCCATGCGAAAATGGTCTGGAAATCGTCGTGCATGTTGCACGAATTTTAACTTTCGGACTGGAGAGGAGACGTTAGCGGGTTTCTATTAGTTCTTGAAGCGTAAGGCGAGACTCTCGTTCGTCGGTGGAGAAGACAAAGTGCACGAGTTATTGCTCGCGTTGAAATCTTGATCGCTCGCATAGCCACTGGGCCCCCTTCCTCCGGTAAAATACCGAGATTCCCCGTCGATACGGACGCCATCACGACACACTGCAGATTTTCACCTAGCACCGCGTTCAAGGCGTTCTCGTACGTAAGACTCAGTAGTTCGTAGCAATGTGCCACCATAATACTAGGACCAACACAGTGGATGAGTTTGTCCACACCAGCGTCGAAAGCAGGGGTAACCACAGCGGATCCGATAGGTCGAGCGCCTCGGAAGGACGGATCGCTCACGAACTCCTCGAGGCCAGGACCTGCTCGCCTGAAGACTGCTGCTGCTGCTCCAACGTGGAAATTCGTGAGGTTCGGGTTGGTCGGGAACACGATGCCATCCAACGGTTGTCCGTCCACCGCGTTGACGTGCTGGATGTCTCCTGTTACGACGGACACGACCTCGTCGAAGTGAGCGAGATCGTCCATGGATTGCAGAAACTCCTGCAGCTGGACGCACGTTCGCTCTCGACTGGTCCAGTCCCAGTTCCGAGTTTGGAACGGAAGCGGCTCCACTGCCATCTCTGGGGCTCGAGGGCCTCCGAAATGTGCTTTAGACAGTTGGGCCCAGAGTGCGTCATCCTTCAGATACACTTGCAACTCGGGTGCGGCCTGGACGAAATGCAGAACAGCGTCGAATGTGAGGAGGTCCAAGTAGAAAAGGATGGAGTGCACGACACTCTCCACAGCCCAGACGTCCTGTCCCGTTGTCGTTTGTAGGAACGCCATACATGTATAACGTTGGCGTTGGGGGAGCTGTTTCTGTCAATGAATTTGTGGTTGAAGTAATGTTTGTTGTTTTGTGCAAAAAAGTGTTATGGGTTCACTACATGTAGCAAAAACGTATAGTACCATATACCTGTTTTTTATACTGTAGCATACAGCATAATCAAGAGGTATACGGCCGGGGTAAATTACCACCCGAGATCGACAATCTCGGAGTCGGATCCTTACTGCAGCAGTGAAACAGCCACAACAAGAAGCATAGCGGTGACCGACGTGGCGGTCTGTGCGTTTGCACTGGAGGTTGTGGACACATCCGACGCTGGGGCACCAGCATCTCCAGCGCTGGCACTAGCACTGGTACTGGTACTGGCCTTCACGTCATCGTCGTTTTCGGTTGTCGGACTTTCAGTTTTAGTCGTAGCGGCGGGTGCGGTACTGTTGGTGCTTTCATTCGTACTCGAAGGAGCCGCAGTAGTCGCGCTTGGTGTCTCTGTGGTGGCGCCGGGTGCGGCCATCGTGGAGCTCGGAGCCGTCGTGGACTCGGAGGTTGATGTCTCTTGCCCTCCGCACGACCTCACCATGCTCTCCACTACTTCCTTGTAGTTATGACCGTACGGACCGCCGAACGTGCAGTCCGGCAGCGTGTCCACTAGGTTGGCGACGGCGTCATGACACTTGGAGTCGCAGGTCCAGACGCCTCCGTTGGGAAGGTAGGCTGCCCAGCTGGCGCAGTTGGCGTGGAGAGTTTGGACAGCAGTGGCGACCTTGGAGTAATTGTCGGCGTCGCACGGAGCGGCGTCAGCGTGGCCTTGGAGTGCAAGAGCGAAGGCGGTGGCGAGGAGGAGGGCGGAAGAGCGAGTGGAGACCATGCTTGTGTTTGGTGCTGGGAAGTGAAGTTGGGACTACTTGAGTTGTTGGTAGTGCTGTTGAAGTGGTAAAATGAATTGTGATTACGGGTTATTTCTCCGCGGGGTGTGCTGGTATGCGGTGTAAGGCTTGGTCACTAAGTATCGCAATGTACAAGTCTTGCCTACGACGGTAGTTGTGCTGTTTATTGGATGTCCAGCGACAATTGGAGTCTTTAGGTACATGCACGACAAATCTTCACGTTGGAGGATTCTTTGTTGATTCATCCAAGGGGTTCATATCAGCGGTACTTACGATGGTATCACTGATCTAATACCCCGGCAAATACCCCGGCAAAGGTTGTATCACTGATACTGATCCGCAATTAGTGCTAGTAGCATATCAATTTTTATGATACGAATACAGATACAACAAAACTTTAGCTTGATTTTTGTATGGAGCCCGAAATCTGTAGTAGGATCAATGATCTTAATCCTAGACCGCAACCTCTATCACCAGATACTTGATATCAAAATCAGCCTACCTGTATCACTGTATCAGATAATATCACCCATTGATATGAACCCCTGCATCCAACACGTGATTGCGCTCGTCGTGATTTGCGATGACCACGTGAGCACTTACTTTTAGAGTTGCAATGCCTATTCACACATCCTTCGGTTTGCCTTTTGACTCCAGTGAGATGGATACTTTATATGAGGATCTCGCGTACATGCACATGTGTAGTCAAGAGTGCTGGGCTCTCAGCTGTATTGAAGACAACTTGTCACACCCAATCTGTGGTCAGGAAGCACTTGCGAACAGCGAACAGGCCACTCACCCGCTCGTCAAAGATCAACTAGATTAATCCGTGGCATCTTTCCTCTGAGAAGGTCGGCTAACCAGAACTAAGTCATCATCGATGACTTATCACTACCAGTCTCTTGTCGACAACTTCGGATTGAGCATCATCATCAATGGAGAACGGCATTCTTTTGCGCCCACTCACCCCAAAGAACATCATCATCACGTAGTGGATGTAGGAAAAACACAAACAAGAGTACATGTATCATCCACTGCAGACGAGTTACCAAGCCTTACACCGCATACCAGCACACCCCGCGGAGAAATAACCCGTAATCACAATTCATTTTACCACTTCAACAGCACTACCAACAACTCAAGTAGTCCCAACTTCACTTCCCAGCACCAAACACAAGCATGGTCTCCACTCGCTCTTCCGCCCTCCTCCTCGCCACCGCCTTCGCTCTTGCACTCCAAGGCCACGCTGACGCCGCTCCGTGCGACGCCGACAATTACTCCAAGGTCGCCACTGCTGTCCAAACTCTCCACGCCAACTGCGCCAGCTGGGCAGCCTACCTTCCCAACGGAGGCGTCTGGACCTGCGACTCCAAGTGTCATGACGCCGTCGCCAACCTAGTGGACACGCTGCCGGACTGCACGTTCGGCGGTCCGTACGGTCATAACTACAAGGAAGTAGTGGAGAGCATGGTGAGGTCGTGCGGAGGGCAAGAGACATCAACCTCCGAGTCCACGACGGCTCCGAGCTCCACGATGGCCGCACCCGGCGCCACCACAGAGACACCAAGCGCGACTACTGCGGCTCCTTCGAGTACGAATGAAAGCACCAACAGTACCGCACCCGCCGCTACGACTAAAACTGAAAGTCCGACAACCGAAAACGACGATGACGTGAAGGCCAGTACCAGTACCAGTGCTAGTGCCAGCGCTGGAGATGCTGGTGCCCCAGCGTCGGATGTGTCCACAACCTCCAGTGCAAACGCACAGACCGCCACGTCGGTCACCGCTATGCTTCTTGTTGTGGCTGTTTCACTGCTGCAGTAAGGATCCGACTCCGAGATTGTCGATCTCGGGTGGTAATTTACCCCGGCTGTATACCTCTTGATTATGCTATTTACTACAGTATTTCCTGTCCCCGCACCAAAGCGGGTTCAGACCCTGTCGCAGCACTGCCGATGCAGTGTGGGCCCACAGGTGGATAGCAGCACGCGCTCAGAGATACAAAGAACGATTCCATATCCTTGGGATCGACCTCTCACGTGCTTTTGACACTGTCAACCGCGACAAACTTCTCTCCGTGCTCTAGACAATCCTCGATGACGACGAAATCCGACTGGTCCGACTACTACAACGAGACACAATGCTCTCCCTCCGACTCGGCAATCGCCTGCTCTCACCGTTCGAGAGCAATACAGGTACCCCCCAAGGTGACTCACTCTCCCCTGTTCTTTTTGTTGTTTACCTCGAAGCAGCTCTACGAGACCTAGCCAGCCAACTCGACGTACCCCACGATCTCCTTGCTGACATGATCGTGTACGCCGACGACGCCGACTTCGTCTGCCAGAGCGCTGAAATAGCTACCCTGATCGAGACCGAAGCCCCTGCCGTTCTGGCCAAATGGTCGCTCCAGATGAACACGTCCAAGACCGAACACACCATCGTACACCGCAGCCCAACCGCGCAGTTCAACCGGATTACATGTGCCAAGGATGAAGATTGGCGCATCACGCGCAAACTAGGTTCTCTCCTCGGCGACGCCGAAGACGTCTCCCGCCGCAAGAACTTAGCGACCGCCGCACTCCACCGCATGTGGAAAGTTTGGCTCCGGCCATCGAAGACCTCGGAAGTTACGCGCCTCCGCCTCTACAACTGCTACGTATTGCCGATTCTACTCTAGAACTGCGGGACTTGGGCCCTTACCGATACCGTGCTACGCAGCCTCGAAAGTTTCCATCGTCAACAGCTCCGCAAAGTGATCGGAGTACGTTATCCAGACACGATCTCCAATGACAAGCTCTACGACCGTACCAAGACCCAGCCACTCCGATTTCACTTGCTCCGCAGCCGATGGAGCCTTTTTGGCCACATACTCCGCAGACCAGCAGGCATTCCAGCATACCGCTTCATGACAGCCTTCTTCAACCCCAGTGAGACCGGCAAATGGAGAGGCAGACACCGACTAACGCTACCGATGGTCCTAGATAACGACCTTCAGACACTTTCCGCAGGACACCGGCTTCAACGTGCCCCAGATCTGTACCTCCTTCGCCTATGCGCACAGGATCGTGCAGCCTGGAAGTACTTAACCGAGGCGCTTATAGCGTACGCGCCGCTTGATGGACTCTGGCCGAGATAAGAGAGAAACGTAGAGAATGAGAGATAACCCGACGCATGCGGAAGTTGAGTCACTCCGGTGGCAAGACGGCTCGCGAAACGCGTATACATACATACATACATACATACATACATACATACATACATACATACATACATACATACATACATACATACATACATATATACATACATATATACATACATACATACATACATACATACATACATACATACATACATACATACATACATACATACATACATACATACATACATACATACATACATACATACATACATACATACATACATACATACATACATACATACATACATACATACATACATACATACATACATACATACATACATACATACATACATACATACTACAGTATAACCAAGATGTATACGGTATACGGAGGACTATACGTTTTTGCTACATGTAGTGAACCCATAACACTTTTTTGCACAAAACAACAAACATTACTTCAACCACAAATTCATTGACAGAAACAGCTCCCCCAACGCCAACGTTATACATGTATGGCGTTCCTACAAACGACAACGGGACAGGACGTCTGGGCTGTGGAGAGTGTCGTGCACTCCATCCTTTTCTACTTGGACCTCCTCACATTCGACGCTGTTCTGCATTTCGTCCAGGCCGCACCCGAGTTGCAAGTGTATCTGAAGGATGACGCACTCTGGGCCCAACTGTCTAAAGCACATTTCGGAGGCCCTCGAGCCCCAGAGATGGCAGTGGAGCCGCTTCCGTTCCAAACTCGGAACTGGGACTGGACCAGTCGAGAGCGAACGTGCGTCCAGCTGCAGGAGTTTCTGCAATCCATGGACGATCTCGCTCACTTCGACGAGGTCGTGTCCGTCGTAACAGGAGACATCCAGCACGTCAACGCGGTGGACGGACAACCGTTGGATGGCATCGTGTTCCCGACCAACCCGAACCTCACGAATTTCCACGTTGGAGCAGCAGCAGCAGTCTTCAGGCGAGCAGGTCCTGGCCTCGAGGAGTTCGTGAGCGATCCGTCCTTCCGAGGCGCTCGACCTATCGGATCCGCTGTGGTTACCCCTGCTTTCGACGCTGGTGTGGACAAACTCATCCACTGTGTTGGTCCTAGTATTATGGTGGCACATTGCTACGAACTACTGAGTCTTACGTACGAGAACGCCTTGAACGCGGTGCTAGGTGAAAATCTGCAGTGTGTCGTGATGGCGTCCGTATCGACGGGGAATCTCGGTATTTTACCGGAGGAAGGGGGCCCAGTGGCTATGCGAGCGATCAAGATGTTCCTGGGAAGGACAGGATGGAGGGGAAAAATCGCTGTCGTGTGCAACGAAGAGAGTGTTTTGCGAGCGTTTACTACTGCGAAAAGTGCTTCCATGAAAGATTTCAATCATCTTATGCCGCTACCTGAGAACGATGGGGAGATATGGCATCGGTAGACAAGCACCTGGTGTGAAAGTTATCGCGTACGCCTGAAATCTATCTCCATAGGAGGTATCCGCGTGAATCAGCACTGATTTGGTTTGATTTACCCTTTTGCGCCGTGGTAGGACGAGAAAAGCTAAATCCTATTGCTCTCGAAAGAACGTCCGTTCAACTCGTATTCTCCTGAGATTCCGATCAAGAGCATCTGTGTACGCTTTTTGAATCGCAGCCAAATCCAATGACCCGTTAAAACGTTCCAGAAGAAATTGCTTCTGCTTCTTGAAAGCCTTCAGCACCGGCTCATCGTAGCACACAATGGCCAGTCTCCCACTCCAATGATTCGCTCGAAGAAACTTCTGAATCGTACGCAGAGCCACTTGAGCTCCTTCCTCGCACGGTACTCCCATATTCCCCGTTGAAATGGATGCAATCGTCACACACGTCAATTCCTCGTGCAAAATGGCGCTCATCGCGTTCTCATACGTCGTCGCGAGCAGTTCGAAGCAGTTCGGCATCGTAATTCTCGGGCCAACACAGTGGATCAGCTTTCTCACCCCGCGTCAAACGCCGGTGTAGCCACTGCAGATCCTGTGGGTCGACGACCTCGAAACGACGGATCGTTGACGTGGTCCGTCAGGCCTCGACCTGCTCGACGGAACACAGCTTGAGCTGCACCAACGTAGTGATTGGTCAGATGTGAATTGGTCGGGAACGCGATGCCGTCTAACGGGCGTCCGTCAATGTCGTGGATGTACCCGATGTCTCCTTCCAGGATCGTGACGGTCTTGTCAAACTGCGTCCGTTCGTCTGTCGACTGCAGAAACTCCTGCAGCTCCACACACGTGCGTTCCCTGTCCGTCCAGTTCCAACCCCGATCTCTTGTTGGTAGGGTGAGGAACCGCAGCTCCAAGTCTCGTGGCCCCTTAAAGTGAAGCGTCGATAGCTCAGTCCACAGAGAAGCGTCCTGCAGATACCCGTGCAGCTCGGGCGTCGCTTGAAACGCGTACAGAATGGCGTCGAAGCTGGGCAGGTCCAGGAAGAACAGGATGGAGCGAGTCACGCCTTCCACTGCGAACACCTGCAGAGCGGAGGACGAGGACCGAGACGTCATGTTGGACGGAATAGTTTAGCGACTTTTGCTCAAATTTGATTTGGATTCCTGGATTTTGTATTCAAACTGCACAATGGCATATGGGTTGAAAGTTTTCTTAGCGCCAACCCACCTAAATGCCTACACGTTGAAGTTGATGAGCCAATCACAACGTTCTACTGACGGTTGCGGTACTGTTGCTCGTACTCGCGCTGCACCTCCTCGGCAGACTTGTTGGACGTCTCCGGCACCAGCTTGAGCGACAGCAGGAAGAAAATGGCCAGCAGCGCCACGAACGGCAGGTAGCTGTAGTCGCCCAGTCCGTCGGCGATGTACGGGTAGGCGATGTACGGGTAGGCGACGCCCACGATGAGGTTGCAGAGCCAGTTGGCTCCGATGCTGATGGACGTGGCTGTGGCACGGACCGAGTCCGGGAACAGGTCGGCTGTGATGACCCACACGAGCGGCCCCAGCGTCACGCCGAACGCGATGACGTACAGGGCAGTGAAGACGATGAAGAGAGCCGACACGCTGACGAGGAAGGCCACGGTCATGAGCACAGCCATGACAAACATGCCGGCGATGCCGCTCAGGATCATCTTGCGGTTGCCGAAGCGCTGCGCCAAGACGCCCGTGAAGAAAGCTGGCCAGATGTTGATGAAGTTGATGATGAGCGTGCCGACGCGCGGGTCGGAGATGCCTGCCTTCTTGAAGATGGATCCGGAGTAGTAGAAGACGGCGTTGATGCCCGATAGCTGCTGCGAGCAAGACAGCAGGATGGCGGCGGTGAGCTGAAGACGGTACTTGGGGGAGAACAGCGACTCCTTGTGCGCGGGTTGCTGCGTGAGACCCTGCTCTGCATCGGCCTTGCCCGACGGCTCCAGCCACGAGAGAGCCGTGTACACGTGTTCCTCGCCGTACAGACGCGCGATGACGTGCTTGGCATCTTCTCGGCGGTTCTGTACGAGCAGCCACGCGGGGCTCTCTACACAGAGCGACGGGGCCAGCAACAGGAAGAGTGCGGCCAGGATGATCGGGAAACCAGCTAGGTAGCGCCAGCCCGAGCTCGTGTTGGCGAAGAAGAAGCAGATAGCTGGGAACAGGATGCCGATGGCCACGGAAATCTGCAGACCCAGACCCAAGATGTTGCGCATGTGGGGCGGGGTCAACTCGTTCGTGTAGGCGCCGAGGGTGCCCGTGGCTGTGCCGGACGCGATACCGGCGATCAGACGCCCAACAGAGAAAGCCCCACGGACAGCTCCACGACGGCACCAACAATCATGAAGATGCAGTTGACGAACAACAGCTTCTTACGGCCCCACAGGTCACTGAAGTGGCCACAGCAGAGCGAGCCGATCATGCCGCCGAAAATCCATGCGTTGACGGCGAACGTCCACTCAAGCTTGGAGTGGCCTGGGAACATTAGGCACGTGTTCGCGGCTACGGGGCGTGCATTGCAGTCGTCCGTATCGCTGTACTGGGACAGGTTGGTCTGCGAGGACGACCAACCACTCTGGAACGGCTGCAGCAGTGCCACGAGGATACTGGTGTACATGATCATCTTGGGCTTGATCTGGCGAGCCGCAGCCTTCTGGGCTTCGTCGAAGAGGGGCGCATTGTCGGTGCCTGTGGGAGTTGCAACCTCAGAGAACACCGGGTCGGTCACGGCTTCAGACGGCATTCTTTGTTGCTTGGTTTTGGCGGTCGGTCCGCCGATTTGGCCACTTTGCTGGTTGCGCTGGGTTTGTCGAAATTGAAACTGAGGTCGCGTTTGAGAGGCGAAGCAAACACTATCGATGGTCACTGAGGTCCTATCCATGATAGCCCAGTGTCTGTTGCTTGGGTCATGCAGGATTTCGTGAATTTCTATGCGATGTTGAAGCAGCGTTCGTACAAGCTTCACACAGTGTAAGTTAGACTGCACTAGATACAGCACTAAACTAATACTTCAGAAGTACTGCTGTCCCGTCACACTGCGAGTAGCAATGGCGGAGGAGGGGAGAATGATAAACGCGCAACTAGATTTATCTGATTACCGACGGGTACTGGAGTTGGTTGTCGCTGCGATTTTCGTTCGCAATCAAGCAGCTCTTACAGTACATGTTGCGCGAATGGAGGGGCTTCCTGCGACTGGTTTCAAGATTTACCTACGAGTGGTAGATTTCGACATGGGCAATGCAATTGTCCGAGGATAGATCAAGCTAAGGCGCGTGTGGGGTCCCTATCGGCTTCACATGAGCAACACTAATTCGCTGACACCAAACTTTAGCTAGTCGCAGGAGTTTTTTTTTTTTTTTTATGTTTTACGTCTTCATCCTTCGTCACCCTTGTTGTCATTTCACGTTGCCGGCTCTTCCCGCCTCTCACGTTCTTCATACCACACGTCATTGCGCCGTTGTAGTCCTTCTCCATGCTTCGCAATGAGCGTATCAAGACGTAGAGCTGCTCGGGCATGGTCGCGTCTCTCTTCTGTATACTTGAGTTCACAGCAGCAACCAACGCGCAACATGTACTGTAAGAGCTGCTTGATTGCGAACGAAAATCGCAGCGACAACCAACTCCAGTACCCGTCGGTAATCAGATAAATCTAGTTGCGCGTTTATCATTCTCCCCTCCTCCGCCATTGCTACTCGCAGTGTGACGGGACAGCAGTACTTCTGAAGTATTAGTTTAGTGCTGTATCTAGTGCAGTCTAACTTACACTGTGTGAAGCTTGTACGAACGCTGCTTCAACATCGCATAGAAATTCACGAAATCCTGCATGACCCAAGCAACAGACACTGGGCTATCATGGATAGGACCTCAGTGACCATCGATAGTGTTTGCTTCGCCTCTCAAACGCGACCTCAGTTTCAATTTCGACAAACCCAGCGCAACCAGCAAAGTGGCCAAATCGGCGGACCGACCGCCAAAACCAAGCAACAAAGAATGCCGTCTGAAGCCGTGACCGACCCGGTGTTCTCTGAGGTTGCAACTCCCACAGGCACCGACAATGCGCCCCTCTTCGACGAAGCCCAGAAGGCTGCGGCTCGCCAGATCAAGCCCAAGATGATCATGTACACCAGTATCCTCGTGGCACTGCTGCAGCCGTTCCAGAGTGGTTGGTCGTCCTCGCAGACCAACCTGTCCCAGTACAGCGATACGGACGACTGCAATGCACGCCCCGTAGCCGCGAACACGTGCCTAATGTTCCCAGGCCACTCCAAGCTTGAGTGGACGTTCGCCGTCAACGCATGGATTTTCGGCGGCATGATCGGCTCGCTCTGCTGTGGCCACTTCAGTGACCTGTGGGGCCGTAAGAAGCTGTTGTTCGTCAACTGCATCTTCATGATTGTTGGTGCCGTCGTGGAGCTGTCCGTGGGGCTTTCTCTGTTGGGCGTCTGATCGCCGGTATCGCGTCCGGCACAGCCACGGGCACCCTCGGCGCCTACACGAACGAGTTGACCCCGCCCCACATGCGCAACATCTTGGGTCTGGGTCTGCAGATTTCCGTGGCCATCGGCATCCTGTTCCCAGCTATCTGCTTCTTCTTCGCCAACACGAGCTCGGGCTGGCGCTACCTAGCTGGTTTCCCGATCATCCTGGCCGCACTCTTCCTGTTGCTGGCCCCGTCGCTCTGTGTAGAGAGCCCCGCGTGGCTGCTCGTACAGAACCGCCGAGAAGATGCCAAGCACGTCATCGCGCGTCTGTACGGCGAGGAACACGTGTACACGGCTCTCTCGTGGCTGGAGCCGTCGGGCAAGGCCGATGCAGAGCAGGGTCTCACGCAGCAACCCGCGCACAAGGAGTCGCTGTTCTCCCCCAAGTACCGTCTTCAGCTCACCGCCGCCATCCTGCTGTCTTGCTCGCAGCAGCTATCGGGCATCAACGCCGTCTTCTACTACTCCGGATCCATCTTCAAGAAGGCAGGCATCTCCGACCCGCGCGTCGGCACGCTCATCATCAACTTCATCAACATCTGGCCAGCTTTCTTCACGGGCGTCTTGGCGCAGCGCTTCGGCAACCGCAAGATGATCCTGAGCGGCATCGCCGGCATGTTTGTCATGGCTGTGCTCATGACCGTGGCCTTCCTCGTCAGCGTGTCGGCTCTCTTCATCGTCTTCACTGCCCTGTACGTCATCGCGTTCGGCGTGACGCTGGGGCCGCTCGTGTGGGTCATCACAGCCGACCTGTTCCCGGACTCGGTCCGTGCCACAGCCACGTCCATCAGCATCGGAGCCAACTGGCTCTGCAACCTCATCGTGGGCGTCGCCTACCCGTACATCGCCTACCCGTACATCGCCGACGGACTGGGCGACTACAGCTACCTGCCGTTCGTGGCGCTGCTGGCCATTTTCTTCCTGCTGTCGCTCAAGCTGGTGCCGGAGACGTCCAACAAGTCTGCCGAGGAGGTGCAGCGCGAGTACGAGCAACAGTACCGCAACCGTCAGTAGAACGTTGTGATTGGCTCATCAACTTCAACGTGTAGGCATTTAGGTGGGTTGGCGCTAAGAAAACTTTCAACCCATATGCCATTGTGCAGTTTGAATACAAAATCCAGGAATCCAAATCAAATTTGAGCAAAAGTCGCTAAACTATTCCGTCCAACATGACGTCTCGGTCCTCGTCCTCCGCTCTGCAGGTGTTCGCAGTGGAAGGCGTGACTCGCTCCATCCTGTTCTTCCTGGACCTGCCCAGCTTCGACGCCATTCTGTACGCGTTTCAAGCGACGCCCGAGCTGCACGGGTATCTGCAGGACGCTTCTCTGTGGACTGAGCTATCGACGCTTCACTTTAAGGGGCCACGAGACTTGGAGCTGCGGTTCCTCACCCTACCAACAAGAGATCGGGGTTGGAACTGGACGGACAGGGAACGCACGTGTGTGGAGCTGCAGGAGTTTCTGCAGTCGACAGACGAACGGACGCAGTTTGACAAGACCGTCACGATCCTGGAAGGAGACATCGGGTACATCCACGACATTGACGGACGCCCGTTAGACGGCATCGCGTTCCCGACCAATTCACATCTGACCAATCACTACGTTGGTGCAGCTCAAGCTGTGTTCCGTCGAGCAGGTCGAGGCCTGACGGACCACGTCAACGATCCGTCGTTTCGAGGTCGTCGACCCACAGGATCTGCAGTGGCTACACCGGCGTTTGACGCGGGGGTGAGAAAGCTGATCCACTGTGTTGGCCCGAGAATTACGATGCCGAACTGCTTCGAACTGCTCGCGACGACGTATGAGAACGCGATGAGCGCCATTTTGCACGAGGAATTGACGTGTGTGACGATTGCATCCATTTCAACGGGGAATATGGGAGTACCGTGCGAGGAAGGAGCTCAAGTGGCTCTGCGTACGATTCAGAAGTTTCTTCGAGCGAATCATTGGAGTGGGAGACTGGCCATTGTGTGCTACGATGAGCCGGTGCTGAAGGCTTTCAAGAAGCAGAAGCAATTTCTTCTGGAACGTTTTAACGGGTCATTGGATTTGGCTGCGATTCAAAAAGCGTACACAGATGCTCTTGATCGGAATCTCAGGAGAATACGAGTTGAACGGACGTTCTATCGAGATGAATACTTACGAGAGAACTACGTACGTCGTAGGGTGGAAAACAGTTAATCCGACCTATATGTTTTTCAGACCTTCATGGTCGATCCAACCGCCTCTAAAACAGTACGTTGAATGACATGGTCTCCATTTTTCCCGCTGATAACAAGCGGCACAGCTTCCAGAAGAGATGCTTCCACGTCAATTTTCTTGTCGTTGTAGTCAAAATTGCGTCTCGCCAGCAGAAAATCGGCCGAGGCCTCTTCCACATCCGCAGTGGCCAAAATCATGGCTGCCTGCTTCTCTGCGGCTTGAATTGTTGCCTCAGCACTCACTTTGGCTGCTTCCACGTATCGATCGTAGTTCGCTTGTAGGTTCTTCAGCTGAATTGAAGGGAGGGTTTTGCGTTCCAATGCCCTGGCAGTCGCACTAGCTAAGGCGTTGTCCTTGTGCCCTTCAGCTGCTTTAACCTTGTTGTCGTTCTGCGAAACGTGTTCTGCAACCAAAACTTGGGCTTTAGCCTCAGCGATTGTGCGTCTTTCATCGCGGATAATTGCCGCGCGCACACTTTCAGCCTGCAGGTCTTGAATGGCTCGCTCGTTGCTCTTCTCCAACGCTGTTAGCGTGTGTGTTTCTCGATTTAGTAGAATGCGCATCTGATTCTCCTGGTTCTTCTCTTGCTCTTGCATTCGCGTTTTGAAAACTGTCGTTTCTTCCAGAGTTTTCGCCAAAGCTGCAGGGAGATTCACGTTGGTGACCTCGACGTTCTGGATAAACACACCGAACGACTTAAGCTTCTCATTTAAATCCGTCTTCATCCCAACGGCGAATTCCTCACGGAGATCATGGACCTGGTCATGGCGGACCGAGTGCACGAGACCACGAATCGCTTCTTCAGTGATACTGTAAAGCAACTCATCGAACCGATGAGCTCCCAGACTATACACGAAGGCGTACACGTCGTTTTCCGTTGGTCCGATCTGGAAACTGATGGAAATGTCAATATCCACCATGACATTATCCGAGGTTGGACACATGTGCACTGGATTTGAGTAGGTCACGGCTTGCTTCGTGACGATGTGCGAGACGCGGTTCCAGGAAGGCCAGAACAGCTGAAGCCCTGGTTTCATCATACCATCATGGGCATTCCAATGCTGCTTCAGCACCCAGCTACAGCAACATATTTAGGTGAGATGTTTTTGAAGAAATAGAGGTGAATTAGTGCAAAACTTACACGCCAGATGGAACCTTCATGAAGAATGTCATGACAATGGGATCGGTGGGAATGAGGACGATCGGAATTTGACCATTCGTCACTGGAGCGTTAAAGTGTTTCAACGCGTCGACAGGTTTCCAGATATCCATCTGCACCAAGTGGTTGGCACGGACACTACGGGGAGCAACCATCGTTGTTTCTGCCGAGAATTTCGAGAATGAGACGAAATGACAGTGTGACATCTTCTGTTGAAAGAAAGTGACACAACAACACCTTTCTCACATTCTTGTTGTTTTGCCTTCAGTCATTTCCGAATTTCCAACGACCATGGGCTGTTACAACAGCAAACCCGACGAAACCCCACTGGTGCAGCAACAAACAAAGCTTCTGTACCGCAGTACTTGGCGAGTGGATGGCGTCAACCGTCTGTATGGTGCCTGTCGCCATGGAAACACCGTGGTGATCATACAACCCGGTCGAAGTCCCATCAAGCCTTACATCCGCGTACCTGAAGGAACGTACGCGCTCGTACAGTACCAGGGACGTGATATCGATTATACCAAGCCTGATGGCACTCGTACACCCGTGTGGTCGCCGGGCATTCGCTTTTCACCCAAATATCCCAATTGGTGACCAAGCAGTACATCGTATTTGACACCCCTGTCAAAGGTTGCAAGACCGCGGACGACGTGACTGTGGGCATTGACATGTGCTTGATCCTTCGTATCATGGGAGACGAAGCCAAGGGCGAAGATCCGGGTCTTGTGCGTCGATTTGTGTACGAATTGGGGCCAAACGGCCTTGAAATTCAACTTCGAGCTGCCCAAGATGAAGCTGTGCGCGCATTGGCTCGCAGTGTCGAGCACACGGACGTGTATCAATTACGTGACGGTACGCTATGTGAGCGATTTATGACTGGGGCTCTTAACGCGCGTACGATTCGGCCTCGCCCAATGGACGAGTTTCACGCACCAGTAGAAGACGCAGAAGAGAAGGAGGGAGACCAACAGGGAGAAAACACTCTGTATTACGTCACTGAGGACATCAAACGCAGCCTAAACGACCAGTTCAACACCTACGGTGTGCAGATTACGAGTGTTGCCATCACAAACGTCACACTTCCCGAGGAATTCCAGGCACAGATGGAAAATCGCACGACCCATTTGAGTGAGATCAAGGAGCAGAAGATGAAGCAATTGAACGATATGCAGTTGTTGCAGTACAAGGAGGAGCTGGCTACGACCAAATTGAAGCGGGATGTGATGCACATGGAAGAAGACCAGACTGCCAAGGCCAAATGTGCTGAAATTCGCAAGGGAATTGACTTAATTGAAGCTCAAACGGAACTTGCGGATGCGGAAATCGCGCAAAAGACGAGTGTGACGTGCAATAACCGCGATGTGGAGGCAGAACTGAAGATCGCGGAGATTGAGGCGGAAACAGCTCGGATCTCAGCCGAAATAACCGCTCATTGTGATGCCGAGGTCGAACTGATCAACGCTGAAAAAGCCGCACTTCAAATGAAACTGGATGCTGTTGCTGATGAAATTCGTGCCCGTGCTGATGCGAAAGCTGATGAGATTATTGCCGGTGCCGAGGGCGCGGCTGCAGCTAAACTGGAGAAATACCGGAAATACAAGTTGGAGATGAAGAATCTGGACAAGATTGGAGCTCTATCCAAGAACAAAAGGGTCGTGATTTCCGGTGACACGTCCAATAGCTTGTTGTCGGAAGTGCTGGTGGCAAACTACAACAAGAAAATCATGTTCAACCTCGACGGCTTGAGCAAGTCGAATAATGATGAAGAAGAAGACCTCCACCACGAAGATGAAGAACCGAGCGACATCGATGGCAGTTGTTGATTAACTGGCATTATTTGGCTTCACCAAAGTCCAAATTTCAGTTTTTGGACAAGGAACGAAGTACTGGAAGTATGTATACACGAATAAATTTTTGATCGGCTTTCGTGCCGAGAAAGCATTTAGCACAAGTGTGTTTCGTCTTCTATAGTGTACTTCGATTTCTCCATGGTCACTTGTACAGGACAGCATATTAATAACTAGCGCAAAAAGCAAAGTACCGAATGACGTTGAAGTGATCCTAAGTCTCGCAGGTTTGATCAGCGAGCAATCAGCGCGTTTATCATTTCGGGTCGAGTTTCTGTGGCAAGAGTGGCAAAACCCGCTCATCACAGCGATTACCACTTTCAACGTCCTATATCGTGATTGGACGAGAGGTGCAATGGGGTCCACATGATTTTACTCGGAAACCGAGCAAAACGTCGGCTGCCGATCCAATCCTAGAGCAAGCACCTTCATAACCGGAAAAGCTCGCAATTGCCAGGTGCTCCCCCAGCCCTCGTTTAACACCACCTAAACGATGTTGTCGTCCGCTATTCGCTCTGCCAAATCGCTCCAGCGTGTTGCCAGTGGCACTTCCTCGCGGGCTTTTGCCGCTAAGCCTTTCAACGCTGACACGTACGAGCAAAAGTACTTAGCCAAGACGTACAACCCGGACGGCGTCCGTGGTGAACCAGGCCTCGTGTTCACTCACGGCAAGGGGAGCAAACTGTACGATGAGCAGGGCCGCGAGTTCCTGGATTTCTATGCCGGCATTGCCGTCTCGGGTCTGGGCCACGGCGACGAGGACTGGTACAAGAGTCTGGTGGAGAACGGCAAGAAGGTGACGCACGTGAGCAACTTGTTCCACTCCAAGGCGCCACTGGAGCTGGCCAAGACGCTCGTGGACAACTCGCGCTTCGACAAGGTCTTCTTTGCCAACTCTGGCACGGAGGCCAACGAAGGCGCTTACAAATTTGCGCGTCTGTATGCCAGTCGCGTCTCCAAGGGAACGTAAGTGGCAAAACAAAAGTTGCACTTTTGGATAAGTGACTGACAAAAGTGTTAAACTGGTGTTAAACTGGTGCTAACCGATTATTTTATCCTTGCAACAGACCTCTGGAAGGCAAGAAGATCGAGTTCATCTCGTTTAAACACGGTTTCCACGGCCGTACCGCCGCGGCACTGACGCTGACGCACAAGCCCAAGATCCGTGAAGCTTTCATGCCGTTGGTGCCGGGTGTGCACTATGCCGAGTTCAACGACATTGAGAGTGTCAAGAAACTCATTTCCGACAAGACGGCTGGTGTGTTCATCGAGCCTGTACAGGGCGAAGGTGGCGTGTACCCTGCCGACCCGGAGTTCTTGCGCGAGCTGCGTGCACTTTGTGACAAACATGACGCCATGCTCATCACGGACGAGGTGCAGTGCGGTCTGGGACGCACAGGCAAATTGTTCGCCCACGAGCTCTACGACGTGACGCCCGACATCATGACGCTGGCTAAGCCTCTGGCTGGTGGTCTGCCCATTGGCGCTGTGCTCATGTCCAACAAGGTGGCTTCGGCTATCACCCCCGGTCAGCACGGCACGACGTTCGGCGGTAACCCGCTTGTTTGCGCTGTGGCCAACACGGTCCTGAACAAGATCATGGACGAGGATTTCCTCGCCAACGTGCAGAAGCAAGGCAAATACCTCGCGAACGGTTTGGAGAAGCTGCAGCAGAAGTTCCCTGACAAGGTCGCGGATGTCCGCAAGCCGATCGGCAAGGGTGGTCTGTTTGTGGCTCTCGAATGCACTAAGCCGGTGGGACCACTCATCGAGTACGCACTGTCCAAGCAGGTGCTTATCATCTCTGCTGGCGAAAAGTACGTGTCTTCTCTATTGCTGCTTGTGTGTAGTGTAGTGTCTAACCAGTCTTGACTTCGTTTTTATTGTAGCGTGATCCGTTTGTGTCCCCCGCTTGTGGTGGACGAGAAGGACATTGACAAGCTTCTGGATGTCTTCGAGAAGGCCTTCGAGGAGGACGTTCTGTAAAGCGTTGCAGCAATACCATAACACACACACCAAGTCGAGAGGAATGCAACTTGACGCTGAAATTGATATGGTGCCATTTAGCATCGTTAAAGCTGCCGAGTATCGCCTTTGATCATTCTATCGCTGTGTATGCACTGCATTCTATCGTCCGAACTCATTGCCCCCACAGTTCCAGCAGCGTACGTTGAGCTCGTTTGGGTTGGAGAGAGGGCTTTACCTTTCGCCGAAGCTTGATACGTCTCTTTTGTGGCGGCTGGAGCTCCTGTGCTTCTTGAGGTTCCTGTTGAGGTTGTTGCTGCGCCGTAGGGATCTCGTGGACAGGGTGCAGTCGAGGTGCAGTGCTGTGCTGTGTAACCAGAGGGGAGCCACGTTGCTTATCTGCTTGAGGCACTCTTCGACGCCTTGGAGAGAGAGGATGACTCGGTTGGGAGACTTGCGCTGGCTTGTAACCTCGCACTCGGTACGCATATCCGTCCGGTTGGTCAAGAAATTCGACCCAGTTCGCCCATTCTGTCTTCCCCGTTTGATCAGAAGAACCATCACCTAAAGTCATTTGTAGCTCAAAACTTGCACCTTTTCCATTAGTTTCCTGGAGTTGGTTGCCACGATGTTCTTCTCGCTCTCCCCCAACCTGCCAACAGCGGATTGTACCATCGTCCGAACAGGACGCAAGCTGCGTGAAGTCTTGGGAGCTCCAGGAGACTCCATTTACCTCGTTCGTGTGGCCTTTTAGCGCGAAGCATGGCGCTCGTTGAACCCCGACAGTAGGTACCCGTAATGGCAAAGTTCCATCACACGAAGCACTTACACGAGCGTCCCAAACATACACGACGCCGTCCACGGATGAGGCAGCAATGAAGTCTCCTTCAGGGCTAACCGTAGCCTTGTTGTAGAATGAACTGGCCTGGTGCCCTGAACATCGGAGAACTGTTCTAGCTTCACGGTAAGTCTCTCCATTCTGCCCGATATCAATCACAGCAATGGAGTCGTTCAGCACGTTAACAAGCAGTCGAGACGCACCTCCATTCCCTCCCTGGTGAATAGCTAAAGATGAAATACCACGACGAGCACCTTCGCGACTTGAACACGAAATCTCACGGACTGGAACAGGCAATTTCACTGTCGCTTTCTTCTTCCCACGACTTGCACAGGATCGTCGTAAGTCCCAGAACTTGACTACTGCATCAACAGCTCCAGCCGTAACGATATCATTCCCTGTTGATCCAAATTCCACACACGTGACGCTGCGTGGTGAAGGTGAAGTCGACGACGCTGCTCCTCGTCGTCTTCTCTTCTGTATAGGGGATGTGAAACTCACATTTGCCGATGAAGCTCTCGATGAAGTAGGCTCCGCATGCACATTTTCCAACGAAGCGACTGGTTTACCGGTCGTACGCGTATCCCACAGCAACACCTTGCCATCCCGTCCACCTGAAGCAAATACATTGGCGTTATCCGGTGCCTGCCGCACACATTTGACGCTCATATCGTGTCCTCTGAGCGTTGAAACCGGCGTTGTCTCCGTCATGGAGCTCTGTGTCGCTCTTTCCACATTCCAGATCCTAATTTCCAAGTCTCCTGCTGCTGTCAGGATCTGAGCGTCGTCCTGGGTCCAAATGACGTCGAAAACAGCATTATGATGCGCCATCCAGCGGCTTTTCCGGCGTTTTGTGGCCACATCGACGATCCCCACGGCTCCTTCTTCGTCCACACCCACCAGGAGGTTCGTCTTGTATCCATGTGCAACCTGGAAGATGGGTCCGGAGGGAAAATGGCCCATATTTCGCCCATTAATGGGCGCTTCGGCCCCATCTCCGAGCGCCAGGACACTTTGCGCCGGACAGTGTAGCGACGAGAGCAGCGAGCGCTGGAGGGAGCTACGTTGCAGATAGATAGAGGAAGCGTTATTATTGATAGGGGGCGTATCGTAGAGGCGCTTTGAGGGCCGGTAGCGCGCTCGTGGGGGCCCGAGTTGGAGCCTCGAGAGCTGCTGCGTGACGTTTGCCATTATTGCGGTGTGATTTTTGTTGGCAGTCGGAATTTTAACTTGTTTTTTGTAATGTTCTTATTGAATGGAAGTGTATTGGACGGAAATGATCGTTTCTATTGAGGTGTGCCACACTATGTTGAAGTTGCTAGTTTTTGGACCAATCGCCAGTCGTCGGATTGTCTTCCGGCAAGATACTTTCTCGCTTCAACGTCCAGGTGTCCAGAATCGACTGACTGGTCTGGCGACTCAAGCAAGGCACGAAGTTCCTCTCTCTGACCAGTGGCAGGCATTAGTCTCTCTACGCTCGATCCCACACACACACGTGCCTCAAAGTCTGCGGCACAGAGAGTGGCTTTGGGAAAGCAGGCTCCGAGTCAGTTTATAGAGGACGTTCCGTGCACTGGCTCAAGGAACGGCTAAGTATACAAAAATCCAGTCTAGCCAACGTCCCATGAGCGCTTCTTTTCTCTTTTGTTACTTTTTTAGAACCTTAGCGTCTAAGATCTTTGGCTCTCTCTTGCGCTTGCTACATATATACATACCCAACGGGTAGGTAGCCTGTCCACTAGCATCGATATATGCACGACTACCATCAACCAGTAAGTTTACACACGCATCTACTATCGCCATGTAGTAGTCAGCAGCAGACACGCTTCCTACTCGCTACAGTTACCATCAAAACTCCGTCTATCATCATTAGTCGACCTTTTTGCTGATCTTTGCACAGAAACGCCATGCTTCTCCATTGGTCAAAACGACATTCAAAATCCATCCATTGGCTAAAATCCACCTCACAACCATGGAAGTTTTTTTTTTCCTCGAAGATTTTTTGGGCCTTGAAAGGATGCACAACGCAGAATGCCTAACGAGAGAGACCGCCGTGACACTGGCACTTCGCTCCCGGCCCGCTCGGCCACTTTAGAGTCCGCCGGCGCCATGGGACCCCCGTCGCCACTCTTTAGCAGTCCACAGGCGGCCTTAGACCCTGGATCTTTTCCTTTATTCGGTGGGAAATCCGACAATTTAGTGACTGGGAACAACATGGACGTGATGGCCACGCGTCAGGCCTCTTTGGTGATACAGGAAGAGCCCGAACAAGAGCAGGAGTTCGCTCTTGGGTCTGAAGATAAAACTCTCGCAGTCCCAGCTGCGACAAAGAAGCCTGACGTGCACGTGATCAAGCGACGGAATGTGGGCGTGCCTAAGTTTCTGAGATTCCTGTTCCAGATCCTAGAAGTGGAGGACCCAGATATCATCACGTGGTCCCATGAGGGCACTGCATTCCAGATCATTCAACCGGAGGAGCTCGCCAGCCAGATCCTGCCCAAGTACTTTAAGCACAACAAGGTGTCGAGTTTCCAGCGCCAATTGAACTACTTTGGCTTCAAGAAATGGACCAAGACGCAGACCAACGTCTGCACCTTCAGCCACCCGTTCTTTCTGCGCGCAGACAAGAACAGGATGAAGCTCATTAAGCGGAAGGAGAGGGCCAGCCCCGCCATCATGTCGGCTGCCATGGTGGCGACGATCAAGTGCAATCCAATTGATCTCATGAACCAGTTGCACGCTCAACAGGCTGAAGCTCATTTCGAAGCTCACGATCTCGCTGAAGCACGGAGTCAGTTGCCAACGCAACAAGCTCTGAAGAGACAGAAGTCCAACACGCTCTCAGGAGCCACAGTGACGTTCCTGAACTCTGCAGCAGCTGGACGTCGCCACTCGACCGGAATGCTGCCTGGATCGGAGGCATTTGGGATGGCAGCAGCCGCAGCGGCGGCTGCAGCTGCTGCAGCTTCGTTACCTGGTCGGAAACGCGCGGGAAATCCTGCTGAACAAGAATTTGAGCTTGAAATGGAGGCTCGGGCCGACGCTATGGGTCAAGCATCGTCGGCTCAGCAGCAATTCCTCTATCTTCAAAAAATCGCCGAGGCAAAGCAGTTATCGCAACGTTATCCATACCAGCAAGTACGTGGGAAACGCCAGAGTCTTCCTCATGTTCTCCCACCTGGATTTGGAAACAACTTCGGTATGAACATGTCGGGCAGTGATTCAAATGGAGGCTTTGGCCCTCGAAACGTTGTCAACCTTGGACGACGCAGAAGCGACCAGCTCTTGACTGATTACAACGTTGGAGGTGGGAAACCCATTTCCATCAGCCAAATCGAAGCGTTCATGTCGTCGTCTGGTACATCGTCTCCTCCGCAGTCAGTTTTCGCCTCAAGTGTAAAGAGTGACGCGTCGGTAGTGCTTCCTGTTACGTCAAACTCTCTGAATCAAGATGCGTACCAACTTCAGCAGCGCCAGGAGCAACAACGGCAGCACCAGCAACAACTACGAGAGCATCTCAGTCGACAGCAGCTGAATCGGCAACAACACATCTATGGAGGAGGTGGTATATACGGCTCACCAAACATTAAGCCGCAGTCCAGTAGTGGGTGGCCAGCATGCGCGCCCATCAAGACTGAGTCCAGCAGCGGATGGCCGACGTCGATCAATGTAAGTTCATCTTCGACTGGCAGTGCATCGTACCCTCCTCAGCCACAGAGCCACTCGATGACGCCATTCAAGTATGGAGCCTCCAATGTGCCACAGAGTACTGCGTCTTCGTTTCAGAACGGTGCTGGGTCCGTGGACTACCATGGTCGAAAACTCCAGCAACGACCTATGATGACCCACCCACAGCAATATCAAGCTCGTCAAGAACGGGTAACATACCCGCAGCAACAACAGGAGCAAGAACGGCAGTCAACGGAGGAGCAACCGCCTCGAGATTACATTGATGTTCTTCTGGAAAGCGCTGGACTAGACGATACCGGTAATTTGCCTCCAACGACTTCCACTTCGGAATCGTGGAATGAGCCAAACTATCCCCACTCGCAAAATGGGCCAAACAACTCGTGTTCAGCGGGGCCTTACCCGTTCATACAGTCCCAGCAGCAGTTGTCTCCAATGGGAAACATGCCACACAATCCTAGCCAGCGGTTCTAGCACCGGCCTGGAGAGCGACGCAAGATTATTACGTGATTCCAAGGAACCGGCAAGGACTGACAAAACGTTTCATTTAGTTGTATGCATATACAGAGCTGACGTACAGTAGCAAGCGTCTCCATCACCAAGAACCCGCAACAAGACAAGCCCCCGCGTCGAGAGACGTCGTAGTTAGAATCTCAAGTGTAAGTGTACTGTAGTTGTGCCTTTGACAGAACGAAGGGGATGACAGTAAAATGGCAAGAACAAAAAAGGGTTCTGGAAAAAAAGCGTTTCTCTGTTACACTTCTTCTGGTCATTCCAGAGTGATTTTGGCCTCAGTAAGTGCATCAACAGCCCATTGCGGGTAGTTGCGGTCGGGGAATTGCTGCAGCATGAAGTTCTGGACAAATTCCTCAAACTTCTCGTCGATGATCGACTGACGAAGGCGACGCATGAGGTTGAGCATGTACGTGACGTTGTGGTACGTGATGAGGTGTGCACCAATGCTCCCTGTGGTTTCCTCTGCATCTCCGAAAGTCTCTTCCTTCTTCAGCAGCACGCGCAGATACGCACGCGTGTACTTCTTGCATACAAAACACTCGCACGTGTCGTCAATCGGCCGTTCATCATTTTCACACTTGGCGCTCTTGAGCTTCAGCAGTCCGGAAGGCACAATAGCCGTGCCGAATCTCGCCGTTCGAGTCGGGTACACACAGTCAAACATATCCACACCCAGGGCCGAGCACACCACGAGATCCAACGGATAACCTACTCCCATAAGATACCGAGGCTTGTTTTCCGGTAATTGAGCCGTACACTTGGCCACTACCTTCCAGAACGCCTCCTTCGATTCACCTCCAGCCAATCCACCGATAGCGTATCCAGGTAAGTCCCTCTTGATGAGTTCACTAAGACACTGATCCCGTAGCCCTCCTTCGCTCACATCCAGTCCGCCCTGTACAATACCAAAGAGATTCTGCTTGTCCGGATGAGCGTGAGCTTGAATGCAGCGGTCCAACCACCTCACAGTGCGTCCACAAGCTTCTTTGAACCGCTCGTCATCGTCTGCCAAGCTCGACACCACGTCGTCCAGGGCCATGATAATATCCGCTCCAATGCGGTTCTGATGGGCGATGGAAGCCTCCGGGGTTAAAACCATCGTGGATCCATCCACGAAGCTCTCGAACTGCACGCCGTGCTCCGACACCTCGCACAGCCTTGAGAGACTCACCATCTGGAAGCCTCCGGAGTCGGTCAACAGGTTGCGTGGCCATTGCATGAACTCGTGTAGTTTACCAGGCAGTTGAGCAAGAACTTCGGTGCCAGGACGTAGAGCCAAGTGGTACGTGTTGGCCAGGAAGATCTGGCAATCCACCGGCTTCTCCTGCATCTGTGGCGTCGTCAATCCCTTGATGGCTCCTTGGGTGCCCACGGGCATGAACACGGGCGTGCGGACTTCTCCATGGGGCAGCGTGAGCGTAGCTGCTCGCGCGCGGTGGTAGCGGCCAAGTACGTCGAAGGACAAAGCACTCGGCATCTTCATACTCTTGAATGGCAAATAGTGTGATAGAAAATTGACATGAGACCGTTGCATAATTGGCCCACAGCCACCCTGTAGATAACGACAAAGTGGCAATGGCAAAACGCTGGTGTTGCAATGGAGTTTTTCTTTGATATTTTCATGGTAATGATAAATCTTGCCGCATGTTTGAAGGCCGAGTACGGCAAAGTTGCCACGACGGCAAATGTTCATTTTGGTGGAAAATTTGCTGTCAATGCACTGCCGTCTTTTGCGAACTGAAAGGAGTAAAAGTCTACTCTGCAACAGTCCAGAGCTGACAGCGCAAGTTTCAACCTTCGGGCATGAGGAAGTAGGGGGAGAGTGACAGAAGACGTAGCATCAATAGACGGAGTGTTAAATCTACTCCTCCTTGAAGTACTGCACGCCCTGGAACGTGCCCTCCTCGCGCTGCTCGTTCCAGCGGTCCGTCTGTGTATTGAAAAAAATATCAACGTTTGTTAGCTTTTCAATTGTTGAAATGGACAACAATTGCAATTGCTTTAGACACGTACCCAGGAGCTGGGGCAGAGCGAGGCCGCGTACTGGTAGTACTTCTTGCACGAGTCCTCGTCGCCGTCGTTGTTCTTGAGGCACAGCACGTACTCGTTGTAGCGCGTCCAGCAGTGCTGCGACTGGTTCTGGTTGGGGAAACGCGGGTCCAGCGGCGTGGTCTTAAGCTTGGCTTCTCCGGCGGGCATAGTGATCAATCGGGCAGGTTACGAGGGATTTCTGGCACTGAACGGGCGGACGGGGGCCGCAGGAACGGGGGGCGGTGGTGGCGAGACCACCGGGCTCCATGTTTTTGTGACCGACGCACGGTTTCAGCCAATCACATGTCTGAATTTTGATTTTGGACCAATGAATCATGAGTTATGCCACTTTGTGGGCCAATCGGAAGGCGCGTGTTTTTCAAGCACGTTACTTCTGTGGCGTTACTTCATATTTTATGTTGAAAACACCACCGAGACAGCTTAAGTTTTTATTAAATTTATAAAAAAAGTCTTCAAGAATGGTATTATCAATGATAATTTATCATGCTACAGTGGGCTATCTTCTTACGCGCCTCAGCGACAAAAGCTCACAGCTTAGCGTTCGAGAAGGTGGCGGTACATGTACATGACGCGTCAACCGTGAACTCAATCCTACTAGGGATCAGTTTTGAGCAAACAGCATGCTGAACTAAGGTGGAGGCGCATTCAACTTGTGGTCGAGATACATGCGATAAAATATTATCTATTGCCGTTTTTTAATCCTTGCCGCATCTTGAATCCTAACCTTCAGAAGGAGAAGACCAGCTCAAGAACAATTCAACTTTCGGAAACGCCGCCAACTGGCTCCGTTTTACTCGACTCCAGTATACCGGAAATATTGCTTCTTATCCTAGCGTTCTGATTGGTCCTCGCTAAATAAAGTCGGAACACCAAAAACGGATACACTACCTGAGTTTCCCAATTCCTCGCCACCTTTTCCGCCGTCACTTAAGCCAAAGGCCAACCCACACTACCCGCACTCCGCTTTCCCCCTCCTTTCCAACTATCTCTCCCCTTCTCCTCCTTCATGAGTGCCGTGGATGACGTTGCGGCGCGTATCCGCCGCCTGGACGAGACGCGGGCCGCTAAAAGTGCAGAATTGCGTCATTTGCAGCATGAATTGCGCTACAACCCCGTGACGGGTGTCGACGAGCGCTTAGACAATGGATTAAGTGTTGCAAGACTGGAAGTGAGGGTGGATGCTGGACGTAATATGCTTTTCAAGGCGGGATTCCTCTCTGGTCAACGTACTTACGTCCGAGTGACTGTGGAAGTGGTGGCAGCCGCAGCCGTCAACGGTAACGAGGAAGAACGTTTACAGAGCACTACAGTTATGGAGAAGAAGATGACTCCCAAGATACCAGTTGGGTACAATCCAAGATGGAATAACTCTCTGCTTTTTGAAGGCCTCCCAGCAGCAGTGGGGACGTTGAGACTCGACGTCATGCAGGAAGAACGGATCGGATCTGATGAATTGGTGGGAACGTTCATTGTACCATTGGCAAGACTGCAGGATCAACGGCCTATGGAGAAATGGCACGTGCTCAGCAAACACGACAAGGCCACAATTAGTGAAATTCTCTTCAGTTGCAGATTCCAGCGATCGCCAATTTCCGCTTTGGAATTGGAACTTGAGTTGTTGCAGAACCAAGCGAACGAGTTGCATTTGTTCCTTGGACGGCATCAGAATCTGGTGGGACTACCAACACCAGAACCGAGGAGTGTGCGAATGTCGCAATCTAAGCCGTTGCAAGGCACGGAGGTTGTTCCCGAGAATACACCGGAACGAACGGCGTCTACCAGGTTTTCGTTGGTTGAATCGTTCCCACCAGCTATGCGGAAAAGGGAATGCGTGGAGAATGTGTCGATGAACGTGGAGATGCACGAAGCTCCTCGTACCAAGAGACAGCGCGTGATAGAGACGGAGAAGCAGGTGAACTCGCTATCCGATCGCATTGCCAACTGGCTGCTGCCTGCAGCTCCACCGAGTGCTCCCACGTCTACTGCTAAGGCGGAACCTGCGTCTCAAAACGGCGCGTTTTCAGCTGAGGCCGGGGGCATGACGTCGAGCCAGTTTTTCCCCTTCAAGCAGCGGCAGACTACGCCTCAGCGACGACCGAGACGAACTGCTCGACCACTTTCTACCAACCCACAGAGGACGCCGTCGACACTCCAAGCAATCGAAAACTGGCTGTTCACAGATAAAGACGGCAAACCTCGAGAGCTGCCATTCGGACGCCAGGCGCCGCCTTATTAACTTAGCCTTGTACCTAGACCAGCTTCGCCTGTAAGACTTGCAATACACGAGTTGTGTAGCACGACTGTAACTATTCTACCGTAAGCTTTCTTCTAGTGCCTCGACTTGCTGATCAACTGCGTCTTTGCCAAGGCCTATATTACGACTATCTCTTCAGCGATACTGTCGGCAAATGCATCGGTCACCTCGATCATGTCGGCCAACTCATACGCTCTGATTGCCCAAAAGTACACAAGTGACCAACTATTCCCCACTACGCTAATGCTTTCGGCGTCTTTGAGTAATGTGGATCTTCACTAGCGAGGCTGTTGGATCCACGCACAAGTCACTGCTTCACGACGTGAACTCATTTGGCCCCTCCTTACGAAATTTTGGGTGTACTCGAGGTCACTACGCCTTTGGCGCAAGAAATGGAGTCTCAGGGTGGCAACGTCCAAGTTGGAAGAGGATGTTTGCTTTTCTTCCTTTGAATGAACTAATTACAGCAAGTATTTTGGGCTCAAAGTGTGGGTACGCATCTTTTCGTGACGGTCTCCACTTCAACTTGTGCACTTACCAATTACTGTTTTCAAATAAGTTTTGCAGCGAATTATTTTTTCGAGGCGGAGGATATCCATTCGATAGCAGCCCCACGATGAGAGCTATTCAAGATCGATGTGTCATATGGCCAGAGTTCCTACGTCATCCTTCCAAACCATCACCACCACCAGAACTCGCTGGCACCACAACAAAACGCTCACGCCGACCACCAGAAACGGCAAACGCGCTCCATACACCGCCAGAAGTAGACAAGAAACTGCATTGTTTTCCAATAAATAACGCATTGCAATTTGCTATCCTGGTTCACTACTTGTGTGGTCGTGCTAATACCGGCACTGCAGTCCCCCCGATGGCATCCGCTTGCAGTGCGGTCTGCGTGAGTTCTGGCCTCGTGATGCACCCGTCCCTCATCGCGTGGTTCTCTATTGAATGATACTTGGTTGACTAGCTATTGCCAGTCTACTCTTCCTCCTCTTCGTCGTCTTCCGAAATGGCATTGAGACCCGTGGACGAAGTGCTGGAAGGGGAGCTGGCGATTTCTGCCGCCACGCCCTTGAACGAGTGCCGCATGTATGAAAGTTCCTGCAATTGGGGGGAATTCGATTCGTTTAGTGAAGTGCATCGCAGACACACGGTAGTGGCACACTGGTACATACCTCGAGGATGAGCTGCGCCATCTCGTCGTCGGCATCGAGCGACACGAAAGAGCTGATCTGCAGTTGGGCGTTGTTGCTGGTAGTTACGCTTTCCATGGCTGATGACACGTTCGAAGCTTGTGGCTAAAAGAGAAATGCATCGTAGAACACGGGAGGGGGAAAACTGCCCTTGAAAAGGTCCACTCGTTGGGAAGCAAGCAATGGACACTGGAAAAGTGAGGGTTGATGGCACTAAGTACGATCGCGAGACATGACGCGACGTGCGCAGTCCCTCCTCTGTCGAGCAATGGCATCTAGCCAATCCGTGATTTTAGATTTGATTTTGGCGAATCGTTGATAATTAACCCTGCTCATTTTGTCCAATTATAATGGAGGGATATGGCGGCGCGTCACAGATTTGGGCGTGCTGCTTGGGGGAAAGACACGATACGTCATTCCTGGAGGCAGTCGAAAACGGGGCGACGTCACTCGAGGGCTACACTTCAAGTGCTGACGTGGATACTGGTCAGCGTTATTTGGGCGCGAGCTTGTCCGCAATATTTGACCTCCTGCGGTCCTGTTGCGCAGTGTGTGGGCTACCGCCGCCGTTGCAAGTTGCAACGCGCAATACATGTAGGAGATCTTCTAATCGCGATGTGACGCTTGAAGTCCGAGCTTCAGAATCGATCTTGGCATTTGTATGCCGAATATAGACCTGAGTACACGCATAGATGGTACTCTAAAATGGGTGGTATCTTCGACGGTCCCATTTTGTGAATACCATATCGGATAATGTGATCCATTCATACATGTATGGAAGTTGCAAGCACGACATCGGTTGTACACAGATCATGCCGGTGGAGAAGATGGGATGTTGTAAATGCCAAAGAAGGCTAAGCGGGTGTGAAGTATGGGATCATGAGCCAACAGCAAACCCACTAACAGCATTAGCGCTGCTGCTGTGCAAATTCAAACAGCATTAACTGCCGGTATACAGTATACCGTGGCAGAAAGGAGAATAATTCGTAGGTGACGGATTTTACGAATCCCATAAGTTCTGCTAGCGCGAAAGGGTGGTCGGTTGTTGCGAGGTTTCACTTCAACTTGGCAAGTACTTGTATCATTATGTACTTGGAAAAGGGCCAACGTGTATTCAAATTATGAATGTCAACAGACAATGCAGCTAAAAACGAAATTGTATACTTAGTATTTTTCTTTGCTTGTACCGCGTTGCCCCTATCAAAATTTGACTGGGGCCTTTCATCGAAGATCAAATTTACTTATTCCATAGCGGAATTATGGATGGTTCAAAAAAGAAATAAGTTCACGGCAGGCAATCCAGCTCAGCTCTACCGCGTACATGTACATGTACGCGGCGGAGCACGAACTGCAGGTGGGGTTTGTTCGAGTGGATTTTGATGATGCGGAATTTGGTCCTGTTCTGAAATTGGGTACGGCAGCAATCTTTTAGGTAGTTTACGGCAAATTCCAGAACATAGGGCGCAAAGGAATCACCTCCGCAGATTGAAGGGGCAGTGAAGAAGGACTTGCTCCGACAACTTCTAGACCAACAAACAACGGGGATAAAGGAAGGCAGACTTGCAATACAACGTGTGCATTCGTAACCGCAGTCAAAAGGACGGCTATGAAACCTTACACACAACGGGAAGCAATGTCGTCGCTCGCTTACATGACGCTGGCCACCTCGGTCGACTCCAGAACAATAGCGCGGTCCTCGGTCTCAACGAACTTCTCCTCTTCCTTGGTCATAATTGGGTACGTGGCGTCCGTGGCGATGCCGCACTGGTTGTCCTTGTTGCGGCTCATCATGATGTAGCCCTTCATGCCCCACGAACCGCCCCACGAGTTCTTGACGAGCCAATAGTCCTTCGTCTTGTAGACGCCATAGCCAGCTGCAGCCACACCGTGGTCAAGCGCGTCCGGTGCATTGCCGCACAGCGGCCAACTGTACACGCCGTGGCGATACAACTGGAACGTGAAGCTGCTCGCATCAATCGCGACAGCCTGCACGCCCTTTGTGGCAATAGCAGCCTGCAGAGCGCCCTCATCCCCCGAGGTGATGTTAGCGTACGACGTGAAGTGGCCAATAGCCTTGTCATCCTTGGCGTTGCACACGCCCTTGGACTCAGCGGTGTACTCGTAGTCCTCCTCACGGTCGATCTTGCCCTTGTGGTTGTTTATGATCTCTTCATACCCCTCACTCATCTCTCCTCCGTGGTTGCAGGTATCGATGCCGTTAAGGGTACAGTCCACGAGCTCCTGCTCCGAGAACGACTCGAGTTTGCCAGTGGTTAGAGCATAAGCGCTCTCCATGGCGGCAACAGCAGAGAAGGCCCAGCACGAACCGCACTGACCCTGGTTCTTCACAGGCGTGACAGCGTCGTGTTCGCGCCAGTCCCAAGTGGCCGGGACGTCCTCGACATTCTCAGGCTTGACGAACGTCTCAGATGCCCTCGAGCTCTTGGCTCGGTAACTCAGTAGCTGTTTGTACTCTGCGTCCGTGAGATCCGCCAGATCGTTTAGTCCCAACGTAAAGCTGTGCTCCCCACGCTCGTAGGCCTCGTTGTGCGTCTGGATACGCTCCAAATTCGTGGCGAACGCTTGGAAGCGCAGCTGGACCAGGTCCTGGTCATTCGAGAAGTAACGGTAGTCCTTTTCGTAGTCGAGCGCGTAGTCCACAAAGGCCTCCCACGTCTGTTGCTCGCTAGAGCTTAGGGACGAGGGCAAGTCGGTGACCAATGCGTTGGTGGAAGCGAGAGCTGCAGCAGCGAAGAGCGAGCCGAACACCTTCATCTTTGATCTGATTCTTAGTGGAGCTCTTCTTAGATAAAGATCGGATTCCCCCTTTTGTTCTCAGAATTGTGATAGCCTTCAATAAAGGACCGTAGGAGGCTTGTATTAGGGAGATGTCAAGTTGAAGCTGTACCGTACGTTGCAATCAGGCCAAGTGACTCGTATATCTTATCTCGAATGCTGTTAGAGCCACGAAAAGCAAGCGCTTTCAAATTTTCTCAACCAGTTCCGAACTTTCAAGACGTCATGGGCAAAGGACGATTCATTGTGAATCCATTCCTGGAGCTGCAGTTGTTCCATCATACAGCTAAAAGACCTCGCCAACAAACTCATCATGTCGAACCTGGACAAGTACAACAAATTCGTCACCTCTGAGAAGAGGAGCGTCGATTCCAGAAGCGAGAGCAGCTCTCAGTCTTCGTCGAATCCAAGCAGGAGGTGACCGGTTTGGGACTCACCAGCCTTGTGAGGCTACGTGTATCTCGAGGGAACGGGCTTCGTCCGAGCTCCGAACGACGATAAACTTGGGTATCACCTGCCCCACTCGGTAAGCTTTCCCGGAACGTATAACCTCCCGAGCGTATTCGCGGTAGCGTCTCCATTGTCGCCTTTTACTCCAGTTGGGGGCTAACACCATTGAGATGTTCGCTACTGGAGTTTTCGACCCGAGTGGTGACATGATTCGTATGCTCGCGGTGCCTGGTATGGCCTCCGCGTTCGAGCGTGAAATATTCGTACATGTATTGCGGACAGATGCGCAAAGGCGTACCGAATCGAAACAACGAGGGGCTCCAAACAAGGAGAAGGTCTGTGTTATTAATACCTGTTCGTCTCCGATCACAAGCCGACGGCTGGGAGATCTGACCCAGAGCAACAGTTTGTGCAAAATGCGTGTGCAAGCTGACTCGCAAATTGAGCTTCGTGGACTCGGACTTGATTCCATCCAAGCGAAAAGTGACGTTTTGCACGGCTCGGTCACAAGTAGATGCTTTCAACCAGCAACGACGTAGAATTCTCGAATATTCAGAGCAGCTCCACTGGTAGCGGTGGAGGCTTCTATAAAGTGAACATCAGCACCTGTACCAATTCCAAAACTTTGTCACAAAGAGCCATTTGTTGACTGTCTCTTTGTCACGGCATAGCAAATCCCATTTTGATGGCCTTCCTACCAAACGACGAGGGCTCCAAGCGGCGCTGAGCTTCGTGGACGAGTACGCACTCGAGTGTCATGGCCCCCATGCAGACGCGTTCTCAATGCCTGAGAAGCCTCCACTTAAGACTGAGCAATGGAGAGGTCCATCGTTCTCCCTCGCTCGTTCGATGGTTCCGTTCCACTCGACAAACCTCAGTCCTTCCAGTTTGCAGCTGATTCTGCCATCAACCGAGGAAATTGAGAAGCGACCAAAGTCCAAGAAACGACCAACTAACACGAATCGGGCTCGAGATGAGGTTCAATACGAGCTGGCATTCCTCCAGCCGAGCTCGAGCAACAATTGAAAAAATTGCACTTACAAAACGCAAATATGACGTTAAGGCGGGACTTGAGCATGCCAGCAGTGCCGACTCAGTTAGTGCAAGTGCCGAGAGTTTGGAAGGAGATATCTACTCGACAGAGACGAAGACGAGATGAGGCTCAACGGGAAAATGCCCGACTGAGACGCGTCGTGGCGAGAAAGAAGAAATTAGCAGGGGTTGGGTACTCAGTTGCGAAAACAACTTACACAAGAGGCACGGAATCTTTTCAGGGATGGAGAAAGATATTTTTTACTTACAGTTTTGTGAATTTGCCTACAGGGAGTGCTTCGTTTGGCTGTGGAGAAGCAAAATACTACTGAACGTCGAGCGACGTGCGTATTGGACTTTCGAGGCGACATTGGGGAATTCCAGGAGCTTTTCCAGCACCTTCGGTCTGCATATCATGAAATTGATGCTGTGCTTGCAGCTAGCGGGCTTTTAACGGTGGGAGTTCCCACGGACGACGTTCACATCCGCGAAGATGTTGATGGCAAGTACGTCAAAGTGTTTGCCAACAAGCTTCTGCCTTTCAGCGTACGAGAAACGGGGGAAGTTGCGTGGGACCATTTCAAGGGAGTTGAAAAACATTTCGGCAATGGTGGTCTGTACGAGAAAGCAGCAAAGGTGAATACCCACGTCCTAATGTGTTTGTTTGCGTGGATCTAACTGTGCGCTTGTGAAGAATCTCGACCAACCTTATACTATCATTGAGGACTTCACGATGGAATTGTTCTCAAAGAACTCCCGAGCGGATGTCAAGTCGAAGCAGATCGTGCAGCGCCTTGTCGAACCAGACCGAGACATGATTCTCTTCGTTTCGAGCGCCATCCCCGTCGAGATCAAGCACAAACCAATTGACGGCCTGATTTACCATGCACGAGAATACGCTCTGACCAAGCGCTTTACTGATTCGACACTCGAGCACGAACTGTCGCTGCTTCAGTACTATGTAAGAGTCTCCTTCGACTATGACCCTGGTGTGGAGTTTGACATACGCCACGTTCGCTCTGTCGGCCAATTCATGAGTGGATACTTTGCGGGCACTATTCGGCGTTATCAGGAACGGATTGAGAACGCATTGATTGATCAAGCACTGCGACGGCAGTAAGAGAGAGGGGTACTGTATACATGTATTGTTGGTTTCCTGATTGTTTTTTTACTTCTAGTATCAGTGAGTGTAACCTGGCAATGTGCTGCGTGCTCGGAAGAGGCACTTCCCAGCTCGGTATGCTTCAACGTGAGTAGCCATTTGAGCGACGGCACAGGGACGACACAGCACCACGAGAGCTGCATCCTGTAGGATGTTGCCTGGGATCGAGAAGAGCTGGCGCATTTTGAAACGCAGACATCCGATGCTTGTGGTCGCGATGAACTCCGCCAGAATACACAGGAGAAGCAGGAATGGGTCGCCCGATGCAGCGGCTACCAGTCCCAGGAGATACAACGCCACGTAGATGCCGAGGACGAACGCGTAGCCTGCGAGACCGAGACGAACTGTGATCTGAGCCACGGAGATCACGGGGCAAACGAACGCCATTAACCCTACAAAAGTGAAAGACCAACGTTAGACAGCCAGGTACTACATGTACGCTGTAACAGCGTCGCTGTTCGTACCATTGGGGATGATGTCGTCGCAGCAGTTGAACAGACCACTGCCCCATTCACCCACAGTGATGCCGTTGTGGTCGACACCTTCACCACGCTCGAGCTTGTTGGGGTAGACGAACGTGGTCACTGGCTGCTGGATCGTCATGATGCTTGGACTTGCGCTGGACGCTGTAAATGTGGTTGTGAAGAGGGGGCCTTTTCATCAAGCACACGGAGAGGCAGCTATATCATAGATAAGGATAGGTTCTTGTAGAACGGACACTGAGGTCATTGAGCCGGATCGGAAAAAACTCGAACGGAATCTGAACACCATCGTGTAAATTATACTCCCGAAGTACCTGGCACGCCGGCTACAGTAGCAGGCTCGAGTGCAGAAGCACCGGATGGAAAGCGGAATGCTTGGACATCGAAGGCCAGAATATGTCAGTGGCACTGTGGAAGACTACCAGCTACCGTCGCTACTGTTGCCAACGACCAAGAACGACATCAACCACAATCAACACAGGCTTCGACAGGTCGATAATGAATGAATCCTTCACGTTTTCTATTCTTTCACGTGCATTCCGGCACTTTCGTCGTGCTGCATGAATAAACGTACAAGTTCAGGAATGCCAACACTTAGCCGAAGGTGTAGCCTGGTAGCGTCGCTCGCGGTAGAATCGCAAATGTGTTGCTTTCAAAGGACTCGGAGTGGTCGGCCATCTGCGCAATAGTGCAGCAGGGGCAGAAGACTGACAAGAAGATATCCTCCATCAAGGAGCCAGGGATGGAGAACAGGTACCGCATGCGGAAACGGATGCGGATCGTGAAGAGCAACACCAGCACGCCCACGATCACGGCTAGAGTGCTCAATACGTCCAATTTCGTCACTACCGCGCCAAACACGAACCCATCGACCGACAGGTACGAGAAGAGCACGGCGAAGAAATTGGCTATGCCCAAACGCGCGCAGATCTGCGCCATGGAGATGCCAGGACACAGCAACGGTGTGATGGCTGGGACACATTTGCACCATTAGAACTCAGTCCGCACTATTAATCCCAATAAATACCACACCATTCGGAACGCAGTTCGTGTAGCAGCTACCGAAGAGTCCGCTTTTCCACTTCCCAACCACGAGACCGTTGTGATCCACGCCTTCACTTGCAGGTGTCGGTATCATTGGCACGCTCGGGTCGTCAGCTTTGCTCGCCATCATTCTTCCTTACCAAGTTCGTGTACTTTAGCCGAATGCCACGAGCATTTCTACGGGCACTTTAACAGCACGTATCTTGGAGCCGACGCTTCATGCGGATCTATCGACGGGTCAAGGCAGAGCAACCGTTCACGACGCGGTGCAGCGGTTTGATCCAAGCGTCGCCAATTCTCCTGCAATGATAAGGGGCGGCCGTGGCGTCCAGAAGTTACTCGCCATTGCAACTCACAAGACGTGAGCGCTGGGAGTGCCGAGCGCCAACTGATTGGTGAACGCGTGCTGACGCCCGAACACGACGGCCTCCCGGCCAAGGCGTGTTTGAACTCGACGGTGCTCAGTGTGAGCAGCTCACCTTGTTTCTTGCTGCTGCAACTTGAACAAGCAGGTTGTTCACTGGTCGTCAATCCCCGTCGATCGGCAAAAAGATAGACGGAGCGCTGCAAGTGAACTGCAAACGCGGCCAAGTTCAACGTGGTAAACCGTAGTCAAGGCGAGGAGCAGGTCTTGACTGTCACAGGCGGCGAATCTTGGTCGTCGGAGCGCTTGAAGCTGGCAGCGACTCGCTGCACTGCATGTGCCGGTTGTCTGCCAATGATCGAGTGCCATGCGGCCACGCACCGCCCGTCGCATGTGGATCCTCGTGCTTGAAGCTGCGCGCACCGGAACTTGGTTTAACGCCTCCACAACGCGCCTGGAGCAATTCGACCTGGCATTCTTGCCGGACGTTGGTTGAGCTTCGGTCGCTGCCGCCCTGGAGCTTGTCCGCTTGAAGCTCTGCGCGCCAGCCAAACGGGAATTCAACGCCCGACATCGCTGCAATTCGTTGCTTTCATCCTGACGCATGCTAAATGTACTGCAAGTGAAACCAAAGTCATCCCTGTACACTTGCCGTGATTCGGTCTCTGCGTGCCAAATATTCGGTCCGGACTCCACGGCCCTGGCTACGAGTACAGCGTGGCGTTAATGAATGTACAATAGGTAGTCGCTACACATTGGTGCTCAGTGGACAACTCAAAGTATCTGTGCACACTGTGCAAACCTACTTGTGAGGAGGGCAGCGGAGACGTTTGCCCAATCGCCGCGGCATGGGCAGCGACCGGCAGTGTCCACCCTGCATCAAGCAAGCAAGACTGATGCAGACAGACTCTGGGGACCCTTTGCTGCCCTTGCTGGGTGCCATCGGATGACTTGGGGACCATCTCGCAGCAACAATGGCGCGTGAGCTTGAGTGCTTTAACATCGGCATACTCAAGTCAAGTGGAACGCGCGCCATCTGGTCCTACTTTGCGCAAGCAGGAGGATGGGATGGTCTCTGTAAGGTGAGGAATCAACCGACATGCAAGCCCAACACCGGGCTGGCGGACCACAGTAAAGCCATAACGGCATCGATGCTCCTGTTAACCATGCTCATACTGCCAGCAACACAAGGGCAAAACTATATCGAATCATCACTCTCCGTAATGCATTGGGCGCCCGGAAGCTACACAAAGTCGCTTCAGTTTGCAAGTGGTCACGGTATGTGCTGCACCGCTTTTAACCAATAGACGTAAAAAAAGGCAAAAGATCGTTCACTTCAGCATCTTCTCGGATCCCATACTTGATGTTTGTAAGGGAACATACAAACTGTCAGACATACTGGTGGTCTCCTCATCCCATACAAACTGCCATATAAACTGCTGCTTCGACATTGGACGTTGCGCATTCCGCATTCTGCGCCGCAGCCCGCACTCCGCGCGCCCGGTCGAGACCATCACTCTTCGATTGTCGGCATGTTCCGCATCCACCGCCGCGCCCTCCAGTCGTCCTCCAGTCTCCCCAGCCGCCTCTCGGCGCTCGCCCCCCGCTCGCATGGCGCTCGAGGCTTCCGCTCCATCCCTGGCGACGGCGCCGACAAGCGCGCGCTCTTCCAGCAAAAAGGTCTGTACCGCCAGCTCGAGGAGAAGGATAGCTGCGGCGTGGGTATGATCGCCAGCCTTAAGAAGCAGCCGTCGCGCTCTACTGTCGTGCAGGCCAACGAGATGCTCGTACGTATGTCCCACCGCGGCGGCTGTGGCTGTGATCCCGCGTCCGGAGACGGCGCCGGAATGTTGGTCGCTCTGCCGCATGACTTTATCAAACGCGTGGCCCAGGACGGCGAGTTTGGGGCCGCTGCGAAGCTGCTGAAGCTCGACAAGGAGAAGTACGCAGTGGGCAACGTGTTCTTCAACAAGAACTCGCCCAACGACATCCCAAAGGCCAAGAAGACCTTCGACGACATGGCTGACACTATGGGGCTTAAGGTCGTTGGCTGGAGAGCTATGCCCACTACATCCAACACGTTGGGCGCCACGTCGCTGGCTTCGGAGCCTCATGTCGAGCAGGTTATGGTGCTCAACGAGAACCCGAACCTGTCGGGAGACGACTTTGAGAAGGAGCTCCTGCGACTACGCAATGTGGTCACGTCCGTGAACGAAAAGAAGTTCTCGGACTTCTACGTTAACTCGCTGAGTAACAGGACTATCACGTACAAGGGCCAGCTCACGCCCGAACAGCTCTTCGAGTACTACGACGACCTGTCCGCTAAGGACTTCACGTCTTACGTGGCGTTGGTACACTCTAGATTCTCCACGAACACGTTCCCGTCCTGGGACCGCGCACAGCCCAACCGCATTATGTGCCACAATGGCGAGATCAACACACTGCGAGGCAACAAGAACTGGATGTACGCCCGCGGTGGCACCCTTCACAGTTCCTACTTTGGCAACCGCACGTCGGACCTGCTGCCAGTGTGCTCGGACTCCAAGTCGGACTCCGGTAACTTTGACGCGGTGCTGGAAATCCTCACCAAGGCCAGCTCCTGCAACCGCTCGTTGCCTGAAGGTATGATGATGATGATCCCCGAGGCTTGGCAGAACGATCCGTTGATCGACCAGCACAAGAAGGACATGTACAAGTACCAGTCATTGCTCATGGAGCCGTGGGATGGACCGGCCATGATGGCGTTCACGGACGGCAAGTACATTGGCGCTACGTTGGACCGTAACGGTCTGCGTCCGAGTCGTTACTACGTCACCAAGGATGACCACGTCCTTCTTTCGAGTGAAATCGGTGTGCTCGAGCACCTGCCAGAGAAGGACATCAAGTACAAGCGTCGTCTGGAGCCGGGCAAGATGTTCCTGGTGGATTTCGAGCGGGGTATGATTGTGTCGGATGACGAGGTCAAGAAGTCTGTCAGTGAGAGCCGCCCTTTTAAAAAGTGGCTGGACGAGAACCTCGTTTCGCTTTCGGAGCTGACCGCGACCAAGAAGGAAAGTGCATCACAGCAGAAGCGCCGACCGAACTACGCCGAGCTCAACCGCCGTTTGAATATGTTCGGCTTCACGACTGAAACTATGGACTTGCTCATGATGCCCATGGGCATTAACGGCAAGGAACCTTTGGGTAGCATGGGCAACGATGCGCCGCTGGCCGTGCTGTCGGAGCAGCCCAAACTGCCGTTCGAGTACTTCAAGCAGCTGTTCGCTCAGGTGACGAACCCGCCTATTGATCCCATCCGTGAAGAGCTCGTTATGAGTTTGATGTGCCCTGTGGGCCCGGCGGCGAACGTCCTGGACGCGACTTCCGAGCATGCTAAACGGCTGATGGTGGAGCACCCGGTCATGTCGAGAGCCGAGATGGATGCCTTGAAGAGCACCAACAACGCCGACTGGACGCCGAAGGTTCTGGATGCTACATTCGCCGCGGGCAGTGGTGCTCGCGGTCTCGTCGAGGCGCTCTACCGGCTCTGCGAGCAAGCTACAGATGCGCTTGTTAACAAGAAAGCTCCTATTATCGTGCTGTCGGACAAGCTCGCTGGTGTGAATCGTTACCCGGTGCCGTCACTGCTTGCTGTTGGTGCCGTGCACCAGCACCTTTTGCGAACTCAGCAGCGTACAAGTGTTGCTCTCTTCTCGGAGTGCGGCGACGCCAAGGAAGTGCATGACTTCTGTACTCTGTTGGGCTTCGGCGCTGATGCTATCAACCCCCACATGGCTGAGATGGCTCTGAATAAGATGAACGACGAAGGCTTGCTCTACGCGCACTCTAAGAAGGAGATGGCGAACTCAGAAGTCTTTGACAAGTACCGCACTGCTGTCGGCAAGGGCATCCTGAAGGTCATGTCAAAGATGGGTATCTCTACACTTCAGTCGTACAAGGGCGCTCAGGTGTTCGAGGCTGTGGGTCTGGGTGACGATATTATCAGCATGTGCTTCGAAGGAACGAACTCGCGTATTCAGGGCACGGACTTTGAGGCTCTATACACGGATATCTCGCGTTTCCACGAGGCTGGCTACCCGCTCCACTCGGATATGTTGCCTCTGATTCGTAACCCGGGCAGCTATCACTTCCGCAACAATTCGGAAGTCCACTACAACTCGCCGAAGAACATTGTGGCGCTGCAGCGTGCTGCTCGTGAGAACTCGCGCGAGGCCTACGCGCAGTACGTCGAGGAGACAAATGAGCTGTGCAAGCGCGTGAACCTGCGTGGTCTGCTGGACTTTAAGTTTGTGGATGAGGACAAGATGCCGAAGTTGGAGGAAATGGAGAGCATCGCTGACATCGTAAAGCGCTTCAACACTGGCGCCATGAGTCTGGGCAGCATCTCTCAGGAAACACACGAGGCCCTGGCTGTTGCCATGAACACAATCGGTGGACGTAGCAACACCGGCGAGGGTGGCGAGGACGTCAAGCGTTTCACGAAGCCTGGCGGCCCGCCCAACCTCCGTCGCTCGGCTATCAAACAGGTGGCTTCGGGCCGTTTTGGTGTGACAATGAACTACCTTACGAACGCTGACCAGCTTCAAATTAAGATGGCACAGGGAGCTAAGCCTGGTGAGGGTGGTGAACTTCCAGGTCACAAGGTCAGCGACTACATCGGCTCCATGCGTCACACAACGCCTGGTGTGGGTTTGATTTCACCGCCTCCGCACCACGACATTTACTCAATCGAGGACCTGGCCCAGCTGATCCATGATCTAAAACACTCGAACCCTTCGGCTGAGGTATCGGTGAAGCTGGTGTCTGAGGTCGGTGTCGGTGTTGTGGCTGCTGGTGTTGCCAAGGCTAAGTCTGATCACATCACCGTGTCGGGCCATGATGGTGGTACCGGTGCATCGTCGTGGACTGGTGTGAAGAACGGTGGTCTTCCTTGGGAACTGGGTCTTGCTGAGACGCAGCAGACGCTGGTGTTGAACGACCTGCGTTCGCGTGTGAAGCTGCAGACCGACGGTCAGCTAAAGACCGGTCGAGATGTAATGGTTGCTGCTCTTCTCGGTGCCGAAGAATATGGTTTTGCCACCGGCCCTCTGATCGCCCTTGGTTGCATCATGATGCGCAAGTGTCACTTAAACACTTGTCCCGTTGGTGTTGCTACCCAGGACCCGGAGCTCCGTAAGAAATTCCAGGGCCAACCGGAGCATGTCGTGAACTTCATGTTCATGCTTGCAGAGGAAGTGCAAGACTACATGCGCCGTCTGGGCTTTCGCAAGCTTGACGAGTTGATCGGCCGCGCTGACCTGCTCAAGGTGAACCAGGACGCGCTGCACTACAAGAGCCGCAAGCTGGACCTGTCACCGCTGCTCATCAATGCCAGCACGCTGAACGAGGGCGCAGGCGTGAAGAAGGAGATGGAGCAGGATCACGAGGTCGAGAAGTGCATTGATATGCGCCTGATCGAAAAGGCGAAGGTTGCTCTTAAGAACAAGACGCCGGTGGTGATCGAGGATATCGCGACCAACCTGGACCGTACGCTCGGCGCCACGCTGTCGCACGAGATCTGCAAGCGCTACGGCGAGGAGGGTCTTCCCAACGGAACTGTTCACCTGAAGCTCAAGGGCCACGGTGGCCAAAGTTTGGCGTTCGGTCTTGCCAAGGGTGTGCGCCTGGACCTGGAAGGAGACTCCAACGACTACGTTGGTAAGGCGCTTTCGGGTGGTGAGGTGTCGGTGTACCCGAGCACGGACTTCTCGGAGCGTGCCAACCCTGAGAACGTGATTGTTGGCAATGCTGTTCTGTACGGCGCGACAAGTGGCGAGGCTTTCTTCTCAGGCAAGGCTGGTGAGCGATTCTGCGTGCGTAACTCGGGAGTGAAGGCTGTCGTTGAGGGCGTCGGCGACCACGGCTGCGAGTACATGACCGGCGGTCGCGTGGTTGTCCTGGGCGAGACTGGTCGCAACTTCGCCGCAGGAATGTCAGGTGGTATCGCTTACATCTTTGACGAGGACAACACGTTCCAGAAGAAGTGCAACATGGGTATGGTGGGTGTGGGCCCGCTGACCGAGACGGCATCGGATGCTGAGATCCAGGAGGTGAAAGCTCTCATCGCTAAGCACCTAGAGCGCACCCAGTCGCCCAAGGCACAGAAGCTGTTGAACAACTGGGACGCGTCGGTGCACAAGTTCATGCGCGTGATGCCGTCCGACTACGAGCGCGTGCTTCTCCAGCGTGCGGCAGTTGTGAAGGAGGCCAAGCAGTCGTATTCCGCTTCCGCTTAAACTTCTGATCACTAAGAAATGTATGATGATGATATAAGGACGAACAGTACATGCAGCAGCCCATTAAATATTTGTTGTTGAACAAATCGACAGTTAGACGATAGCTATGCGTGATAAACTTATCACTGGAAATTACTTCGAAGTACGTAAAACCGAGATTCCACCGGAATTAGGCCAATTTCAGCGGGACGCCCAATCCGCTGGCGCGTACTGCGTGAAATTTTAGCGGAAAAATGGCCATATCCCAGCGGGTTTCACCCTCCCGAATTCCGGCAGGTAGCGAGTTGACCCAGCGGATTGAGTGAAAGCTTCCTGTTTAAACACATATTTTCCAACGTGAATGCATTACCATTATACAGCAATCTCGCCGAAGGATAGGGAACTTTTTTTAATGGTGAGTACGCATCTCACTTAGCGTCACAAGATTCGCAATTACGGTCACCTGCCAGCCCGAACGACGCCAACGCCAACCCCCTCAACAACTGCTGGCCACGAACCCGAACGCCGCAATGATGCACTGCGGCATGGACGATGAGTGTAGATTCTTCTTTGTCCAGGAGTTTTTGGCGGGGAACACGGATTTCCAGTAGAATGAAGATCACCAACGCAGGTTGTTTCCTCTACAACTAAATACACGTTTGATTTTGATGCTCTCGCTCTTTACTAAATTTGAGGGTTTATAGCGGCGGATCCGCGAGCAACGGAATCGTGTACTGCCAACAACACCAGCGGGATGGACAACCCGCTGGGTGACTCCAACACGGCGGAACAGGCAATCCATCGGATAATTTCAGCGAAATTGCAGTACGCAGCCTAAGAATGTACGTTGCTGGATTCACTTGTCAAGGGCACTGTGGCATACTTCAAAGTGCATGTACAGTTCTACTACGTAGTACATGTACCTTAGTGAAGCTGGCTCACAACTAGTAGTATGAATTGTCTTAGAAATCTCGCTCATTCAAGATAAGGTGCTGGTACATGTATGCCATTTCGTCGTGGAGTTGTTGCTAAAGTGGCTAAGAATTCAAGCTTACATTAGCATAGACAAACTGGTATTACATTTACACACAGAGTATGCCTCACTGAGGTGTTACTATTTACCGCAATGTCAGTCCTAAAAGCAACTTGTTCGGCTTGAAACTACTCGTTGTTTTAGAGTTAAGACGTACTAGTAGATAACAAGGCCCTAATTCGCTAGTTTGCTAGCCCAGGTGGGGTATTTTGCCTTCCAGTAGGTCGTGTAGTGCTCCAGGAGTGTTCTATACTGGTGGCTGACAATGTCGCCGTCCAATTGTTTCATCCTCGTCAACATTCCATCTGGGTTAAAACCCATGTTCTCAATGCGCTGGAATAAGCCATTGTTATTTCCCTGAACAGCCTTGAGGTAATAGGCGTCGTCAAGTTTCGAGAGCTCATTCAGTGACTTGCTCCTCGTCAGCTTCGCCGAAACTTTCGCGGCCGCCCTGGTGAGAAACTTCTCCGAAAGCGACTTGGTGAGTACGGCCCTCTCCTCCTCCTCCTCCTTCTCATCTTCTTCTTCATCGGCAACTTCTTGGTGGACTCTCAGGAACCGGTTGTTGATGAGCTCGGTCTGCACATGACTCTGAGGCACTGTGAGACGCTTGGAATCACTCATGGCGGAAGCTCCGTCGCAGCAAGCCAAGATGGCGGCCGTAGCCACGAGCACGACGTAAGTCAGACGCATTGGGGGGGGGGGGGGGATTCTTGAGTAGTGACGCTGAAAGCTTGAGCCTTGTTGTGCAAGTTGCGAAGTGAGCTTGCAAAAAGCAGCATATGTAGTAAAGCTGTGGGAAGCCGGCAACGCCCTTTACACCCGGAAACTCGAACGGTATATTTGCACAAAGCCGAACCATGATGTTGCTATAATGATAAGTGTGTATGAAGACTGCATAATGCAGTACATGTACAGTGTACATTGTACACGTACAACTTGCAACAACACTCATATCTTGGGATGGAATGGATGATCCATCCCATGATGGGATTGCAATACGCATTGTATTGAATACAGTGCAGTAGCTCGAGATAAGATTTGCCCTCGCAAATTCGCAGCACTCGCATCCCAAGGCATCCCCACCGGTAGTGAGTAAGTTGGTACATGATGTATTAAATTCTTGATCGTCATGCATCAATAGGAAGCTGCCTCCATCCAATACATCATGTCAAATGGGCATGATGTACATGTATTATTAATAAATAGAGGTAGGTAGGTAAAAGTTGATTAACTTTAGCTGGACTTACGTCTTGCAGACCTATGCTATTACCAGTGTCTTACGTCTAGCATCGCGGAGTCCATATTCGTTGTCGCCCTACTGTTATAGACACGCGACCCTGCGTCCTATCACCTAGTGCATCTAATCAACCATCACTCACCGGTGTTCGTCCAATCATCCTACTCGTCTAATCATCGGTGGCGTAAACAACTTACCGTAATCACCATAATCAACGTGGGTTCGGATTGGACCGGTTCGGGTTAACCGGTTCACGGTTAATAACCGATACCAAACCGGTAACCCTCAATAGGCACGTTAAGAAATCTAGGTACCTTTCAAGCCGAATGGGCTAATTAGACCATAGTTGAACGAGCTCATGGGCCGTACTCAAGTTACGGAGACTCTCACAGTTCTCGTTCGTGTTATCTGGATCACACAGGTGATTCAGTAGTGGATAGCACGTTATGTTTGAATTGATTCCTATATCAAACTGGCCCCGGGTAAGGAGAGGAGGAAGAGAACGATGCTTGGGGAGCGGGAGGGGAAACCAAAAGTGGTTTCCCAAACCAACGTATTGAGGGTTACCGGTTTGGTATGGGTTATTAACCGTGAACCGGTTAACCCGAACCGGTCCAATCCGAGCCCACGTTGATTATGGTGATTACGGTAAGTTGTTTACGCCACCGATGATTAGACGAGTAGGATGATTGGACGAACACCGGTGAGTGATGGTTGATTAGATGCACTAGGTGATAGGACGCAGGGTCGCGTGTCTATAACAGTAGGGTGTAAGCTCCAACAATTCAATCACTTTCGAATCTTCATTCTACCCCTCAAGTGTCTTCGCTCCGGTCCCGCCGTCTGCGACGTCCCTCCCTCCGCTTCGTCCAAGCTTCGTGTCCAAGATCCATACCTTCCATCAGGTTATGAGCCCAAGCACCATGTCCTCTGCCCAAGACGCCTCGACCAAGGTCTCCATTGACAAGTTCAACGGGGACAACTACGCGACGTGGAACCGCTACATGCATGGCGTGTTCCTGACCAAGTCGACGTGGCATGTCGTGAACCGCGAGACGACGCCAAGCTTCACGGACTCGCGGGCCAAGGACGACTACGTCAAGTCGAGCAACATCGCGTTCGGACTGATGTTGCTCCACATGGACGCGGACTACCACCATGTGGTCGACGACTGCGAGGAAGCGTGGGTTGCGTGGACGCGCCTGAAGACGCTGTACGGTGGTTCGCAGAAGGCTGGACGCATCTACCTGAAGCGCCAACTCTTCAGCATGGAGATGTCTGAAGGCGGCAACGTCTTGCATCATTGCAACGAGGTCCTCAACATCAGCGCCAAGCTCAGCAGCATCGGTGCCAAGATGGAGGATGAAGACGTGGCGATCTGCTTGTTGCGCAGCCTCCCCAAGAGCTACGAGAACGTCGTGCTGAACTTGGAGATGAGCAGCGCTGAACTGCGGTCGCAAGACGTTGTGAAGGTGCTCACGAACGAGCACATCAAGAGACAAGGCGAGAAGACGGCGACGGTGAAGACGGAGAACGCGGCCAAGGCGTTCAACACCGACCGAGAGTCTCGCCAGTGTACGTACTGCGGAAAAGTGGGGCACACGATTGACAAGTGCTGGACCAAGCAGAAGGACGAGAACCGAGGGCCAAGACGCGGCGGCAACGGCCGTGGACGCGGGGCCAACAACATCCAGTGGAGAAACGACAGCGACGGCTACGACTACGACTACGATCGAGTAGCGTTCGCGGTTTCACTGGAATGTGGTATTTCGACGGGCAAGAATGTGTCCGGGATGTGGGCGGTCGACAGCGGCGCAACGCACCACATCTGCAACGACAAGGCCAAGTTCGCCAATTTGATTGAGCGGAACGAAGGCGAACTTTCGGTGGCCGACGGCAACAAGACGGCCATTATGGGTGTGGGGACCATCGTGGAACAAGTGGTCCTGCCCAACGGCGACGAGCGCGAGATCGAGATCAAGAACGCGCTGTACGTCCCAAGCATGAGCAAGAATCTGCTCTCGGTACCGCAGATCAACAAAAGTGGTCTGTTCCAAGTGGTGTTCGACGGCACCAAGATGCAGATTGCGCACAAGGGCTCCAAGCAAGTGGTGGCGACGGCAAACCTCGTGGATGGACTCTACTGGCTGATGACGCCTCAGCGATCGGCGAATGCGGCAACGAGTGGCAAGATTGTCGACCTGCACGCGCGCATGGGTCACGCTCCGGTTGAGGTGCTTCGCAAGATGGTCGACAACCACACGATCAAGGACGCGAAGGCACCTTCCAAGTCGAGTGGACCAAGCGTGTGTCGCGGATGCCAACAAGGTAAAAAGGTCCAAAAACCGTTTCCAAGCAACCGTGACAAGCGTCGTTACGACACGTTCGAGCTGCTCCACTTCGACATCTGCGGACCCATGGAGGAAAACTCGCTGGGTGGCAGCAAATATCTGCTGCTGATCGTGGACGAAGCCAGCGGATGCATGAAGGGTTTCTGCCTGCGCGCCAAGTCGGAGAGCGAAGACTGCATCAAGACGTACATCATGAAGGTGCAGAAGCAGTTCGGCAAGAAGGTCAAGTTCGTGCGGCACGACGGAGCTCGTGAGTTTGCGACCAACTCGCTCAAGGACTTCTACGAAGACGAAGGCATCGAGCAGCAAACCACGGTCCCGTACGCACACCAGACGAACGGCACAGCAGAGCGAGCTATCCGGACTATCGTCACGATCGGCCGCAGCATGCTGCATCACGCCAAGCTGGACAAGTGTTTCTGGGCTGAGGCGGCGATGACGGCCATCTACGTGAAGAATCGTCTGCCGTCACCCAAGATCGAGCACAAGACTCCGTTCGAGATCGTGTACAAGTCCAAGCCGAGTGTGAAGCACATGCGTGTGTTCGGCTGTCGGACGTACATTCTGACTCCTAAGGAGAAGCGGCTCAAGTGGGATCCCAAGGCTCGCGCCGGACTGTTCCTGGGTTACGAAGAAGTGTCCAAGGCGTATCGAGTTTATGACATCGAGGCGGGGCAGGTGGTGATCAGTCGCGATGTCAACTTCGATGAGTCGACCTTTGGACTTTCACCGACGATTTCCGATGAAGATGTCGACGACCTGGACTTCAAATCGCTCGACATCGATAATGATGGTTCCCGCCAGACGGAGTACACGCAGGCAGGGAAGCGCAAGAGCCGCCCGAGTGACGAAGATGAAGCTGCCAGAAGACCGCGAGCTGTGCGTCATCGACCTGGACTGGAAGAAGCAAGTGCGCCGAACTACTCCTCTCCGCACCGAGCAGACGCAGACGAAGAAGAAAAGTATGGAGATAAAGATGACGATTCGACTCCACCAGTGTTTTGGCGTGCAAGTGCCAATGCCGTCGAAGCAGGCGACCTATCGGAGCCGACGACGTTTCAAGAGGCGGTGAACGGCCCGGACCAAGTGCACTGGCGCAAGGCGATTCGTGCTGAGCTCGAGTCGATGCGACTTCGTGGTGTGTTTCGTGCTGCCAAGTTGCCTAACGGACAACGCGCCATCGGTACCAAGTGGGTGTTCAAGATCAAGCGCAAAGCGGACGGATCGATCGAGAAGTACAAGGCGCGCCTCGTGGCCAAGGGGTTCAAGCAGAAGTACGGCATAGACTACACCGAGACGTTCTCGCCCGTCGTCAAGTACGTGACGCTGCGCATGGTGATCGCGATTGCCAAGTATTTTGGCTGGCCCCTCGACCAACTCGACGTGGTGACAGCTTTCCTGTACGGGATAATGAAGGAGCTGGTGTTCTGCGCGGTCCCCGAAGGTGTTGATCTCGACGGTGACTTCGACTGCCTGGAATTGGTGAAGGCGATCTACGGTCTCAAGCAAGCTTCGCGCGTGTGGAACGAGACCTTCGACGAGTTCGTGTGCTCCATCGGCTTCCAAGTATCGGCGTTCGACCCATGCCTCTACATCAAGATCGTTGACGGTCACTGCGTGCTCGTGCTGGTCTACGTGGATGATGTATTGATTACCGGAAGTTCACCCGAGCTGATCTCACGCACGAAGACCGACCTCAAGACACGCTTCGAGATGACCGACAGCGGCAAGTGCGCGTTCGTTCTTGGGATCGAGTTGGTGGACGGTCCGGACGGCAGCGTGACGATGTGTCAGCGCCGCTATGTGGATGACATTCTCAAGCGTTTTGGTATGGACGAGTGCAAGGCCGTGGTGAGTCCCGTCGACATAAGCACTCGACTGATTTCAAGTGACGCAGCGACCAAGGTGAACGCTCCGTTTCGCGAAGCTGTTGGTGCTCTGATGCACTTGATGACTGCCACGCGCCCGGACATCGCGTACGCCGTTGGCTATGTGTCGCGCTTCATGGAGAACCCTCAAGAAGAACACTGGGTTGCGGTCAAGCGTATCTTTCGCTACCTGCAAGGCACCAAGACGCATGGGATCTGCTTCAAGCCGGGTGACAACATCGACTTTCGTGGATACTCGGACGCGGACTGGGCTGGCGACCTCGCGGACCGCAAGTCGACTTCCGGCTACACGTTCATGCTGATGGGTGCACCGGTGAGCTGGGGCAGCAAGAAGCAATCAAGTGTTTCGCTGTCTACGAGTGAGGCGGAGTACATCGCACTCAGTCTGGCGGTCCAAGAGGGCAAGTGGATTCATCGCCTGCTGTGTGAGATTCTGGCGGCCGCTAATGAGACTGGACCCGAGCTCATGATCCGCGAAGACAACCAGTCGTGCATCAAGATGACGAAGAACCTAGTGAACCACGGTCGCGCCAAGCACATCGACATCAAGTACCACCACATCCGCGATGAAGTCAAGCGTGGTGAAGTGAAGCTCGAGTATTGCGAGACTACTGTGATGCTAGCGGACATCATGACGAAGGCTCTCGCGGGACCTCGCCATACGGACCTGACGGCTGCTCTCGGCATCCACGCGTGTTCGCATTGAGGGGGCGTATTGAGGGTTACCGGTTTGGTATGGGTTATTAACCGTGAACCGGTTAACCCGAACCGGTCCAATCCGAGCCCACGTTGATTATGGTGATTACGGTAAGTTGTTTACGCCACCGATGATTAGACGAGTAGGATGATTGGACGAACACCGGTGAGTGATGGTTGATTAGATGCACTAGGTGATAGGACGCAGGGTCGCGTGTCTATAACAGTAGGGTGTAAGCTCCAACAATTCAATCACTTTCGAATCTTCATTCTACCCCTCAAGTGTCTTCGCTCCGGTCCCGCCGTCTGCGACGTCCCTCCCTCCGCTTCGTCCAAGCTTCGTGTCCAAGATCCATACCTTCCATCACAACGCCTAGCAACCACCACACGGTGGGTGCTGCCCCTTTATTATCTACATACCCTGTCTAATCGGATAGCTCTTACTCTGGCTCTAACTTAATCTTCGTATTCTGATACAATTCCCCAGTGAGACGTCTGTGTCAGTGTGGCATTGCCATATCCGGGTCACCGTAACAGCTCCAGCGAGCTGTGCCCGTAATTCAAGCATTGGTGTCAGAGCAGCGTAAGGGGCGGTGTCATGGGAAGAGTTGGCAGTAATCGTCTGGTAGTGCTCACAGTGTCGCGAAGTCGAACGAAGGCGGCAATCCCATTCTCCACACGCGTATTCGTCTCGCCTGCAGCCGTCTCGTCACTGCCGTAGTCTGCACCACAGTCATACGCTTCGACACACCGCTAGAAGTGATGACTGTGCGGATCGTCGTCTTGGTGATGATGCTTCCGTTTGCACCCGTCGTCCTCTTCACCGTGGCGCCGGCAGTACCGTCCTCAACCGTTTCGTGCTCGGCCAAAGAGCTGGTCAATGGAGATGGGTGTGTCACGAATGTCGTTCTTCACCGACAGCTTTGGCTACCCCTACTACGGCGGCTTCGGCTACGAGTCTGCTACATCGGGATCTGGTGTCGATGGTGGTGAGAAGAAGGAGTCTGCGACTGTGGCCACCGACGCTGACAACACCAAGTCGGTGGAGAAGGAGAGCAAGTCAGCAGCGAAGCCGAAGGAGGAAGCCAAGTCTGAGTCCAAGGACAAGTCGAAGGGCAAGTAAAGAGAACAGAAGATGACGAAGAAGTAGTCGACGAGCGAATGGCAATGTAGCTCGCGGAAGAGTGTAGCGTAAATAGCGATAACTAAATGTATCTTGGCCAAACTGCTGTTAGAACTCGTTCGTTACTTGACCACAAAAAGTGAAACGGATTCATGGGATGCCTCCGTGGTTTATCTCTACGAATCTGCTCAGTATCCCCCAAATGCTCATGAAACGACTGCATGGATTGAACGGATCACTCTCTCAAGTGTTTTGCAGTCTAGCAATCGCTACGTGCAGCATCAATGGTTGGTCACGGTCGAGCCACCCGCCGTCCCCAGTCTCGACTTGTCGGATGGGCTACAGTGCTGTCACTCCTCGCTTTCTCCGCGTCTTGTGGCTATTACAGCCAGCAGATCGTCAGCTTTTCGTACGAAGGGGAAGGCGAAACCAACAGCGTGACGCACGACGTCATCGTCCGTCGTCAGCAGCTTCTCGCCAAGCTCACAGCTCAAGCCGGTGGCTCCGGGTCGTCCGCACCAGCCAATATGATGCTCGACCCCGTCGAGTTTTCATCGAACGACTCATCGCTGGACACCGATAACGCCATTATCATCAACCCCATGAAAGATGCTGGTGTGACGCCAAAACCTACGGAAAAGAAGCCAAAACCAACGTCAAAACCAGGGACAAAGCCGCCTACTCCACCTCCATCGAAGACGCCGAAGCCGACGCCCAATCCGAACGAGGAGAAGCTCTGGGCCCCAGTCAGGAGTCTTTCCGAGCTGGACCAATTCAAATGTGTTGCATGGCGTCAAACAGCCAACTGTTCGCCTCGTGGAGAATTTAAACCGAAGAGAGACGATACCTGCGACCGTATAATTCTACCCTCCGACTCGGGATTCTGTGAGTACAAACACCGTAAAACTGGCGAATTGCGTCGGATCATCGCTGCCAAGTGCAAGTCTCGCGCTAGTCAGATGAAATATTCGTGCCAGAACGCGACGATGCTGGTCCGCTACAATCTCATGGCCGACGACTACAAGCCGGACTACCCCTTATCCTTCGAGAACAACCAACGCGACTTCCTCCAGGAGAACGGACTCACCAAGGAGAACGCGAGCAAAACTTTAGTAGTAACCGGTCGAAAGGCGGAAGTGGCGCCGCCCGCTTCGTTCACCCAGGGAATCGCTTACGTCGTGTACGAGCAATTGTTCCTCAGTGTTTACGCGGCTATTCGAGCGTTGCGTTCTACCGGTTGTACTCTACCCATCGAGCTTTGGTACCGAGAAGAAGAGACCAATACGTCTCACCCGCTCTTACAAGAACTCCGGAGTAAATATGGCGCTTATCTACGCGTCATCAAAGACCCCCGCGCTGTCAAGTTCTACACGAAGCTTTACGCAGTGTTTTACAGCGCTTTCGACAACCTTTTACTACTAGACGCCGATAATTACGCAGCTCGTGACCCAACGCATTTGTTCACTACGGAGGTCTACAACGACACGGGTGCCGTCTTCTGGCCGGACTTTTGGATGCCCAACCGCACCATCTTCAAGACCAAGAAGAACAGCGACGTGTGGGAACTAATGGGCGTCCCCTTTGTCGATATGTTCGAACAGGAAAGTGGTCAAGTGCTGGTGAACCGAGTGAAACACACCAAGGCGCTGCATACGTTACTGCATTACGGATTAACGGAGCCTCACTTGCCAGCCGAATTCGATATGCTTTGGGGGGATAAAGACCTCTTCCGGTTCGCCTGGATGCGCTCCAATTCGCGTTTCCACATGATCAAGCGGCCTGCAGGTAGCGCGGGGCTTAAAGCGCCCCATCTCAACATTTTTTGCGGCAATACGATGGTCCAGCATGATCCGGACGGGGAGATTGCGTTCCTCCATCGGAATATTGTCAAGTTTTTGCCAGGTGGGAACAATACGCAGAAGCTCTGGCAGTACGTGCAGCAGTACAACAGGAACCAAGATCTGCGGTACTACGAGGTACGAGGTGACGTGGATCACCGGTGGTTTCCTAGCATTCGCAAGTGCTACGGCAGACGCATTAACTACCTGCGAGCGTATTCGCTTAAACCCATCGAAGACTTCCCGTTTGCTGGGCTTGAGGACGAAATTATCGGTCATGTACTCGAAGGCGAGAAGATTATTAAACAATCTGGGTACATCAGTGCATCAATGGAGCCTACAAAGGCGCCACCAAAGAAGAAACGCACAGATTCTAAGAAACATTAAAGTGAATCCACTGATTTATGTTTATTCTATCATGAGAAGACCATCACTACAGTTCCTCGGACAGATCCGTCAGATGCCGTGGAGCTCCGATGATTTCCGAGTACTTGTGGTACGGGTAGCGCTCGATATACTTCTGCACTACGTAGCCGAATAGAAGCGCGGTAACGTTGAGCAGGAAGCTAGTCCAGGACTTGGTCAACTCGTTCACCATGATGAAGACGCCCAGTGTGAAGGGTAACATCATCGCTGCCACGAGAGATCGATCCGACAGGTTCACACGGTACGGTCGCTCGATTTCAGGGTGGGAGAAGCGCATGCGGACAGCAGCACTCATCTCCACGAGCGAGGACAGCGCTGATAGGAAGTTATCTATACCCAAAATTGTGTCGAAGTCGAACATCCCCATGAACACAATGATGAAGAAAGCCAAAAGGATGGCTCGTCGTGGCACACCAGTATCTGGATGACGTCTAAAAAACCACAAAACAACAATTAGTATCCTAAACAATAAACAAAACCTGAAAAGCGCAACATACTGAGCGAAGTAAGGCGGTGCTAGGCCCGAGTCCGCCATACCAGCCAACTGGAATCCATCCTTAGCCATCTCAGCAACGTACAGTCCAAGATTGCCAAACACTGACGAAATCAGCACCCAGATGCAAAGCCAAGTGCCTCCGATCTTCTGGGCGATAACCGAGTAAGATCCGTCGTCCCATGTCGTGTAGTGTGGCATATCTGCGCCTGCAATGGCAATGAACGGGACGAGGTACGTGAACGCAATCATGACGACTGTGAGCACCATCGCTTTCGGGTACGTCGTCTTGGGGGACTGGATCTCCCCAGCGTACGCTCCAGCGGCATCAAATCCACTGTAATTCCAGTACAGGGCACTCAGCAATCTTCCCCAATCACGCTGGCAACAAATACAAAATTAGTTAACATTTCCCTCCGGAACTTTCACAATTGTTACAACGTACATCTTTCCGGATGACGAACCAATTAGCTGGCTCAATAAGCGGCGTAGCGTAAATGATCAACACTGCAAACGGCAGGAAAATCATGATCCCAAGTACCAGCAGTGTCTGCCCCACAACTTTGATACTTCTCAGGGTCGGTAGCATGAATAAAACCGCGAATACTGCACGCAACGCGAAGACACTCCAGGCGACCCCGTCTTCTCCATTCATGGCATCTTTGTCTCCCAGAGCCAAAGCCAGCAACGTGTCTACTATTAAACACGGATAAATGGCATTATCAATGACTCCTGACGTCCATGACCAATACCTGAAATTAATTAAAAAAAACAGAAACATTAGTTTTTCACCCAAGTATATCACCCAAACAGCTACATGAGCACAAACCCGACTTGGAAACCCATAGGTCGGCCGAATGCCACACCCACCCACTTGCAAAAGCTGCCGTCGGTCGGAAACGCAGTGAAAAGCTCAGCGAAAGTGAGCGCAAGCGGCAAACACCAGACCCACGGGAAGAGCATGACAGCCAGGATGCCCACGAACGGCCCACAGGCTGCGAGAACGGGCTCGCTGCCCCATGGGCCGCCACTCACGTTGAAGTACGTGATGAGCGCCACGGACAGGATGCCCAATTGGCGGTGCGAGTGAGACCCAGGCATCAAGAGGCGACGGAGACGAGAAGAGTCCTCAGCAGTAGTGCATCCTTTGGTGACTGAGGTCTGCGGCCAGGTTGCTAGAAAGGAAAGTTTGTGAGTATATACTATGCTGAAGGTGTATTATGTTTTAGAAGTTTAAAAACGCCAAAATTAAGTTTCTGAAGTAATTGTTTTGAAGGTTATCAATTCATGAGTCAAATGTAGCGGCCAATGGGAAGGCGTGACGGTTGGATTATATGGGTGGTACAGTGTACCTTTCTCCAGCATCATGGATACATTTTTTCATCTTTGAATTCGTCGACAAAAGCCATGACGGGGCAAGAAATTGGTTACGTCAGTGAAATACTGACGCAAACTTGATTCTTCATTTGGCCTGTGAGCACTTGTAATAGTCTTCGAGTTGTTCACTTTTCATCTAGCTATTCAAGCAACAACCCGACCCAACTCGACCACTCCACTTGCCACTATGACTTCCAACCTTGTTTTCCGTCATACCGACCGCAGTTCGCACCACACCCTTCAAGTTGAGTCCGAGCCAAGACCAAGTGCCGGCCCGAACGAGGTTTTGGTACAAGTCCGTGGAGTGACGCTCAACTACCGAGACACGATCGTGGCCAACAACACGTACCCATTTCCAGTCAAGACCAACGTCATTCCGTGCTCGGATGGAGCGGGTGTTGTTGTGGAGCTGGGTGCTAGCGTCGACAGTCTAGAAGTTGGCGACCGAGTCATCTCCAAGTTCGATGTGAGCAACTTGTACGGCCCCCAGACTGATTGGCTTCACTCTCTTGGCGGTCCCCTCGACGGCATGCTTCGTCAGTACATCTTGCTACCGGTACAAGCTCTTACGAAAGTCCCGAAGGAGTGCAACTTGAGCTTCGTGCAGATGGCGTCCCTTGTCGCATCGGGGGTCACTGCGTGGAACGCGCTTTTTGGCAACATCCCATTGAAACCAGGCCAGACCGTGCTCTTCCAAGGCACAGGAGGTGTGTCCATCTTCGGTCTTCAGATTGCCAAGGCTGCTGGAGCGGTGACCATCATCACTTCCTCTTCCGATGAAAAGCTCAAGTTCGTCCAGGAGAAGTTTGGTGCCGACCATGTCATCAACTACAAGACGAATCCCAACTGGGCCGCTGAAGCGAAAAAGATCATACACGGACGCGGAGTTGACTTCGTTCTGGAGACTGGAGGTTCTGGTACGATCAAGCAGCCTGCACGCGCGGCGGAATCATCGCCGTGATTGGCTTTTTGTCTCCTGCGAAGCAAGAGGGCATGCCCGACGTTGCAGGTCTTGCCCTCGCGCACGAATGCATTATTCGCGGAATTGCAGTCGGCAGCCAGCAGCTTCTTCGCGATTTGGTCCGGTTTGTGAGCAGCAAGAACATCCAGCCTTACGTGCAGAAGACGTGTGGCTTCAGTCGTGAAGAAGTGATAGAAGCTTTCGACTATCTCCAGGCTGGACACCACATTGGAAAAGTTGGCATCGAAATTAGCCACTAGGACTGTATCATACTCCTTACGCTTTCTTTCCAGAAAGTAAGAGAGTAAAGATGACCAGATCTCCATGTTCAACGCGACTTTGACTAGCAATTCACTTGTCGTAACGAATGTACTCTGTGTATCCCCGTCTCAGTATTTTCAGAAAGTGCTAATTGACAAGAATTAAGATCCGATTTACACTTAATATTTCGCTTCGGCACCTCCCCGTCTCAGGACACTTTGGAACGACTTTAAAACATTTAGATTGGTTAAAAATAAGCCAAAAGTTTATCATCCGGCGAGGTGCTTTCTTCAAAATTTCCAGCCAATCACATGTGACCATGCCAAACCTGCTCCGCATTCAAGAAGACGCCATGGCTACCGCAAGGGACGAGAACGTGCAGCTCAACCACGCGCCTCCAGAGCTTCATGACGCACCTACGACCAAGCGGCAACGTCTGCCAGACATCTCGGCCACTTCCTGTGCGATTAGACGCGTCCTAGACGTCGAAATGCTGTTGCAGGGGATGTTGTCGCTACTGGACTTGGCCTCGCTTGCCAGTTTCCTGGAAGTCCTGGCCGTTGACGAGTCCTGGCGGGAGGTTTTGACCAATGAGGAGCTCTGGAAAGAGATGCTGAGCATGCACTTTGGAGGGAAACTGCCGCCTGTCGAGCAGTTTAACGATGAGGAAGAAGCAGAAGAAGAATCAGACGAGGAAGTCGATCAAGAAGAAGAAGAAGATGATGAAGAGCCACAAGACGAGGAGGAAGAGCCTGACCTTATTGAGATGATAGAAGCAGATATGGATCTGGATGACGACGTATCTCTGATGGGAGATGAGGAAGCTGAGGACGATGATCAGGATGCAGCCCTCTTTGATCCCCCTACTCCTCCAAGAAGACCGCGCAGTGCAAGACAGACACCAGCAGCAGCGCAGGATGTAGCAGAGTCTGCCCCTGAGACGAGACAAATGGATTCAGTTACGTGGATTGAAGGGGTGCCGAGTCAAAAGGTGCTGGGGATGGCGTGTCCTGAGCTGACCGAGTTCCTGCGCTCTTCGGAACAGTTGGTGCAGTTTGATGCACGCGTGCAGATTATAAGTGGAGATATTGGAGAAATCGAGACGATCCGGGGTCAAAGCGTTGACGGATTGGCCTTTCCGACGGCGTCATTCCTTAGAAACCCGCATACTGGAGCAGCGGCAGTGATTTTTCGACGTGCGGGACAGGGGCTGAATGACCACGTTCGGACATTGGACGTCCGTCTGGATATTGGACAGGTTCACGTGACGCCGGGCTTTGATGCAGGTGTGGACAAACTTATTCACTGTGTGGGTCCGAGTGGATTTAATGCGAACGGTTTGAGAGAACTTCAACGGACATACAGGAACGTGCTACGCTGCATCCAGAGAGAAAATCTCAGCTGCGTCGCCATGACGTCCATCTCCACGGGCAACATGGGTATGCCAGTCGATAATGCTGCGTGGTTTGCACTGTGTATGATCCAGCGCTTCATGCGCTCCACAGACTTTTCGGCGACAATTGGCATCGTGTGCTTTGAAGCGGACGCGTACGCCGCCTTTGTCAAGAGTAAGAACGAGCTGCTGTCTCGGTTCAACGCTGACTCTGTGCTCGCTAATCCCCCGCTTCGGCACCGGTAAACTTCTTGCAAATGCGCAGGACAACGGCAGGTGCGGCATCTCCGCACGATTCATATTTTATTTAGGTCGAACCTCGTGGAAATCGTGTCAGTTTGTAGTGATGAAAGAAAAGTGGAAAGCAGGACGGAAGATACGTGTGCCTAGGTGAGATGTTTCTTTTCCGAAATAACATTATATGGAGATTCTACTCGATAACTTGCTGGTCTGTTGCAAGACAATTTAAAAGTGCCTGATTGAACATACTGCTGCATCATCAACCAAAGCCAGACTGCGATACAGGTCACAAAAATCCACCAGGTCCACGCCAAGATGATTGGCAACTTTGTCGTAAGATGTTCTGGATTTTTAGTCGATGAAATGGATACAAAAAGGCAACAAGATCAAAAGGCACATGTACTTCCGTCGTTTCGGATATTCCGATCTTTCATTCTGCTTTTAGCTCGCTCCTCCGTACAACGTACTTTTCAACTCTCAAGACTCGATGGCTTCTCTGGTAAAAGGCCTCGCTGGTGACCTCACGGGTTCCGCTGACGTCTGCAAGATCGTTGCTGATTTTTCGAAGTCTTTGGCGTCGGAATATCTCCTGCCAAATGAGACCATAGCCTTCTCGATGGTCTCCGTAAAGGAAGAATTCACCTTCACCAACATGGCGTTGATCATTCTAGAAGGAGAAACTGCTACTACCACACGCAAAATCGTGGAACGCTACGCCTACAAGGACAACGCCATCAAACACGTAAAGTTTGAGAGTGCCGGCCACGTCGACCGCGACTGTGAGATCAAGTTCCACATCGGAGCCAAAAGCGTGTCTATTGACATTGCAAGGGCGGAGCAAACGTCGGCCCAAGGGATTTACAAGGTGCTGGAGCTACTGGGTCGAGCTCAAGTTACTAACGAACGCATGTGGGAGATCAGTACATTGGGCATGAAGCATGCGAGCGAAGCTCTGTATTTGACGGAGAACAGTGGCCAGACACTCCAGAAGCAATCCGACGAGGCAACCGCGTGGCTGTATGAGGCGTACAAACGCACCCACCCTCATTGCTACCGTGATGTGATCCAGGCAGCCTTCTCCGACCTTCGTCTCACAGACAAAATGGCTCAGTAGGTTGGTAAACTACTCGAATGAATTGAGATGCCGATCGGTTAATAGATATGTTACGAGCTTTTTAGGTCCCTATTTCTTCCCGTGAGCCTTCATTGCTTCGTTGAAGAGAATGTTCTCAATCATCTGGTGGCACGAGGCTACGTTGGCTTCTGTGCCACTCAATACGAAGTCTGTAAGTTCACCTGTAACAGATCGTTCATCCGACAGCGAACGAATCGGAAGCGCCGGTGAAATCAAATAGCACGTTTGCAGCAAAGCGAACCGAGGAGACATAGCACGCGGTCGACGCACCACAAGGTACCCCTTCTCCTGGAACTGCGCGCCGTACACTGGGTTGCCAGCAAAACTCACTGGATCAATGTACGATCTCCAGACGATCACGACACGGTTTTCTTCGACATATCGACGCACAATCTGCTTCACACGGTAGTCGGCCTGTGTTCCCTTGGCGTGGAGTTCCATACCGAAGCTCTCGATGATTGTGTCGTCTGTAGTCTCCATATTCTGGAAGCAAAAGGGAGGAAATCAGTCTACAACAGTTAAGTGGTAGCAAGCCGCTCTCGATCCAACTCACCTGAAGATCCTTGTGATACAGAAACCGAAACGGCATGTGCTCTAACGACCTCGAGAAGTATCGCCACGCCGCTGTCCCCGTTGAAGCCACGTCAAACGGTAGTACTTTGCTCGCAAAGATTTTCATGTACACTCCATCCGCTCCTTCGTGCATCTCTGCGTCACTGAACGACGATTCCTTCGTGTCGAGTCCATTGTCATGAAACACTGCGTCCACTTCTCGATACGCCAGATCGATGCCCTCCATTAACTCCTTGAAGATACTCGCATCAGACCGACTTGGCGTGGGCATGTGCATCCTCTTCAATCTCTGTCCATCCCCCAAACAGCTCTCGATCGCCTACAACAACGCAAAATCATCAGTAAAGCTGATCTTTAAAGCATTGGCACCCTCAAAACCTACATTGGTCGTAGCTCTGGCTTGCAGCAACTTCTCCAGACTCTTGGCGATCTTAATTTGCCCTTCCAGCACCATCTTGAGCTGTCTGTTCTCCCTTTCCGACTTAAGTCTTTGTTCTAATTGGTGACTGGCCATCTCCTTCCAAACTGCAGGAGCCTCTTCCTCCTGCTCTTCCTCCTGTTTCGGGCCCTTCACCTCCGCTGTAAGCATAGGAACACGTGTCTTTTGCAGTGCCTGGAGCTTCTGCTGCATATCTGCCACCTTCTCCCTCAAGTACAGCAGCTCTCGACGCTCCTGGTCTCTCACCCTGTTCCTCGTGCTGCTGCGCGATGTCTTGCATGCCTTGGCTCTGGGTGTCGCCGCCTTATTGCAGCTCAGTTCGTCCCCCTTGCGCTTCTTCTTGGGGGCTGCTTTCACCATCTTTTGCCCTGCTCCAGTCAACTTGCCATACGGGGCGCTTGAATCTGTGGGGGACGAGCCAGGGAGCCCCTCCAAGGCGATGGAGAGCGCGGCCTCGTCTGTGCCAGCCCCCATGAACTCGTCTACGAAGCAGAGCGCCGCAGTGAAGGCGTCGTCGTCTTCGAGCATGGCCATGGTTGTCACTTGTTGGTTCTCTTTTGTTGGAATGAAAAGCAGTTTTGAGCCATCCGGATTAGACTTGGAATTTGTATGCAAAAAAGCGTTTCTTTGTTGGATAATTATCCGGACGAAGTGACGATCCCGTTTCGCTAGTTGAACAGATCCAATTGGCTGCGGATACAAATGTAGCCATCTTCAAAGAGCCTAACTCACACACGACTGTGTGTCTTCATGGCCTCGTTGAATAGGATGTTCTCGATCATTTGGTGCCCTGCAGCAATATTCGCTGCAGTTCCGCTTAGAACGAAGTCGGTTAATGCACCAGTGATGGCACCGTCGTTCGATAGCGAGTGAACGGGAGTTTCCGGTTGGATGAGATAGCAAGTCTGCAGCAGGGCGAAGTTTCCGGCCATTCCGCGTGGACGACGGACCACAATGTAGCCTTTCTCTCGGAATTCTGCTCCGCGTAGTGGGGCGCCAGAGAACTCCACCGGGTCAATGAACGACCGCCAGACAATCACCACGCGGTCTTCCTCCACATAGCGACGCAAGATTTGTTTGACGCGGAAATCTGCTTGCGTGCCGTTCGCGTGTAACTCCATTCCGAAGCTCTCAATGATCGTATCATCCGTCGTTTCCAGTTTCTACATCAAGTCATAGACAGTCAATATCAGGCTACAACCAGTACTTACCAAACAACGATACAGTACCTGTGGGTCTTTCTGGTAGAAGAAGCGGAAGGGCATATGCTCCATAGACTTGGCAAAGTACTTCCACGCAGCTGTACCCGTAGATGCCACATCGAATGGAAGCACCTTGTTTGCAAAGATCTCCATGTAGACGCCATCGGGACCGACGCGCATCTTCGCATCGCTGAAGGAAGACTCCATGTCGCCTAGTCCGTTCGCCTTGAACACATCATCCACCTCGCGGTACGAATCATCAATACTCGACAAGAGCTCCGCAAAAATACCAGGGCCCGTACGATCTGGTGCGGAAGTATGGATTCGTCGCGTTCGCTGCGGTCCGTACACGCAGGATTCCATCGGCTACACAACAAAACATTAGAATGTCTGCGAGCAGATAATAATAATAATAATCTGACACCTCACCTGCGTGGTGGAGGTGGCTTCCAGTAGTTTCGCCAGACTTTTGCCGATCTTGATCTGACCCTCCAACACCGCTTTCAACCGACGGTTCTCCCTTTCAGACTTGAGTCTCTGCTCCAATTGGTGACTTGCCATCTCTTTCCAAATGCCAGGAGCGTGGAACGCCGACGAGATCGCAACTTCTTCTTGTTCGGGGTTATTTCCATTAATCCCCACGTCTGTCAGTGTCTTCTGTCGGCGTGTGCCTTGCAACGCCTTAAGCTCCTGTTCCATTTCCTCTACCTTCTCCCGGAGGTACAGAAGCTCCTTGCGTTGCTGTTCCCGAGCCCGGTTGGGGTTGTAATTAAGCGGTTTTTTAGGCTTCGGAGTTGCCGGTTTTAAGTTCTCCTTGGGTTTCTTTTTAGCTGGAGTTTTGGCAGCAGGAGCCGCCTCAACAGGAACTGATTCCGTCTCCATTAGTGCCAGTTCGTTGGCTGACGGGAGTCCGTCCATTGCCAGCGTAAGAGCTGCATCCTCGTCACTGCTCTGTTGAGTGGCGGTGTCCGTATCGACGAACTCGTCCACGAAGTGTAGCGCTGCCTCGAAGGCCTCGGAATCCTCCACCAGGTTAAGCGCCATGAGGGGTCAAATGCTGGAATAAGCTCTGGACTGGCCATGTCGTCCCGCAATGATTCCGCTACTGTACTATTTAATCCGCACTGCTCGTCCAATGACATTACAATTAGCCGTAAACTAACAAAGTGAAATCTGATTCTGATTCTCCATGCAGGGATGTAACTTACACTGTGAAAGGAATCACATCAAATTGCTTTTGCATTGTTTTACAGCTTCCAGTCTTTCGTTTTCTTACGCTACACTTTGTCGCGGGCAACACTGTCTTTCGCCCGTCGACTACTTTGGCACAGCTTGCAAGTTGTTTCACTTGCCCTTCGACTTCTTCGCGGCGTCCGACTTGTGCTCCTTCTCCTTTGCCGTGGCGTCGTCTTTCTCGATCGACTTCGAGTTGGCAGCGTCTTCCGTAGACTTCGACTCGTCAACAGGGGCACCTTCTGATGGGGTTGATTCGTAGCCGAAGCCCCCGTAGTAGGGGTAGTTGAAGTCGTAGCCGTAGCCAGGGTAACTCGGGTAGCTCGGGTAGCCGTAGCTGGACGAGTAGTAGTCCGGGTAGTAGCCATTGCCGTTGCTGTAGCCGTAGCCGTAGCCGTAGCCGAAGTCACCACCGTAGCCGTAGCCACCACCGTACGACGGGTAGTAGTCGGGGTAGTAGTCGTAGCCCTTCTTGCCGTAGTTGTAGTAGCCCTGGCCATAGCCGTAGTCGTCCTTGTCGTGGCCGTAGTCGTCGCAGTCCCCACCGTAGCTTTTGTAGCCGTAGCTGTAGCCGCCACCGTAGCTCTTGTAGTCATAGTCATTGTGGTCATGGTCGTAGCCGTAGCCCTTGTGCTCATAGTCGTCGTGCTTGTAGTCGTCTTTGCCGTAGCTGTAGTCGGACGACTCGGTGGCCTTGTCCTTGACGTTCTTGTCTTCTAGACGGCGACGGTAGTGCGAGTGGTCGTGGTCGTGGTCGTGGCGGTGGTGGTTCTTCTTGTGGTCGTGGTCGTGCTTGTGCCGGTGGCGTCCGTAGTCGTTGTAGGAGCCGAGTTGACGACGCGAGGTCATTCCGGCCGGAGATGGACGGGCGTCGGCCACTTGGAAGGAGGAGACGATGACCAACAGGCCGAGTAGGATGAGGATCTTGGAGGATTGCATCCTGACGATGGGGTCGCTTGGGTTGCTTGGTTCTTGGGTTGGTTGTTCGAGTGGCGAGGAGAACGCGAATTGCGAAGTGAGAGTGCGAGGCGTGTGAGGGTCGAGATGCTGCCGGTTGTCGTTGTTGTGAGTGTGTTTCTGGTGATGGCTGTGTTTCGTTCGTAGCTGTCAATCGAGATCGCTTCGACCAAATGCAGAAAGAAACGAGGTCATTAGTCTCTGCGTTCTGTAGACTCTTCAGTAGTGAGTGCCAGAGAATTTCACCTAGCGAAAGTCACCACCACGCACACTTAGCAGAAAGAAAGAAAAAGAACACGTAGTGAAGATGTACAGTCCTTCGAACTATTTTTTTTTAACAAAGATCCATCATGTCCACGGACCATTCTCTCTCATAATACGAATACTATTCGTCGATCAATCACATGATGTTTGGCTCTCGCACTCCCAACACACTCACACTCACAACAACAACAACCGGCAGCATCTCGACCCTCACACGCCTCGCACTCTCACTTCGCAATTCGCGTTCTCCTCGCCACTCGAACAACCAACCCAAGAACCAAGCAACCCAAGCGACCCCATCGTCAGGATGCAATCCTCCAAGATCCTCATCCTACTCGGCCTGTTGGTCATCGTCTCCTCCTTCCAAGTGGCCGACGCCCGTCCATCTCCGGCCGGAATGACCTCGCGTCGTCAACTCGGCTCCTACAACGACTACGGACGCCACCGGCACAAGCACGACCACGACCACAAGAAGAACCACCACCGCCACGACCACGACCACGACCACTCGCACTACCGTCGCCGTCTAGAAGACAAGAACGTCAAGGACAAGGCCACCGAGTCGTCCGACTACAGCTACGGCAAAGACGACTACAAGCACGACGACTATGAGCACAAGGGCTACGGCTACGACCATGACCACAATGACTATGACTACAAGAGCTACGGTGGCGGCTACAGCTACGGCTACAAAAGCTACGGTGGGGACTGCGACGACTACGGCCACGACAAGGACGACTACGGCTATGGCCAGGGCTACTACAACTACGGCAAGAAGGGCTACGACTACTACCCCGACTACTACCCGTCGTACGGTGGTGGCTACGGCTACGGTGGTGACTTCGGCTACGGCTACGGCTACGGCTACAGCAACGGCAATGGCTACTACCCGGACTACTACTCGTCCAGCTACGGCTACCCGAGCTACCCGAGTTACCCTGGCTACGGCTACGACTTCAACTACCCCTACTACGGGGGCTTCGGCTACGAATCAACCCCATCAGAAGGTGCCCCTGTTGACGAGTCGAAGTCTACGGAAGACGCTGCCAACTCGAAGTCGATCGAGAAAGACGACGCCACGGCAAAGGAGAAGGAGCACAAGTCGGACGCCGCGAAGAAGTCGAAGGGCAAGTGAAACAACTTGCAAGCTGTGCCAAAGTAGTCGACGGGCGAAAGACAGTGTTGCCCGCGACAAAGTGTAGCGTAAGAAAACGAAAGACTGGAAGCTGTAAAACAATGCAAAAGCAATTTGATGTGATTCCTTGCACGTTTCAAGTTGTCAACTTGAAGACGACCATGTCGAAGTGCTACGCAACATGCGTTTCCGATGGATATACGAAACATCGGTGATGAGCTTTGCACTGCTACATGACTGTACTCAACAACTCACTCACCAACGCTGTCGGTCATCGCAGTGCAAGGTTGAAGATGCACTCGAAATAGCTTCTTCTTTTCAGCCAATCATCGCCTGTCAGCGCCTGCCCACCGTTTTGTAAAACCAGTCAAGAAAACACCGTGAAGGACTTAAGTTGCTGCGCGCATTCTTGTGGCTCCTCTACGTCGCTCTTCAGGCCCCCACTCATGGCTTCAGGCACCGACACGTTCCCAGCACGTACCAGTACGTTGTGGCCGGCGATGAACGACGAGGATCTGTCCATGGCGTCGTCTTCCTCCTCCTCTTCCGCTGCCGCCCTAGTAACTACCACGTCTGTCACGACAACGCACCAGCAGCGCCTTCTACTGCCCAGCACGAGCAACGCGCAACTTAACGAGTTGTCGGCGTTTCTGGCTTCCACTACTGCGCCTTCTGGAGCTCAACACAGCGCTCCACAGACTTTTCTGGATGATTTACTGCGAGATGACGCGGAAGGACACCAGCAGAGCTTCCAGTTACACGAAGAAACAGGTACAACGGCAGATGCAGGAGTGCTGAGTGATGCTGCGTTCTTCTCCCTAGGGGAGGAAGCGCACAAAGACCAAACAGCAGCTTACTCGTCGTCGTCTTCTGTTGGTTCTCCATCGACTCCTTCTGCTGGAACCAACACGTCAAGACTGCTGCAGTTGGAAACCAATTACGAACGGAAAAAAAAACGCGCGAAGATCAACAGGAAGGACTTGAATTCAAGATTCCAGGAGCTCATGGACATCTTGCATTTGAAGGAAGACCGCAAACTGAATCGAGCCAAGATTCTGGAGAAGACTATTGAACATATCGAGAAGCTCACAGCTGAGCTGAATGCGTTGAAGGCAGGTCAGCCGCCGCAGCAACAAGGACTGAAGCAGATACACCATACAGCTCCGAGGAAGACAGCTCTCGCGTTGAACCATCCTCATCAGCTTCAAAATGCCATGGCGCAATCTATGGCACAGCAGACTATTGTCAACCGTACTCGTGGCAGTGCCGTTGGTGGTGCTCCTTTGCTGCCGTATGCTCCATCGGCATGGAATGCTGCAGCTGTTGGGACGAACCTCCCTCTGGCGCCAATGATGTGGGTTCCTTGCCCTGTTGTGACGTCTTCGGGAATGATGATGAAGCGTGCTGCTCCTGATCGGCCTGCTGACACCTCGAGTCGGAAGCGTGGGCGAGTTGAAAGTGTAGAAAGTGCGACTACGACGATCTCGGAACCAGTTTCCAACGCGTCCGAGGTTGAAGAAGCAGAACTCGCGGCTACTTCTTCGTCTACAGCTTCAGAGTCGTCAGTTTTCGAGTGGAGCGCCCAAGAAATTCCTACAATTCTGTCGTACTGTGACGCATGGACTCTAGTATCGGTGATGGGCACCTCCCGCGAACTTCGGAATGCTGCACGTCGTGACACGCTCTGGGCGGACCTTTGCCGTTCGCGGTGGCGTATTTCCACACAAATTGACATTCCCCGGCCATTCGAACAGTGGCAGAAGTACCACGACACGAACCGCATTCCAGACTGCTCCAACTTTACGGTACGATGGTTTAACACTTCCTGCGTGGTCGCATCTTACAAAACTGACGTTCTTTCTGTTTTCTGCAGAGTGGTGGACAATTGTTCGCTTGTGGCCGATCGAATAATATTGGTGTATGGGGAATGCTTTCTCACCGCTCGAACGGACACACGACAAGGACTGTCCTGCTGAATGGCAAGGCCACCGTCATGCAAGTTGTTGAGCTGTTCGTCATCGTGCAGAACCTGAGTCAGGATCGTGTCCACGTTACCGGCAGCATCTCTTTGACGTCTAAAACTTCGGCTTTGGAAAGTAGTGACACCAACTCGTCTTTCCAACCTTTCACTGCGGCTTCGGGGGCGCACTTGATGCCTACCGTGATGGCTGTCAACTCGGAGTCGTGTGCCACGAAGAACTTGTCTGAAATCGCTCTACACCACGGCGATCTCTGCGTGCTGAGTGTGTTTATGGCGTGCCCTGGACTAGAGCTGGAAGATCAGTTCTTGCAGAGGTACAGAAGCTGCTGATTTGCTGGGTGAGGTTAATCATTTTGCTAACGTTCGTTATGATAAATGAACAGAGCGGGCTCTCTGAACATGCAGTTCCAGACGAACTCTCAGGACGTCGAATGCGTGACAGTTCGTTCTGCTTGCCTGGACCACAACGACTACGACAAAACCCGAGAAAAGGCGATGCTGGCTGTCCGTCAAGGCACCATCTAGCAAGCGACTTCAAGACAGAAAAAAGGATTCAAGTTACGAAGCTTCAGTGCCTGTAAGTGGCCGAATGTGGCGCAAGGCTCACCTCTCCGTCCCCCTCCTGCAACTCGCAGCAGGGCTACGGTACTGCACGGCGTGGACAGTTCTGCTCTCCACCCCGTGCATCACATCCTTCGCCTCCAACTCGCAAATCCCAGTGCAGTAGTCAGGTTCATCACTTGCACTTAGCGCCAGGGTCCCTAACAGGAGCGAGATTGATTTTACCGGAGTGCGATCGATCACTAGCTGACCCTTGCCCCACATACAACCACTTACATAACTGCAACCTGTAATACATCCATCAAAGTGTCCTTCCTACTGTCCTCCAGCGTCCATTCAACTCAGCATTAACCCACTGTTTCGACCATCACTCACCGTTTAAATTAGGTCAGTAAAGTTGCTCAAATTCAGCAACTTAACATTTCAACTTTAAGTAGGAGTGATGGTCCTACAGCCAAAAGCTCCCCCTTCATACCCAAGAGACGGCCACGTAGATCAAGCTCTTAACTTCGTCGCGTTCTCCTCCCGCTCATCATGGGCATCCCGCGCTTCTACCGCTACATGTCGGAGCGCTATCCGCTGCTGAACCAGCCCATCTCCGACGTGTCGCTGCTGCCCGAGTTCGACGCCTTCTACCTCGACATGAACGGTATCGTACATAACTGCACGCACTCTGACGCCGCGGACGACGCGCTCAACTCGCTCTCGTTGGAGGGACAACTGCACGGCATCTTCACGTACCTGGACAGGCTCATCACGCACATCATCAAGCCCAAGAAGCTCGTGTACATCGCTATTGACGGCGTGGCGCCACGTGCCAAACTCAACCAGCAACGCTCCCGCCGTTTCCGGGCCGGTCTGGACCGCCTACAGGCCATCGAGAAGGAGAGGTACATGCAGATTAAGCTGGAGGACGAGAAGAACGGCCACAAGGCCAAACCTGCAGCCAATAAGTTCGACTCAAACTGTATCACACCCGGTACTGAGTTTTTGAGTAAGTTGTCGCAGCATTTGGTGTACTTCGTACGGCAAAAGATGAAGAATGACCCACTGTGGGCCAGACTGGAGGTTTTCTTCAGTGGCGCTGAAGTGCCTGGAGAGGGAGAGCACAAGATCGTGGAGTTTATTCGCCACAGGAAGATGCAGCCGGACTATGAAACCAACATAAGACACTGCATGTACGGCAGTGATGCGGATCTGATGCTCCTGGGACTCATGACTCATGAACCGCATTTTACCCTTGTGAGAGAGACTGTGATTTGGGGAAATAACCACAAGAAGGTCGCGGCTAAACAGATTGAAGAGCAACAGTGGCAACTCGTGCACTTGAGCTTGTTCCGACAGTACTTGATGATGGAGATGAGAGTGCAACCGCCTCTGGACGGAGAGAGGATGCTGGATGATTTCATTCTGCTGACATTTTTGCTCGGAAATGACTTCATTCCACACAGCCCCACACTGGAGATTAGTGAAGATGCCATCCCGTTGCTACTTAAGGTGTATCGAGAATTGCTGGAGAACCACAAGGGAAGCTACCTTACATTGAACGGTAAGATCACGAATGTGAAGCTGCTGCAGGAACTATTCCAGATTATTGGCAACCAGGAAGAAGAGATCCTTATCAACCGTGCGATGGAGGACAAGAGGCGCTCTGGACGACG